>JAGDQO010000370.1:0-600000 GCA_018342035.1 Solanum appendiculatum
TCCTCTCCTAGTGATTGATGACTTGTTTCGACCCCCATTGCAAGGGGCTAGCCACTTCTCTAAGATTGAATCTTCGTCCGGGTATCAATCAAGTGAAGGGAGGGAGGGTGACATTCCGCAAGACAGCCTTCCGGACTAGGTAGGACATTATAATTTGTGGTCATCGTCTTTGGGTTGACCATGACCGGCTACCTTCCATGGACCTTAATGAATAGGGTCTTTAAACCCTACCTTGATTCCCTTTGTTTGGTCCTTCATTGATGATATTTTAATCCATTCGCATAGTTGCGAAGAACATCATGGGTCACTTGAGGCGTTGTGGTTGCAAAGATTAAGGGAGGAGAAGTTGTATGCCAAGTATGAAAAGTGTGAATTTTGGTTATGGGAGGTTGCCTTCCTAGGTCATGTGGTGTTCGGGGATGGTATTAAGGTAGACCCTAAGAAGACCGATGTGATTAGAAATTGGCCTAGGCCATTGACCCGTCGGATATTAGGAGCTTCTTGGGCTTAGCGGGTTACTACCGGAGATTTGTGAATGGGTTTTCTTCTATTGCTTCTCCCATGACTAAGTTGACACAAAAGAAGGCTAAGTTTGAGTGGACCGACGAGTGCGAAAGGAGTTTTCAAACCTTGAAAGATAAACTTGTGTCCGCTCCTATATTGTCACTACCGGATGGGCTTGAGGGTTTTGTTGTGTATTGTGAATGCTTCTACATTTGGCTTGGGTTGTGGCCTAATGCAAAATGGTAAGGTGATAGCCTATGCTTCTAGACAACTCAAAGTGCATGAAAAGAACTATCCTACGCATGATCTTGAATTAGCCGCGGTGGTGTTTGCTTTAAAGATTTGGCGTCATTATTTGTATGGGGTACGTGTCGATGTTTTCACCGATCATAAGAGCCTCCAATATGTCTTCACCCAAAAAGATCTCAACTTGAGACAAAGAAGGTGGCTAGAATTTCTTAAAGATTATGATATGAGTGTGCATTATCATCCCGGTAAAGCTAATGTGGTGGCGGATGCTTTGAGTAGGGTGTCTATGGTAGCCTAGCTCATGTTGATATTGGTAATAGGGAAATGGCTAGGGAGGTACATCGGTTGGCTAGGTTGGGGGTTAGGTTGGAAGAGGTTGGTAATGGTGGGGTGGTCGTTGTTGATGGTGCTAGGTCTTCCTTGGTTGATGAGTTGATAGCAAAACAAGATCTTGATTCTCCTTTTTTGAATTGAAAGGCTTGGTGAACAGAGAGCAAGGTGGAAGTTTTCTCCCAAGGGGGAGATGGTGCCCTTAGGTACCAAGGTAGGTTGTGTGTGCCTTGTGTTGATGGTTTGAGGGAGAAAAATCTTGAGGAGGCTCATAATTCTTCCTACTCCATCCACCCCGGTTCCACCAAAATGTATAGAGATTTGAGGGATGTGTATTGGTGGGGAGGCATGAAGAAGGACATTGCCAAATTCGTCTCCGGTTGTCATAGTTGTCAACAAGTCAAGGCCGAACATCACAGGCCGGGTGGTCTAACCCAAGACATAGAGATTCCTACTTGGAAGTGGGAAGAAATTAATATGGATTTTGTAGTTGGTTTACCCAAGACTAGAAAAGGTTTTGATTCTATTTGGGTGGTGGTTGATAGGATGACAAAATCGGCTCATTTTCTACCGGTAAAGACAACATATGGGGCGGAAGATTATGCAAGGTTTTATATTCATGACTTGGTAAGGTTGCATGGGATTCCTCTATCCATCATATCGGACCGTGGTACTCAATTTACTTCACACTTTTGGAAGTCTTTTCAAAGGGGTCTAGGTACGAGAGTTAAGCTTACTACGGCCTTTCACCCGCAAACGATGGACAAGCGAAAGGACTATCCAAACACTGAGGATGATCTTAGGGCTTGGTGTATTGGAGCTTAAGGGTAGTCTGGATGATCATCTTCCATTTGATTGAGTTTTGCCTATAACATAGTAGCTCATGCATTCTAGCATCGGTATGGCTCCCTTTTGAGCTCTCTATGGGAGCGTTGTAGATCACCGGTTGGGTGGTTTGAGGTTGGTGAGGTGGCCTTGTTAGGACCAGACCTAGTTATGGAGGCTCTTGAAAAAGGTTAGGATGATTAGAGAAAGGTTGAAGATGGCCCAAAGTCGCCAAAAGTCCTATGCCGATGCGAGGAGAAGGGCTCTTGAATTCCGAGTTGGTGATTGGGTTTATTTGAAGGTGACACCCATGAAGGGTGTGGTTCATTTTGGTAAGAAGGGAAAGTTGAGCCCAAGATACGTGGGTCCTTATAAGGTGATGAGGAGATTGGCAAGGTAGCTTATGAGTTGGAATTGCCTAGCGAGATGGAATTTGGTTCATCCGGTATTTCAATGTGTCTATGTTGAGGAAGTGTGTGGGTGATCCGAATGCCATTGTGTCTCTTGATGTTGTGGGTGTTGTTGAAGATAATTTGACCTATGAAGAGGTTCCGGTCCAGATTTTAAATAGACAAGTGAAGAGGTTGAGAAACAAAGATGTGGCTTCCATTAAAGTCCTTTGGAGAAATCAACAAGTTGAAAGTGCTACTTGGGAGGCCGAAGCGGACATGCAAAGGCGATATCCTTATCTTTTCCACTCCACTCGAGCCTAAGGTATTGATCTAAGCCCTTTATAAAATCTCAGGTCTTAAGTTCAGCCCCATGTCATTGCATACATTCATGTTTAAGTTGACAAGTTCATTGTGGTTTTACAACTATATTGAGGTTTTGAAATAAGGTGTAAGTGCATTGTTGCATCCTTATGTGGGCTGAAATTGCCATGTTTGTGTCTCTCATGTACGTTTCTTTAACATTCGGGGACGAATGTTCCCAAGGGGGAGATATTGAAACGACCCCAAAAATGCCCGAAAATGTGCTTCGGAAACACCTATAATTGTAATTTCCATATATCTCAAAATCCGTGCATGATTTCGGAAATTCGACTTCATATTCTTATTTGTGGGGTCAAATTGAGTGGGAAATGGGTCTAACCCAAATTTTAGAGCAACCGTATCAAAATTCGAAAATCGCAAAAATTGCGATTTGGAGGGTCAACTTTAAATGGGCATATCTCTTAGCACACAAGGAACTGGAAGGGCTGCAACCTATCAAATTAAAGCTCTTTGAGTTAGCTTTCCAACGCACTTGGTTTCACCTTAGTCCGAGTTAGGATGAGGGAGTTATGACCATTTTTGTAAAACCTGTCTCTGCAGATTTGCAATTTCCAGTGAGCTTTTTCTTAGGCGGGTTGGAGACGTTTTTTTATAAAAAGGGGATATGTCCCATACTTAGTCATTTTTCTTAACTCCAAAAACACTCTCTAAGCCCTCTCCAAAAATTCCACCAAGATCTTCAACCAAATTCAAACATCTCAAGCTCTAATTCCGGATTCAAGACTCAATCTCAAGCTTCGATTCTCCATTCCAATCTTCATCAAGGATTCTCCAAAGTTGAGGTATGTGGGTTTGATTGTGGAAACCTTCCTTTCCACAAGTCCAATCATTTATCCTCTATTTCTATTTCAAGTTTATGGGTCCTTATGATTATTTATGAACTCTTGAATTATGGAATTACTATTACACACCCTATTATGGTGCATTTTGCATATTATCATGAAATGGAATTATTATGTGATGTTTATGGTTTACATGCTTCCATGATCAAATTATGAAGGTTGATATATATATGTATGTTGTTGGTGGGCTGATTTATATGGATTTTGGAATTGGTTGGACTTAGTATTCTTGAAATACATGATTTCATTTACATGAACAATTGCCCACCTGTGTTTGATAAAATGCCCATTTATAGAATTCTTAGGAAAGGGAAGGTCCAAGGTACGTCCTATGAGTCGGATGGTTATGTAATTACTGAAATGATGATGAAATGGACACATGTATATGATTTTCCCTAAATAAGTGTTGTGAGTCGACCAAGCCTAGTACGGGGGGTAGTAGGCCCGTATAACCGTATCAAGGGGTTGGTACCTTGGTTGCCTAGTACGGGGGGTAGTAGGCCCGTATAACCGTATCGAGGGGTTGGTACCTTGGTTGCCTAGTACGGGGGGTAGTAGGCCCGTATAACCGTATCGAGGGGTTGGTACCTTGGTTGCCTAGTAGGCCCGGGAGGGGTACCTAGCACGGGGGGTGGTAGGCCCGTGTAACCATATCGAGGGGTTTGTACCTTGGTCCCTAGCTCGGGGGGTGGTAGGCCCGTGTAACCATATTGAGGGGTTTGTACCTCTTTCGCCTCTCCAAGGGGGTGGTAGGCCTTGGAAATACTATATTGATGGTCACTCGCCACACATGTACTACGTCCCACTAAATATGATTTTTATGTAAGCATCATTATACATATCATTTCATTAATATGCTATCTATTGGGTATGATTACGCATTTTTCCTATGATATCCATCTAATGTAGCATTGCATTGCATCCCATATACTTAGTACATTCAAATGTACTAACGCATACTCTATGCCTACATGATGTCACCATGTAGGGACCGGAGCACCGCTTGACCATCCTCCTCCGCGTGGCTAGTACGATTTTCTATAGTGGTTATTGGTGAGTCCTCCATTTCGGGGACGTTGCTCATGATCTTTTGCTATGTATAAAACTTTTCCTTTCTAGTTATGTTTTGACTATGAGGGTGAGCCCGGTAGTTTTTCTTGGCCCCCGCTAAGTACTCATGTTTAGAGGTGGTATTGGACAAGTTGTGTATTATGCTTGAGCTTGACTCATCTATGGTATTTATGTATGATTTCTTTTTTTTTCTTGCTCCCTTAGTCCCGATTTTCCCCTTGATTATGCTTATCGCTTATGGTCATTTAATTGATTCCGCGACCAAGGATGTGTAATGATACGCTATGAGGCTTGTTTGGGGTTCCTTCGGGTTCCCCATTCGCCGGTCACATCTAGGCCCTAGGCTTGGGTCGTGACACTTAAGCTGCCTCGACGCATAAGCAATACCCCGGCACTGCTACATCAAAACACAACTCAAACCAATACCGGATGCGTCACAATAAACTGTGTAGCCCTCGCCCTCAACTGGAAGAGTCAATATAGGAGCGGTAATAAACAACTCCTTGAGCCTCAGAAAACTCCTCTCACACTCCTCCGACCACTCAAAAGGAATATCATGGCGATTCAACCGAGTCAAAGGCGCTTCTATAGAAGAAAAACCCTCGACAAAACGCCTATAGTACCTTGCCAATCTTATGAAGTTATGAATCTCGATCACAGAGGTGGGCCTGGCCCAATCACGGATAACCTCAATCTTCTCCGGATCCACCATAATTCCATCCTTTGACACCACGTGCCCTAATAATCCTACAAACTCAAGCAAACACTTGCACTTTGAGAACTTGGCATAAAGTCGATGATCTCTCAAAGTCTGGAGCACTATCCTTAAATGTTGTGCATGCTCACTATTACTCCGCGAGTATACCAAGATATCATCGATGAAGACTATGACAAAAGAGTCTATATACGGCTTGAATACATGAGTCATCAAGTCCATGAAAGCGACAGGGGCATTAGTCAACCCAAAAAACACCATTAGGAAGTCATAATGGCCGTAATGGGTCCTAAATATTGTCTTAGGGATGTCCGCTGCCCTAATCCTCAACTGGTGGTAGTCGGATCTCAAATCAACCTTAGAGAACACTCCGACACCCTAAAGCTGGTAAAATAGATCATCAATACGAGGCATGGGGTAACAGTTCTTCACCGTGACTTTATTCAACTACCTATAATCAATATGCATCCGCATAGTACCGTCCTTCCTCTTCACAAACAGGACTGGGGCACCCCAAGGCGATATGCTAGGCTGAATGAATCCCTTATCCAAGAGATCTTGAAGCTGAATATTGAGCTCCTTGAGCTTTGAGGGGGCCATGTGGTAGAGTGGGATAGAATAGGACGAGTGCCCGACTCAAAGTCAATGGGAAAATCAATATCATGATATGGGGGCACGCTAGGAAGGTCGGTAGGAAACACATCCATATACTTTCGGACTATAAGCACTGAATCAGCTGTAGGGCCTCCGAACTGACATCCCTAACATGAGACAAGTAAGCCAAACACCTGCTAGCAACTAGCCTACTAGCCTGAATAAAAGAAATCACCCCAATCGGCATGTGACTCCAAGAACCCTGCCACACCACCAGCGGAATACTAGGCATGGCTAAGGTATAAGTCTTGGAACAGAAATCCAAGACCACTAGGTGAGGGGATAACTAGTCCATGCCCCAAATCATGTATAAATCTAACATAATAAGCGCAAGAAGATCAGCCCGAGTGTTCCGCCCATGAATAGTCACCACATAGGATCTAAAGATCTGATCCACTACTAAAGAATCACCCATCAGGGTCGAAACACACAACAACACTCCTAAGGCCTCTGGACTCATACCCAACTGAGGAGCACGATACGCAGACACATACAAATAAGTGAAACCTAGAACAAATAAAGCTGAAGCGGGATGATGGCATAAAAGAATCATACATGTAATCACATTATCCGATGTTTCAGCCTCTGCTATTGCTGGAGCTGCATAGAAATGGTCTTGGGTGCCTCTACCTCGCGCATCAACTCGGCCACCTATCCTACCTCCTCGGGTACCTCCCCGAACAGCCTGATGTTGACCTCCTCCTTTAGTTAGAGGAGTTGCTGCTGGTGCGGGTCTAGCTGCCTGTAGAACTGGTATTTCTGATCTACCAAGAGGGCACTCCCTGGACAAATGATTAAGCCCCCCGCATGTAAAGCAACCTTGAGATGGTCTGCTTGTAACTGGAGGCCATCCACCTCGGCCCAAAGAACCTGACTGAGAACTACCTCGGCCCTGACTCGAACCGGCACTATGGCCATCCTAACGGTACTAGTAACCCTCTGTAGCATGCAGCGATGCCTGGAAAAGGCGACTGGACTGACCCGGGTGGAACCTCTGATGGATCCGGTCCTGAGGAACCCAAGGCCTAGAGCGGTACCAACTATAGCTATCGTCTTGCCTAGCCCTCTTGCCGTTGCCCCCTTTGGTCTAGTGACAGAGCTGCTCAAGTGTGAAGACATGATCCACAACATCAAGAAAAGAGAGGCCCACTGAAACTATGGACCGAGTCTCAATGCACACCTAAATCCTCAATCCTCTGACAAAGCACCGAACTCTCTCCTCCTCTGTGGGCAAGATCATGGCAGCATGACGGGATAGCTCATGGGTCTAGCTTCATACTCAGATACCGTCACGGAGCTGTGTTCTAACCTCGAGAACTCATCACGAAGTCGATCTCTGACGCTTCGCGGGATAAACCTAGCAAGAAAGGCCTCTGAAAACACTGTCGATGATATAGGCGGGGACCGAGCTAGCCTGGTCTCTATATAAGATCGCCACCACTATCTGGCAGGCCCATCTAATTGATAAGCAGTGAAGTCGACTCCCCTTGACTCCACCAACCCCAAAGCATGCAGTCGCTCCCAGTAAGAAGTAAAAAACTTCTGGCATCCTCCCCAACTGCACAAGAAAACCTCGGCGGTGAAAATCTCAGAAACACCCCGAGCATCTCCTGCTCTCACTGAGGCATGACACCATCTAGATCCCCTGGCTGAACGGCAACAGGGCGCTGGCGACTGTGTAACCTCTAGAGCAGCTGGAGCAGGCTGACCTTGTGGTGCTGGAGCTGGTGCTGGGGCCTACTGCTACTGCATACCCCTTATAGCCGCTAATATGTGGGTGAGCATTGCCTGAAGGTCCGGAGCGGCAACCAATGTAGGTTGAGGCCGGGCTGGTCCCGGTACCACAGTCTGAGGAGGAATATGATCAACCTGAGGCTCTTCCTCCGGCTCTAGAGTCCTCCCTCTATCTCGGGCAGGTGGATCAGCCCGGCCTCAACCTTAGGGTCGGCCTCTACACCTAGGTGGGGCTCTATCTGCAGGCCCGGGTGCATCCCCCCCGTCCGCTCTACCGTGCATGCAAGGCATCCTTGGATAGAGTGAAACAAGTAAGATTCCATGAAACCAACTGGACAAACGACGCTTGACAGCGATACAAAATAGAAAAACCTCCAAAAGACATCCTGTAGCCTCCCAAAGATAAGTCATGGATGTTTCCAAACCAATCCCCAAGTCTCTACTAGATGTTAGCTCTGTTCAAGTGAGACCGACGAACCTGGGGCTTTGATACCAAGCTTATCATGAACCAATTTCTAAAATCCTGATGGCGCCTACTATAACCCATCAGTAGGCAAGCCAGCCCAAATCCCGGAACCAACTAGTAATGGGATTGAGGGTAGAAAACCAATCCTAACCAAGCGAAAGCATAAATAAAAGGAAAGCGAAAGCAAGCCAAACACTATATGCAATAAAAGATCCTTCCCAGAACCTGGAAGTTACAAGTACAGAGCTACTACAAAATGATTACAAGTCCCAAAAGTGGACCACAGAAATGAGACTGCCTCAAAAAGCAAAAAGGCAAGTCAACATATATACAGAAGGAGGTGGGTAACCCCAAGACGTTGTGTGGTCATCCTCGCCTCTGAATATGACTGCACCAGGCTCGATCTCAACGCTGATAGCTGGTGTTCGGACCTACATCACGAAAATAGATGCATAGTGTAGAATGAATACAAAAAAATAGGTACCCAGAAGGTATCATAGGCCAACGGAGTAGGAAAGGTAAAAGCAATATGAAAGGATAGAATATAGACTAGAGAAGAAGCCCAAGCGGGAAAAAACGAAACACACGAGCGCACCAAAAGAAATAAAAGAACCGCTAAACTAAACCTAACTAGACCCCTATAAGCCCAAAAGGTACACTCGTGCTCAAGTAAAATTAAAACTGAAAGGACCACATAAGCCCGACTGGTACACAGAATAGCTAGGACTACAGGAACAAGGGGTAACCCAGAACAACTCCAAATTAGAAAACTCAAACCTAGTCAACAAGTCTGACTTCTGGATTGGGCCGCCCAGCCAGCTAGCAACTCCAAGAGGCATCAACTGCCAAGCTAGTAAGAGTGCCCAGCGGCATAACAACTCCACCAAATGCTCAAATATCAAACCCGCCCAGCCAGCTAGCCACTCCCGGGGGGACCGGGCCAGCCAATAGTGTGCTCAGGGAATGTCAACTCTGAAGAGGATCTCAAGCGCAAGTCATCATGGATCGATGTCCACTCTCAACAAATACAACCACCAACACCAAGCTAGAAGCACTTCAAACCCCAGAAAACACACCCCCCTCCGATAATGCGTCGGAGCAATAGAAATGGGGAGAAGAAACATAAAGGCTTACAAGCAGTACAACAACCTAAGCTAAGGTTCATACTATCAGACCCAAGTCTGCTAATCCATTCTATAAGGACCTAGTCCATCTGAAACAACGTCGGAGACATTCCACAGTAACAAGGTGCATGGGTCTAAGGCAACACTAGTCTATCCTAGACTAAAGCCACAACATGCTCCAAAAATAAACAATCAACCAGATAAAACACAAGGCATGCAACAACACACAAGCAGACCCCTATCAGCATAATACTACCCTCAAAACAGCAGAAAAATCACCCTAAATCATGCTTTTTGAGAGGAAGAGAAGAAATACTAGGTACCCGCCCCCAATTCCCACAAATTATCATGAATTCACACATTCACACTCAATCTAAAAGGAAAGGAAGCCGTAACCTATCCAAACGTCCTCGAAATGCTGCCATACTATAAAAAATAGAATCACCGCATTAACATGGTCAATTAGAAATTACTCATTAGTCAATGATACTATAAGATATACTTTTATAGTATCATTGACTAATGAGTAATTTCTGAACAAAAACCTTAATAATACCATAAAAATATATACTCTTATAATATCATTGACTAATGAGTAATTTTCGAATAAGAAATCTTAATGATACAACAATAATATACATGTACTCTTACAGTATCATTGATTAATGCGTAATTTCTGAATAAGAAACCTAAATGATACTACAACAACATACACATACTCTTATAGTATCATTGACTAGTGAATAATTTTTGAACGAGAAACCTTAATGATACTATAAAAATCTATATATATACTCTTATAGTATCATTGGCTAATGAGCAATTTCTGAAAAAGAAAACTTAATTATACCACAACAATATACATATACTCTTATAAAATCATTGACTAATGAGTAATTCTGAACAAGAAACCTTAATGATACCACAACAATATACACATACTCTTATAGTATGATTGACTAATGAGTAATTTTTGAATAAGAAACCTTAAATATACAAACACAGTATATATATATATATTGATTTCGTATATGTTAAGTTAAATTATCAGCCTTAATTGTCACGACCCGATTCCTCAGGTCGTGATAGCACCTACTACAACCCACCAGTAGGTAAGCCTAACCCACAGCCCGAAACCACAAACAACGGGCTATCAAACAAAACAGGAACCAATAAAGTAACAAACGATAAAGAAGAGAGGACAGAGGAATCAATATAGATACAACCAAGGAACCGTGCTCAAGACCTGGAATCAGTCAATAATCGAGCTTCTAAACAAGAAAAGAGTACAAATCCTTTGAAATTACAGTACAAAATAGATACAGACAGTCTTCGAAAGCAAGTAAAGACTAGTCCTGACAAAAAATAAATGGGAATCAGCAACTCCGGATGGCAAGAGCTTACCCAATCTCCGAATGCAAGTTGTTCCGCACTAAGACCAAATCACCGGTGATAACCCGTACTATGATCTACACGGAGCAAAAGTGTAGTATAAGTACCAAATAAATGGTGTTCAGTGGGCATAGGCCGAATGATCTCCGCAGATAAAGCAAGTATAAATAACATATAAACAAGGCAGGAACAACACAAGAAACTAAATAGGTTCTAACACAAGGTAAGGCAGGTAATAAGAGTAAAGAGATAAGATACAAGGAGAAAGGGAAACAAAGGCAAGGAACGCATCTGCAAACGCAAGCCACAACCTATTTAAGATAAGAGAGCACTATAGGAGTTAAGTAAGCAAGAACGAAATACTCACAACCACCGCTAAACACCTAAGTACTAAATCCAACTAAGCCTAGCAGGAAGTACCAGTTACAAATACAACACAAGATAAGAACAAGTATAATCAAATAATAACCGGCCGGACGCCCATACCTTCGGACGGTACACAACATACCCCCGGCCCCAATAAATCGGGGGACCAAATAGCAAACAAGTATACTGGTGATGGACAATGCTAATGAATGCAAGCTATAGTAAAAACTAGTAACACCATCGGTGGCTCTCAGAGATCAACAACACACTGGCCCCCGACCTGCCACGTGGGACCCATGTAGCTCCCTCATCCAGTTCAGTGGTGCACCAATGATAGAGGCCCAGAGGGGACCCGAGAAATCCGTATACAATGTCTGAGCCCGATCCATGTCTTAAATATAACAAATAGCATCCCCGTAGTGGTACAAGAGAGTGAGTGGTAAAATCGATGTAGAAAAAGGCGACGTCACGACGGATATCAATAAAAATTGAGTGCATCTCTAATGCCTCAGATACTGCCAGTATAAAAGGAGTACGTCCTCGACGCCTCAAGAGATTCAAAATTAGTTTATCAAAGAGGTCTAGGTGGTACGACTCCCGTTAAAAACAAAGTTTAGAAAATGTTCGTAAAAACCCAATGAAAGTACTAGGATCATACAACAAAAAAGAGAAAATGCTCAATCAATATAAGCATGCCATCACCAGCATCCAAACAAGTACACACAATCAGAAAGGTAGAACCATATCAAGCCACACTACCAAGGCAAGGGAAACTAACCTTGTATCCAATTGCTCATCGAATACGACCTTGGGCCCAATAATAGACAATAAAAAATAAGGCATCACAAGCCTAACACTAATCAGAAAACACGGGAATCGAGAGATGGCTTAGAATCAATATATGGGGAGAAATATCTCTAGGATCGACGCCTTGATCCGACATATGACATTTCAGCTCCCAACGAGCACAACTAAGCCAACCCTATGGCTACGACAAGCCTCAGAGGTCTCAGGCACTAGCACAAGGCACACAATCTCTAATAAGCGCTACCGAAAGCTACGCCTAGCTATAAGGGTGGTACACCCCATGATAAGGCACCTAAGGCTCAAGCCTAGCCTAAGGCCATCACTCTCAGTCTTAAATAAGGATAATAATGCTAAGCCAATACCCCAACAAAGGACCAAAGCCTAATCTAAGGATTTCACGAAACTACTCTAGTTTAAAGCTAAATTAGAGTCAAGAAAAAATAGATATAAGGAGGCAAATTCTAAACTCGGCAATTACAAACCTAAATCACATGCAATATATACTAAACGAAATCTTTTAAAGCTCAGTCAAAGTGGGAGACCGTAGCCTTCGTAGAAGATGATCACGCGCGCTCTGAATACTCCAATTTGAAGCTCTCCACATCCGAATCACCTCCACTCGCTGCCAGACTACCAAAATATTGATCACAATGTCATTACAGAAGTTTTGACACCAAAAATGCAATAATCGGAGATGGACCCAAAATTGGGTCTAAAATAGGATTGTGGGATAGCACTGAAAATCTAGATATAGATTTTTTGAATAGGTTAAAAACACCTCCCCGAACTTGTGTTCCGAAATGGAACACAATTCGGGGCTCGGAACAGCGAAAAACACAGCATGCAAAACTTACAACTAAAGCACAAAAACCAACTATGGCAGGCCACAAACACGCGAATTTACTTCCAAGGAGGACTTCCCAGCACTAACCGATCAACCACCCACGTAGCCACAATGATTCCGGACACCAGGGACTTTGAATCACAAAAATCTTACTTATATGGAGACAGAACTCAGGTTTTGAAATTGCCACCTTAAGCTGATCGCGTCTAGTTCTTAAATAAAAGACAAGACGCATCATTCTTCCGCGAATGTGGAGACAAACTTGCGAATGCAGAGGGGAGGGAAACATATCTCCGTGAACGTGCCCCCTTTGCCCGCGAACGTGGGGATGAACTTCCTGAATCTCCACGAACACGCCCCCTTGCCCGCGAACACGTAGAGAAACGAAGCTGAGCTCCGCGATCGCGCCTCCCTTGCTGCGAACATAAAGAAGAGATAGGTCTACAGCACCAGCTGTGTTTTTCCCTTTGCCAAAACTCCGATGGGGTGTTCGGAACCCCGTACATGCAAATGAGATATGTTGCCCCATCAAGTTCGGCATTTCAAACTCAATGGCGCAGTCGAAGTTTTCATACGAGGTCGTTTTGACAAAAAGTTGATCCCACACCCCAAATTCCATTTTTTCCAATTTCCACAAAGGGCCTCGAATTAGAACGGAAGCCCCGAAAAGCACACGTTGGGTCATTCCATACCAAACTCGACATTCCCGAACAAGCCGAGCTGACGAAATTCCAATCTGAGAGTGTTTTCCAAGATTGTTGATTAAGGTCAACCTTGGGCCAAATATCAAAGAATAAAGCACCAAAAGTCTCCAAAGTCACGCCGAAAGCCTCGGGACTCGGACCGAACATGCTACTAGTCTAGTATAACTATTTCAGAGCTGATGGAACTGTCAGAATTCTATTCTGACCGAATTCCTTTCTAAGGCTGTTTACCTGAGGTTATGACCAAAATCAACTTTTCAAGTTTCAAAAGCTCAGAAATAGGAAAATAGGCATAAAACCCAAATGAATGACTAGGCAACCGAACAGTCAGTGCTAGGAAGCCAAAAATGACTTGAGGTCGCTACCAAAAAGTACTAAATGCTGAAAAGATCGGAAAATGGAGAAAATGACCTGGAGGGTCATTACAACATCCACTACTAAAAGGACTCTTATCTATGAAAGTAGAAGGATAGTTACAATTTGAAGGCACGAAAAGACAAAGATACAGGGCCCGCATGCTCCGCCAGACCCTCAGACACCCTCACAGATCGAACAATGCCATCACATAACTCAGGTTGAGAGGAAAATCCTTAAATTCACTTCAAACTCTACAAGCTCCTCCAATTACCTTTTTGGGCTCCAACTCTCGCTCAATTAACCCGATTTTAGGTTCATTTGAGGAAAACAAAACCACACCGAACCCACCGAAATGAGAACACAGGACCATGGCAGATGCAACTCATCTCATAATTAAAAATACTTGCCTTATGCTCCAAATCCATCTTTTTCTAGTTACCAAGTGCCTTCTGCCTTTAATTCTCCAACAGAAGCGAAAGTTTAAACCCGCCAGGGGACACCACCATTCCGCCTCTAGAACACTACCAAGACCTCGAGAGCTACCAACCCAACCGCAACAAGAGATCACACTTTCAAATTCCCAATTAGCTGCAATGAAGCGCCAAAAACCTCGAAAAAGACAATTTCAAAAGGTTGAACGAACGGACCCAACTTTGCAACTGAGAGCAAGACTAAGGCAAGCGGGAAGAGACGGTCAACTAGGATTACTACAATACCATAGAGGGCTGTTCCACCTCCCTCACAACTCCAACAGCCACACATCTTCTAATCACCAATAAACCCAAACACCAAGAATGTCACAAAGAAACCGGTCAGGTAAGTAAAAGGGAGCAAACCTCAACTTCGCAGCCTTAGGGCTGAAAATACTGATAAGGCATAGGGATAGATTGACAAGCAGGATCCACTACAACTCCGAAGAAGCTACACCTCCATTCACATACTGCCTCAACAACCAACCTTTCAGCTACGAACCCAACAATGCCAAGCAACGAAGATAGTAGTCTAAGCCAAGAAAACTAGAATGGAAGGAGAGAAAAACTAATCAAGGCAACACCAGCTATGCACCAAGGTAAGAAGAGTAATTCAACCACTAGTCCAACAGAACAACACGCAACTAAAGCAACCTTCTAAGCCAACTAGAACTAACAGCACATGCCCCAGAACTGATGAAGCTGGTCTAGCCAACTGTCTATTGGGGGTCAGCATCATAACAAATGCAACCGGTAAGTAGGACCAAAAGGGAAAGCTAACTAGCCTGGCCACAACCTCTTAACAGAACCACCAAGGAAGAGGCACGGGGTGCTACTCAACCACTACTCTCAGATAAAGGAATCCTACCCAGTTGATCCACTACTAAAAAAAATCAACTGCAGAGCTAAAACACACACACAATCCCAAATAAAGGCGACCATAATAGTTAGGAGATAAACAACAAGTCAAATAGACACAAATGTGTATGAAAATCCCAAAACTACATAAAATTATTTAAATAAATGATAAATATTTTATTCATCTAATTAATCAAAAATTTTTGTATCATTACATATATGTATGCTATTTATAAATAAAAAACAAATGAAATCAGCGGTGAGAATGTATAATTTTTCTAGAGGGATAGAGTTCTCGTGTGATAAATCTAATGGAAAAAAGTTGGAAGGTCATCTGCAAAAAGTATATGTCGTGTTGTGAGTGGATGATTCATTTTCGCAAGATTGGCGGTTATATGTGGAACACAGGTAAAATGATTGAACACAGTTGTAATCCAAATATATAAGGAGGATGATTACAATTTGAATAGCAACATGATTGCTATTTCATTGATTCCATATATTATCAAATATCCCAATAGTACAATAAAGATGATTCAACAAATCATCAAAGGCTTGCATCACTACACTCCCAGTTATCGAAAAGCCAAAAAAGCTCGAAAGAAGGCGTTTGTTAAGGTGTACGGCGACTTTGAAAATTCCTTTAAGGCTTTACCTTGATATATGACGGCTTTAAAAAATTTTAATCCAGGTAACATTGTTGAGTTGGAGCACCATTCAAAAATGATGCAATGTGAGAAAATTTTCAAGTACTTATTTCGGAGTTTTAAAGCATGCATTGATTTCAGAAGTTATAGGTCTGCCATTTATATAGATGGAACTCATCTTTATCGAAAAGCCAAAAAAGCTCGAAAGAAGGCGTTTGTTTAGGTGTACGGCGACTTTGAAAATTCCTTTAAGGCTTTACCTTGATATATGACGGCTTTAAAAAATTTTAATCCAGGTACCATTGTTGAGTTGGAGCACCATTCAAAAATGATGCAATGTGAGAAAATTTTCAAGTACTTATTTTTGAGTTTTAAAGCATGCATTGATTTCAGAAGTTATAGGTCTGCCATTTATATAGATGGAACTCATCTTTATGGCAAGTATGGTATCAGAGTATAAATTGCTATTACTATTGATGCGAACATAAATGTTTTTCCACTTGCATATGCCTTAGTCGCCAGGGAGAGCTTTGAATCTTGGTCACGGTTCTTGGCCATATTGTGGAAGCATGTTTTTGTCGCGCGCAAAGGAATTGGCCTTATTTCTGATTGCCCTCAAGGTATCTTAAAATGTGTTCAATCTTTCGATTGGTTACAACCTCCAATGACACACCACTGATTTAGTATTTGTCATTTGAAAGAAAATTTTAATAAAATAATTTTAAATAGTGAACTTAAAAATCTAATGTGGTATGCTGCGATAGAGCATCAAGAAAAAAAATTTCTTCAAAGGATGCAACAAATTAAAGCATTGAACGCTGAAGCTTATAAGTAGTTAAATGATCTTCCTTTGGACAAATGGACTATGTACCTTGATAACTGTCATAGATGGGGTTCTTTGACAACCAATGTATCTGAGTCATATAATGGTGTGTTGAAGAAAGCAAGGGGGCTTCCAAGGACTTCTTTGGTTCACATGACATTTAAAGCTTTGGTTGATCATTTAGTTGAATGAAACACCCTAGCTAATGCTTTATTGATTAAAATGTGCCTTGGCTTCTTACTGTAGAAAAGTTATTCAGTGAAAATTGGAGAAAAGCTCAAGCACATACTGAAATAATGAACTATAGTACTACTTCAGTTGTATTTCACATCCTCACATTTGCACACAATGGCAAGGGAGGAAAGGTTCACAACGTTTTTGCAGATGCCAAAAAATGGTCTTGTGGCAAATGGGTATATTATCTTATACCCTACTCTCATACAGTTAAATTTTATGGTGTTCTTGGTATCGCGCCAAAAATTTATGTGAACAAATACTTCATGACGAAGTATTACAAGCGAACGTATAGTCGTACTGTTATGTCAGTGGGGGATGAAGTTTAATGGCCGCCTGTCGTATTTTGTTTAGTTGCAAATACTGAATATTTTTGGACATCTGGTCAACAATCCACAACACAACGCAAGAATGATATGGATATCGCTCCAGCTCACATGTCAAGAAAGTGTAGTATATGTAAGGAAACGAGACACACCAAGGCTCATTGTCCTCGTAGAAATCCTTTGTAATATATATGTATTTAAATTTTAATATTCATGTTTATGACTAAGAAAATTGAGTTCCATTTATTTTAAGAATATAGTTAAATTTTTTATATTAAAAAAATAATTCATCAATCATATATATATATAAAAGAGAACTCTTAACCCGGTGGCGTGGCGCCACCAGAAGTAAGAATTCTCTTTTTATTTATTTATTTCAAAAATTTCCTTTTCCCTTTGCAATAGGAACGCCGCTTCAGCCTTCAACAACTGCTTCTCCCGATCATTTTTTTACCACACTTGCCCCTCTTCATAACCGTTGCGCCTGTTTACAACAGCCGTCCAGCCTATGTGGCACCCTCACAGATCAGGATTTTTTGTTTAACCGTTCTTAAAAGTCACAAACTTACGGAAAAGTCACAACTTTTCATAAAAGTCACAACTCTTTAGAAAAGTCAGAACTCTTCATAAAAGTTACAACTTTTCATAAAAGTCAACTTTTCACAAAAGTCAAAACTTTTCATAAAAGTCACAACATTTCACAAAAGTCACAAATCTTCATTTTTCATTCACACTTTTTAAAACCCAATATTTAATTCCAAGACACCAAAAGAACAAAGCAGAAACAAAGAAAATTGATTTCAATTGCAATGCGATATTACTACTCTTTCACCTCTCAGTCCACAACTCATAACGCTGCTGGAATGGTTGAATTCATAACATTTGATTCTTTAGTAAACAAAACTTCTATTTATGCCACTATTATTTGTATGTTTTTTCCGTTATAGGGGAGTTGAATTCAAATACATTAATTAAGATTCTTATGAAGTGTGTTTCATTCCTCAAAGTTTTCTTTCTCCTATTTCATGAAGTTGGGGCCAGTGATATGATACCTAAGTAATGGTAATGGCTATTATGAGACAATGAGGAAAAACCTTATGATACTAACCATTTTAGGGTCATTTTTAACATATACATGATACAACATACTATAATAAAAAAGAGATTGACGGAGGTTCATAAGAAAGGAGCTGAAGGTCCTCCGTTTGAATTTAGTTAATTATGTTCTTGTATGGACATGATGTTTCACTTTACTTGGGAGTGTTGTTGTTCGAGGATTTTTGGTCTCTTCTTTAACGTCTTATGTTGTTTTTTATAACTTCTTGGAATTTTAAAAATTTTCTTACTTCTGACCAACTATTTCCATGGAAATTTTCTTAGACTTCTTTCCTATGATTAAAATCTCTCTATGACTCATAGCTTTTGTATAACAAAAATGAATATTAAGAAAGCATAGCACTTTATAATTTCAGAGGAACGTTTTGCCTTAAGATAAAATGTTATTGAAAATCGAGTGTATGTATTGAAAATATGAATATTATTGAATGATCATATGCAAGCTTAGTAAAATAGTTCAATCCCATGCGAAGCAGGGGTAATTTGCCTAGTTTCAAAATAATAATAAAGACATAATACACTTTACACTAAAAGTGATAAATTATCGAATATAATAATTAAGTGATATGATAATCATAATTTTATTTTCAAATGTGCCAGTTAAGAGTATAAAACGCAAACAATCGTAATTTATACAATGTTACATATTTTTATTCTTCTTCAGTATTTGGTGCAAATTCAACTTCATCATTTATATATCCATTTGGTACCGTATTTTTTGTTTGCTCAATGAAGGATAATTGATTTATACAGCAATACGGCACACCAATTTGTTTTTAAACCTGTCCATTCGTTAACAATTGGATATACGGGATATGTAGAATCTCTATGTAACTTTTCATCTTCTAGTAGATTCCAATGTTCTTCTTTATTTGCTCCCTTATAGTTAAGATCGTCTAATGAATGAAATATCTCTAAAGCTTTTTCCATTTCATTGATTTCCTTCGACAAGTATTCAATAACGAGTGGTTCATCTCTGAATTTGCATATTTGATAAGTCAGCGACATTGCCTGTGGAATTAGCAAACCATGCCAACGACATAAAATTTCGTAATCACACCTCTTCGAATATAAACCAAGCCACTCGAGTGTTTCACCCCAAATAATAAAATCACCCATTTTAGAAGAATGTGGTTCTCCCTCAATGATGTGTCTTGTAACTTGTAAATCATAGTAAATATCAATTGGTTTAATTTCTAATGGACGAATTTTTCCTATTGTAAAATTTCTAAGTTAAGATTCGAACCATTCTTCATTTGTGTATAAGGTCGTAGCAAGGGATTTTTAATTTTCTTAGGTGTTCAGGTCAATTCTTTAGTGCGGGAATGATTTTGGAGATGAAATAAGCTGACTAAAATCCCCTAGCACAAACTTGAGTTGAGAACTTTCTTATCAATTGAGTTTCAATAGGAGATTTTACTTGTATCAACTTCAAATGATCACATTTCTCAGCACAAAATGAATTAAATGGCCCATCACCTACCACATTAAAGGTCATTGAGTCCTCTTTCCAGCGCCACCAATGTGGCCTCATTTCAAGTCTGGAGTAAACAGTTATGCCCGTTTTAGTGAAGCCCTATCGAGCAAGGCAACTCAACGACCCACTATACGGGCCGTGATGCATTAAACGTCCCGTGAAGCCCTAAATGGCTTGTGAGACTAAACGTTTTCGGCAACTTTTAAATTTTAAAAGTTGGGGTCATTTTTTTCTTTCCCCCCTATGCATTGGGTACTTAAACTACGCCGTTTTAACCCTATTTTAGGCCTAAACTACGTCGTTTTACAACAAATTAATGGCTTAGAAAGTGTTAATCAATTTTTTTACATTAATTAAAACTTCAAGATATTAGAGAAAGGTTCCAAAAGGAGAAAAGGTAGGGTTCAAGTGATCTTCAAGTTTCTTCGAATTCGCCAACGAACTTTGTTCTTCCAGGTATGTAAGGCTATCATAGTGTTGGATTAGTTTGTCCTAACGCCCTACATCTACTTTCAAATTAGTAAAAGAGTAATCTCGGGTTCTATCCTTAGATTTGAGTATTTTTTAGATGAGTTGATGTTGAGTTCTGAGTTCTTGAGATCCTGATTCTTTTTGAAATTCTATTCCTAATTATTGAATTGCTATATGTTATGCATGAGATTCTTGAGTTGATTTGTTCATGTCTATATTTTAGAATGAACCTTATTAAATAAGTATTCCTGAGATGAGTAGTATTGTTGAGTTTCGAGTTCTTAAGTTTTGAGATTAAGTTTTTCTATATTGTTATTGAGATCCTTGAGTTGAGTTGTTTGTGTCTATATTTCAACATGAACCCTATTTTGAGTTATAAATTTTGAGAATCTTTTAAAGCTAACATTTTTTTTTTAAACTGTGATTTTGAGAAAGTAAAGAGAAGTTTGAGAGAGTTTTAATCAAGATTTGAGCAATAGTATAAGGGAACTAAGTATTTCCCAAATGTTTCATTTTTACATGAAGAAAGAGAGTTTTATTTTTAGAAAAGTAAAAGAGTTTACAAAAAGATTGAGTACAGAGCAGTTACCTCTTAAAGAGGCCCTTTTGAGTAATTATCTCAACCCAGAGAAAGTATTTTTGCATTGAGCAAAGAGAAACCTTGTTTTCTAAATGAACAATGAGTTCATAGATATTTCAGAATAGTTACCTCTTTTAAGATGATAGTTTGAACAATTATCTAAAACCAGAGAAAGAGTATGTTTTATACATTTGAGCATGAGTATATATATTATTGGGAGTAGTATTGAGCACCGATATGGGGATGATTTCAGACAACTCAAAATTCTCATAAACCATGTCTTGCCAAATGGGGACATGATCATACTGTTTAGATGAATCGTTATTGCTTATTGGATCCACTTAGTTGAGAGGTCCTATACCTCGGCACAGCATAAGAAAGTTTTGGTAGCATGAACGAGATGATGTATCATCATGTAGCTCATAGTGATGGTTGTTGGTGAGAGAATCTCCCAAATAGAGTTAAAGTGTATTTTCATATATCACTTTTTATGTTGAGTTCAGAGATGAGTAAGTATTTTGTAAAGTTTTAAATGATTAATTTTTTTTATTTCTTTACATCAAGCTTGAGTACATTTTATCTGTTGCAGTCCTTTCATTCAGTTATTTCGCTTCGGTTATATTACATACTCATACATTCCATGTACTGACGTTATTCAACTTTTATTTTTTTATGATGCAGAAACAGGCGTTTAGGATCATCAACAGGTGCTTCGTTGAGATCACTTAACACTCCCAATTAGCTTTGGTGAGCCTCCTTGCATTCCGGAGGACCCAACTTTTATTTTTGTTCTTAGTTGATTGAGGTGTCGTGGGTATTGTCCCAACACCTACTTAATGTTTGAGGATTCATAGATAGATAGAGTTGAGGAGTGTTTCTATAACACCTCGGATTCCAAAGGAAGGAAATTTCTGGTTTTTCAGATCTGGTGCCAGTACCAATGGAAGCCATCTACGAACTGTAGGTCGATTTACGGGCCGTAGGTGGGAACTGTAGTTGGCAAGGTGAACTTTTTAAAATGTCACTTTCAGGATCCTATTGACGGTTTTCCAAGACGGCCCATCATTCCATGAACGAGTCATAGGTAAGGTCTCGTAGGTGATCCCCAGAGTTAGTAAAAGCTTAAGGGTCTATGCTGGGACTTGCGACTGGTATGTAAGGCCTGTAAGTGGACAAATAGACCGTATATGGAAATGGTCATTCGAAGCCCAAAATTCTTAGCTTTGAATCCCATCGACGGTTGGACAGGACGGT
Organism: Solanum appendiculatum; assembly: GCA_018342035.1. Lineage (NCBI taxonomy): Eukaryota > Viridiplantae > Streptophyta > Magnoliopsida > Solanales > Solanaceae > Solanum > Solanum appendiculatum. Next base: position 22,014 of record JAGDQO010000370.1, read on the forward strand.
CCGTAGTTGGACGTACGGACCATAGGTCGAAGCTGGCAGTTATTTTAAGGGTTTTTTAGTCTTTTCCCTAACTGATCTATTCCTAATCTAGGTTGGTTAAGCCCTAATCCTAAAGCCTATATAAGGCTTCTAAGCCTAATTTTTACCCTCTCTAATCACTTTTCAAGTTTCCCTAAATCCCTCAAAATTTCCCCAAATATTTCTCTCTCTAGAAGATTGAAGAAGAAAAAGGTTCTAGGGTTTTCATTCAAGGCTCCCAAGTTCACCATTGACTTCAAGCTTTTTTGCTTCAAGGTATGATATATTTCCTCCATGGAGTCCTTTCATCCATAGGGTTCCTAAATTTCCCAATTTACAAAGTTAGAATTCTTCGATTGAAATTAGGGTTTTCTTCTATCTTATGGGTTCTCTCAAATAATGATTTAATTTATGAAATTGAGGTTGTTTATGCATGAATTGAAATTAATTCAATGATTTTAAGATTAAATTATATGAGCCCATGCATGATTTATGGTTTTCAAGCTATGATTCTATGATGAAGCTTATGAATGATCAAAAGACGAATTTTATGAAAATATGCATGTTCAATTACAAAATTTATGAAGATTCAAGTTTCTTTGAGAGTGAAGCATTGTTATTGTGTTGTTGTGAAATGTTTTCTCACGTATAACCCAAACTATAAATGTTAAATGATATCCTCACAAAAAGGATTCATAAAGGTTGAAAGGTTTTCTCAACTAAACTTTCAATCAAGATTAAGGAGCTAAACTAATGATAGGACAAGAGGCGATTACCCATGTCTATTGATGATAAGATAAGTTATGAATTTATGACTATTCCGTGGGAACTATGCTTAGCATCAAGTGGATATTGAGATGGAAGCTCTCCCGCTAGTAGAGGCCGAGTTTCTAGTAGCAATATCTTTGACCCATAACTATGTGCCACCATAGGTTTGTCTTAGATATACAGTAGCTAGTGGATCCACCTAAGCTAGAAACTATGGTTCTTACCTTGGCAAGTAAGGACACCTCTTTTCGGTTTGGGATAGACACCGAATTTCATGTTATAGCTCACATGGTCTATGTCGGTTAAAAGGCTCACTTCGCACAATAATGAATTATTATTTCTTTCTAAAGGCTTTCTAAGTATATGTTGTTTAAGATGATATCCTTTCATTGTTCATGGCTCTTTACTTGATGTCTTCTATCATGTCATCCTATGATTTTTACTTGGTCATTGCATCTTATGTATAGCCTCTTTATCATGATTTTGAAACCTTATGCATAGTTATCATAATTGGTACATTTTTGTACTAACGCATACTCTTGCCTACATTGTTTCACTAATGTAGGGCGTGATGACTCCTCTCCATCCACTCGTGGCTAGTGCTTGTATTAGAAAGCTTTGAAGATTTGGTGAGCCCTCACATGTTCGATGACTTAGCAACACTTACCTTTTATGTCATTTTACTTTTAAGGCTTGTATGGGTTACGTCGCACTTTCGTTTCATTCATGCATTAGATGGCATTGAGACGATGTTTAGACTTTCGCTACTTTGAAGACTCTTTTGATTAGTAATTGTCTTTTCAAAACTCTTATCTTGTATTATCTTGTATGAGGTATGCTAAGGGGCTTGTATAGGGCCTTTCGAGGTCTTATACACCATGTCATGTCTAGGGGGTACTTTGGGTCGTGACAAACTTGGTATTCAGAGCACAAGGTTTTTGAAAGGTTCTAGGATGTCTCATAAACCACGTCAAGTAGATTCTTTTCAGGGGTGTGAAGTGTGCCACACTTATGAATGAGATGCTATAAGATGTTTAGGAAACTCCACTTCTTTCATCACTCTAAAGTCGTGCGATAGAGTTTAACTCTATATGTCTCTCTCTCCTAATCCCTATCTGATGCTTTTCAGGATATGGCCCTTCGAAGAGCATACGTTAGGAGAAATGTGAATGAGAATATGAGACAGGAAGATCCTCCATAAGCTCCTCAAGTTCATGTCGATCCTTTGGTCAAGCAAGTGACTAATGCGGAGTTTAGGATTGCGTTTCAAGTGTTGGCCCAATCCATGACGGCTCAAGCCAATAGGGAGGCTATGGTCCCCGTGAACCCAAATGTGGGTACGACAACATCTAGAGAGAGGGACTTCACTAGGATGAACCCTCTAGAGTTTAATGGTTCCAAGGTCGAGGGAAATCCTCAAGAGTTCATTGATGAGGTGTATAAGGTGGTGATGATCAGGGGTGTAACCCCGATGGAAAAGGCAAAATTGGCCGCTTATCAACTTAAGGGTGTGGGTCAAGTGTTGTTTGAGCAATGGAAGAGTGAGAGGGCAGTTGATGTGGGTCCTCTTGATTGGGAGAAGTTTAAGGTTGCTTTCCTTGATAGCCCCTTGAGATGAGGGAGGCAAGGGGACTTGAGTTCATTAACCTTCATCAAGGAAACATGAATGTGAAGGTGTATTCTTTGAAGTTCACAAAGTTTTCTAGTTATGATCCTACTATGGTTGCCAATCCAAGGGCAAGGATGAGTAAGTTTGTGTCGGGAGTGTCCAAAATGGTGGTCAAGGAATGTCGTACCACCATGCTCATCGATGACATGGACATTTCTCGTCTAATGGTTCATGCTTAACAAATAGAACAGGAGAAACTCAAGGAAAACTCTAGGGAAACAAAGAGGGCTAAGACCGGTGATAGTGACTTTTCACGGTCAAGGTCCGATAAGTATGGTCGTCCTAAGTTTCGACAAAGATTTTTCGGTCAAGGTTGCTCCAATGCTTCTCCTAGATTCAACAACAATAGGGTGTCTAACCCTAAGCCTCAAGGAGGAAATGGTGGTGGATCTTTATCGACTACTTGTGCTAAATATGAAAAGAAGCATGAGGGTAGATGCTTAGCCGGTACAGATGGTTGCTTCTGTTGTGGTAAGAGTGGTCATAAGATAAGGGATTGTCCATCCTTTACAGCTAAGGGAACATAAGGTAGACAAGCTCCACCTAGTGGTTCTGGTTTGAATGTCCCCAAGAAAAACCGATTCTATGCACTCCAAACTCGTCATGAGCAAGAGAGTTCTCCAGATGTGGTTACGGGTATGTTGAATGTCTTTCATCTTGATTTTTATGCTTTACTTGACCCAGGTGCAACTTATCTCTATGAGGTTTCATATTCTTTCGGATGTGTTGTTAGATCATTTTTCTGTCTCTACTCTTACGGGTGAATCTATTGTGGCTAAGAGAGTCTATAAAATTGTCCCATCTCCTTATTTCCTAGAGTAACTCATGTTGATCTTGTAGAGCTTGATATGTTAGATTTTGATGTTATTCTTGGGTTGGATTGGTTGTATTGATGCTATGCTTCTATCGATTGTAGAACCCAAGTGGTCAAGTTCCAGTTTCCAAATGAACCTATCCTAGAGTCGAAAGGGGGAAATTCTATGCTTCAGAGTCGGTTTGTTTCTTGTCTTAAAGCTAGGAAGATGATTTCTACAGGTTGCATTTACCATCTTGTTCGGGTTAGGGATATGGATTTCGAAACCCCTATGTTTGAGTTGGTCCCCATTGTTAATGAGTTTCCAGAAGTGTTTCCCGATGATCTACCCGGTGTTCCTCCTGAAAACAAAATAGACTTCGGTATTGACCTTCCCCCAGATATGCAACCTAGCTCTATTCCTCCTTACTGAATGGCTCTGGCAAAACTTAAGGAATTGATGGAGCAGTTGAAAGATTTGTTGGATAAGGGCTTTATCTGACCAAGTATCTCTCTATAGGGTGCCCTAGTGTTGTTTGTTCGAAAGAAGGATGGCTCACTTCGTATGTGCATTGATTATCGGCAATTGAATAAGGTTACTATGAAAAATAAGTATCCTTTTCAAAGGATTGATGATTTGTTTGATCAACTTCAAGGAGCGAGTTTCTTCTCAAAGATTGACCTTCAGTCGGGCAATTACCAATTAAGGGTGAAGGAAGATGACATTCCGAAAATAGCTTTTCGGACTAGATATGGCCAACATGAATTCTCGATGATGTGGTTTGGTTTGACTAATGATCTGGCTGTATTTATGGATTTGATGAATAGGGTATTTAGACAATACCTAGATATGTTTGTGATTGTGTTCATCGATGACATTTTGATTTACTCAAGGAGTGAGGATGAGCATACCGATCATTTCAGGATTGTGTTGCAAGTCCTCAAGGACCAACAACTTTTTGCAAAGTTTAGTAAATGTGAGTTTTAGTTAAGGTCTGTGGCTTTTCTTGGTCACATTGTTTCCGGGAAGGGTATTGAGGTAGATCCTAAAAAGATGGATGTGGTTAAGAGTTGGCCTAGACCTCTATCCCCTTCAGATATTCGAAGTTTCTTGGGTTTGGATGGTTACTATAGAAGGTTTGTTGAGGTAGTTCTCTTCTATTGCCTCTCCATTGATGGCATTGACCCAAAAGAAAGTTAAGTTTGTATGGTCTGAGGCATGTGAGAAGCGCTTCCAAGAGTTGTAAGATAGACTCACCTCCGCTCCGGTGTTGACTCTACTAGAAGGTTCAGAAGGGTTTGTGGTTTATTGTGATGCCTCAAAAATTTGGTTGGGATGTGTCCTTATGAAAAGTGGGAAAGTAATTTCTTAGGCATCAAGGCAACTTAAGATTCATGAAAAGAACTATCCTACCATGACTTAGAACTAGCAGCGGATGTGTTTGCTCTAAAGATTTGGACACATTACTTGAATGGTGTTCACGTGGATGTCTTTACCGACCATAGGAGTTTCCAATATGTGTTCAAGCAGAAAGATCTAAATCTTCGCCAAAGGAGGTGGCTTGAGTTGCTAAAGGACTACGATATGAGTATCCTCTATCACCCCGGTAAGGCGAATGTGGTGGCGGATGCTCTTAGTCGAATATCCATGGATAGTGTTACTCATGTTGAGGATAGTAGGAAGGAATTAGTTCGAGATGTTCATTGGTTGGCCCGATAGGGTGTTCGGTTGATTGATTCTAGTGAAGGTAGGAATGTTGTTCATAATGATGCCGAATAGTCCTTTATATCATATGTGAAAGCAAAGTAAGGTCTTGATCCAATTTTGATGGAATTAATGAAAGCAATGCTTAAGTTGTCTATTGAGGCTTTCTCCCAAGGGGGAGATGGTGTACTCCGATATCAAGGTCTTCTGTGTGTTCCGAATGTTGATAGCTTGAGGCAATAGATTTTATATGAAGCCCATAGTTCACGATATTCCATTCACCCGAGATCCACCAAGATGTACCGTGATTTGAGAGAGGTCTATTTATGGAATGGGATGAAGAAGGACATTGCGGAATTTGTGGCGAAGTGTCCAAATTGTCAACAAGTGAAAGTTGAGCACGAAAAACTGAGACGTTTGTCCCAAGATATTAGTATTCCTACTTGTAATTGGGAAGATTTGAATATGGACTTTATTAGTGGTTTACCACGCACCCAGCTACAAGATGACTAGATTTGGGTTATTATGGATCGTATGACAAAATCGGCTCATTTAATTCCCATCAAGGTATCTTATTCGGTGAAAGACTATGCTAAGTTGTACCTAAAGGAAATGGTTAGGTTGCATGGAATGCCCTTATCCATTATATCTGATCATGGTGTTGCTCCAATTTGCACACGCAAATGTACGTGGTCGCAGAAGTAATAAATGACTCTATTAGAACCGGGTTGTCGTACCCAAGGGACTTATGATCAATGTATATCAATTCAATTAAGTCTATAATTTAAAGAACGTATTAACGATATGGTTTTGATTACTACTACTACTAAGAACAATTTAAATAATAAACAAACTAACAAGGATAACTAGAATTTTGGTGTTTTAATCAATTAAGGGACAATTCCAGGGCTGCAGCATGCTTTGGGTTTCACGTATCACATCTTATGCTAAGAATATATTTTAGTTATCACATTACTAATTTACAGGCTTAATATTATGATCATGATCTCTCGACCTCTAATCGCCTACTCCAACTAGCTGTCTAACTACATCGTTGAGCGGGGATAGGTAGTCCTAATTGGCGAGCATTTATATTTCATCCTGTTTCGTAACCAAGCTAGGTGTTCGTCCGGGCGTCACTCCTAAACACGAATCTAATCAAAGTTAGAACAAGCTCTTTACATTCTCTGGTCTATCTATCTCTTCATCTCTCGAGTCCAAGAATAGACAATAGATTTATTTCTATGGTGGCCTAGCATGAAATACTAAAACTAGAATGTAAAAGTAATGTATATGATACCCAATAAACAATTCAAAGCAATTCCATTGTTCAATAATAACCCGTAACTGCAGCCCCAGAACAAGAGCGTTTAGCCACACATAATATTCATAAACTCAAAAATAATAAGTTTCATAAAATTCAAACCTAAAGAAGAAGTAGATATTTGAAACCAAAGATGAATTGTAATCCCTTGCTCTTGATCACCCAAAAAGTAGCTCCCGAAATAATTATTTCTATGGACTATTTATAGATGTAGAAAACCCTGAATAAAATAATTGAGTCCAAAATAAATTAGGAACCCAAAACCAAAACGGAATTGGATTCCTACGTGAACAGTAACTGCCTCAACAATTTTCTTCTGGCACCGTGTTTCATAAATTGGCAGATGGCTTCAGGAGTTGCCACGTGTACAATGTGCTACTTCAATTGAAGTTGGCCGGCTGCACTTTATACATTTATATATTATTATATTCAATTTAATCCATTAAGCTGCCTGCTTGATTTTCCTTCTATAATCTTCCATATTTAATTCGTTTTAGCTCTAAACTTCTTCAACTTCACACCAATTTAATCCTACAAATAAAATACACTATTTAGCACAATCCATAAAATTCATGCTAAAAAAGGACAAATATAAATAATAAATATGAGGCAATTAATGATAAAAAATATATTTTTGGCCTCAGATCAACACCCCCACACTTAAACTTTTGTTCGTCCTCGAGTAAACATTAAAGCTCATATCAAAAATCATATTAGGAAGCCATCACTTTGGTTGATACAAACAATTAGTCCTTATTCAAATTTCAACACATCAAGTACACTTCTCAATCACTATGCAAGACGTCCAAATAAACAACAAACCTCTAACCTCCTAACCTCAAGAAAGGACTCTGAACTGATCAAATTTATGCTTGCTCACCTACCCTCATCAAAGAAAGTTAATAACATCACCTATCTATCATGAAATAAGTACCCTCACAAGAAGAAATATTCCACACACTCAATTCAAAAGATTGAATGTAAATTAAGGACTTCACATCAAAGATCAAATCTCACACTCACCAATAAAAATCGCATGTATGCTCAAAGAACCATATGCTTGCCCATTATGTACATCTCCACTAATTAATCATGCTTGAATAGAATCAAATAGGACTTTAACGGGTTGTAATGTAGGCTAGGGGACGGGTAGAAAAACTATATAATAGTGACTTACACTTCCCTAAGCACTTTGCAATTTTAGACTTCATCACCCATTATTTTCTTCTCTTTATTTTTAGCTCTCTCTTCAACAATTATTTCACAAATAATTCTCATCATCTCAAGAATGATTCAATCATTTTATTCTTTCACAATAATAATAATTTATTTTTTTTGTTTCAAAGGATGTTTTTTTCTTTTTCTCCTTTTTTTTTCCTTTTCATGTCACATTCTTTCGAAGAGGGCTTTTTCACACTTTGTAGCTATCATTGATTTCTTTTTTTCACTCAACCATCCCTTTTCTTTTTCTAGATATAACAATTATAATCAGTCTATGCTACAGTGCTCAAGGAAGCAAAGTGCAAAAACTAGGGATTCAACAAAATAGTTAAGGGCAAAATATGGCTACCGAGAAAAGGTTAAAGGCTCAAAAGGGCTAACTAGTGATATATTATCTGAAAAGGCTAAACTTTACAAGAAAAATCAAAGAATGCTTATTATCATCTCCTAAACAAAGCAACACTTCTTATTTCGCTTCAATAACATGCAGGGCAAGTTCTAGACAAAGATGCAAAACATGGAATAAACAAATTCTCACCACACATGGCACAAGTATCAATCAAGATGGATCAAATCCACTTCTAAGAGAGACAAGATCATAACAAACTACAAAATATAATAAGCTATAAACGAATTCACAACCATGAACCTTGGTGTCAAAGAGTCTGTAATTCCATTAGCAATCAAGCATTCACAAGAAAGTACTACTCAAAATTTAGGCCTAAATAGCAAGTATCACACAACTCAAAAGGGTCTTTTCTTTTCTCTCCAAAAAAAAAAAAATAAATAAAAAGAAAAAATTTACTCCCTATCGGTTCAATGGGACTATCCTCAAGAAAAGTACCGAAAACAAAAGCTGAGGAACCCACCTAAAAACACAAAAAGACTCGATAAAGCAGTAAAAACTAGGAATTCATTCCTCCACCCCACACTTAAAAAGATGCTATTCCCCCAAAGCATCAAATAAAATTTAAAACAAGGGTTACGAAAGCTCCCTGAGGCCTCTTGGCCTAGCTAGTAGCATGTTCTCTTAATTTTTTATCAAGGGTCGTCACCCCACCCTTAAGCTCAAACGTGCTCCTTAGCTCCAAATTCTTGGGTACTCAGACTTCCCTTAATATGCAAAAACAAGACCAAAAGAAAAGAAGAATAAAAAATGACGCTATATAAAAAATAAAGAAGCTACACTACCAATTGGGTTGCCTCCCAATAAGCGCCTAATTTAACGTCGCGGCTCAACGCAGCTCGGATCATTCATCATTTAGCTCAAGAGCTTCACGATCTCGATTCGTATCCTCTCCAAAATAATGTTTGACCCTTTGCCCATTCACCAAGAACGAGGGGCCAGTTTTGTCTCTAAGCTCTACCGCGCCACGTTGAGTCATCCTCACCACTTTTGCCCCGGAGTAAAAGTGCGAGGGATTATGTGCTTATCATGCCATCTCTTGGTCTTCTCTTTGTAAAATTTTGCATTCTCATAAGAATGGAGCCTATACTCTTCAAGTTCATGCAATTGACCAATTCTTCTTCTACCGGCTAGCTCAGGATCAAGATGGTGCTCTAGCTCCGCCGGAAGATGACATGCTTTGCCGAACACCATGTGATAGGGAGAAGTCCCTATAGGTGTTTTGTATGCAGTCCGATATGCCCATAATGCATCATCAAGCTTCTCAAACCAATCCATGCACTGCGCATTCACTGTTTTCTGCAGTATTTGCTTAACCTCACGATTCGAAACTTCCACTTGACCACTAGTTTAAGGATGATAAGCTGTAGCTACTTTATGCCGTATACCATACTTAGCCAGAAGATTCTTCACAAGATGGTTAATGAAGTGCTTACCTCCATCACTTATTATTGCCCTTGGAGTACCAAAACCCGTGAAAATGTACTTCTTGATTAATTTAATCACCATTCTTGAGTCATTCTTGGGAAGAGCGACAGCCTAAACCCATTTAGATACATAATCAACAGCCACAAGAATATATTGGTTTCCACTAGATGGTGGGGAGGGAGCCATGAAGTCAATACCCCACACATCAAAAAATTTCCACCTCAAGAATATTATTTAAGGGCATTTCATGTCTTCTTGATATCGTGCCCAACCTTTTGCAATTATCACACCCCTTCACATAAGCCATAGAATCTTTAAAATGAGAGGGCCAAAAGAAGCCAGATTGTAATACCTTGTGAGCCGTGCGTTCTCCTCCATGGTGTCCTCCATAAGGACTTGCGTGACAACTCTTGAGCACTTGCTTGACCTCATTCTCCAGAATACATCGCCTCACCACTTGGTCCACTCCTTGTTTGAACAAGAATGGCTCGTCCCATATATAGAATTAAGCATCATGCATCGACTTCTTTCTTTGTTAGGTTTTTGCGCTAGGTGGAAACACTCCACTCACCAAGAAATTCACAATGTCAACATACCAAGGGACTTAGGAGATATCGAAAGCCATCAACTCTTCATCCAGAAACTCCTCGCATATTTGTTCCCCGTCATGCACATGAGAGAAATCTTCTAACCTTGACAAATGATCAGCGATCTGATTTTCAGTACCCTTCCAGTCTTTGATCTCAAGATCGAACTCTTGGAGCAGCAATATCCACCGAATTAGTCTCGGCTTAGCATCCTTCTTGTTGAATAGGTACCTAATAGCTGTATGGTCAGTATAAACAATAACTTTGGTACCTACCAAATATGATCTGAACTTGTCGAAGGAGAACACTAAAGCAAGCATCTCATTCTCAGTCACTATGCAATTAGCTTGAGCAGTATAAAATGTCTTGCTCGCATAATAGATTGAATGGAACACTTTGCCTTGTCTCTGTCCCAATATTGCACCCACTGCTACATCGTTTGCATCACACATGAGTTCAAATGGCAACTCCCAGTTAGGAGCAACCAAGATAGGAGCTTCAATTAAGTTCCGCTTCAGCATCTCAAAAGCTTCTAAGCACATCGCATCGAAATCAAATTTCACCTCCTTTTCCAAAAGACTGCACATAGGTCTAGCAATCTTGGAAAAGTCCTTGATGAATCTCCCGTAAAAACCTGCATGTCCTAAGAAACTTCTTACCCCTTTGACAGAAATAGGAGGGGGCAATTTTTCAATAACTTCCACCTTTGCTTTATCTACGTCGAGTCCCTGTTTAGACACTTTATGACCAAAAACTATACCTTCTCGGACCAAGAAGTGACACTTTTCCAAATTAAGCACAAGGTTAGTGTCTTCACAGCGAGCAAGTACTTTATCAAGGTTTCGAAGACATACCTCAAAAGAATTCCAAAAAATGGAGAAGTCATCCATGAATACTTCCACAAAGTCCTCCACCATATCATGGAAAATGGCCATCATGCACCTCTGGAATGTGGCAGGAGCATTGCAAAGCCCAAATGGCATGCGTTTGAACGCATACGTGCCATAGGGACATGTGAATGTAGTCTTCTCTTGATCGTCAAGTGCGATCAAAATCTGATTATATCTAGAATACCCATCCAAGAAGCAATAATACTCCTGTCCTGCTAAACGGTCAAGTATTTGATCAATAAAAGGGACAGGGTAGTGGTCCTTTCTTGTGGCATCATTTAATTTCCGGTAATCCATGCAAATTCTCCATCCGGTGACAGTTCTTGCTAGGATCAACTCATTCTTGTCATTCTTCAGTACTGTCATACCTCCTTTCTTAGGTACACATTTCATAGGACTTACCCATTTGCTATCAGAGATAGGATACACAATTCCTATATCTAACCACTTGATCACTTCTTTCTTCATGACCTCCTTCATTAAATGATTTCGCCGGCATTGGTGTTGCGCACTCAGTTTATGGTCGTCCTCCATGTAAATTCGGTGCATGCACAAGGCCGGACTAATTCCATGACTATCCGACATTTGCCAGCCTATTGCTTTCTTCCTTTTCTTCAATATCTTCAAAGCCGCATCAACCTGTGCTGCAGACAAATGCGCAGAAAGTATAACATATAAAGTTTCATTAGAGCCAAGATATGCATACCTCAAGTTTGACAGAAGCAATTTTAACTACAGCTTTGGTGCTTCTTCTATTGAGGGTTTGGTAGGAGGACCCAACATTCGATCTAATGGTTCCACTACACCATTTCGTGAACCAAGTAGCGCTACATTAAGACAAGTAGCCAGTTCTTGCGCTTCTGTATCTCCATCTATGTCATGCCCCACCAAAACTCTTTCCAAGGGATCCTTGGGAGTTATGCAATGGGATTCTATAGCAAGTTCTACTACTGTAATGGTAGACAACTCTTCATAAACAGACGGCAACTTCAAGGCGCGATAGACATCAAACACCTCCACCTTAGCATGAGCTGTCATAGTCAACTGCCCAGCCGCTACATCAATCAATTCTTGCCCTGTAGCTAAGAATGGTCGTCCCAAAATAAATGGAACTTCAGGATCAGGCTCAAAATTTAGGACAACAAAGTCTACAGGGAAGATCAGCGAACCCACTTGCACCAAGACATCTTCTACTACTCCTTCTGGCCTCGCCACGGACATATCGGCCAATTGAAAGATGATTGTGGTTGGTTTTGGACTACCCAACCCAAGTTTATTGTATAAAGATGTTGGCATGAGGTTTATACTAGCACCCAAATCACACAAACCTCGGGCATGAACACTTTGGCCAATGGTGATTTTGATCGTGAAGCTACCCGGATCTTTCAACTTTTTGGGTAGTCTATTCTGAATTCTTGAAATGCACTCCTCCATGAGCGCCACTATTTCATACTCAGTCAATCTCCTCTTATTCGCCACTATCTCCTTCACATACTTGGCGTACTTAGGAATTCCCTACAAAATATCAACCAAAGGCAGATTAATGTGAACTTGTTTAAGGAGAGACATAAACTTACTGAAGCATTCATCTTCATTTTGCTTTTTTTACTTTTGTGGAAAAGGAGGGGGTGGTTTTATTTTAGGAATAACCCTTTAAACATTCGCATCTTGAACCACTTCTTCAGTTTTCTTTTCTTCTCTCACCGCCTCGGAACTTCTCTTCTTATGAGCTAGTTCATCCAGTTGTAATCCACTTCTTGTGCTCACCGCATTCAGTTGCCTTATATAAGGATCCGTGTCACCCGGAAGACCTCCAGAAGGACGCACATTTACTGCATTAGCCAATTTTGCGAACTGCCTTTCCAGATTTTTCTGCTCTAACTGGGTGCTTCTCAACTCTTATCCCAACTTTCTATAGTGTTCTTCATTTTGGTTGTTGATTTCTATACTTAGCTTTTGGAACAACTCCTCATTAGTCATGCCCCCATTCTTAGCACCTTGATTATTTGGCTGTTGAAATTGTTGTCCATTACCTTGTGGTCTGTATTGGTTCTGTCGTTGAGCCTGATTTTGGTGTTGATTCTGATTTCCACCCCATGAGAAGTTGGGGTGGTTCCGCCAACTTGAGTTATACGTGTTCCAATAATTCTGCGTACCTCCACCTCTTTGGCCATTCCCCAGATAGTTCACAGAGTCTGGGTTTTCACCGAAAAAATCAGACATATGGTCTCCACTTCCGCAAAATTCACACCATCCGTGCGGTTGGTGTACGTTATTTACCTGTGCTTGTTGCTGCCCGACTGATCACTTCTTGAGCTGCGTGGTAAAGTTTTTTGCGAGCACATCCAATTTTACATTCAGTGCAGTTAATTGATCCACTTCCAAAACACCTGCAGTCTTTGATGCTATGCTCCTTTGCGTATCACCATTCTAATCCGGGTTGCTTTCAGACATTTTGTCCAAGAGCTCCACTAACTCATCATAGGTCTTCTCAAGAGCTTGCCCACTTGCTGCAGTATTCAATAGCACTCTAGCATTATATTCAAGGCCTTCAATAATGGTATGAGCTAGTACCTCATTCGCCTGATAGTGATGTGGACACGCAAGCAACATTTGCTTAAATCTATCCCAGGCTTTGTACATGTTCTCTCCGCTTCTCTGCTTGCAACTCAATATTTCACTTCTAAGTTTTGCAGTTCTGCCTGAGGGGAAGAATCGATTAAGGAACTTCTTTGCTAACTGATCCCATGTGGTGATATAGTTGGGAGGCTCATAGTCTAACCATCGCCTCGCTTCTCCTAAAAGTGAAAATGGGAACAAGGTCGATCGCACATAATCAGTTGATACCCCATGTGGAATATAAGTGTTGGTTATCTCCAGAAAACCTCTGAGGTGCACTTGGGGATCTTCATGGGGCAGGCCAGTGAATTGCCCATTAGTATGGAGGAAATGCACCATGGATTATTTCAACTCAAATCTTCCACCCGGCGGTGGTTTCCATATGCTCGAGGTCATACTAGTGGTGAGTGGGACTGCCACATCACGAACTGGCCTTAGAGCTATCCCTGCAGGTATCTCCATGTGTTCTCTTTCCACGTATTCTCCACGATCGTCAACCGGGTTCTCCTCCTGATTTTCTAGGAGATCTAGTCCTTATTCCCGCTGTCGTCTGAGATTAGCCAGCTTTCTTCGCTGTCGAAGGGCTCGTTCAAGTTCGTTGTCTCGTTCAACAGGATCACCTTTGCGAGCCAGTCTTCAAATCCTAATTGCCTGCAATACAGAACGGCTAAGATCAAGTTATTAGCACTTTCGAACAATCACTAGTAGACTCAAAAGAATTAAATGTAAATTAATTTCTAAGTCCCCAGCAAAAGCGCGAAAAACTTGTTGCTCCCAATTGAACATGCAAGTGTATGTGGTCGCAGAAGTAATAAATGGGTCTTTTAGAACCGGGTTGTCGTACCCAAAGGACTTATGATCAATGTATATCAATTAAATTAAGTCTATAATTTAAAGAACGTATTAACGATATGGTTTTGATTACTACTACTAAGAACAATTTAAATAATAAACTAACTAACAAGGATAACTATAATTTCAGTGTTTTAATCAATTAAGGGACAATTCCAGGGCTGCAGTATGCTTTGGGTTTCATGTATCACATCCTATGCTAAGAATATATTTTAGTTATCACATTACTGATTTACAGGCTTAATATTATGATCATGATCTCTCGACCGCTAATCACCTACTCCAACTGGCTGTCTAACTACATCTGTGAGCGGGGATAGGCAGTCCTATTTGGCGAGCATTTATGTTTCATCCTGTTTCATAACAAAGCTAGGTGTTCATCCGGGCATCACTCCTAAACATGAATCTAATCAAAGTTAGAACAAGCTCTTTACATTCTCTGGTCTATCTCTCTCTTCATCTCTCGAGTCCAAGAATAGACAATAGATTTATTTTTATGGTGGCCTAGCATGAAATACTAAAACAAGAATGTAAAAGTAATGTATATGATAACCAATAATCAATTCAAAGCAATTCGATGTTCCACAATAACCCCTAGCTACAGCCCAGAACAAGGGCGTTTAGCCACACATAATATTCATAAACTCAAAAATAATAAGTTTCATAAAATTCAAACCTAAAGATGAAGTAGTGATTTGTAACAAAAGATGAATTGTAATTCCTTGCTCTTAATCACCCAAAAAGTAGCTCCCTAAATAATTATTTCTATGAACTATTTATAGATGTAGAAAACCCTGAATAAAATAATTGAGTCCAAAATAAATTAGGAACCCAAAACCAAAATGGAATTGGATTCCTACGTGAACAGTAACCGCCTCAACAATTTTCTTCTAGCACCGTCTTTCATTAATTGGGAGATGGCTTCAGGAGTTGCCACGTATCCAATGTGCTACTTCAATTGAAGTTAGCCGGCTGCACTTTATACATTTATATATTATTATATTCAATTTAATCTATTAAGCTGCCTGCTTTATTTTCCTTCTATAATCTTCCATATTTAATTCGTTTTAGCTCCAAGCTTCTTCAACTTCACACCAATTTAATTGTACAAATAAAATACACTATTTAGCACAATCCATAAAATTCATGCTAAAAAAGGAAAAATATAAATAATAAATATGAGACAATTAATGATAAGAAAATATATTTTTTGCCTCAGATCACATGGTAAAAAATTCACCTATCAGTTTCAGAAATCTTTCTAAAAGGGCCTTAGTACCCTTGTTAAGCTTAGTACGATCTTTCATCCTAAAACCTATGGGCAAGCAGAACGTACTATCCAAACTTTTGAAGATATGTTGAGACCTTGTGTGATCGATTTCAAGGGTAATTGGGATGATCATTTGCCTTTGATTTAGTCTACTTACAGCAATAGCTATCATTCCAGTATTGGTATGGCTCCATTTGTGGCTCTTTATTGTAGGAGGGGTAGATCTCCTGTAGGTTGGTTTGAAGTTGGCGAAGTTCCCTTGATAGGTCTCGAATTAGTACATGAGGCTATGGAGAAAGTTTTTCTTATTAGAGGAAGGTTGAAAACGACTCAAAGTCGACAAAAGTCCTATGCCGATGTTAGAGGGAGAGATCTAGAATTTGATGTTAATGATTAGGTCTACTTGAAAATTTCACCCATGAAGGGTGTAATGAGGTTTGGGAAGAAAAGGAAGCTTAGTCCTCGTTAGTGGGCCCATATCAGATTTTGAGGCGAATTAGCAAGGTTGCTTATGAACTTGACTTGCCTAATGACTTGGCATTAGTGCACCCAATTTTCCATGTCCCCTTCTTGAAGAAATGTGTTGGTAATCCGACATCTATAGTACCATTAGAGAATCTTGGTGCAAAGGATAGTCTTTCTTATGAGGAAATTCTAGTTAAGATTTTAGACCGGCAAGTTCGAAAGTTGAGAAATAATGAAGTTGCTTCCGTTAAGGTTTTTTGGAGGAATCAGTTAGTTGAGGGAGCTACTTGGGAGGCTGAGGCCGATATGATGTCCCTTTGTCCTCATCTTTTTCCCTCCGCTTCTACTCTAGCTTGAGGTATTTAGTTCCTCATGGTTCACTATTTTTGTCTTATGTGTCTTATATATTCCCATGATTCTTCATTTATGAATGTTCATGAAAAGGCTTAGTTTTGAGAAAATGAGTTAAATTGATTGATTTCTTCATGTTTATGTGCATTTTAGTATATGTTACACGTAGACCTTATGAAATGATGTTTTGTACATGCTTTAGCTTGGAGTTGATGTTTCCTCCTCGGATATGTGCATTTATGTGATTGCACGCTTGTTGGGCTATTAGGTTTAGTTCCTATCCTCCTTATGATGTCTTAATTCTCATTTGAGGATGAATTTTCCGAAGGGGGAGATATTGTACCACCTCAAATTCAAGAGGAAGGAAATTTCAAGTTTTTCAGATCTGGTGCCAGTACCAACAGAAGCCATCTACAGACCGTAGGTCAACTTATGGGCCGTAGGTGGAAACCGTAGTTAGCAAGGTGAACTTTTGAAAATGACAAAGATTTAGGATCCCATTGACGGTTTGCCAAGATGGCCCATCGTTCGATGAACGAGTCGTAGGTAAGGTCTCATAGGTCATTCCAGAGTTAGTAATATGTTGAGGGTCTATGATAGGACCTATGGCTGGTATGTATGGTCCGTAAGTGGACCAATGGACCTTACATGGCAATCGTCATTCGAAGCCTAAAATTATTAGCTTATGAATCCCATCAACGGTTAGATAGGACGGTTCGTAGTTGGACCTACGGACCGTAGGTCGTGACCATAGGTCGAGGCCGTTAGTTATTTTTAAGAACTTTTTAGTCTTTTCCCTAACCGATCTATTCCAAATCTAGGTCGGTTAAGCCCTAATCCTAAACCCTATTAAAGGCTTCTAAGCCTAATTTCTACCCTCTCTAATCACTTTTCAAGTTTCCCCAAATCCCTCCAAATTTCACTAAATATTTCTCTCTCTAGAAGATTGAACAAGAAGAAGAAGGTTCTAGGGTTTTCATTCAAATCTCCCAAGTTCACCATTGATTTCAAACTTTTGGCTTCATGGTATGATATCTTTCACCAATGGAGTCCTTTCCTCCATAGGGTTCCTAAATACCCCAATTTACAAAGTTAGAATTCTTCAATTGAAATTAGGGTTTTCATCTATGTTATGGGTTCTCTCAAATTTTTATTTAATTGATGAAATTGAGGTTGTTTATACATGAATTGAGATTAATTCAATGATTTAAAGATGAAATTATATGAACCCATGCATGATTTATGCTTTTCAAGCTATGATTCTCTGATGAAGTTTATGAATGATCAAAAGATTAATTTTATGAAAATATGCATGTTCAATTACGAAATTGATGAAGATTGAAGTTGCTTTGAGAGTGAAGCATTGTTATTGTGCTATTGTGAAAAGTTTTCTCACATATAACCCAAACTATGAATGTGAAATGATATTCTCACATAAAGGATTTATAAAGGTTGAAAGGTTTTCTCAACTAAACTTTGAATCAAGATTAAGGAGCTATCCTAATGATAAGACAAGAGGTGATTACCCATGTCTATTGATGATAAGATGAGATATGAATTTCTGATTATTGCGTGGGAACTATGCTTAGCACAAAGTGGATATTGAGATGGAAGCACTCTCGCTTGTAGAGGTCGGGTTTCTAGTAGTAATCTCTTTTTCCCATAACTATGTGCCACCATAGGTTTGTCTTAGATAGAAATTAGCTAGTGGATCTACCTAAGCTAGAAACTATGGTTCTTACCTTGGCAAGTAAGGACACCACTTTTCGGTGTGGGGTAGACACCGGATTCCATGTTATATCTCACATGGTCTACATCGGTTAAAAGGCTCACTCCCCACAATAATGAATTAAGAGTTCTTTCTAAAGGCTTTCTAAGTATATGTTGTTTTAAGATGATTTCCTTGCATTGATCATGGCTCTTTACCTCATGTCTTCTATCATGTCATCCTATGATTTTAACTTGGTCATTGCATCTTATGTATAGCCTCTTTATCATGATTTTGAAACCTTATGCATAGTTATCATACTTGGTACATCCTTGTACTAATGCATACTCTTGCCTACATTGTTTCACTGATGTAGCGCGCGACGACTCCTCTCCATCCATTCGTGGCTAGTGCTTGTATTAGAAAGCTTTGAAGATTCGGTGAGCCCTCATATGTTTAAGGACTTAGACACACTTGCCTTTTATGTCATTTTACTTTTAAGACTTGTATGGGTTACGTCAAGTTTCGTTTCATTCATGTATTAGATCATTTTAAGACAATGTTTAGACTTCCACTACTTTGAAACGGCCGAGAAAGGTATGCTTAATGGGCATCCATTTATGTAGCAACTTTCAGCTGTCTACGCATTAGCTCATTCCGATGTGGGACAAGGCAATTGCGTATGATTCATAGATATCAACTGCTGCCTCACATGAAAATAAAAACATGATTATGCAGATGCTCAGACCATTACATTGCTAGAACTTTTTGTCATGACATTTAGAAAAATAATCAAACCATTAAATTACCAGCATCTGTCGTGGTTTCAAAATATAGTTTTTTCAAATTGTTTGTCATTGTAGAAGTTCATGAAAAAATTAAGTATTTTTTTATTTTATGTAATACTTCTTCAAGACTACAAACAACTCAATTGTGAAAAAACGACACATAAATAGAGAACATTCAATGAAGAGAAATGATATCTATAGATATAAATAAGGATAAAATAGTCAAAAATCCCTTCTCATGGATGTTTCTTAAGGGATGCGTGAAAAATATCAAGCGAGATACTTTGAGATGTAGGGGGTACAAAACAAGAAGTGTTAACCAGGCTCTGAGATAGATAGTATTTGGGACTTGGCACTTACCTTAATAAGAACACAATGTTTACACCATTTTAAGCTTGAAAAAATCCAAAAATAATTTTCAAAATTTTAAAGTATAATTTTACCTTAGGATTTTTGACTGCCAAACACTTCTCCAAGTTTCAGCAATTATAATTCATTTGTTTGAGGGATGGATTGATTTCTTCCACTCTTAATCAAAGGTTTCGAGCCCTAAGACCATAGAAATTCCAAGTCGGGAGCCTTTTCTCTTTAATAAGTCCTACACATCATGAGGATTAATCGAACCAATGAGTACAGAATACTAAATGGATAAACAAGAATTCAGGAAATAGAAAGAAAAGAGAGACAACAAGAAGTTAAACCATGAGAAAATTGAGTTCAAAAATTCAATACAAAACACCACTTATAAAACATCTGGTGCCATGAGCTATCCCAGCATCTTGATGTCTTCCACGCTAAAGCTGCTGATCAACATATCTCCAAGAATGTGGCGCAACAGTAACATCACATGCAGGCATACCAGCTTACGCTCCTACAGTTCCTACCATACTAATTGATGGCTGAAAATTACTTAAACTTGTAATAAGGTCATCTGTTAAAAAGGACCTTGCTTGGGCAACCTGAGAGGATGTTGTCTCCTGTGCATCCACGTATCGAGGTTGATAGGACTCTGGTGGCAAGGATGTGCCACTACGTGCAGACTTTAGAACCACACCATAAAAACATGCCGGACCATCAACTTTCAGAACCTTCCTAATGAAGTCTGAAGGTGGCACCAAGAAACTTTTGATTGCATCACCAAGTTTTGCAACCCCAACGTGATATCTTGAACTCATGTACCTCAAAACCTCTTATATGAGGTAAAATCTTCGTCAGTATTAGGCAAGAAGAACACAATGTTGAACCCAACAGCAACATCTTAATAGTGTTTAGTCAACTTGTCCTACCCCGTTCTGGCTAAGCAGTTTACTACGTCAAGGCTGTAAAAAGAAAAATGTCAGCACATGAATGTAGCTGACAAAATCCATACAAAATAGTTAAATTATATAAGAATTATATATACTAGGCTAATCCAAAGAAAGATCAAAGATGCATATATTTTGTGCTAACAACTTTTCTTGACACAATTTAGGAATTAGTTTCATAAGAAATTCTGTTAAATTATACTTACATCTCAGATTCTATACATTCCCCGATAGGAACACATACATCACGACACACAGATGTTTCATTCTTGGTGATATTGCCACACCATATATAGTAATGGCCAGAATTGTGCTGTCTAGGAGAAATTTTTGCATCATCTTGTTTGCTTGACTGACTATAATAGGACCTGAAGGAATATCTCTACCAAATGGACCCAAACCATATTGTTCATCCAACATTGGATCTCAATCACTTATTCTTTTTTGAGGATAAGAACTATCATTTGCCCCATCAATCTTCAATCTTTTAGTTTCCTTTTGAAGTTGGCCAGAATCAGTAATTACTGGTCTTGAAATAATAGGGATAAACATGCCTTGCATACTCAAAGGTCTAGCTGGGATTTTAGAACCATAACATGGCAAACATTGAGATACATTAGAAGCCAGTATAGGGCGTTTATTTCAAGTTGTATCTGTGTTGGTTGAGGTGCCCTATGTTGGCCTCAAATATATCTTGACGTTTGCCATCCTATGGTCTTGATATCCCATCTAGACCTTTGAGTACGCAAGGCAGGTTTCACCCTATAAATTCAAGACCAGTAACTGTTGATTCTAGCCAACTTAAATGGGAAGCTAAAAGATCGAGGATTGATGGGGCAAATGATAGTTCTTATCCTCATAAAAGAACAAGTGATCGAGGTCCTGTGTTGGATGAACAATATGGTTTGGGTCCATTTGGAAGCAATGTTCCTTAAGGTCCTGTTATAGTCAATCAAGCAAATGACAGTGATGCAAGAATTTCTATTGCACAACACCATTCTGGCCATGAATATATATGGTGTGGCATTAACGCCGAGAATGTAACATATGTGTGTCGTGCTGTCTGTGTTCCTATCGGGGAAAGTATAGAATCTGAGATGTATGTATGATTTGACATAATTTCTTACGAAACTCATTCCAAAATTATGTCAAGAAAAGCTGCTAGCATAGAATATATGTACGTTTGATCTTTCATTGGATTAGCACAGTATATATAATTATTATATAAGTTTATTATTTTGTATGGATTTTGTCAGCTACATTCAAGTGCTGATATTTTTCTTTTTGCAGCCCTGATGTAATCAACTTCTAAGTCGAAACGGGTTTAGACAAGTAGACTAAACACTATTCAGATGTTGTTGTCTGGTTCAACATTGTGTTCTTCTTGTCATATACTAATAAAGATTTTTCCTCATACGCGGAGGTTTTGAGGTGCCTGAGTTCAAGAGATTGTGCTGGGGTTGAGAAACCTCATGATGGAACCAACATATGTTCTTGGTGCCACCTTTAGCCTTCATTAGGAAGGTTAAAAAAGTTGATGGTCTGGCATGTCTTTATGGTGTGGTTCTAAAGGTTGCACCTAGTGGCACATCCTTTCCACCAGAGACCTATCAACGTCGATAAGTGGATGCAACAGAGATAACATCCTCTCAGGTTGCCCATGCAAGGTCTTTTTTTACAGATGACCTTATTACAAGACTAAGTACTTTTCAGCCATCAAGTAGTGTGGAAGGAACTGCATGGAGCATCTTTTGGTATGCCTGCATTGAATGTTTCTATTGCGCCACAGTCTTGGAGATATGTTGATCGATAGCTTTAGCTTGGAAGACATCGTGATGCCGGGATAGCTCATGGCACTAGATGTTTTAGAGGTGTTCTGTATTGGAGAACTCTCTTTTTCTCAATTTTGGAATTCAATTTTCTCATGGTTTAACTTCCTCTTGTCTTTCTTTCTTTCTGTTTCCTGAATTATTTTTTCATAATAAAGTCTCAATGTTCTTGTTTAACTATTTAGTATTTTGTATTCATTTTTTTTGATTAATCCTCAATATATATAGTATATATTGAAGGGAAAATGCTCCCGACTAGGAATTTCTACGGTCTTAGGGCTCAAGACCTCTGATTAAGGGTGGGAAAAATACATCCAGCCCATAAAAAGATAAATCTATGATATATGGAACATGGAAAAGTATTTGGCGGTCCTTAAATATCTTGAAGTAAAATTATATTTCAAAATATTGAAATTTACTTTGGATTTTTTCAAGCATAAAAAGGTCTAAACAGAGTGTTCTTACTATGGAAAGTGTTAAAGTCCCAAATACTATCTACTCAAAGCTTGGTTAACACTTCTATTTTTGTACCCTTACATCTAAAATTATCTCGCATGATATTCTTTTATACACCCCTTAAGAAACAACCATGAGTAGGGATTTTTGACATAAAAAGGTCTAAACAGAGTGTTCTTACTATTGAATGTTTACTCTATTTATGTGTCATCTTTTCATAGTTGACATATATGAAAGGAAGCATGGGTGTCATCTTTTTACCCGGTTTGTGTTTTTGTTTATCTCTAAGTCAGCTTATCGAATTCGATCCTAAGAGGATTTCCATGAAAGAAGCATCCTTGGAGTGCGTTTTTAGCCTCCTTGGAGTCGTTGATGTTTCAAAAATGGATAAATCCAAACCCGTGAGAGGTATATGTCGTTACACTATCAAGCAGACTAAAGTTCTGGAACAAAGACATTATGTCAGCATCGATAATGTCAGGGGTATGATTACCCACCTATAGAAAATTTTTTGATGGTGTTTCTCTCGACGGCATTAATAAAACTCTAGAAGACTACTCAACACAAACAAAGCTATAAAACTAAGATTTAGGCAAATGAGAAAAGAAAGAAAATAAGTTGTTGATTACGGCGGAAAAGAAAAGGCAAGTAAGTAAGTGAAGTTTTGTAAATGACATTTCCTTCTTTAGGTTTTCATATCTTATAGGAGAAGGGCAATAGCCATCGATTGTAAATATAGGATTACGTGAATCCAAATTTATAATTGGTCACATCTGCTTTGGTTATATCAAAAAATGGACAAATTTAACCCTCTAGTTTATGTTTGTTTTCTTTTCGATGCATAAGATGATGATATTAATCTTGTAAGGATTCAACCCATCGATAGTGAAAAAAGGAGAAGAAAATACGATTAAGAGAGGAGTATATCAACGGTACTTAGCTTGAATGAAAAATATGGAAACTGAGTGCATGAAGTTGAGGGTCACAAAGACTCAGCGAGAGATGCTAGTCTGAGCTCCGATGAGATCATAGGAAGCAAGAAGATGAAGAGACAGCCGCTAAAGCCTATTCTAATCTAATTTTGCTTTGTTTCCAATTCCAGTTGGCCTATTTTGTAGGCCTATTCCTTCTGTTATATTTTTGAACCTTGGTCCAATCTTTTATTTTATAAATATAAAGGCAGCAACCTCTTGTTTTTATTAAAAAAATTATTTGTAAGTTGTTCTCTATCTTTATAATAATATTTATAGTTTTTAAGGAGGTTCGGATCAAGACGCTAAACGCGATCTCGCCATTTTATTTACTTGTCTATACCTAAGGCGCAAATTTGTGATCTTAGTTAAGACGATGCACTTTCCCTGGATCTTAAAACTTGAAGCAATTACTTCCCTAAGAACGGTAAAATTATTTTTCCATCTTTCCACATTACTTAGTAATTTTAATTAAACTTATACATAATTTAGGACCAAAATTTTCGTGCTAACATTCTAAACCAAATAATACATAAAAGAAAGCATTCAAACATGATTAAGACTATTAGAAAGAATAAAAGTAACATCATATCAATTAAAATTTCACACAAACAATCATCAACAAAACAATTTTTACTGTCTAAAAACTCCACAAGTTCTTTATTGGCTCATTGGACTAGTCACAAATTAATTTACTCAAACTTTAACATCAACAACTAATATGGTTCATGGATATCCACATACGAGCTTGGGAAATAAGGATTTGTTTTAGGTAATGGCTGCTCATGGTGTTTATATGGTGTTTAGGTGGTGTAGCTGATCTCTATGTCCTCCTTAGATTTATTAGGAATGTAAGTTTCTATTCATAGGTTCTACTAGATCTAAGGTTTGGTATCTATATTTTGGTTCTATCCCAAATGTAATAATACTTAATTAAACTTGAACAAAAATAAGAAGAAAAAAAACTTGTTGAGATTTAACTTTTCTATTCAGATCTAAAATGTAGAAAACCAAAGCAACAATAAGAGAGAATCAATGGAATTGGAGCTCCACAAAAATATCAACAATCTAATAAAAATTAAGCAACACTTCCAAAGACATTCTCACAAATTAATAAAAAGTAAAAGAAACACAATCAGAGACTGAAGCCCTAGAAACAAAACAAACAGAGCACTTCGGATAGCAAACTCACTGGAAATGGAGTTTGTTGGTGCTATTTTTTTGTTGTTCCGGCGTAAGAGCCTTGATGGAGCTAGTGGAGGCAGCAATGGCAATCATTTCGTCTCTTCGATCAGTGAACTGAGAGAGAGTGGGGTCTGGTTTGGTTTGGTTCTGCGATCTCCAAGCTTGCTGGTAGCGTTCGCGAGGAGCTCGGAATTCACCATTAATGGAGGAACTCAAGAAAGGGAAAAAGAGTGGGTTTCATTGTTGTTTGGCTGTTAACTTGTTCTTTCAGATGGGGTTGTGGTGGTGGTTTAAGGTCTGTTTGGTGTGATTTCTAGTGTGTTTTGGAGTTGTTTTGTAGGCTGGGAGAGATCTGAGTGTGTTCCGATAAGGGTGGTAGTTTGTACGTGAGGGAGAAACGGAAGCTTGGGTGGTTTGTTGCAGTTGTAGGTTGTGTAGGGCTGTTCTACCGTGGGTTAATGGTTGTTGTTTAACTCCTATGGAGCCGAGGGATAACAGAAGAGCAAGGGTGGGTTTGAGACGGTGATTTGGTTGTCGAAGAAGAAGGGAAGAAAGGAAGAGCAAGGGTGGGTTTGAGGCGGTGATTCGGTTGTCGAAGAAGAAGAGCGAAAATGGGTTTGTGTGGTGGTGGGCTTTGGGTGGTGGCGGCTGAGAGAAAAAAATGGAAGAGAGCTTTTTAGGGTTTTTATCCACCACCATTATTCTTTGTGGCTAAGTATCACTTATATAGAAAGCAAATAGCATTTATATAATATAATGGGCTCATATTATGGGCTCAAGACTGTGGTCCAAAATCATTGGTTAACAAAATATTTGTGTATCAATATATTCTTAGAGTGTGTTAAAAATACCAAAATGAATATTAACAAAATATAATCAATGACATGTAAAAAATGTAATTTAACAAAGAATAATGATTTGAACAAATAGAGACAATATTCTCAGAATATTCAACGGACTGTGACAAAAATAATGTAATTAAAATTAACTGATCAAAATATTACAATTTTGAGAACTAAGGATAAGTATCGATAAATTTATTTAAAATTACAAAAAATGTTTTTTGAACTATTTAATGAATAAAAGGTAAAAGTATGAATTTTGAAAATGTTAGGCTAAAATTGGGTGTCAACAGCTATCACTTTCGTTGGATATAATTGATGAAAGACATCATGGACAAAGAAAATTGACCAATCCAATTTTGGCCGAACGCATGACCTTCATATAAAAGCGTGGTTTGAATGTAGTAGAAGTCAATTACAACTTGCTTCCAAAAGGTTTCACGTTATGCTGCATCCTTGTTGACTTAGTCTGCACCTGTGGCTTAATTGAGAATGCATCCTCTTGGATGATCTTGAAAAAACAAAGCTAAACTCATTAATAAAGAAAAAATTAAAGGAAAAGGTAACATCCCTTATGATACTTTCTGCCATTCTCTTTACATATTTTTGTGGATACGTTGCTGTCTTGGTGATTCAAAGTCATTCTTGTTTCAAAAGTCATGTATGTTGACAACCTTCATCTGATTGTTAAAGCATGGTATGAGTACATTGAAAAGACAAACAATATCCATCGACAAGATATGAGTGTGGTGGCATAATTATTGTCAGCCCATTGATAGGACAAATACGAATCTGTTGGTAGGATATTTGGCAAAATAAATGCATGTCCATCGCTAGGACACATGAGAATCCATCGGTAGGTTATTTTGCACTATAACTGTTTGTCCATCTGTAGGACAAATGAGAACGATCGATCCGTGGGCAAAATAAATGCATGACCATCGGTAGGATATATAATAATCCATTGGTAGGATATATGTTGATTCATCGGTAGGATATAAATGCATGTCTATTCGTAGGACGAATAAGGATGATCCATTTGTAGGATATAAATGCATGTTCATCGATAGGACGAATGAAGATGATCCATCGGTAGGATATAAATGTTGGTTCATCGATAGGACGAATGAAGATGATCCATCGGTAGAATATAAATGCATGTCCATGAATGGACACTACCACTTCCGGTAATGTAATATGCTTGGAATTACCACCTTCGGTAATGGACATTACCACCTACGATAATGAAATATGATTAGCATTACCACCTCCGGTAAAGAACATTACCACCTCTGCTAATGTAATATGAATATCCTTGTCACGCCTCGAGGCTACCCACTAGACGTAACAAGGGACCTAGGATCACAAGTGGCTCTAAGCTAACCATGAGTCTGGCATATCGCAAGCATACTGAAATATAACTAAGTAAGCGGAAACATAACTATAAAGGAAGTCAAAACTACAAGAACTTCAGATGAGAATATAATTGCCTATCAATGGGAAACAACCCAAAACAATTGAATTCTGACTCTATGTCTGAAAGCCTCTAATACTGATGACCTGCTGGGAAAAGTCCCCAACTAACTCTAAAAATACTGAAAGACTGATAATGAGCTAACTAAACCAAAAGCATAAAGAAACATCATCGAACTATGAGGACTCACCACGGAAGCTGCTGAGTATAGGCTGGAAGTCGAGCTAAGCGTGGTATGGATGCTGAGTGCCTGAACCTACATCATGAAACGATGTAGCGCTAAAGTATGCGTCAGTACTTTAAATGTACTGAGCATGCATGATATAGATACTAATCTGAACAATATAAACTGAACATGGAAATAGGTTGTACTAAATTATAACTTAAAATTGGGCTAGATGCAATGAGCAAGTACTAATCATGTAGATGAAATGCTAAACTGTATACTTAAGTAAATGCTGATAACATGGTCAATGCAATAAAAGTATGACTGTGGGAGCTACTATTAACCGAAATAAACCACGTGAGCTAAACGTGGAGTCTGATGTATGTGCCCCATCGAGAGGACCCAATATACCTTGCCAGGGGTATAAAGGCATGACTATGGTGTGATCACTAAAAAATAATGCCCAACAGAGGGGACTTCTGAACCTATGTTGGCCCAATATCACTTGATAATGAACTATCATTTGAAGCACATGTATCAACACTAGGTGGACACAAATTGACTTTACTAGAAGAATCAATTTGGTCATCAATAGGATCAACTAGTGTATCCACATTGTCGACATGTATCATTCAAGGCACAAGTGTGAACACTAGGTGGACACAAATTGATCTTACAAGAAAAATTAATTCGGTCATCAATAGGATCAACTAGTGTATGAACACTCTCAAAAAATACATTATCACTATGTTGCAAAGAATCATTACTCTCACATAAAATCAAGCTCTTACTTATATTCAATTGGCTACTAGCCACATAATAAATTTTCAAGTTTAAGGAAGTCCAAGAATTAGCATTGTTACCTTGTAGCTCATAACATGAAGTGTCTTCACCTTGGTTTTCAACATTGGAGCACATTTGCTCCTAGTGGACGCTTTCAAGAACCTCATGATTCTTCTCATTTTGAGATGCCTCACTAGGCTTGCATAAGTTTTCAAACAACTAGAGAAAGAAAAGTTACATGAGTTAGGAGAAGAATGTGACAACCCTCTCACATCACTCCACCCAACCTCTCCTTTTTCCACTCTAGAGTTGTCACTTTTCACACCCTTACTTCTCTCAATCTTTTGTATCTCAAATTTATGGGAGTTAGGACACGTGCCAAGGATTCCTTGCGAAGGGTTAGAAGATCCTTTCAAGTTTAACTTCCATTTTGGTGCACAAGGAGTGGGTGTTTTGAATTTCATGTTCAGCTCCTTAGTGTCATCCTTATAAGGAGTATCTTGTTTTGCTTCCAAAGGTAACTCCTTAATTTTATCTTCATGATGAATAACTTTCCTCTTTTGTACCATAGACTTGACCTTTCCAAACATCCGCAAGAAATCATCAAAATCTTCCCTCAATGTGGTAAATGATTCTCTTAACTCTACGACTTCATGGCTTAGTGTACCTCCGTTATGACATTGTCTTTTGAACTCTTAATTCTCCATGATCTTTTATGTATGTATGCTAAGTGACTTGTATGAGGCCTTTCGGGGTCTTGTATGCCATGTCACGTCTAGGGGGTACCTTGGGTCGTGACAAACTTGGTATCAGAACCAGATTTTAAAAAGATCCTTGGATGTCTCATAAGCCACGTCGAGTAGAGTCTTGTTCTTGAGTGTGAAGCGTTCCACATTTATGAATGAGGGGCTATGAGACGTTTAAGAAATTCCACTTCTTTTATTACTCTTAAGTCGTGCGATAGAGTGTAACTCTATATGTCTCTCTCCTTATCCCTATCCAATGCATTTCAAGATATGGCTACCCATAGAGCTTATGCTAGAAGGAATGTGGGAGAGAATATGGAACAACAAGCTCCTCTTCAAGCTCCTCAAGTTTCGGCCGACCCTTTGGCTGAACAAGTGATAACGCAGAGTTTAGGGCTGCTTTTCAAGCGTTGGCTCAAGCCGTGACGGCTCAAGCCAATAGAGAGGTTGTGGCTTCTGTGAACCCAAATGTGGGTACAAAGACATCAAGGGTGAGGGAATTTACTAGAATGAACCCTCTGAAATTTCATAGTTCTAAGGTTGAGGAATATCCTCAAGAGTTCATTGATGAGGTGTACAAGGTGCTAATGATCATGGGTTTGACGCCGGAGGAAAAGGTGGAGTTGGCCGCTTATCAACTTAAGGGTGTGGCTCAAGTGTGGTTTGAGCAATGGAAAAGTGAGAGGGCGGATGATGCAGGTCCTCTTGATTGGGAGAAGTTCAAGGTTGGTTTTCTTAATAGGTTCTTTTCCCTTGAGATAAGGGAGGCAAGGGTGCTTGAATTCATCAATCTTCGGCAAGAAAGCATGAGTGTGAAAGAGTATGCTTTGAAGTTCACCAAATTGTCTCGATATGCATCTTCTACCGATCCTAGGGCAAGGATGAGTAAGTTCATTTTGGGAGTGTTCGAAATAATGGTCAAGGAATGTCGTACTGCCATGCTTGGCAATGACATGAATATTTCTCTTCTTATGGTGCATGCTCAACAACAAGAAGAGGAGAATCTTAAGGAAAGGTCTAGAGAAGAAAAGAGGGCTAAGACCGGTGACGGTAATATCTCACAATCAAGGTCCGATGGACATGGTCATTCTAGATTTCAACAAAAATTCTCCGGTCAAGGTTCCTCCAATGCTCCTCCTAAGTCCCACAAGAATAGGGTGTCCAACCCTAAGCTCAAGGAGGAAATGGTTGTGGATTTTCATCGACTGCTTGTGCTAAGTGTGGGAAGAAGCATGAGGGTAAATGACTTGTAGGTTCTAATGCATGCTTTGGTTGTGGCAAGATGGATCACAAGATAAGGTATTGTCCCTTAGTGGCTAAAAATGAAGGGGATAACCATCAACGAACTCAATCTCAAAATTCATCGGGTTCTAGTGGAAATCAAAAGTAAAACTGATTCTATGCACTTCAAGCTCATCATGAGTAAGAGGATTCTCCTGATGTTGTTACTGGTATGTTGAAAGAGTTTATGCTTTGCTTGATCACGGTGATACCTTGTATTTTTTGAATGCATATATGGCTATGAGGTTTGATGTTGTTTCGGATGTGTTGTTAGATCCTTTTCATGTCTCTACTCCGATTGGTGAATCCTTTGTGGCTAAGAGAGTGTATAGAAATTTTTTCGTCTCTTAATCTCATAGAGTCACTCATGTTGATCTTGTAGAGCTTGATATGTTAGATTTTGATGTTATTCTTAGGATGGATTGGTTACATTCTTGACACTTAAATTGGTTGTAGGACCCGAATGGTCAAGTTTCAATTCCCAAATAATCCTATCCTAGAGTGGAAGGGGGGAAATTGTATGCCTAAAGGTCAATTTGTGTCATGTCTTAAAGCTAGAAAGATGATTTTTAAGGGGTGCATCTACCATCTTGTTAGGGTAAGGGATGTGGATTTCGAAACCCCTACACTTGAGTCGGTCCCCGTTGTTAATGAGTTTTCGGAAGTGTTTCCTGATGATTTACTCGGTATTCCTCCCAAAAGGGAAATAGACTTCGGTATTGACCTTCTCCTGGATACACAACCTATCTCTATTCCTTCTTATCGAATGGCTTTGGTGGAACTTAAGGAACTAAAAGAGCGATTGAAAAACTTGTTGGATAAGGGTTTCATCCGACAAAGTATTTCTCCATAGGGTGCTCCGGTCTTGTTTGTAAGGAAGAAAGATGGTTCACTTCGTATGTGCTTTGACTATCGCCAATTGAACAAGGTTACTATTAAGAATAAGTATCCATTTCCAAGAATAGATGACTTGTTTGATCAACTACAAGGGGCTAGTTACTTCTCAAAGATCAATCTTCGTTCGGGTTTTCACCAATTGAGGGTGAAAGAAGATGACTTTCTGAAAACGGTTTCCCAGACTAGATATGGCCATTATTAATTCCTAGTGATGTCGTTTGGAACGAAAAATGCTCCGGCCACATTTATGGATGTGATGAATAGGGTGTTTACATAATATCTTGACATGTTTGTGATTGTATTCATAGATGATATTTTGATTTATTCAAGGAGTGAGGATGAGCATACCAACCATTTGAGGATTGTGTTGCAAGTCCTCAAGGACCATCAACTCTTTGCGAAGTTTAGTAAATGCGAGTTTTGGTTAAGGTCCGTGGCTTTTCTTGGTCACATTGTCTCTGGTAAGGGTATTGAGGTAGATCCTAAAAAGACGGATGCGGTTAGAACTTTGCCTAGACCTCTATCACCTTCAGATATTCGTAGTTCTTAGGTTTAGCCGATTATTATAGGAGATTTGTTGAAGGGTTTTCTTCGATTGCTTCTCCATTGACCGCTTTGACTCAAAAAAAGGTTAGGTTCACTTGGTCAGAAGCATTTGAGAAGAGTTTTCAAGAATTGAAAGATAGACTTACTTCGGCTTCGATATTGACTTTACCGGAAGGGTCCAATGGTTTTGTGGTTTATTGTGACGCTTCAAGGATTGGGCTAGGATGTGTTCTTATGCAAAATGGAAAGGTTATTACTTATGCTTCAAGGCAACTTAAGATTCATGAAAAGAACTATCCTACTCATGACTTAGAGTTAGCGGCGGTTGTGTTTGCTTTAAAGATTTAGAGGCATTATTTGTATGGTGTGCAAATTGACATTTTTACCGACCATAAGAGTTTGCAATATGTGTTCAAACAAAAAGATCTAAATCTTTGCCAAAAAAAGTGGCTTGAATTGTTAAAGGACTATGACATGAGTGTCCTCTATCACCCCGGTAAGGCTAATATGGTGGCGGATGTTCTTAGTCGGTTGTCTATCGGTAGTGTTGCTCATGTTGAGGATGGTAAGAAAGAATTGGTTCGTGATGTTCATAGTTTGGCCTGATTGGGTGTTCGGTTGGTTGGTTTCACTAAATGTGGTGTTACGGTTCACAATGGTTCCGAATCATCTTTCTTGCATGATGTGAAGGCTAAACAAGATCTTGATCCGAATTTGGTTGAGTTGAAGGAAGCGGTGCTCAAAAATTCTGTTGAGGCTTTCTCCCAAGGGGGAGATAGTATGCTCCGATATCAAGGTCGTTTGTGTGTTCCCGATGTAGATGACTTAAGAGGAAAAATTTTATTGAAAGCCCATAGTTTTCGTAATTCCATTCACCCGGGAGCTACCAAGATGTATCGTGATATGCGGGAGGTCTATTGGTGGAATGGAATGAAGAAGGATATTGCGGAGTTTGTGGCTAAATGTCCTAATTGTCAACAAGTGAAAGTTGATCACCAAAAGTCGGGAGGTTTGACCCAAGATATTATTATTCCTACTTGGAAGTGGGAAGATGTGAATATGGACTTTACTGTTGGTTTACCACAAGTGGTGACAATATGATTCTATTTGGGTTATTGTGGATCGTATGACAAAATCAGCCCATTTCATTCCCGTCAAGGTTTCTTATTCGGCGGAGGATTATGCTAAGTTGTACTTGAGGGAAATGGTTAGGTTGCATGGAGTGCCTTTATCCATTATCTCCGATCGTGGTGCACAATTCACTTCTCAATTTTGGAAATCCTTCTAAAAGAGACTTAGTACACATGTATAGCTTAGTACGGCCTTTCATCCTCAAACCGACGGGCAAGAGGAGCGTACTATCAAAACTTTGGAAGATATGTTGAGAGCTTGTGTAATTGATTTCAAGTAAATTGGGATGATCATTTGCCTTTGATTGAGTTTGCTTATAATAATAGCTACCATTCTAGTATTGGCATGGCTCCGTTTGAGGCTCTCTATGGAAGGAGGTGTAGATCTCCTATAGGTTGGTTTGAAGTTGGTGAAGTTGCTTTGATAGGTCCCGAGTTGGTACATGAGGCTATGGAGAAATTTTGACTTATTAGATAAAGGTTGAAAACGGCTCAAAGTCGACAAAAGTCCTACGCCGATGTTAGAATAAGAGATTTAGAATTTGATGTTGATGATTGGGTTTACTTGAAAATTTCACCCATGAAGGGTGTAATGAGATTTGGGAAGAAAGGGAAGCTTAGTCCCCGTTATGTAGGCCCATATCAAATTTTGAGACATGTTGGTAAGGTTGCTTATGAACTTGATTTTGCTAATGATTTGGCATCGGTGCATCTAGTTTTCCATTCTCATTGTTGAAGAAATGTGTTGGTGATCCGACCTCTATAGTGTCATTGGAGAATCTTGGCATAAAGGATAGTCTTTCCTATGAAGAAGTCCCGGTTGAGATTTTAGACCGACAAGTCCAAAAGTTAAGAAATAAAGAAGTTGCTTCCGTGAAGGTTCTTTGGAGGAATCAATTAGTTGAGGGTTCTACTTGGGAGGCCAAGGCCGATATGAAGTCTCGATATCCTCATCTCTTTCCCTCTGATCCTACTCTAGCTTGAGGTATCTAATTCCTCATGGTTCATTCTTTTGGTTTAATGTGTCTTAGTTATTTCCATGATTCCTTGATTATGCATGCTCATGAAGAGTCTAATTTTTGAGAAAATGAGCTAGCTTGATTGATTTATCCATGATTATGTGCATTGAGTAGGAGTTGCATAAAGTCTTCATGAAATGATGTGTTGAACATGCTTTAGCTTGGAGTTGATGTTTTCCTCCTCATATATGTGCATTTATGTGATTGCTTTCTAGGTTGGGTTGTTAGCTCTTGTTTCTTACTCTCCTTATGATGTCTTGATTCTCATTCGAGAACGAATGTTCCCAAGGGGGAGATAATCTAATACCCCGGATTCGAAAGGGTGGAAAATTCCTGATTTCTGGGTCAGTGTCAGTAACGATGGAGGCCACCTACGGTTCGTAGGTTGACTTACGGCCCGTAGGTGGGAACCGTAGATGGCAGACTAATATTTTCAAAGGATCAATTTTCAAAACCTCAACGACGACTTGCCAAGATGGCCCGTCGTCCAATGTACGAGCTGTAGATGGAACCCGTCATTGCAGGGTCAAAATTGACAGTCTCTGAACCCAACGACGGTTGACCAAGACGGTCCGTGGTTGGACCTACGAACCGTAGGTCAAACCGTCGATGGGGTCTGGCAGTTATATTTTAAAGGGGGTCGTTTGGTCTTTTCACCTAATGGCCTATTTACTAATCAAGGTCGGTTCCCCTAAACTCCTAACACTATATAAGCCGTTTTAATCCTAAAAGCTACCCTTTTAAATCACTTTAAAAGTTTCCCCAAATCCTCTCAACCTCTCTCAAATATTTCTCTCTCTAGAAGTTAGAAGAAGAAGAAGAAGAAGGTGTTAAGCTAGGGTTCAAGATCATGCTTTGAATTCACTCAGTTGTTCAAGGGCTTTTGAACCCAAGGTATGATAGTCTTCATCCATGGAGCCCTTTCCTCCATGGAATCCCTAAAATTTCCAATTTTTCTTCTATGCCATGGATTCTTTTCAATGTTGATTTAATTGATTGTTTTATGAACTATGAAGCATGAATTGAGTTGAATTTCATGAATTTATATGAATCCCCATGAACCCATGCCAATTCCCCAAATTTTGAAATTATGCTTTTGTTGGTGGTTTGAATTATAAAGTGATGAATTATATGAAATCTCTATGAATCCATACATGAATTATGATTTCTAAGCTAAGGATTTTCATGATGAGTTTATGAATGAAATAAGGATCGTTTTATAAAAGTAAGCATGTTCAATAAAAAAAACTATTATTTTCCTCTATTATGTGGGTTCCTTCAATTAAGGTCAAATTACCTTGTTTATGGTTTTCTAAGCACGAGTTTGCATTGAATTGCATGATCTAAGATGAATCCTTATGAACCCATGTGAACTCTATGATTTGTAAGTTATGAGCATGATGAACTATGTAAAGATAGAGTTATGAAATCATGCATGTCTCTTATGAAGCTAATGATGAATTGAGGGTGGTGCTTTGAGATTGAAGCATCTAATTTTATGATATGTTGATGTTATGGCTGAGTTGTAAAAGGGTTTCTTACGTAATACTCACACTATGAATTTGAAACAAACAAGAGGTGATTACCCATATTCTTAAGGAGCTATTCTAAGGGACAAGAGGCGATCACCTATGTTCCCTAATATAAACAAGAGGCAATCACCCATGTCTACTAATAATGAATTTATGACTAATGATAGACAAGAGGTGACTACCCATGTCTACTTATGATAAATGAACTATGTCTAATCCGTGGGAATTATGCTTAGCACCGAGTGGACAAGTGGTGATTAGCCATGTCCCATAAACTATGTGCCACCATAGGATGATGGTCTTTGATAAACACTAGCTAGTGGATCCATGTAAGCTATATGTTAAGTAAAGGATCCTACCTTGGCAAGTAGGATGGCCCCATCGGTGTGGGGTTAGACACCGGATTCCATGTTGATAGCTCATATGGTCTAACATGTTGGCTAAGGCTACTACCCACAAATAGGGAATTCGAGTGCTCTTAAGATACTTCTCAAGTGATGTAAAGATGTTTAGCTTGCTTTAACCTTGGTTTATGACTCATGTTTTCTAACCTTTTCTACATGTTTTAGCTTGATCATCGTATGTTTATGAAACTTTCCGTTTTAGCATGTTTTAAATGTTTTGTGCATTGCTATCATACTTGGTACTTGATTGTACTAACGCATACTCTTGCCTACATTGACTTGTTAATGTAGGGCTTGGCGATTCCCCATTTATTCGTGGCTAGAGCTTAGTAGAAGGGTTGTTGAAGAGTTGGTGAGTCCTCTTCAACTCGAGGACATAGCCTTGTTGATCGTACTTTTAAGTTCTTTCATTTTTGCATTGTATTGGGTTACGTCCCAAACTTTATTTCTCATTCTTATGTTAGATTGGCTTTGAGACATGAGATGTAGACTTACGCTATTTTCTTAAAAGCTTTGATATGACATTGTCTTTTGAACTCTTAATTCTCCATGAACTTGTATGTATGTATGCTAAGTGGCTTCTATGAGGCCTTTCGGGGTCTTGTACGCCATGTCACGTCAGGGGGTACCTTGGGTAGTGAAAAAGCCATAGTGTTTGTGCTTAAGCTATGGCGGCATTATCTTTATGAGGTGCATTGTGAGGTCTTCACAGACCATCAGAATCTTCAATATATCTTCAGTCAGAGAGATTTTAACTAGAGGCAGCAAAGATGGGTTGAGCTCCTGAAGGACTACTACATCAGTATCTTGTATCATCCAGGGAATACCAATGTGGTGGACGATGCTTTGAGAAGTATTATTGCATCTGTCAGTGTTGAGGAGAGACCATTGGCTAGAGATGTTTAGAGGTTAGCCATTAGTCTTGTCGTATTGCAGATTTCTGAGGAGGCTGCTGGTTTGATTGCTTTCATTGAGACTCGTTCCTCCTTAGTTGAGCAGATTCGAGAGCACCAGTTTGATGATGAGAAGTTGTTTCTCATTCGAGACAAAGTGTTGTGAGGGGAAGCTAAGGAGGTTGTCCTTGATTCTGATGGTGTCTTGAGGAATGGAGGCAGGATTTGTGTACCCAAGATGGGTGAGTTGATTAGATTGATTCTTGCGGAGGCCCATTGTTCTCAATATTCTATTCATTCGGGAGAGGCGAAGATGTATCATGAACTGAGGCAACATTATTGGTGGTGTGGCATGAAAAAAGATATTGCAGACTTTGTTTCAAGATGTTTGACTTGCCAACATGTCAAGTGTGAGCACCAGTGGCGCAGAGGTGTATCTCAGATGATGCCTATTCCTACATGGAAGTGGGAAAAAATCACTATGGACTTTGTTGTGGGCTTGCCTACCACAGTGGGTAGTTATGACTCCATTTGGGTGGTTGTTGATAGGTTGAACAAGTCTGCCCACTTCATCCCAGTTCAGGTGAAGTATACGACAGAGAAGTTGGCCAAGCTTTATATCAGTCAGATTGTACAGCTGCATGAAGTTCTGATTTCTATTGTTTCTGATCGAGGTTCCTTGTTCACCTCCTATTTCCTTAGCATCATGGTATGGGTACTCAATTAGATATGAGTACATCCTTTCACCCTCATATAGATGGTAAGTCTGAGTGGACGATTAAGGTATTGGAGGATATGCTCCGTGCTTGTGTGATCGATTTTGGTGCTAGATGGGATCGACATTTTCCCTTAGCAGAGTTTCCCTACAATAATAGGCATTATTCCAGTATTCAGATGGCCCCATTTGAGGTGTTTTATGGTAGACAATGTAGATCTCCAATTGGTTGGTTTGATTCAGTTGAGATGGATTCATTAGATACAGACTTAGAGATGGTATGGATCAGGTTCGTATGATTCATGATAGACTGTTGACAACCTAGAGTCGATAAAAGAGTTATGCAGGTCAAAGAGTTCGAGCCCTTGTGTTCATGGAGGGTGATCATTTTTGGCTTTGAGTGCCATCCATGAAAGGTGTGATAAGGTTCGACAACAAGGGCAAGCTTAGCGTTAGATTTATTAGATCTTTTGAGATTTTGAGCTGAGTGGGAGAGGTGGCCTATAAGTTTGCCTTGCCAACTAGCTTGTCAGTTGTTTATCTTGTGTTTCATGTCTCCACGCTTCGGAAGTACGTGCCGAATGAGTCCCATGTACTTTCCCTTGATTCAGTTGAGTTATGTCCAAACTTGTTCTTTGAGGAAGAGCCTATAGCCATTTTGGATAGGCAGGTCCGGAAACTTAAGACTAAGGAGATTGCTTTAGTGAAGCTGCAGTGGAAGCATCGTTCAGTTGATGAGGCGATTTGGGAGATAGAGTTGGATATGCTTGACAGATATCCTCATTTCTTCGAGGCTTCAGGTACTTTCTTTTGCTTATGTTAGAGAACGAACATGGTTTTTAGTGTGGATAATGTAATAACCTGGTTGGTCATTTTTGATATTTTGTTAAATTTACCATTTTCCCCTCCCGATATTGACCTTGATTTGTTTCTTGATTGAGTTTTTGAAGTTGGTTCAAAACTTTAAGTTAAAAGTAGAGAATTTTAGTAAATTTGAGTTTGAAAACTTAAGTTGTTCAAATGTGGTTTTTGGAGTCTTTTGGTGTTTTGAGTGTCGAAATGGAATTTCATTAATTCCATTAGTTTCGAAATGTGGAATCTAAGCCGTGAGAATTGTCGGTTTCTAATTCTGAGTCTTTTTGAGGATTTGAGGTCCTAAGTTGTGAAATTGTGAAATTCTAGCCTTTGGGTTGACTTGGTCAACATTCAGAGTTCAGCTACTTGGATCGGAATTCTGAGAGTTCCTTTAGATTCGGGAGATAATTTTTTGCATAGGTGAGGTCTTGATTGATTTTTGAGGGATCCCGAGCTTGTTTTAGCCATTTAGGCATTGAGTTAGTTTCTTGTGAATTTCACGAATGACGGGTCAAGGAGATCTCATATTTATGTTTTGACAGTTACATTGAGTCTGGAACACCGAGTTTAATTGATTTACATACGTGGTTTGTGTTTACGGGGTTCCAAACGAATCTCGAGGATCGATTTGATGTTCGAGAGTTAGATGAGTTTTCCTGATGTCTGCAGGCCTCGCTTTTGTGAATGCTTGCCACCTAAGCGAGCTTCGCAAAAGTGAAAGCCTCTTTGCTTAAGCGAGATTTGTTGAAGCGAATGAGACTTTGCTTAAGCTAGACCCACGTTTTTAGTGGGGTTTGCTTTCAGAGAGTTTTTTGACCTTCAATTTTGGGTTTAAGCCCCATTTCACCATTTTTGAGCTTGGGGAACCTTTGGTGGTGAATTTTGAAAGGATTTTCTATGCTAGATCATTTGTATAAAACCTTCTTGGTCCTAAACCTTCTTTTTGCAATGATTAATTATGAGTTTTAACATCAAAATATGAGATTTTGATTGGTGAATGATGAGGTTTTTGAAGAACTCAAGTTCTAAACTAAAATGGTGATTGTGAAGTGGTTTTAGTCCCTTTTTCGAAATGGTTTTCTCTAATGAGTTCCTAAAGCCTTGACCAATGTTTTCACGTATTGAATTTTTAATTCAAACCTCATTTTTTGAAATTGGGTTTTGTGTTGATTAGCCCACTTTTCAAAGGAATTTATGTGGGCATTGTGATATCTGGATGATGACTGTGAATACATGATTATTATAGATTTTGTGGCTTTGGAAGTAACTCGGAAGGGGAAGACTCAACTCTTGGAGTGATTAATTAATTGATTTAAGGTAAGTGATCTCTTAAACTTTCTAATTTGGTGTCACGACCCAATTTCTCAAGTCATGATGGCGCCTACAACCCACCGGTAGGCAAGCCAAACTCTATCCCGGAACTTAACAATAACGGGACTAAGAGTGGGAACTAGTCCAAACCAAGCGGAAGCATACAACAAGAACACATAAAAGAAAGCTGAAGCAGAATCAAACAAAAATAATATATACAAGACACCTCCTGAAATTTGGAAGTCATATGGAAAGAACAACAAACAAGAGTACAAGTCCAAAAAGTGGACCACCGAAACAACTATCTCAAAAAAAAAGACAAGCAAAAATATATAAACAAAAGGAGACAGGTAATCCCAGAACGCCATGTGCTCACCCTAATCTCCTGAAAAGACAGCTCCAGGCTCGATCTCAATGCTGATTACTGGTGCTCGGACCTGCATCACGAAAATAGATGCAGAGTGTAGCATGAGTACCAAATCAACAGGTATCCAGTAGGCATCATAGGCAGACT
Source organism: Solanum appendiculatum (assembly GCA_018342035.1). Taxonomy (NCBI): domain Eukaryota; kingdom Viridiplantae; phylum Streptophyta; class Magnoliopsida; order Solanales; family Solanaceae; genus Solanum; species Solanum appendiculatum. The sequence continues at coordinate 61,729 of JAGDQO010000370.1, forward strand.
GAGCAAGAACGGTAAACACAGGCAGACAAGATAAAATCAACAACAACAGAGGTCAACAGAACAGAAACAGAGAAAATAGAATGTAAACTGAGGATAGCTACGCTGAACCCAGCTGGGCCCCCCATAAGACCCATTGGGCACACTCGTGCACAAGTTTAAGTAAAACCCGAATGGACCCCCATAAGCTCGACAGGTACACAGAAGAGCTATGCTACAGAAATGAGGAACACCAACTCCAGAAGTCTCTAACCAAGGGTTTCAGACCCGGAAATCATCACCTGGGGCCAACCCAATCATCAGCCACGGGCCGCCAATACCGATTCCCACCCGCGTATCCTTGGCCTCGTCCTGGAATAATATCAAAGCCCAACTCAATCATCAACACATGGGTCCAGCCCAAATCATCAGTCCCGAGCCGAAAATACCGAATCCCACCCGCATAACCTCAGCCTCGTTCTGGAAAAATATCACCCGCTCTACGGTCTCGAGCTAGAAATAACAGATTCTAACCGCGTGACATCAGTCTCGAATGGGAGCTACTCAGTCTGCGCTCAACAGTCTAGCACTGGAAATATCGGTTCCATCCGAGTAACGTCAATCACGGGCTGAGACTAGTAGCCTACGCTCTACGAATTCACACTGGAAATAACGGGCTGTATTTGTATAACATCAGCTACGGACCAGAGCAAATAGCCTACCCCCATCAGCCTAGTGCTGGAAATACCGGATGCTAACCGCGTAACCTCAGTCTTGAATTTGAGCTAACCACATCAAACCAGGTAAAGCCACTACGAACCACACAACGCAAGGCTAACCATCACGGGTCGCTGCCCAAAAGTATATCAAACAAAGGCTCCTAGCCTAACACAATCCAACCATGAATCGGCTCAACGCAACATCCTCCAGCAGTATCCCACGATCTCATAAAATAGAGGGGATAGAATCGGAAGATTCAAAGGCCACAAGAACGCCCAAATCAAGGCTTACACTATCGGACCCAAGTCTGCTATATCAGTCTGCAAGAACCTTGTCAATCCGAATTGTTGTCGGATACATACTTAAGTCAACAAGTGCATAGGACTAAGGCAACACTACCTTAACCTATCCTAAGTTTGAAATCACAATAATTAATCCAGCACATAATCCAATGACCCGGACCCATTCATGCATCAGCAGATAACCACCCAATAGATTACCCACAACACAAATACCATCAATCCAAGTCAACAACCCAACCGTCAACTATAAGAAAGGAAATCGAGTTAACAGGGAACCAATACTAGCTAGCCACCCCAGATTCACAAATATCAACTAGCATTTACACAATCAAGCTCAATCTAGAAGGAAGGGAAGCCGTAACCTACCAAAAAGCCAATAACAAGCGCTCCAAGTCACTCAACCAAAGATTTCCCCTTCCGAACAGCCTCAGACTGTTGCCATGCTATCAAAAATAGAATCATCGCGTCAATACGGTTGTTTAGACACTAAAATAAACAAATTTGGAGACAGACCAATTTTGGAGTTAATTCAGGCAAAGTGGGACCTGCTCCGGATTTTCCAAAAATTACTCCGTGTAAAGGTCCCAAATGCTTCCCCAAACACTAATCCCAAAATGGATTGCCCATTAGGGATCGGATCCGCTCTTAACAGCTCACAACAACAAATCATAAAACTAAACTAACTAGGCCAACAAAGAACTTACCCTCTATTTCAAGGGGAATGAGGAACACCCAACAAACACCAACCTAAAACCCACGAAGCCAACGAGAAACTGAGCGCCTGGGACTTCGAATCACAAAAAATGAACCACCGAGGAGATTTTTATGAAGGTTTGAAGCTCTCCAAAATGGGAGCTTCGACCTCATTAAATAGACACTGCCAGGTCCTTCCTCTCTGCGAACTCAGCTAATCCTCCGAGAACACGGGGAGTAATCTACCCAAAGCTCAGTGAACGCGGCCCCAGGTCTGCGAACGCGGAGAACAAGGATCACCCTCACCCAGCAGACCTCTGTGAACGCGGAGCTCTAGGAACCTCCCAGCCTCACAGACCTCTGTGAACGCGGCCTCTGGCCCGCGAACGCAGAGTAGACTCTCCCGCACCTCCGCAAATGCAGAGAGTAGATGAGTCTGCAGTTTTGACAGCTGCACCAGCTAAGTTTTGGACAATTCCAAAACTCCGACAGTGTGCTCGGAATTCGTTCGGAACTCCGTGCATGCAAAGGATAAATGCTACCCCCTCGAATTCGACAGTCCGGACTCAATGGCCCATCCAAAATTTCCATACGAGGTTGTTTAAAAAAACAGTGGGTCCCACACCCAATGAGCCATTTTAGCAAACTTCTACTTGAGGTCTCAAAATCATATCGGAAGCTCCCGATAATTCTCGAAGGGTCGTTCTAGACCAAACTCCGCATTCCAGAACTAAATGTGCTATCAAAATCTTTATTTGAGCATGTTTTCCAAGAATGTTGACCAAAGTCAACCTTAAACAAAATTTCAAAGACGAAAGAGCTAATTGGCCCCAAAATCACACCGAAAACCCCTAGGCTCAAGCAACTCATCCTCCTAACCTAATTTGGTCGCTCCGGAGCTGATGGAACCGTCTGAATTCTCATCTGAGATTGTTTGATTGAAGTTATGACTGAAATCAACTTTTCAAGGTTCAAAAGCTCCAAAACAGAAAAACAGGCATAAAACCCAAACGAACGACCTGGCGGCCGAACAGTCAGTGCCAGCAAGTCATAAATGACTTGGGGTCACTACAGGAATGCTCTAAACGACAAAAAGAAGGCATTAACATAGAAAGGACCTGGAGGGTCATTACAATATCCACTACTAAAAGGACTTTCGTCTGCGAAAGTAAGGATCAAGATGTACCTGATGGCTCAAATAAGCTGGGGAACTGCTCTCGCATCTCCCGCTAGATCTCCCAGGTAGCCTCCTTAATCGGACGATGTCTCCAATGGACTTTAACCATAGGAATGGCTCTCGGCCTCAGCTACCTCACATCTCTGGCCAAAATAGCAACTGGCTCCTCAGTATAAGTCAAGCGATCATCCAACTCAACGGCATCATACTGGAGCACATGAGACTCATCTGGAACATATCGACACAGCATTGAAACATAGAATACTGGATAAACAGCTGTGAATGCTGAAGGTAAAGCCAACTCATAAGCCACCCTGCCAACTGCCCTCTAAATCTCAAAAGGACCGATATACCTGGCGCTAAGCTTTTCCTGCCTCCCAAATGTCATCACACCCTTCATGGGTGATACTTGGAGGAATACTCTGTCACCCACGGCAAAACTCAACAGTTGACGCATGCAGTCTGCAGTACTCCGCTATCTACTCTGAGCTGTTCTGAGCCTATCTTGAATCAACCTCATATGCTCCAAGGACTCCTGAAACAAATCTGTGCCATGCGGTCTAGGCTCGGTGGACTCAAACCAACCGACTGGAGTATGACAACGCCTACCATAGAGGGCCTCAAACGGGGCCATCTGAATGCTTGAATGGTAGCTGTTGATGTACGCAAACTCTGACAAGGGCAAGAAGTGGTCCCACTGACCCCCAAAGTCTGTAACACTGGCCCGCAACATATTCTCAAGAACCTGAATAGTGCGCTCTGATTGGCCATCAGTTTATGGGTGAAATGATGTGCTAAGATCCACACGGGTGCCCAACTCTTCTTGAAATGCTCTCAAAAAACTGGAAGTGAACTGTGGGCCCCGATCTGAGAAGATAGAAAAGGCACACCATGAAGACAGACTACCTCCCGAATGTAGATACAGGCTAACCTCTCAGCATGGTAGGATGCATGAACAGGGACGAAGTGTGCTAACTTGATCAATCGATCCAGGATGACCTAGATACTGTCAACACCCTTAGGAGTCCCTAGGAACCCAACAATGAAGTCCATAGTGATACGCTCCCATTTCCACTCAGGAATGGGTAATCTCTGTAACTCTCCACCAAGCCTCATATGCTTGGCCTTCACCTGCTGGCAACACAAACAACGGGACACATAGTCTGAGATTTCCCTCCTCATACTGCTCCACCAGTAATGCTGCCTCAAATCACAATACATCTTAGCTGTGCCCGGATTAATAGAGTATCTGGAATCATGGGCCTCGCTAATGATCAGCTGGATCAAATCACCAACTCTGGGAACGCACAATCGGCCAGCAAACCTCAAAACCCCATCTGAATCTAAGGAAGCCTGACCGGCATCACCTGACAACACTCTCTCTCTGAGTGCTACCAAATACTCCTCCTCAAACTGACGACTACAGATCTGATCAAGCAGAGATGACTGAACCCCCACATATGCTAACACCCAGCTGGAATCTGAAACATCAAGCCTGATCATCTGATTGGCTACGGACTAAATGTCCAAAGCAAAGGGTCGCTCCGAAATAGAAAGGAAGGCTAGACTACCCATACTAACTGCCTTCCGACTCAAGGCGTCCGCTACTACATTCCCCTTGCCCGGATGGTAGAGAATAAAGAGGTCATAGTCCATCAGGAGCTCTATACAATGGCGCTGCCTTGAATTAAGATCCCTCTGAGTCATGATATACTGAAGGCTCCTATGATCAGTGTATATCTCACAATGAACTCCATATGGGTAATGCCTCCAGATCTTAAGCGTGAAAACTACCGCCGCCAACTCCAAGTAATTAGTGAAGTAGTTGCGCTCATGAAGCTTAAGCTACCTCGACGCATAAGCAATAACCCGACCCTGCTGCATCAGAACACAACCCAAACCAATGCCGGATGTATCACAATAGACCGTGAAGCCCTCGCCCTCAACTGGAAGAGTCAATATAAGAGCGGTGGTAAGTAACTCCTGAGCCTCAGAAAGCTCCTCTCACACTCCTCTAACTACACAAAGGGAACATCCTGGCGAGTCAATCGAGTCAAACCGCCGCTAAAGTGGAGAAACCCTCAAAAAAGTGCCTGTAGTACCCAGCCAATCCGACGAATCTCCGAATCTCAGTCACAGAGGTGGCCCTAGCCCAACCACGAAAAACATCAATCTTTTCCGGATCAACCATAATGCCATCCTTGGACACCACGTGCCCCAAGAATGCTACAGACTCAAGCCAAAACTCACACTTTCAGAACTTGACATAAATCCAATGGTCTCTCAAAGTCTAGAGCACTATCCTCAAATGCTGCTCATGCTCACGATGGCTCCGCGAGTATTCCAAGATGTCATCAATGAAGACCATGACGAAGGAATCCTAATACTGCATGAATACTCGTGTCATCAAATCCATAAAGGCGACAAGGGCATTAGTTAACCCAAAAGACATAACCAGGAACTCATAATGGCCATAGCGAGTCCTAAATACTGTCTTAGGGATATCCTCTTCTCTGATCCTCAACGGATGATAACCAGATCTCAAGTCGATCTTAGAAAACATGGCAGCACCCTAAAGCTGGTCGAATAGATCACAATACGAGGCATAGGATAACGGTTCTTCACCGTCACCTTGTTTAACTGCCTATAATAGATACACATCCGCATGGTGCCGTCCTTCTTCACAAACAGGACCGGGGCACCCCAAAACGATACACTAGATCTGATGAACCCTTTACTCAAGAGATCCTGAAGCTGATCACTGAGCTCCGCAGGTGCCATGCGGTACGGTGGGATAGAAATAAGACGAGTACCCGGCTCCAAGTCTATGCGAAAGTCATTGTCCCGATCTGGGGGTAGGCCAGGAAGGTCAACAGGAAACACATTTGTGAACTCTCAGGCAACAGGAACTGAATTACCTATAGGGCCCTCCCTACTCACATCTCAAACATATGCCAAGTAAGCCAAGAATCCGCTGTCCACCAGCCTCTAAGCCCGAATACTAAAAATCACCCTAACTGGTGTGCGACTGCAAGAACCTGCCACACCATCGGCGGGATACCAGGAATGGCTAAAGTCACGGTATTGGCTTAACAGTCCAAGACAGCCCGGTGAGAAGATAGCCAATCCATACCCAGAATCACATCAAAGTCTATCATACACATCACAATAAGATCAACTAGAGTGTCATGTCCCCGAATGGTCACCACACAAGACCTGAAAACCCGATCCACTATGAAAGAATCCCCTACTAGGGTCGAAACACGCAATGGAACTGATAAGGGGTCAGGACTCACTCCCAATCGAGGCACACTGAAATCAGACACATAAGCCTAGGTAGAACCAGGATCAAATAAGATTGAAGCAGACTGCTGGCATAAGAGAACTATACCTGTGATCATGTCATCTGACGCCTCGGCCTCTGCTCTGGCTGGAGCTGCATAAAAGTGGCCCTAGGCACCTCTACCCCGCGCATCTACTATGCCACCAGTCCTGCCTCCCCTGGGGCCTCCTATAGAACCCTGTTGTTGACCCCTTCCTCTAACTGGAGGTGCTACTACTGACTCCGGCCTCGCTGCATGAGGGGCTGGTAAAGCTGATCTAGATGAAGGGTACTCCCTGGCCCAATGACCCAGCTCCCCACAGGTGAAGCAACCTTGGGAAGACCTGGTAACTGTTAGAGGTTGGCCACCCCGACTTGATGCACCTGCTTGAAACTCGCCTCGGCCCTGACTCAGACCGGCACTATAACCTCTCTAACGAGGTTGATCTCCCTCTAAGGTCTGCAATGCTGCCTGAAATGGGCGACTGGACTACCTTGGCTGGAATCCCTGGATAAACTGGTCTCGAGTGACTATCAGCTTGGAACGAGGCTCACTAGTCCTGCAATCTGACCTGACCCTCTTGCCGCTGCCCCCTTAGGCCTTGCGACGAAGGTGCTCAATCGTACGAGTGGGAAGCAAAACTCTATCCCAAAACTTAACAATAACGGGACTAAGAGTGGGAACTAGTCCAAACCAAGCGGAATCATACAACAAGAACACATAAAAGAAAGCTGAAGCGGAATCAAACAAAAATAATATATACAAGACACCTCCTGAAATCTGGAAGTCATATGGAAAAGAACTACTAACAAGAGTACAAGTCCAAAAAGTGGACCACCGAAACAACTGTCTCGAAAACAAAAGACAGGCCAAAATATATAAACAGAAGGAGACAGGTAATCCCAGAACGCCATGTGCTCACCCTAATCTCCTTAAAAGACAGCTCCAGGCCCGATCTTAACGCTGATTACTGGTGCTCAGACCTGCATCACGAAAACAGATGCAGAGTGTAGCATGAGTACGAAAACAACAGGTACCCAGTAGGCATCATAGGCCGATTGAGCAAGAACGGTAAAAACAAGCAGATAAGATAGAATCAACAACAACAGAGGTCAACAGAACTGAAATAGAGAAAATGGAATGTAAACTGAGGACTCCATGCTGGGCACACTCGTACGCAAGATTAAGTAAAACCCAAATGGACTCCCATAAGTCTGACAGGTACACAGAAGATCTGTGCAACATAAATGAGGAACACCAACTCCAAAAGTCTCCATCCAAGGGTCCCGGACCTGAAAATCATCACCTGGGCCCAGCCCAATCATCAGCCACGGGCCGGTAATACTAAGTCCCACCCGTATAACCTCACCCTCGTTCTGGAATAATATCAAAGCCCAGCTCAATCATCAACACGTGGGCCCAGCCCAAATCATCAGTCATGAGCCAGCAATAACGAATCCTACTCGCGTAACCTCGGCCTCGTTCTGGAACAATATCACCCGCTCTACGGTCTCGAGCTGGAAATAACAGACTCTAACCGCGTGTTATCAGTCTCAAATGGGAGCTAATTAGTCTGCGCTTAACATCTAGCACTAGAAATATCGATTCAATCCGGGTAACGTCAATCACAGGCTGGGACTAGTAGCCTACACTCCACGGACATACATGTCAGCTACGGATCGGAGCGAATAGCCTACCCCTATCAGCCTAGTGCTGGAAATACCGGATGCTAACCGTGTAACCTCATTCTCGAACTGGAGCTAACCACCCCAAACCAAGTAAAGGCATTACAAACCACACAAAGCAAGGCTAACCATCACGGGTCGCCGCCCACAAGTATATCAAACGAAGGCTCCCAGCCTAACACAATCAAACCATGAATCGGTTCAATGCAACATCCTCCAGCAGTATCCCACGATCTCAGAAAATAGAGGGGATAGAATCGGAAGAATCGAAGGCCACAAGAACGCCTAAATCAAGGCTCACACTATTAGACCCAAGTCTGCTATATCAGTCTACAAGGGCCTAGTCCATCCGAATCGCCGTCGGATACATACTCAAGTCAACAAGTGCTTAGGACTAAGGCAACACTACCTTAACCTATTCTAAGTCCGAAATCACAATAATCAATCCAACACAGAATCCAATGACCCGGACCCACTCATGCATCAGTAGATAACCACCCAATAGATTACTCACAATGCAAATACCATCAATCCAAGTCAACAACCCAACAGTCAACTATAAGAAAGGAAATCGAGTTAACATGGAACCAATACTAGTTAGCCACCCCAGATTCAAAAATATCAACCAGTATTTACACAATTAAGCTCAATCTAGAAAAAAGGGAGCTATAACCTACCAAAAAGCCGATCACAAGCACTCCAAGTCACTCAACAGAAGATTTCCCCTTTTGAAAGGCCTCAGACTGCTGCCACGCTATCAAAAATAGAATCAAAGCGTCAATACAGTCATTTAGACACTAAAATCAACAAATTCGGAGACAAACCAATTTTTGAGTAAAATCAAGCAAAGTGGGACCCGCTCTGGATTTTACGGAATTGACTCTGTGAAAAGGTTCCAAATCCTTCTCCAAACACTAATCCCAAAATGGATCACCCATTAGGAGTCGGATCCGCTCCTAACAGCTCATAACGACAAATCACAAAACTAAACAAAATAAGCCAATAAAAAACTTACCCTCGATTTCATGGGAAACGAGGAACACCTAACAAACCCCAACCTAAAACCCACGAAGCCAACAAGAAACTGAGAGCCTGGGACTTCGAATCGCCAAAAACCGACCACCGAGGAGATTTTTATGAAGGTTCGAAGCTCTCCAAAATGGGAGCTTCGACGTCATTAAATAGACATTGCCAGGTCCTTCCTCTGCGTGAACGCGGAGAGTAATCTCCCCAAAGCTCCATGAACGCGGCCCCAGGCCCGCGAATGCAGAGCACAAGCTGCTCCACCATCACACAGACCTCCACAAACGCAGAGAACAAGGATCACCCTCACCCAGTAGACCTCCGCGAATGCGGAGCACTAGGAACCACCCAACCTCACAGACCTCCGCAAACACGGAGTAGACTCTCCCACATCTCCGTGAACGCGGAGAGTAGACTGCAGTTTTGACAACTGCACCAGCTAAGTTTTGGACAATTCCAAAACTCCGACGGGGTGCTCGGGATTCGATCGAAATCCCGTGCACGCAAACAAAATATGCTACCCCCTCGAATTTGACATTCCGGACTCAATGGCGCAGGCAAAATTTCAATACGAGGTCGTTTCGACAAAAAGTGGGTCCCACACCCAATGAGCCATTTTAGCCAACTTTACCGGAGGTCTCAAAATTAAATCGAAAGCTCCCGGTAAATCTCGAATGCTCGTTCTAGATCAAACTCGGCATTTCAGAACTTACCGCACTGTCAAAATCTTCATCCGAGCACATTTTACAAGAATGTTGACCAAAGTCAACCTTAAATCAAATTTCAAAGACTTAAGAGCTAATTGGCCCCAAAATCATACTAGAAACCCCGGGGCTCGGGCAACCCATGCTCCTAGCCTAAATTTGTCGTTCCATAGCTGATGGAACGGTAAAAATTCTCATATGAGGTTGATTACCTGAAGTTATGACCGAAATCAATTTTTCAAGGTTCAAAAGCTCGAAAATAGAAATACTGGCATAAAACCCAAATGAACGACTAGGCGACCGAACAGTCAGTACTAGAAAGTCATAAATGACTTGGGGTCGCTACAGGAACGCTCTAATCGACAAAAAGAAGACATTAACACAGAAATAACCTAGAGGGACATTACATTTGATTGAATTGTTTACTTCTCTTCATTGCCTATGTGTGGGAAGTAATTAGGAATGAGGTGAAGGGTTATTTTTTCCACTTGATTAATGTAAACCAACAAAATGGGGGGAAAATGAAAAGGCTTCTTGATGATGAAAATAAATTATAAATTGCCTTGTTATGACCCCTATTTGATTGATTGGTGAATTGCTTGAGTGCATGAAAGTGGACTTGTGTGATATGAATTGTTGTCTCTCCGTGTGGTGTTATATTGCTTGTATGCATTGGTTTTTGAACACCGTGATGAGACACTTGATAGAAGTCGAAGGGAAATGGTTCCAGCTAGTGATACAAATGCCGAAGGAAAATAGTTTCGGCAAGTGATATGTTGTGATAAAAGCCAAAGGGAAATGGTTCCGGCTAGTGATATAAAGGCCGAAGGAAAATGGTTTCGGTAAATGCTATTTTGTGATAAAAACCGAAGGGAAATGGTTCCGGTTAGTGATACAAATACCGAAGAGAATGGTTCCGACAAGTGATATGTTGTGATAAAAGCTGAACGGAAATGGTTTCGGTTAGTGATATAAATGTCGAAGGGAAATGGTTCCAGCAAGTGAATTAATATGAAAGCCGAAGGGAAATGGTTCCGACTAGTGACATTGTGTCGAAGGGAAATAGTTTCGGCCAATGTTGACTTTGTGATCAATCTATTTTATGCATACATTTGACTTATTTGAGGCATATGATTGAGCTATTTGATGTTTTTTTGATTTGTTTGTTTGATATGTGAGTTGAAATTGTTGCTATTTGGGCTTGAAATGCCTAGTACACTAGAGTAAATGATTTGATGCATATCGATTGTTGAAATGTGACTTTTGGCCTATGATCTTGAGCCTTGAGACTTGTTTGTTGTAGAACTATTAGGTTGAGCTGATTTCTGTGTAGGTTGTAGTTTGTGGAGGTTCGGTTGGGATGGAAAGGAGTATTCGATTAAGCTAGGTTGCCTAGTTTATTACATTGCTTGCTGGGTACTGTGTTGGTGGTACTCACTCCATTCTTCTACACTTGAGTAGGTTTCGTACCCGGACCCGTGTGATCTCCTTCCCTTCCTTCTGATTTTGAGGCTTGTCAAGGACTTGAAGAGGTATGTAATGCCCCAGTTATTTAAGCTAATATTGGCACTACAACAAGCTATTCCTTGATGTTAGGAGCAACTCCTATTTTGCAATTCCTTGACTCAAATTTTGTGATGTGAGAAAACCTTTTTTCCTTTAAATGTGATGGTATTATAAATGATTGTCTTAGGGTAATTCAGTAAACTTCCATTACATTATATATATATATATATATATATATATATCTTTCTAATAATTGTAAAGAATGTGAGATGTTTCTAGGATTTTGGGAAGACACCTTTTAATTTGGGCAGCCACCTTTTATTTTGGGCAACCCTCCTTCATTCTATTATATTTATCTAGGAACTATATCATAACTTTATTAGTTCCAAAATCACAAGGAAAAACTTGTTTCATTTGGCTAAAAAACTAAAGACACCCTACTTTGTCGTAAGTGATCAAATTTGTTTGTGAGCTGGGTAATGTTTAGTACTTTAAGCATATCTCATTCTGTAGAACTCCATTTTCACTGAATAAATATGATTTGTAAAGATAATTCATGTACCTACAAATCTTATGTTTGTGTAGAAATCTAATTTGCTGTTATGGATTCGAAATATGGGACGCAACATAGGACAATTTCTGTCCAGAATTATGATTTAGAAATCCTGTTTGTTCAACTGTTAGTGATTTGATTATATATTTTTGTACAAAACGTATTTTGTAGTGATCTTGATTATTTGCAACCTTAAGTGATATACCTACATCTTTCATGAGGATATATAGTCCAGTTTTGTTGTTTTCCTTTTCAAAACTAAGTTGCGAGATGAGGTACAAGGCAGGACAGATTTACCATTTTTGGAGCATAGTTGTATTTGTACATGCTAGACTTACTTGTGATGATAATCTTGTTATACGTCAATATTATTGAACCACTAGAAATTTAAGAAGTTATTTAATTGTATTTTTAAGGTTGTTTATACTCGTGTACAAGTCGAGGACCTTGGTATGTTGGTTGGTCTATGGTTTGAACTCTTGAAGTTGTGTTGGCTGATATCTATGCTAAAAGATTGAGGTTTGTGTATAAACTCATACTTGTACTCTTGTTACCTGCTAGTATATTTGAAAGGTTATCTTGGTACCTTGGTTGCTCCTTGTCCCTTTGTCTCGTCGTGCTGGTATCCTTGCAGTCTTTTAAGACAATTTTGTAACTCACCCACTTGTACAGACTTCTTGATCACCAGGCATTCTTATTGGGACTTTGTCCTTCTTGTGGCTGTGACTTTGTCACTATTAGCATGCTTCTTGATACGAATCTTTTGCCATCTTTAATCTTGATATTTGGTTCGTCTTAAGAATGGAAGTTGTCCATTTTAAGTAAGAACTAGAAAGCCATTTTAATATGGTTCTGGGTGCTCTTTATTATTAGGCTTGGACCCTTATCGATAACGGGCTTCGGTCCTTCTTGTTACTTGATTATGCAGGGTGTGACGGCAGGACGTATATATTTGGCGAGCCTTGTTATTTGACCTCTTGTGAGATGGTGCTATGAGCGTTCTAGACACTTAGATCTTTAAATATCGAACTTGATACTCTTGATATATTATTTACTGGATTTATTTATTATGTTTCAATTGTGTTGCTCGTGACTTGAGAAAGGTAACTGGGAAAATTGAATGGCTCCAAACCAATAGTTTTTACACCACTAATCTTTATGCTTAGCGATAGTTGTTTCTATCGTAGGGATTGTTCGAGAGGATATATGAAACTGGCCATTGGTGATGGAGTTTTTGAAATCTTTAAGGAAGATCATATTTGCATATAGGCATCTATATTTCTTTAGAAATCTTGACTTGTATATGATTCATGTGTTGTACACTTACATGTAATTTTTGAGGCTATTTTGATCCTTACACCATGGGTTGTAACATAAGTTTGGCGATATGTTTTGTTGTTTTGGGGCTTGTAAACCCTAGTCTTGTAATATACTAAGGTTACTATTTATTTTTAATGTTTGTATGAAGCATGAACCGGTTAATTTTGGTACTCCGAAGTTGGTGATAATTTATAACGTGTTTGGTACTAGTATGGATAGTTTATGAAAATCCCTTTAGCATATTTGTTTAAATTATTTTGAGAGATTCTGCCGCCTAAATTGGTACTCTTACCTTGTTTAAATTTTAGATCAAATAAATTTCATAATGACAAGCCTTCATATCTTTAACTATTTTCTTTTTGGGCCTAATTCCTCTGTTAGATTATAGTTAATATGACCGATGTTAATGTCTTTTAAATGTCATATGTGGTATATTAGCTTTCTTTTTAAGGAGTAGCATCCTTCCGAGAGGGTTGCTACAAGTGTTGGTATCAGAGCCTAGGTTTGTGGTTCTAGGAATTTTGTTGTGAATTGCTTGTATACGTGTTTCATTTTTGAGAAGGTTCTGGTTATAATATTTATTCACTTACATGGTTTATAATATTTTTATTGCATGTAGAGTGCATATGCATTATGTACATGTCCCTAATGCAATGTGATCTTCCCTTTTGAAGGAATTAAGTTATGGCCTATTCTTCTAATAGACCTATGGAAGCTGCTCGTGAAGGTTAAGGTAACTCTATTTCCCAACCTCATGCACTAGAAGGGGTTGGAGAACATTTCTCGGATCAATATGTTCCATATACGAGCGGGTCTAAAGTGGAAAACCATCAAGGTGTAAGAGCTGGTCGACATTCTCACATAAGTCATGTTGATCAAGCCATGAATCCTTCTTTCCAACAGATGGCTGAATTCTTCCACCACATGGCTGAAACAATGCATGATCCCAACGGGATAAATTTTGAGAAAATGAGGAAAATGGGTGGAGTTGAGTTTGAAGGCACTGTTGATCCCACTGATGGTGAACAATGGTTAGAGCGCATGGAGAAGGTGTTTGAGCAGTTGGAGTGTTCAGATGTTGTCAAATTTAAGTATGATATCTCACTATTACAAAAGGATGCTTACGATTGGTGGGTAAGTGTTTCGAATGCCAAGGTAAAACCTCCAGTTCTTACTTGGGATGATTTCTTAAGAAATTTCATATGAAGTATGTCCCACCTGCTTATTGTGATGCAAAGAATAAGGAGTTTTTAAGTTTAAGGCAACGAGGCATGTCTATTACTGAGTATCAACAGAAGTTCCTAAGACTCTCTCGTTATGCTGGAGGTATTATTAAAGAGGAAAAAGACAAGTACCGGAGATTTGAAGATGCTTTAAATGATTCCATCAAGAAGAATGTGGCAATCCTGCAACATGAGAACTTTTGTAAATTAGTGTCTGTTGTACTTGGGAAAGACTTGATAAAGAAGAATCTAGTAGAAATGAAAGTAAATTCCGAAAGCCTAGAGCTGATTTCGGAGGTCCATCCAAAAGGGGAAGGTTTGATGATTCCAAGGCTGATAGTGTTAACAGGTCAGCTCAACATAAGCAAAACAGATCAGATTTTTCCACAGCTAATACTCCAAATTATGGCCAAGGCAAGCCTCGCATTCCCACTTGTGCACAATGTGGAAAGAATCATTATGGTACCTGCTGGAGAGCTTCTGGTGCATGTTTCAATTGTGGGAGCTTTGAACACAAAGTGAAGGATTGTCCTAATCCTAATCATGTTCCTTCCTTGAGCACTGAAGGCTCGGTTCATAAGCCTCCTACTAATCCTCCTCAGACCTATAGAGGTGCAAGACGTAAAAACACATAAGCTGTGGGAGCAAGTGGAGCTAATCAAACTAGTGGGCCAAGGGCTACTACACAAGCTTATGCTATGAGACAAAGGGATGATCAAGATGGACAAGACGTGGTTGTCGATAAATTTCACTTATTTGGCTTATGTGTGTTTACACTATTTGATCCTGGTTCTACACATTCCTATATTTGTTCATCACTTGTTCTTCCTGAAAATGTGAAATTTGTGAGACTTAATTATGTTGTGCTGGTTGAAAGTCCTTTGGGTTACCAAGTTGTGTGTATTTGAATTTACCGAGCATGTCCCTTCGGCGGTAAGTACTATTTCATTCTTAATCAGAGCTCTCGATTTGAGTCCCCCTAGATACAGAGTCGTCTTTGTTAGGGAGTGCTTTACCCCCAATGTGGGACTTTTCAGCGCTATTCTTAATTTAGTCAAGCTCAAATATGAGTTGAATATCGGACACCAGATGAGAAACCAAAAAAACAACTTCACTAAAACAGAGTACGAGAAAAAACAAAATTAACTTCATTAGAACATAGTACAAACTTAAAATCTATCTCAGCTTCCATTTACTTTTATCTTAGAGAATGAAGAGTGTTGATTAATTAATAATTGTAGCAGGAATATTAATTTGTAAATAAACAAAACACATTAAATTTGTTAATGAATCATGCACGTTTAGGAATTAAGAGTTTCAAATTAGCTTAAGTTCATATGTAACTAACACCTAAAGCTAGCTCACATTAACAACTCTAAATGTGATTGGTCAAAAGAGACAACAACAAAGGAAAAGTTACAGGAGTAGATTTTTCGGGAAATATCCCTAAAGTTTATTATCAGGACGTCCCTACTAATCCCACGGCTAGTGAAATGGAACCTCCTAATGATAAAAAGAAATCCACACCAGGATGGGTTCAAATGATTAAGTCAGGAGAAGATTTTACTCCTGATCCCTAGATCCTTCAAAAAGCTTGGACGCATCCCAATGCACCCAATTAGCTAGACTCCAACACCCGCGATTTGTTTTTGTGAATTTGAAAACAGAGAAAAATAAAGAAGGGGAAAAGAAATGGAGACAGTAATGGATGAATTAGAAGAGGAGGAAGAAGAATATGGAAAGGAAGATGATTATATAGTGTTTGGTGAAGTTTGGAGGGTCTGCATGGACTATCGCAAGTTGAATGCGTGGACTGAGAAAGATCACTTTCCAATACCATTCATCGACCAAATGTTAGATCATCTTGTTGGAAAAGAATGGTACTGCTTTCTAGATGGATATTCGGGCTACAACTAGATCTCTATAGCCCTGGAAGATCAAGAGAAGACCACTTTCACTTGTCCTTATAGGACATTCGCTTTCAAAAGAATGCAATTCGGGTTGTGTAATGCACCAACGACTTTTCAGAAGCGGTCGTTGTCAAATAAAGAACTTAACAAAGGTTAGGGTCGATCGCATGAGGAACAAGGTTCAGACTTAGTCTAATTTATTATTGATTGTACGTTTAGCCAAATTATCTCTATAAAAAAGGGGGTTTTGAAAACTAAAATTATAATTGATTGATGTGTAGTAACAAGTAAACAAATAATAGGATTTGCAGTTTGTAATAACAATATGAGAATGAAACTAGGGCATATATGTTCCCCACAAGTTCTTAACTCAGTTAACCTAATAGTAGTAACTCTTTTCTAGTGTTTAACATGCATAGTCGGTAAGCTAGGTATCGCCTAAGTGATTGGTTCTCCAAATAGGGAATTTCACCACGCAACTTGGTTTGTCTACGTGTGTATGCTTTACTAACCTTACCTTTGACCCAGATTAGCCCTCAACGTATGTGGTTCAGACTATTAGATAGTGGATTGTCACGCTAAATCTCTGTTGTTTAACCTCTTTCTCATTCAGTACTTCCTTGGTCTTGCAAGTAAGAATGATGCGAGTTTTAACGTTGCACACTATTAAAAAACATTCAAAACAAAGAGATTAACAAATACATGCATAAACACTTTATTAAGAATTACTCAATTATTAGTCTTACATTGTTAATTACTCATGGTTCTCACAACCCTAGTTTTGGATTTAGCTATTCACGCTTGAGTATTCACAATTCATAATAGGATTTGAATAATAAATCATGAACTTACAATGATAATAGATTAATTCTAAAATCTCGAATTGAAGAACAAAAGCCAATTGCATAAATCGAACTTCAAGAATTAAATACGAAAAGTGTTTGTATAAATAATTCCCAAAGCTAAAATAATGTATCACAAAGTGTCTATCACCAAAAACTTATAAAAAACTAAATTTAAAACTTATATTTATAGAAGACAAAATCTAAACTAAGTAGGAAAAGGAAAGGTAAGGAAATTAGGCTTGGGCAGTGTCGTCTAAGGTTGGTGACCTACGGCTCGTAGGTACCTTCCGTCATTCAGCAGTTAGTCAAAACAATTGAGGGTCACTTTCTACGGGCATGATCTACGACTCGTAGATCTTAGTATGACCCGTCCTACTCTTTTTTCAATTAAATACTGAAGTTCACCTTCTCTGAAGATTTCTACGGTTCATCATCTATGGTTCGTAGCAGGAACTATGGCTCATCATCTTCAATCATCGTTGCATACTTAGCTCAAATTTCAAGCATCTGAAACGACAACTTCAACCTATGGCTCGTCAAAGGAATGACGGCTCGTAAGTCAACTCATACATCATCAAAACTCTGCTGCAACACTTTGATCATCAACTGCTCCAAAAACCTATTTCCTGTTAAATTAATCACAAATACCATCACATCTACTAAAAAAATGCCTAAGAAGTATGCAAAACTCTAAGTTTAATGCATCAAACGTACCGTAAGTTCACGGTACATCATAGACCAAGATCTCCTTCATTACCACCTCCACAACCTAAAAAGCTCTATCTAAACATCCCTCTAAGTGATTATGAATCTCCTTTAGTGGTTGCTATCCCACCAAATGATTGGTGAATGGAAATGATGATGATTCGTCTAACCTTGATACAAACAATATGAGAACAACGCCAATACCACAACCCCCCGCACCTCATCTGATAAATGAGCTACCACATGCATTTTTTGGTGTCACATACCCCAGCTTCTCCTACCATGATCTCAGGACTATGCTAGAAAGATTTATGGTTTGTCCATCAGGTCGAAGTGACCTAGCCATTGATCCTACAGTTCCCCTTCCTCATGAGATCTAGATTGATTTGAAGTATGCCTAGATTCCCTCGAGGAATCAGCCATACATGTGACGCTAGGGAGTGGATTCTACCTTTTTTCCTTTTGCAATAAGGACATCACTCATTTTTTGTTTGGGGGTGAATATGTAAGGATATTGAGGGTAATGAGATGAACTATTTTCTAAGTGGTGTGGTGTATTTGGTGTGGTTGTTCATTAGCCGGGTTTGTCTTACATGTCTCGATTCTTTTACTACTCGTACTTGCTTGGAATTTGCTTTGAGTGCCTTTCAATAAGGCCTTGTTTTCTTAATGAATTTACAGTGCATGAGATAAAATCAAATTCGCCTTTGTGAATAGTATTTAGTTTAATAAACACCAAGGGTTTTCTTTATGTCGTGGTTCATTTCCAAGGAGAAAAATATGTTTCTTTTCTTATTTTGTTCTTGTGTCTTGTTGCGTCGAACTGGGTTGGCGTTCCTTATGATAGATTGAGAGGCGACTTTCTTATGGGAAAATTCCAAGTTTTAATTTTAAATTGAATCTTGTGTCACACTTCTTGCAAAAGGGACCACCAAAAATTTTACTGGCAAAGAATGTTTGTTTTAAAAAATGGCTTTAAAAATGGGAAAACGTTAATTGGAAAACAATCTCTTTTCATGGGCCACACATTCTTGATTTGGATTTATGATTTACAAGAGGGATCTCCCCATTGTACTTTGTCAAAATGTCATGACCCAAGACTACCCCTTACACGTGACATGATACCTAGAGTCCTAGGGAGACGCTAAGCTAACCACATAGCATAGCATGATACTAAGATAAATACATAACTGAAATAACATGGAGAGCGGAATAAAGTCTCAACACATAAGAGAAATCTGAATACAAAAACTCATAAGTGGAAATACTAATGTCTGAAATAGTTTATAATCATAAGGGAGTCACTAGGACAAGCCCTAGCTCACTCTAACATCTAAAACAAAAAGTAAAGTTTAAAATGAACATAAGAAAACATAATTTGTAGTCCCCGAACCACAAGGAATTCCAAACAGTGTAAAGTGATAAGGATCCCGTAATAACCACAGCCGAAAGAAGGTGCATCGGAACCTATATTATGAAACAATATAGGCAGAAAATTATGCGATCAGTATTGAGAATGCACTGAATATGAGGAAATGTTAAAACATGATAATGCAATGACCAAGTAATCATAACATGAAAACTAACGATCTGATTTTGAAAACATAGTACAAGGCCATGCAATATTATGAAAATCATAACATATGTGGGAGATACCATTAACCGACATAAACCATGTAAGCTATAAAATGGAGTCCAGTGTACTACTACACCGAAAAGAGAGTGTCTTACTTGTCAAGGTAGGACCATAAATCATGAGCTAAGGTGAATTCACTAGCTAAAGTCAATTAACATAATGCCCTATGAGGTATGTAGTTCTGGGACAACAAGATTGCTACTAAAGGTCTCATATCTCTACTGACGGGTGATCCTTCATCCCTAGGTCTCCTTGGTGCTAAGTAAACTCCCAACAGAAAAACATGCATAATCATATTCATAGAAATAGTAAGAATCTGGTAATACCGAATCATTCATAGAAAGTCTGATAATCAGAAGACTCCTTAAAATCATGATTTCATAATATAACCTTTGAGACACTTATCTGAAGCATCTAAATCATGATAATCATATAAACTGATTGATACTTTGTCTTAAAGCATCCTCGATTCATAAAAATCTTCATAACATAATGTGTGCATATTGAAATAGCTTAATCACGATCATAAAAATACTTGCATAGGATGGATTTATGAGAATATTATTAAAACATTGAATTATGATCAAATCATACATAGTAAAATCAATCATGAAGAATAAACTTAAATTCAATAGAACCCATAAGAAATCATGAAACCCTAGAACTAGGGAAAAAATCATAAACTGAGAAATGGACATTTCTTTTGAGCTCAATGGGTGAACAAAGATCCATTGATGAAGTTCCCACATACCTTAATTGAAATCCTAGATGAATTTGGAAGAGGAGACTTGAAGTCATAGGAGCCTTGATCTTGCCTTGGGAGAGAAAACTTGAGAGAGGGTTTTGAAATTTGGGAGAATAAGAGTGAATGAGGAGGTTAGAGGTCTCAGGAATCAATTATACTCTTCAAAATAAGTCCAAAATGACGTAGTATCAAAATTAAAAGAGTAGAAAAATATCCAATTACCCCTGAAAAATAACTGTGGAACTAGTTCTATGGATGCCTTCTATGGTTCGTAGAACTGTCCATAGTCCTTCAATGGTCTCGTGGAGGGAAAAGGGAAAATCTAAATTTCTGAAGTTCAACTTCATGGCCCCTTTCCACAGACCATAAATCAATCAATGATCCTTGCATCAACTCATCCTATCCAACCACCAAAATATACAACTCTCTAAGCTTACCATTCACAGTCGGTTCAACGGTCCATAGAACCGTCAACCCTATCGTACAACCATACTGAGGTCAAATTTCCTTAAGTCCAGTGGTATGGTCTATGAACCCATCCACAATCCATAGACCATCCATGAGTCGTGGAACCCTTTCGTCTTGTTCACCCTTAAAAACTAACTTGGTGAAGGTGATCTACGATAGGGTTCTATAGTCCATGAAACCATATACGGGCCGTACAACCATCCGTAGACTCTGACTTAGAATCTTCCCAAGATCTAAGGCTCCTTCCATGGGTGGCTTCCATGGACCGGGAAACCTTATATGGTCCATGAACCACCCTCGTGAAAGCCCATACTACACTACAACACCATGTTTTGCACTTTCCCACTTCCAACTAAGTTATGCACTTCTCAAGTATTACACAAAAGTCATTCAATGGAATTGAAGTTGACACTAGCTTGAGATTTTATTTTATTTTAATGCCTTGTGTGGAAAGGATTTGATTCATTCTTATATGTGCATATTGTCTATAACTTGCTACAAAATGTATTTCAAGGAAAAATTCTAGATTTAACTTGGTTTGAAATATGAACCTATGACCTTTTTAACCAGCCACTCTATCCCAAATTTCTCCTCCATTAACGTGATCATAGTCAGCCCAATTGAGCCTAAACTGAATTATTTTAGCCATCATGTTGCATACCTTGAGTATTTGTAACTCTGTATCTTGACATCCTTATATATCCCTAGTTTCTAATGATTGGTAATACAGGCTAAAAGCCTATGTTTGGGGGAGAAAGAGAAAAGGAAAATGAGTTAAAATGTAGGGAAAAACCTAAGTTTAGGGGTTCGTGCACCAATAAAATAAAGAGATTTGAGATGAAAGCATAGAGCACTATAAGCTTAATTTGAGAAGTGTTGAAAAGATTCTCTGAATAAAGAAAAAAAAAATGTTGGTGCTATGTACATGCCTCAAGTAAAAAGAAGAATGAAAGCTGAAATAAGTGAACTTTTTTTAAAAAGGGAGAAATAAGGTGTAAGGAAAAATAAAAAAATCTAAGCGGTATGCTCAAGTGAAAAAAATGGAAGCATTAGGGAGGCATCTTAGTCACTTAACCAAATGATACCCTACCTTTTGACCAAGCCTAAGCTATACCCTCAAGTCCTTGGAGATTTTGAGCCTTGTCAACCCAAATTAATGGCGATCAACATATAAGGCAAGCTTATGGTTCAATTGTATATACTTGAATTTATTTTTGAGAGTGAGTGTGTTTGAATGCTCTATAATCCTTAGAATTGACATTATAAATTTTGTGTGAGATTATCTACCTCATGTGGATCTAGCCTTCAACAACGTAGAACACATTATGAGAGATATTGAAGGGAGCTGGTTGCTCCGTTATATGCATGCTAATGGGGCAAGTATATTTTTCATTGTGGTTCACCTTCATATTTTTGTGGTCTATATTCATGTGAATTGTGATGTCTTTATTTCAATTGAGTTGCACGAATGTGACAAACTCATGGGAATCTTTAGAGCCATCATGTTGCATACCTTGAGTATTTGTAACTCTGTATCTTGACATCCTTATATATCCCTAGTTTCTAATGATTGGTAATATAGGCTAAAATCCTATGTCTAGGGGAGAAAGAGAAAAGGAATATGAGTTAAAATGTAGGGAAAAACCTAAGTTTAGGGGTTCGTGCACCAATAAAATAAAGAGATTTGAGATGAAAGCATAGAGCACTATAAGCTTAATTTGAGAAGTGTTGAAAAGATTCTATGAATGAAAAAAAACAAAAAATGTTGGTGCTATGTACATGCCTCAAGTTAAAAGAAGAATGAAAGCTGAAATAAGTGAACTTT
This sequence comes from Solanum appendiculatum, assembly GCA_018342035.1. NCBI lineage: Eukaryota > Viridiplantae > Streptophyta > Magnoliopsida > Solanales > Solanaceae > Solanum > Solanum appendiculatum. The sequence continues at coordinate 84,068 of JAGDQO010000370.1, forward strand.
TTTTAAAAAGGGAGAAATAAGGTGGAAGGAAAAGTAAAAAAATCTAAGTGGTACGCTCAAGTAAAAAAAAATGGAAGGATTAGGGAGGCATCTTAGTCACTTAACCAAATGATACCCTACCTTTTGACCAAGCCTAAGCTATACCCTCAAGTCCTTGGAGATTTTGAGCCTTGTCAACCCAAATTAGTGGCGATCTACATATAAGGCAAGCTTATGGTTCAATTGTATATACTTGAATTTATTTGTGAGAGTGAGTGTGTTTGAATGCTCTATAATCCCTTGAATTGACATTATAAATTTTGTGTGAGATTATCTACCTCATGTGGATCTAGCCTTCAACAACGTAGAACACATTATGAGAGATATTGAAGAGGGATGGTTGCTCCGTTATATGCATGCTAATGGGGCAAGTATATTTTTCATTGTGGTTCACCTTCATATTTTTGTGGTCTATATTCATGTGAATTGTGATGTCTTTATTTCAATTGAGTTGCATGAATGTGACAAACTCATGGGAATCTTTAGAGCCATCATGTTGCATACCTTGAGTATTTGTAACTCTGTATCTTGACATCCTTATATATCCCTAGTTTCTAATGATTGGTAATACAGGCTAAAAGCCTATGTTGAGGGGAGAAAGAGAAAAGGAAAATGAGTTAAAATGTAGGGAAAAACCTAAGTTTAGGGGTTCGTGCACCAATAAAATAAAGAGATTTGAGATGAAAGCATAGAGCACTATAAGCTTAATTTGAGAAGTGTTGAAAAGATTCTCTGAATGAAGAAAAACAAAAAATGTTGGTGCTATGTACATGCCTCAAGTAAAAAGAAGAATGAAAGCTGAAATAAGTAGCCTTTTTTTTATAAAGGAGAAATAAGGTGGAAGGGAAAATAAAAAAATCAAAGCGGTATGCTCAAGTAAAAAAGAATGGAAGGATTAGGGAGGCATCTTAGTCACTTAACCAAATGATACCCTACCTTTTAACCAAGCCTAAGCTATACCCTCAAGTCCTTGGAGATTTTGAGCCTTGTCAACCCAAATTAGTGGCGATCTACATATAAGGCAAGCTTATGGTTCAATTGTATATACTTGAATTTATTTGTGAGAGTGAGTGTGTTTGAATGCTCTATAATCCCTTGAATTGACATTATAAATTTTGTGTGAGATTATCTACCTCATGTGGATCTAGCCTTCAACAACATAGAACACATTATGAGAGATATTGAAGGGGGCTGGTTGCTCCGTTATATGCATGCTAATGGGGCAAGTATATTTTTCATTGTGGTTCACCTTCATATTTTTATGGTCTATATTCATGTGAATTGTGATGACTTTATTTCAATTGAGTTGCATGAATGTGACAAATTCATGGGAATCTTTAGAACCATCATGTTGCATACCTTGAGTATTTGTAACTCTGTATCTTGACATCCTTCTATATCCCTAGTTCCTAATGAATGGTACTATAGTCTAAAAGCCTATGTTTGGGGGAGAAAGAGAAAAGGAAAATGAGTTAAAATGTAGGAAAAAACCTAAGTTTAGGGGTTCGTGCACCAATAAAATAAAGAGATTTGAGATGAAAGCATAGAGCACTATAAGCTTAATTTGAGAAGTGTTGAAAAGATTCTCTGAATGAAGAAAAACAAAAAATGTTGGTGCTATGTACATGCCTCAAGTAAAAATAAGAATGAAAGCTGAAATAAGTGAAATTTTTTTAAAAAGGGAGAAATTAGGTGGAAGGAAAAATAAAAAAATCTAAGCGGTATGCTCAAGTGAAAAAAATGGAAGCATTAGGGAGGCATCTTAGTCACTTAACCAAATGATACCCTACCTTTTGACCAAGCCTTAGCTATACCCTCAAGTACTTGGAGATTTTGAGCCTTGTCAACCCAAATTAGTGGCGATCTACATATAAGGCAAGCTTATGGTTCAATTGTATATACTTGAATTTATTTGTGAGAGTGAGTGTGTTTGAATGCTCTATAATCCCTTGAATTGACATTATAAATTTTGTGTGAGATTATCTACCTCATGTGGATCTAGCCTTCAACAACGTAGAACACATTATGAGAGATATTGAAGGGGGCTGGTTGCTCCGTTATATGCATGCTAATGGGGCAAGTATATTTTTCATTGTGGTTCACCTTCATATTTTTGTGGTCTATATTCATGTGAATTGTGATGTCTTTATTTCAATTGAGTTGCATGAATGTGACAAACTCATGGGAATCTTTAGAGCCATCATGTTGCATACCTTGAGTATTTGTAACTCTGTATCTTGACATCCTTATATATCCCTAGTTTCTAATGATTGGTAATACAGGCTAAAAGCCTATGTTGAGGGGAGAAAGAGAAAAGGAAAATGAGTTAAAATGTAGGGAAAAACCTAAGTTTAGGGGTTCGTGCACCAATAAAATAAAGAGATTTGAGATGAAAGCATAGAGCACTATAAGCTTAATTTGAGAAGTGTTGAAAAGATTCTCTGAATGAAGAAAAACAAAAAATGTTGGTGCTATGTACATGCCTCAAGTAAAAAGAAGAATGAAAGCTGAAATAAGTGAAATTTTTTTAAAAAGGGAGAAATTAGGTGGAAGGAAAAATAAAAAAATCTAAGCGGTATGCTCAAGTGAAAAAAATGGAAGCATTAGGGAGGCATCTTAGTCACTTAACCAAATGATACCCTACCTTTTGACCAAGCCTTAGCTATACCCTCAAGTACTTGGAGATTTTGAGCCTTGTCAACCCAAATTAGTGGCGATCTACATATAAGGCAAGCTTATGGTTCAATTGTATATACTTGAATTTATTTGTGAGAGTGAGTGTGTTTGAATTCTCTATAATCCCTTGAATTGACATTATAAATTTTGTGTGAGATTATCTACCTCATGTGGATCTAGCCTTCAACAACGTAGAACACATTATGAGAGATATTGAAGGGGGCTGGTTGCTCCGTTATATGCATGCTAATGGGGCAAGTATATTTTTCATTGTGGTTCACCTTCATATTTTTGTGGTCTATATTCATGTGAATTGTGATGTCTTTATTTCAATTGAGTTGCATGAATGTGACAAACTCATGGGAATCTTTAGAGCCATCATGTTGCATACCTTGAGTATTTGTAACTCTGTATCTTGACATCCTTATATATCCCTAGTTTCTAATGATTGGTAATACAGGCTAAAAGCCTATGTTGAGGGGAGAAAGAGAAAAGGAAAATGAGTTAAAATGTAGGGAAAAACCTAAGTTTAGGGGTTCGTGCACCAATAAAATAAAGAGATTTGAGATGAAAGCATAGAGCACTATAAGCTTAATTTGAGAAGTGTTGAAAAGATTCTCTGAATGAAGAAAAACAAAAAATGTTGGTGCTATGTACATGCCTCAAGTAAAAAGAAGAATGAAAGCTGAAATAAGTGGCCTTTTTTTATAAAGGGAGAAATAAGGTGGAAGGGAAAATAAAAAAATCAAAGCGGTATGCTCAAGTAAAAAAGAATGAAAGGATTAGGGAGGCATCTTAGTCACTTAACCAAATGATACCCTACCTTTTGACCAAGCCTAAGCTATACCCTCAAGTCCTTGGAGATTTTGAACCTTGTCAACCCAAATTAGTGGCGATCTACATATAAGGCAAGCTTATGGTTCAATTGTATATACTTGAATTTATTTGTGAGAGTGAGTGTGTTTGAATGCTCTATAATCCCTTGAATTGACATTATAAATTTTGTGTGAGATTATCTACCTCATGTGGATCTAGCCTTCAACAACGTAGAACACATTATGAGAGATATTGAAGGGGGCTGGTTGCTCCGTTATATGCATGCTAATGGGGCAAGTATATTTTTCATTGTGGTTCACCTTCATATTTTTGTGGTCTATATTCATGTGAATTGTGATGTCTTTATTTCAATTGAGTTGCATGAATGTGACAAACTCATGGGAATCTTTAGAGCCATCATGTTGCATACCTTGAGTATTTGTAACTCTGTATCTTGACATCCGTATATATCCCTAGTTTCTAATGATTGGTAATACAGGCTAAAAGCCTATGTTGAGGGGAGAAAGAGAAAAGGAAAATGAGTTAAAATGTAGGGAAAAACCTAAGTTTAGGGGTTCGTGCACCAATAAAATAAAGAGATTTGAGATGAAAGCATAGAGCACTATAAGCTTAATTTGAGAAGTGTTGAAAAGATTCTCTGAATGAAGAAAAACAAAAAATGTTGGTGCTATGTACATGCCTCAAGTAAAAAGAAGAATGAAAGCTGAAATAAGTGGCCTTTTTTTATAAAGGGAGAAATAAGGTGGAAGGGAAAATAAAAAAATCAAAGCGGTATGCTCAAGTAAAAAAGAATGGAAGGATTAGGGAGGCATCTTAGTCACTTAACCAAATGATACCCTACCTTTTGACCAAGCCTAAGCTATACCCTCAAGTCCTTGGAGATTTTGAGCCTTGTCAACCCAAATTAGTGGCGATCTACATATAAGGCAAGCTTATGGTTCAATTGTATATACTTGAATTTATTTGTGAGAGTGAGTGTGTTTGAATGCTCTATAATCCCTTGAATTGACATTATAAATTTTGTGTGAGATTATCTACCTCATGTGGATCTAGCCTTCAACAACGTAGAACACATTATGAGAGATATTGAAGGGGGCTGGTTGCTCCGTTATATGCATGCTAATGGGGCAAGTATATTTTTCATTGTGGTTCACCTTCATATTTTTGTGGTCTATATTCATGTGAATGGTGATGTCTTTATTTCAATTGAGTTGCATGAATGTGACAAACTCATGGGAAACTTTAGAGCCATAATGTTGCATACCTTGAGTATTTGTAACTCTGTATCTTGACATCCTTATATATCCCTAGTTTCTAATGATTGGTAATACAGGCTAAAAGCCTATGTTGAGGGGAGAAAGAGAAAAGGAAAATGAGTTAAAATATAGGGAAAAACCTAAGTTTAGGGGTTCGTGCACCAATAAAATAAAGAGATTTGAGATGAAAGCATAGAGCACTATAAGCTTAATTTGAGAAGTGTTGAAAAGATTCTCTGAATGAAGAAAAACAAAAAATGTTGGTGCTATGTACATGCCTCAAGTAAAAAGAAGAATGAAAGCTGAAATAAGTGAACTTTTTTTAAAAAGGGAGAAATAAGGTGGAAGGAAAAATAAAAAAATCTAAGCGGTATGCTCAAGTGAAAAAAATGGAAGATTAGGGAGGCATCTTAGTCACTTAACCAAATGATACCCTACCTTTTGACCAAGCCTAAGCTATACCCTCAAGTCCTTGGAGATTTTGAGCCTTGTCAACCCAAATTAGTGGCGATCTACATATAAGGCAAGCTTATGGTTCAATTGTATATACTTGAATTTATTTGTGAGAGTGAGTGTGTTTGAATGCAATTTTATGTGAGATTATCTACCTCATGTGGATCTAGCCTTCAACAACGTAGAACACATTATGAGAGATATTGAAGGGGGCTGGTTGCTCCGTTATATGCATGCTAATGGGGCAAGTATATTTTTCATTGTGGTTCACCTTCATATTTTTGTGGTCTATATTCATGTGAATTGTGATGTCTTTATTTCAATTGAGTTGCATGAATGTGACAAACTCATGGGAATCTTTAGAGACATCATGTTGCATACCTTGAGTATTTGTAACTCTGTATCTTGACATCCTTATATATCCCTAGTTTCTAATGATTGGTAATACAGGCTAAAAGCCTATGTTGAGGGGAGAAAGAGAAAAGGAAAATGAGTTAAAATGTAGGGAAAAACCTAAGTTTAGGGGTTCGTGCACCAATAAAATAAAGAGATTTGAGATGAAAGCATAGAGCACTATAAGCTTAATTTGAGAAGTGTTGAAAAGATTCTCTGAATGAAGAAAAACAAAAAATGTTGGTGCTATGTACATGCCTCAAGTAAAAAGAAGAATGAAAGCTGAAATAAGTGGCCTTTTTTTATAAAGGGAGAAATAAGGTGGAAGGGAAAATAAAAAAATCAAAGCGGTATGCTCAAGTAAAAAAGAATGGAAGGATTAGGGAGGCATCTTAGTCACTTAACCAAATGATACCCTACCTTTTGACCAAGCCTAAGCTATACCCTCAAGTCCTTGGAGATTTTGAGCCTTGTCAACCCAAATTAGTGGCGATCTACATATAAGGCAAGCTTATGGTTCAATTGTATATACTTGAATTTATTTGTGAGAGTGAGTGTGTTTGAATGCTCTATAATCCCTTGAATTGACATTATAAATTTTGTGTGAGATTATCTACCTCATGTGGATCTAGCCTTCAACAACGTAGAACACATTATGAGAGATATTGAAGGGGGCTGGTTGCTCCGTTATATGCATGCTAATGGGGCAAGTATATTTTTCATTGTGGTTCACCTTCATATTTTTGTGGTCTATATTCATGTGAATTGTGATGTCTTTATTTCAATTGAGTTGCATGAATGTGACAAACTCATGGGAATCTTTAGAGCCATCATGTTGCATACCTTGAGTATTTGTAACTCTGTATCTTGACATCCTTATATATCCCTAGTTTCTAATGATTGGTAATACAGGCTAAAAGCCTATGTTGAGGGGAGAAAGAGAAAAGGAAAATGAGTTAAAATGTAGGGAAAAACCTAAGTTTAGGGGTTCGTGCACCAATAAAATAAAGAGATTTGAGATGAAAGCATAGAGCACTATAAGCTTAATTTGAGAAGTGTTGAAAAGATTCTCTGAATGAAGAAAAACAAAAAATGTTGGTGCTATGTACATGCCTCAAGTAAAAGAAGAATGAAAGCTGAAATAAGTGAACTTTTTTTAAAAAGGGAGAAATAAGGTGGAAGGAAAAATAAAAAAATCTAAGCGGTATGCTCAAGTAAAAAAAATGGAAGGATTAGGGAGGCATCTTAGTCACTTAACCAAATGATACCCTACCTTTTGACCAAGCCTAAGCTATACCCTCAAGTCCTTGGAGATTTTGAGCCTTGTCAACCCAAATTAGTGGCGATCTACATATAAGGCAAGCTTATGGTTCAATTGTATATACTTGAATTTATTTGTGAGAGTGAGTGTGTTTGAATGCAATTTTATGTGAGATTATCTACCTCATGTGGATCTAGCCTTCAACAACGTAGAACACATTATGAGAGATATTGAAGGGGGCTGGTTGCTCCGTTATATGCATGCTAATGGGGCAAGTATATTTTTCATTGTGGTTCACCTTCATATTTTTGTGGTCTATATTCATGTGAATTGTGATGTCTTTATTTCAATTGAGTTGCATGAATGTCGCAACCTCATGGGAATCTTTAGAGCCATCATGTTGCATACCTTGAGTATTTGTAACTCTGTATCTTGACATCCTTATATATCCCTAGTTTCTAATGATTGGTAATATAGGCTAAAAGCCTATGTTTGGGGGAGAAAGAGAAAAGGAAAATGAGTTAAAATGTAGGGAAAAACCTAAGTTTAGGGGTTCGTGCACCAATAAAATAAAGAGATTTGAGATGAAAGCATAGAGCACTATAAGCTTAATTTGAGAAGTGTTGAAAAGATTCTCTGAATGAAGAAAAACAAAAAATGTTGGTGCTATGTACATGCCTCAAGTAAAAAGAAGAATGAAAGCTGAAATAAGTGAAATTTTTTTAAAAAGGGAGAAATTAGGTGGAAGGAAAAATAAAAAAATCTAAGCGGTATGCTCAAGTGAAAAAAATGGAAGAATTAGGGAGGCATCTTAGTCACTTAACCAAATGATACCCTACCTTTTGACCAAGCCTTAGCTATACCCTCAAGTACTTGGAGATTTTGAGCCTTGTCAACCCAAATTAGTGGCGATCTACATATAAGGCAAGCTTATGGTTCAATTGTATATACTTGAATTTATTTGTGAGAGTGAGTGTGTTTGAATGCTCTATAATCCCTTGAATTGACATTATAAATTTTGTGTGAGATTATCTACCTCATGTGGATCTAGCCTTCAACAACGTAGAACACATTATGAGAGATATTGAAGGGGGCTAGTTGCTCCGTTATATGCATGCTAATGGGGCAAGTATATTTTTCATTGTGGTTCACCTTCATATTTTTGTGGTCTATATTCATGTGAATTGTGATGTCTTTATTTCAATTGAGTTGCATGAATGTCACAAACTCATGGGAATCTTTTAGAGACATCATGTGCATACCTTGAGTATTTGTAACTCTTGTATCTTGACACCGTTATATCCCTTAGTTTCTTAATGATTGTATACAGGCTAAAAAGGCCTATGTTGAGGGGAGGAAAGAGAAAAGGAAAATGATTAAAATGTACGGAAAAAACCTAAGTTTAGGGGTTCGTGCACAATAAAATAAAGAGATTGAGATTGAAAAGCATAAGCACCTATAAGCGTAATTTGAGAAGACAAAATGTTTAAAAGTTCTCTGAATGAAGAAAAAACAAAAAATGTTGGTGCTAATGTACAATGCCTCAAGTTCAAAGAAGAATGAAAGCTGAAATAAAGTGGCCTTTTTTATAAAGGGAAGAAATAAGGTGGGGAAGGGAAAATAAAAAAATCAAAGCGGTATGGCTCAAGTAAAAAAGATGGAAGATTAGGAGAGGCATCTTAGTCACCTATAACCAAATTGATTTACCCTACCATTTTGACCAAGCTAGCTATTCCCTAAGTCCTTTGGAGATTTGAACCTTGTATCAACCAAATTAGTGGCTGATCTACATATAAAGGCAAGCTTATGGTCATTGTATAACTAATTTATTTGTGGAGAAGTGGTATGTTTGAATTGCTCTTATAATCCCTTGAATTTGACATTATAAATTTTGTGTTGAGATTATCTACCTCATGTGGATCTAGCCTTCAAACAACGAGAACACATTATGAGAGATGTTGAAGGGGGCTGGTTGCGCCGTTATATGCATGCTAATGGGGCAAGTATATTTTTCATTGTGGTTCACCTTCATATTTTTGTGGTCTATATTCATGTGAATTGTGATGTCTTTATTTCAATTGAGTTGCATGAATGTGACAAACTCATGGGAATCTTTAGAGACATCATGTTGCATACCTTGAGTATTTGTAACTCTGTATCTTGACATCCTTATATATCCCTAGTTTCTAATGATTGGTAATACAGGCTAAAAGCCTATGTTGAGGGGAGAAAGAGAAAAGGAAAATGAGTTAAAATGTACGGAAAAACCTAAGTTTAGGGGTTCGTGCACTAATAAAATAAAGAGATTTGAGATGAAAGCATAGAGCACTATAAGCTTAATTTGAGAAGTGTTGAAAAGATTCTCTGAATGAAGAAAAACAAAAAATGTTGGTGCTATGTACATGCCTCAAGTAAAAAGAAGAATGAAAGCTGAAATAAGTGGCCTTTTTTTATAAAGGGAGAAATAAGGTGGAAGGGAAAATAAAAAAATCAAAGCGGTATGCTCAAGTAAAAAAGAATGGAAGGATTAGGGAGGCATCTTAGTCACTTAACCAAATGATACCCTACCTTTTAACCAAGCCTAAGCTATACCCTCAAGTCCTTGGAGATTTTGAGCCTTGTCAACCCAAATTAGTGGCGATCTACATATAAGGCAAGCTTATGGTTCAATTGTATATACTTGAATTTATTTGTGAGAGTGAGTGTGTTTGATTGACATTATAAATTTTGTGTGAGATTATCTACCTCATGTGGATCTAGCCTTCAACAACGTAGAACACATTATGAGAGATATTGAAGGGGGCTGGTTGCTCCGTTATATGCATGCTAATGGGGCAAGTATATTTTTCATTGTGGTTCACCGTCATATTTTTGTGGACTATATTCATGTGAATTGTGATGTCTTTATTTCAATTGAGTTGCATGAATGTGACAAACTCATGGGAATCTTTAGAGCCATCATGTTGCATACCTTGAGTATTTGTAACTCTGTATCTTGACATCCGTATATATCCCTAGTTTCTAATGATTGGTAATACAGGCTAAATGCCTATGTTGAGGGGAGAAAGAGAAAAGGAAAATGAGTTAAAATGTAGGGAAAAACCTAAGTTTAGGGGTTCGTGCACCAATAAAATAAAGAGATTTGAGATGAAAGCATAGAGCACTATAAGCTTAATTTGAGAAGTGTTGAAAAGATTCTCTGAATGAAGAAAAACAAAAAATGTTGGTGCTATGTACATGCCTCAAGTTCAAAGAAGAATGAAAGCTGAAATAAGTGGCCTTTTTTTATAAAGGGAGAAATAAGGTGGAAGGGAAAATAAAAAAATCAAAGCGGTATGCTCAAGTAAAAAAGAATGGAAGGATTAGGGAGGCATCTTAGTCACTTAACCAAATGATACCCTACCTTTTGACCAAGCCTAAGCTATACCCTCAAGTCCTTGGAGATTTTGAGCCTTGTCAACCCAAATTAGTGGCGATCTACATATAAGGCAAGTTTATGGTTCAATTGTATATACTTGAATTTATTTGTGAGAGTGAGTGTGTTTGAATGCTCTATAATCCCTTGAATTGACATTATAAATTTTGTGTGAGATTATCTACCTCATGTGGATATAGCCTTCAACAACGTAGAACACATTATGAGAGATATTGAAGGGGGCTGGTTGCTCCGTTATATGCATGCTAATGGGGCAAGTATATTTTTCATTGTGGTTCACCTTCATATTTTTGTGGTCTATATTCATGTGAATGGTGATGTCTTTATTTCAATTGAGTTGCATGAATGTGACAAACTCATGGGAATCTTTAGAGCCATAATGTTGCATACCTTGAGTATTTGTAACTCTGTATCTTGACATCCTTATATATCCCTAGTTTCTAATGATTGGTAATACAGGCTAAAAGCCTATGTTGAGGGGAGAAAGAGAAAAGGAAAATGAGTTAAAATATAGGGAAAAACCTAAGTTTAGGGGTTCGTGCACCAATAAAATAAAGAGATTTGAGATGAAAGCATAGAGCACTATAAGCTTAATTTGAGAAGTGTTGAAAAGATTCTCTGAATGAAGAAAAACAAAAAATGTTGGTGCTATGTACATGCCTCAAGTAAAAAGAAGAATGAAAGCTGAAATAAGTGAAATTTTTTTAAAAAGGGAGAAATTAGGTGGAAGGAAAAATAAAAAAATCTAAGCGGTATGCTCAAGTGAAAAAAATGGAAGCATTAGGGAGGCATCTTAGTCACTTAACCAAATGATACCCTACCTTTTGACCAAGCCTTAGCTATACCCTCAAGTACTTGGAGATTTTGAGCCTTGTCAACCCAAATTAGTGGCGATCTACATATAAGGCAAGCTTATGGTTCAATTGTATATACTTGAATTTATTTGTGAGAGTGAGTGTGTTTGAATGCTCTATAATCCCTTGAATTGACATTATAAATTTTGTGTGAGATTATCTACCTCATGTGGATCTAGCCTTCAACAACGTAGAACACATTATGAGAGATATTGAAGGGGGCTGGTTGCTCCGTTATATGCATGCTAATGGGGCAAGTATATTTTTCATTGTGGTTCACCTTCATATTTTTGTGGTCTATATTCATGTGAATTGTGATGTCTTTATTTCAATTGAGTTGCATGAATGTGACAAACTCATGGGAATCTTTAGAGCCATCATGTTGCATACCTTGAGTATTTGTAACTCTGTATCTTGACATCCTTATATATCCCTAGTTTCTAATGATTGGTAATACAGGCTAAAAGCCTATGTTGAGGGGAGAAAGAGAAAAGGAAAATGAGTTAAAATGTAGGGAAAAACCTAAGTTTAGGGGTTCGTGCACCAATAAAATAAAGAGATTTGAGATGAAAGCATAGAGCACTATAAGCTTAATTTGAGAAGTGTTGAAAAGATTCTCTGAATGAAGAAAAACAAAATATGTTGGTGCTATGTACATGCCTCAAGTAAAGAGAAGAATGAAAGCTGAAATAAGTGAAATTTTTTTAAAAAGGGAGAAATTAGATGGAAGGAAAAATAAAAAAATCTAAGCGGTATGCTCAAGTGAAAAAAATGGAAGCATTAGGGAGGCATCTTAGTCACTTAACCAAATGATACCCTACCTTTTGACCAAGCCTTAGCTATACCCTCAAGTACTTGGAGATTTTGAGGCTTGTCAACCCAAATTAGTGGCGATCTACATATAAGGCAAGCTTATGGTTCAATTGTATATACTTGAATTTATTTGTGAGAGTGAGTGTGTTTGAATGCTCTATAATCCCTTGAATTGACATTATAAATTTTGTGTGAGATTATCTACCTCATGTGGATCTAGCCTTCAACAACGTAGAACACATTATGAGAGATATTGAAGGGGGCTGGTTGCTCCGTTATATGCATGCTAATGGGGCAAGTATATTTTTCATTGTGGTTCACCTTCATATTTTTGTGGTCTATATTCATGTGAATTGTGATGTCTTTATTTCAATTGAGTTGCATGAATGTGACAAACTCATGGGAATCTTTAGAGCCATCATGTTGCATACCTTGAGTATTTGTAACTCTGTATCTTGACATCCTTATATATCCCTAGTTTCTAATGATTGGTAATACAGGCTAAAAGCCTATGTTGAGGGGAGAAAGAGAAAAGGAAAATGAGTTAAAATGTAGGGAAAAACCTAAGTTTAGGGGTTCGTGCACCAATAAAATAAAGAGATTTGAGATGAAAGCATAGAGCACTATAAGCTTAATTTGAGAAGTGTTGAAAAGATTCTCTGAATGAAGAAAAACAAAAAATGTTGGTGCTATGTACATGCCTCAAGTAAAAAGAAGAATGAAAGCTGAAATAAGTGGCCTTTTTTTATAAAGGGAGAAATAAGGTGGAAGGGAAAATAAAAAAATCAAAGCGGTATGCTCAAGTAAAAAAGAATGGAAGGATTAGGGAGGCATCTTAGTCACTTAACCAAATGATACCCTACCTTTTGACCAAGCCTAAGCTATACCCTCAAGTCCTTGGAGATTTTGAACCTTGTCAACCCAAATTAGTGGCGATCTACATATAAGGCAAGCTTATGGTTCAATTGTATATACTTGAATTTATTTGTGAGAGTGAGTGTGTTTGAATGCTCTATAATCCCTTGAATTGACATTATAAATTTTGTGTGAGATTATCTACCTCATGTGGATCTAGCCTTCAACAACGTAGAACACATTATGAGAGATATTGAAGGGGGCTGGTTGCTCCGTTATATGCATGCTAATGGGGCAAGTATATTTTTCATTGTGGTTCACCTTCATATTTTTGTGGTCTATATTCATGTGAATTGTGATGTCTTTATTTCAATTGAGTTGCATGAATGTGACAAACTCATGGGAATCTTTAGAGCCATCATGTTGCATACCTTGAGTATTTGTAACTCTGTATCTTGACATCCGTATATATCCCTAGTTTCTAATGATTGGTAATACAGGCTAAAAGCCTATGTTGAGGGGAGAAAGAGAAAAGGAAAATGAGTTAAAATGTAGGGAAAAACCTAAGTTTAGGGGTTCGTGCACCAATAAAATAAAGAGATTTGAGATGAAAGCATAGAGCACTATAAGCTTAATTTGAGAACTGTTGAAAAGATTCTCTGAATGAAGAAAAACAAAAAATGTTGGTGCTATGTACATGCCTCAAGTAAAATAAAGAATGAAAGCTGAAATAAGTGGCCTTTTTTTATAAAGGGAGAAATAAGGTGGAAGGGAAAATAAAAAAATCAAAGCGGTATGCTCAAGTAAAAAAGAATGGAAGGATTAGGGAGGCATCTTAGTCACTTAACCAAATGATACTGTTGCTTCCAGTTGCACACGCAAGTGTACGTGGTCGCAGAAGTAATAAGTGGCTCTTTAAGAACCGGAATATCGAACCCACAGAGACTTGTCAATTAACTATTTACTAAATTATACTAGTCTAATTATTTATTTAAGAGTGTCAAAAGAACTAAAATAATGCAAGAATTAAATACTAAGATTAACTTACAGTGATTGAGACAATTCCAGGGCTGCAGCATGCATAGGGTTTCATGTATCGCATCTCATGTAATGAATTAACTAAGGTTATCAAATTACTGATTTACAGGGTTGATTTTATGATCATGATCTCTCGACCTCTAATCGCCTACTCCAACTAGCTGTCTAACTACATCGTTGAGCGGGGATAGACAGTCCTAATTGGCGAGCATTTATATTTCATCCTGTTTCGTAACCAAGCGAGGTGTTCGTCCGGGCGTCACTCCTGAACACGAATCTAAACAAAGTTAGAACAAGCTCTTTGCATTCTTTGGTCTATCTACCTCTTTATCTCTCGAGTCCAAGAATAGACAATAGATTTATTTCTATGGTGATCAAGCATGAAATACTAAAACAAGAATACAAAAATAATTTAAATGATAACCAACATTAATTCAAAACAATCGATGTTCAACAATTACCCATGGCCGCAGCCCCAGAACAAGGGTCTTTAGCTACTAATACCTAAGAAAAAGAAGAAGAAAAGAACCCTAAAAAGTATTGACAATTTTTCCTTACACAATATCTTCCTTAAAAAGTGTTTTTCCTTCAAAAGTCTCTCCTCCCAAATAATTATTTCTATGGACTATTTATAGATGTAGAAAACCCTGAATAAAATAATTGAGTCCAAAACAAATTAGGAACCCAAAACCAAAACGGAATTGGATTCCTACGTGAAACTGTGCCGCCTCAAACTTTCCATATATATAAATATTAATATAATATTCAATTTAATCCATTAAGCTGCCTGCTTGATTTTCCTTCTTCAATCTTTCATAATTAATTCATTTTAGCTCCAAACTTCTTCAACTTTGCACCAATTTAATCCTACAAATAAAATACACTATTTAGCACAATCCATAAAATTCATGCTAAAAAAAGACAAATATAAATAATAAATATGAGGCAATTAATGACAAGAAAATATATTTTTTTGCCTCAGATCAACACCCCACACTTAAACTTTTGCTCGTCCTCGAGCAAACATTAAAGCTCATCTCAAAAATCATACTAGGAAGCCATCACTTTGGTTGATACAAACAATTAGGCCATATTGAAATTTGAAAACATCAAGTACAATTCCCGCTCATTATGCAAGACATCCAAATAAACAACAAACCTCTAACCTCCTAACCTCAAGGAAAGACTCTGAACTCATCAAATTTAAGCTTGCTCACCTACTCTCATCAAAGAAAGTTAATAACATCACCTATCTATCATGAAACAAGTGCCCTCACAAGAAGAAATAGTCCACACACTCAATTCAAAAGATTGAATATAAATTAAGGACTTCACATCAAAGATCAAATCTCACACTCACCAATAAAATTCACATGTATGCTCAAAGAACCATATGCTTGCCCATTATGTACATCTCCACTAATTAAGCATGCTCGACTAAAATCAAATAGGACTTTAACGGGTTATAATGTAGGCTAAGGGACAGGTAGGAAAATTATATAATAGTGACTCACACTTCCCTAAGCACTTTGTATTTTTAGACTTCATCATCCATTATTTTCTTCTCTTTATTTTCAGCCCTCTCTTCAACAATTATTTCACTAGTAATTCTCATCATCTCAAGAATGCTTCAATCATTTTTTTCTTTCACAATTTTTTTTTCTCAAAGAATTTTTTTTTCTTTTTCATGTCACATTCTTTCGAAGAGGGCTTTTTTCATCACTTTGTAGCTATCATTGATTACCTCTTGTCATTCAACCACCCCTTTTCTTTTTCCAGATATAACAATTATAATCAGTCTATGCTACAGTGCTCAAGGAAGCAAGGTGCAAAAACTAGGGATTCAACAAAATAGTTAAGGGCAAAATATGGCTACCAACAAAAGGCTACAGGCTCAAAAGGGCGAACTAGTGATATAATATCTGAAAAGGCTAAAATTTACAAGACAAATCAAAGAAAGCCTATTATCATCTCCTAAACTGAGCAACACTTTTTATTTCGCTTCAATAACATGCAGGGCAAGTTCTAGACTAAGATGCAAAACATGGAATAAAGAAATTCTCACCACACATGGCACAAGTATCAATCAAGATGGATCAATTCCACTTCTAAGAGAGACAGAATCATAACAAACTACAAAATAAAATTAGTTATATACAAAGTCATAACCATGAGCCTAAGTGTCAAAGAGTCTGCAATTTCATTAGCAATCAAGCATTCACAAGAACGTACTACTTAAAATTAGGCCTAAATAGCAAGTATCACACAACTCAAAAGGGTCTTTTCTTTTCTCTAAAAAATAAAAAAAAATAAAAAAAATTTACTCCCTATCGGTTCAAAGGGACTATCCTCAGGAAAAGTACCGAAAACAAAAGCCGAGGAACCCACCTAAAAATACAAAAAGACTCGATAAAGCAGTAAAAACTAGGAATTCATTCCTCCACCCCACACTTAAAAAAAAATGCTATGTCCCCAAAGCATCAAATAAAATTTAAAACAAGGGTTAGGAAAACTCCCTGAGGCCTCTAGGCCTAGCTAGTAGCATGTTCTTTTAATTTTCATCAAAGGTCGTCACCCCACCCTTAAGCTCAAACGTGCTCCTTAGCTCCAAATTCTTGGGTACTCAGACTTCCCCTAATCTGCAAAAACAAGACCAAAAGAAAAGAAGAAAAAAAAATGACACTATAAAAAAATAATAATAATAAGAAGCTACACTACCAATTGGGTTGCCTCCCAATAAGCGCCTAATTTAATGTCGTGGCACGACACAAGTAAATTCACTACTTTTCTTTCCACTTTGAACTGATGAATTGTACCCCTAACTTCGCATCAATTTTTCTGCTCCTCTCTAGGGGCGGTGGTATAAAGATAACAGAACCAAGTAATAAATGTCGCATCTTGCACTTCTTGGCCCTTAAGTGAGGAATGTCGTTTTGTCTATGTGGATTAGAAAACTTTAGGATGTCGGGGCCTTGTTCCTCATCTATAGTCAAGTGTTTTGAATGAGATCCAAGGTGCCTCAACTCCAAAGCAACATTATTTACAACATTCTCACTTTTGTACTCTTTCTCAACATTGACATTAAGGAATAAGGTATAGTTGAATGGTTGGAATTCCTCTTTTTGCTCCACTATCTCCTTCACATACTTGGCGTACTTGGGAATTCCCTGCAAAATATCAACCAAAGGGAGATTAATGTGAACTTGTTTAAGGAGAGACAAAAACTTACCGAAGCATGCGTCCTCGTTCTGCTTTTTGGACTTTTGAGGAAACGAAGGGGGTGGTTTTAATTGAGGAACAATCCTCTCAACATTCGCATCTTGAACCACTTCTTCGGGTTTCTTTTCTTCTCTCACCGCCTCAGAACTTCTCTTCTTTGGAGCTAATTCTTCCAGTTGTAATCCACTCCTTGTGCTCACCGCATTCGGTTGCCTTGGGTTAGGATCCGTGTCACCCGGAAGATCTCCAGGAGGACGCACATTGACTGCATTAGCCAATTGTGCGAACTGCCTTTCCAGATTTTTCAGCGCTAATTGGGTGTTTCTCAACTCTTCTCCTAACTTGTTGTTGATTTCTGTACTTAGCTTTTGGAACAACTCCTCCTTAGTCATGCCCCCTTGCTTCGCACCTTGATTATTTGGCTGTTGAAATTGTTGTCCATTACCTTGTGGTCTGTATTGGTTCAGCCCTTGAGCCTGATTTTGGTGTTGATTCTGATTTCCACCCCATGAGAAGCTGGGGTGGTTCCTCCAACTAGAGTTATACGTGTTCCCATAATTCTGCGTACCTCCACCTCTTTGGGCATTCCCCACTTCATCACCCCTGTCAACATCACAGATAACAGAAGAATCATAATAGGGGGGAGGGGGAGGGGAATAAGAGTTAGGACAACCATTCCAATGACCAAATTGACCACCACATATATGACAAATAGGACACTCGATATCCAAGTGGGGTCCATTACAATAATTACAAGGATACTTCTCACCCAACCACGATTTATCCCAATCAGTCATATCAATAAGAGTACCAAAAACTTGTTGCTTCCAGTTGCACACGCAAGTGTACGTGGTCGCAGAAGTAATAAGTGGCTCTTTAAGAACCGGAATATCGAACCCACAGAGACTTGTCAATTAACTATTTACTAAATTATACTAGTCTAATTATTTATTTAAGAGTGTCAAAAGAACTAAAATAATGCAAGAATTAAATACTAAGATTAACTTACAGTGATTGGGACAATTCCAGGGCTGCAGCATGCATAGGGTTTCATGTATCGCATCTCATGTAATGAATTAACTAAGGTTATCAAATTACTGATTTACAGGGTTGATTTTATGATCATGATCTCTCGACCTCTAATCGCCTACTCCAACTAGCTGTCTAACTACATCGTTGAGCGGGGATAGGCAGTCCTAATTGGCGAGCATTTATATTTCATCCTGTTTCGTAACCAAGCGAGGTGTTCGTCCGGGCGTCACTCCTGAACACGAATCTAAACAAAGTTAGAACAAGCTCTTTGCATTCTTTGGTCTATCTACCTCTTTATCTCTCGAGTCCAAGAATAGACAATAGATTTATTTCTATGGTGATCAAGCATGAAATACTAAAACAAGAATACAAAAATAATTTAAATGATAACCAACATTAATTCAAAACAATCGATGTTCAACAATTACCCATGGCCGCAGCCCCAGAACAAGGGTCTTTAGCTACTAATACCTAAGAAAAAGAAGAAGAAAAGAACCCTAAAAAGTATTGACAATTTTTCCTTACACAATATCTTCCTTAAAAAGTGTTTTTCCTTCAAAAGTCTCTCCTCCCAAATAATTATTTCTATGGACTATTTATAGATGTAGAAAACCCTGAATAAAATAATTGAGTCCAAAACGGAATTGGATTCCTACGTGAAACTGTGCCGCCTCAAACTTTCCATATATATAAATATTAATATAATATTCAATTTAATCCATTAAGCTGCCTGCTTGATTTTCCTTCTTCAATCTTTCATAATTAATTCATTTTAGCTCCAAACTTCTTCAACTTTGCACCAATTTAATCCTACAAATAAAATACACTATTTAGCACAATCCATAAAATTCATGCTAAAAAAAGACAAATATAAATAATAAATATGAGGCAATTAATGACAAGAAAATATATTTTTTTGCCTCAGATCAGATACCCTACCTTTTGACCAAGCCTAAGCTATACCCTCAAGTCCTTGGAGATTTTGAGCCTTGTCAACCCAAATTAGTGGCGATCTACATATAAGGCAAGTTTATGGTTCAATTGTATATACTTGAATTTATTTGTGAGAGTGAGTGTGTTTGAATGCTCTATAATCCCTTGAATTGACATTATAAATTTTGTGTGAGATTATCTACCTCATGTGGATATAGCCTTCAACAACGTAGAACACATTATGAGAGATATTGAAGGGGGCTGGTTGCTCCGTTATATGCATGCTATTGGGGCAAGTATATTTTTCATTGTGGTTCACCTTCATATTTTTGTGGTCTATATTCATGTGAATGGTGATGTCTTTATTTCAATTGAGTTGCATGAATGTGACAAACTCATGGGAATCTTTAGAGCCATAATGTTGCATACCTTGAGTATTTGTAACTCTGTATCTTGACATCCTTATATATCCCTAGTTTCTAATGATTGGTAATACAGGCTAAAAGCCTATGTTGAGGGGAGAAAGAGAAAAGGAAAATGAGTTAAAATATAGGGAAAAACCTAAGTTTAGGGGTTCGTGCACCAATAAAATAAAGAGATTTGAGATGAAAGCATAGAGCACTATAAGCTTAATTTGAGAAGTGTTGAAAAGATTCTCTGAATGAAGAAAAACAAAAAATGTTGGTGCTATGTACATGCCTCAAGTAAAAAGAAGAATGAAAGCTGAAATAAGTGAACTTTTTTTAAAAAGGGAGAAATAAGGTGGAAGGAAAAATAAAAAAATCTAAGCGGTATGCTCAAGTGAAAAAAATGGAAGCATTAGGGAGGCATCTTAGTCACTTAACCAAATGATACCCTACCTTTTGACCAAGCCTAAGCTATACCCTCAAGTCCTTGGAGATTTTGAGCCTTGTCAACCCAAATTAGTGGCGATCTACATATAAGGCAAGCTTATGGTTCAATTGTATATACTTGAATTTATTTGTGAGAGTGAGTGTGTTTGAATGCAATTTTATGTGAGATTATCTACCTCATGTGGATCTAGCCTTCAACAACGTAGAACACATTATGAGAGATATTGAAGGGGGCTGGTTGCTCCGTTATATGCATGCTAATGGGGCAAGTATATTTTTCATTGTGGTTCACCTTCATATTTTTGTGGTCTATATTCATGTGAATTGTGATGTCTTTATTTCAATTGAGTTGCATGAATGTCGCAACCTCATGGGAATCTTTAGAGCCATCATGTTGCATACCTTGAGTATTTGTAACTCTGTATCTTGACATCCTTATATATCCCTAGTTTCTAATGATTGGTAATATAGGCTAAAAGCCTATGTTTGGGGGAGAAAGAGAAAAGGAAAATGAGTTAAAATGTAGGGAAAAACCTAAGTTTAGGGGTTCGTGCACCAATAAAATAAAGAGATTTGAGATGAAAGCATAGAGCACTATAAGCTTAATTTGAGAAGTGTTGAAAAGATTCTCTGAATGAAGAAAAACAAAAAATGTTGGTGCTATGTACATGCCTCAAGTAAAAAGAAGAATGAAAGCTGAAATAAGTGAAATTTTTTTAAAAAGGGAGAAATTAGGTGGAAGGAAAAATAAAAAAATCTAAGCGGTATGCTCAAGTGAAAAAAATGGAAGCATTAGGGAGGCATCTTAGTCACTTAACCAAATGATACCCTACCTTTTGACCAAGCCTTAGCTATACCCTCAAGTACTTGGAGATTTTGAGCCTTGTCAACCCAAATTAGTGGCGATCTACATATAAGGCAAGCTTATGGTTCAATTGTATATACTTGAATTTATTTGTGAGAGTGAGTGTGTTTGAATGCTCTATAATCCCTTGAATTGACATTATAAATTTTGTGTGAGATTATCTACCTCATGTGGATCTAGCCTTCAACAACGTAGAACACATTATGAGAGATATTGAAGGGGGCTAGTTGCTCCGTTATATGCATGCTAATGGGGCAAGTATATTTTTCATTGTGGTTCACCTTCATATTTTTGTGGTCTATATTCATGTGAATTGTGATGTCTTTATTTCAATTGAGTTGCATGAATGTCACAAACTCATGGGAATCTATAGAAAACCGAGAAGGTTGATGCCACTTACTTGAGATGCTTTGAGATTGTCCCAGAATTGTGAGAAAAAAGTGATTTGTTTGAAAAGAAGAAAAATCTTTGCCTAATGAATGATGGTGGAACCAGTGGTGAGATGTGCTTTATAAATTCTTTTTATTTTTTATTCTTTTGTTTCGACTATTTTGAGTCAAGTATGTAATTATGAAAATCCTATCTTGGGTGTAGCTGAGCTTAAGCCTTATGCTTAGTGAGTGTTTCGCTTGAGGACAAACATTAGTTCAAGTTTTGGAGTTTGATGGGTTAGTATTTTATCGACTCATTGGACTCAAATTCATGAATTATATTCATGTTTTAATGCTAAATAAAGGGGTTTTAGGCCCTAGTTCTCTCAGATGTAGACATTCTTTAGAAAAAGCAAGTTTGATGGATTTGAAGTTGAAAATCACAAAAGTTCACCAATAAAGGAACTGGCATCCCGCAACAACTAACAACCGTCTTGCCAGCTAAATGCCAACCTAAATGGAGCAAAACTGCCTCAGTATTGGTGTTGTAATTGGCATGGTGCAATGATTGATTGGTGATTCACTAATCCCAACACAGATGCTCCTATGAGAACTAAAGGTCGAAGCGAGGAGGCGATTGTCATTCCACAATTTCAGATTGGTGTTTTATGGTCCAACACAAGTTCGAAGATGAAGATGAAGGGTAAAAATGCAATTATGGAAAGTAGTTCTCTCTTTTGAATGTTCTAAGGATAGACTAGAGATTTGTACAATTATGTACCATTATCATCTTCCCAATTAGGTATAGAGAAAAGAGACCTCTTTTTTGTGAAAAAAACATATTGATAGAGTATAGTGAAGAACTCCTTAGCTTGTAGAGGAAGAAATCTCAGATTTGTGTGGATCTAAGTTTGGAATTCAATTTTTGCTAATCAAATTACCTTGGAATGGAGTTTCCCTACATGAGTATTGTCTCAATTTCTTCTTTTATGAGCAGCTAAACCTTTAACTAGGGGTGTGTGTGAAAGATGGGGTGTAAAACCCCAAATGAGTTTTCATTGATCGACTCTAAAATTGATTGTACGGAATGGATCTATTATTGTGTTGAAGTTTTAATCTAAAATTCTGTGGTTGCAAACATTGATGGATCTCTCTAAAACTATTTTGGCTTAGAAAATAAAAATGGAGTTGGTTAAGACTCAATAGTGAGGACTTGTTTAAATTACAATATTGGTTTGAGCTAAGGATGAGATAATCTGAGTAATTTCTCATTCAATGATATGTGATAGGGATAGCCTATCTACTCAAGCAATGTTTGGTGTTTTGTATGAAAGGGTCTTAGATTTCAAGAGAATTCAAGGGACATACACTTGATAGTTTGGGAGAATATCAACGTGTATCCTAGACCAAGCGCTATCCATTTATTTAATTTTTGCATATTCAAGTTGAAACCACAATTGTTATGTACATACCACCCGTAGTCCTTTCCAAACTTGGTAGACCTTATTTGTGTTGATTCCCTGTTTTATTGCTTAATATTGATGAAATTTTAATTGTTGCTAAACCCCCTCCCCCCATTTTTATACATATATGTTTGTTAAGAATTCAATTTGCTAATTTGTTTCAAATTAAGAAATCAATTGAATGTGATCCCATCTCCTAATCCTTATAGTTCGACCACAACATCTAAAATTTGGTAATTGTTTTACATACAACCACCAATGCCCTGAAAATTAGGACATAGTTGAACGTTTTTCACCAAACTCTCTCACCCTCATGCCACCTTATTTCATAATCACAAACTCTTCTACCTTACCTTCTCTCAGCTCTTGTGGAAAGAAATGGTTTAGAAGCGTTTCCTCAAAGCTATCCCATACTGGTGGAGTGGCATCCTCACCACGACCTTCCTCCCATTGATCATACCAAATATTTGCAACATCTTTGAATTGATAAGCAGCAAGTTCAAATCCCTCAATTTTAGTGTGTGCATCACCTTTAGGATTTTCCACATCTTATCAAGGAAGTTCCGTGGGTCTTCTTCTACCTTAGACCCTGTAAACACTAGCGGGTTCATCCCGAGGAATTCCCTGATCCTTGAATCACTTGATGACTCTTGTGAAATGGAGTTGTAGGTGTTGTACCTTGATGTCCTGACTGAGCAGCAATGAACTAGGTGAGCATGTGAATAGCTCCCCTAAACTCTACCTCAGATGTAGTAGTATAAGGATGTTGAGGAGCAGATGGTTGTGGAACCCTCACTATGTTAGCAGGCACCACTTGAGCCCCAACAATTTCGCCCTGATCTTTCAAGCGAGCTCTGTTCCTAGTCTCCATCCTAGTCGATAGAGGTAGATTACTTACATCGGTTCCAGAAGGAACCTCAATACTTGCAGCATTCCTCTTATTGGAGTTATTATTAGGGGCATGATTTGAAATACGAGAACACACAAGTTAGAAGAAACTTCATATAGTCAAACTCTATTGCACAAACTATAATATGAAAGAAGGGTAGAATTTCCTAATATCCTTTAGCCTCCCTACTATAGATGTGTTGTGCTTCACACCTATAAGAAGGACTCTACTAGACACGTCTTCATAGACATCCTAAGACACTTGAACTCCGTACTCTGATTCCAAGTTTGTCACGCCCCGAGCTTATACACTGGACGTGGATGACACTCAAAACCATTTTTGGTCCCATGCGATTCCTTCGCGTGGCTTACTGCTATACTTGAAGACTGAACAACTTACGAGAAGCTTTATAAAAGATGAGTATCATAAGAATTTGAACGAAAGCAAAACCATTTCAATACTTTATCTATAAGTCTAGAAGTCTCGATAATAATAATAATAATAATAATAATAATAATAATAATAATAATAATAACTGAGTTTGAAAACATCTGAAAACCACGACTCAAAATACTTATCTAACTTGTCTATGAAGCCTATACTAAATTGAAGATAGGTGCCTAGAAAAGACCCACGACTACATAATTATTCTACTAGCAATAACTAAACATTCAAATGACTGAACTAGCTAAACTGGAGCCCTCTGAAAGCAAGGAGGTCTTACCAAAAATTGATGGAAAGAAATCCTACTGATGCACTTGTTGATTATCACGAACACATGAATCTGCATCATTTAAAGATGCAATGCCAAATGGTGTCAATATATGGAATCTACGGTATGTACAATAGTTGAATGAAACATTAAGCTAAACTGAATATACTAAACTGAAAGAGTAAATCTGAAAATAGACCGTAAGATAGCTAATCGAAAAGTAAAACATTCGTATGTACTTTAGCAACCAAGCTTTACAACTGAAAATGTATGCAATAGTAGCAAATGCTAAAATAACATAATTCACTTTTCTTGGGGAGTTTTACTAACCAACAACCATCACGTGAGCTCATGATGATAGATTGTCTTTCCCACGTTGCTGATCCATCCTATACCTTGTAAGGGTACAGTACAGACCTAACTAATGGATCCAATCTCTGAACCCTTTTTAGGGGCTTTATGAGGAGTCACTTGAATCAACGACACAATCCTATCCTATACTTGCGGCGCAGTTATGGGGTTTGGATTATCTGAACCCTTACCCAACTCGGTTCTCAATACTACTCTTAAAACAGTGTAATAATGTTCAATAAAGAATAATCTCTTTCTTGAGTTTATACTCAAAAATGCTTCTTTATAATTGTACTAAACTTGGTTTAAAGGACTATACTTTTCTTAAAACTGATTGTACTTTCTCAAAACTAAGATATGCTCTCTTTAAAACTAAATATGCTTTTTCGTATGAAAATAATGCACTTGAGCAATTCATTCTTTCTTATATCTCTTTATCTGAATCCTACTTTAAAACTTGGAATTTACCTTACTCATAAAAACAATACATAAGAATTAATATGTCAAGGTTTTCAAATAAACCTTAGCTAAAAGGGGTTCATGTGACATATTAAGTATGAACAATAATCAAAGATCGTTAATAATGTTAAATAATGAAATCTTTATAATGAAATCAAAATAAACAATGGGAATGTAAAGATAATTTTGAACATATTGAACTTTGTGGTAAAACCCTAGTTTGATCTTGCTTACTAAAATCATAGATGTAAGGCATGAGGAAGACCTTAGTTTCTCACTATGATTGCTTTACATACTTGGAGAATAAGAGCTCTTGAAGAAAGCTTGATTGAGAAATTGGAAACCCTAGGTTTGTTCTTCTTGATTCTTGCTCTACGCCTGGGGAGAAAGATATGAGAGTATTTTGAGGTAATATTAAGATATAATCTCCCATTAGGTATTAGAAATGTTGGGATTTAGGCTTAGGAAGAATGGGAAAAGTCTGAAATAATCCCAATTAAAAATCTACCGGAGCATTTAACGAGGAAGATCTATGGACTATGGATTCCATAGGTGGAACCCGGGCCTAAATTCTAAGCCTCAAAAGTTCACTTGACAAGCCCTAATTATAAACCGTGGTTGAGTTATGGACCGTAATTGAATTGGTGAAAATCAGACAAGAAAACAAGTTTTAGGACTTCATTCTACAGGCCAATTTATGGACGTAGTTGGGTTCACGACCCGTAGTCAGATCCATAGAAATCATACCAAAATTTTAGTTTTAGAAGTTAGTTTTATGAACTTAAATTACAGAGCGTGCTTTGTTTTACAGACCGTAAAGTTGACTCGTAAAATTCAGGTATGAAATTCACTGCTGGGAGTTTCTATGGTAAAACGGTCATAACATTTTCCTCTAAACTCAGATTGATGCAAACTTGGTGGCATTGGAAAGAAGACTCATAGATCTTAATTTGATAGGTCATGGGCCACCTAATTCTTTATACGCTGAAAGATATGGTCATTTGAAGTTGACCCTTACATGAACCAATGCAAAAAACTTAGTTGGTGTGAAGGCTTTGAACTCGACTTAGTGCTAGAGGTCCCTTATGATCCTAAGCCACTTCTGATATACTGTACACACCTAGTAAAAGACCTTAACACATATATATAAGAAGAACATCACCCAATTTAAACTTATATAATTATGATGAATGTTCGAATCCTTAGCGTAGAATTTTGTAAGGTGTTACACATAAATTCTCTAAAACACAACAGAGCAACAGACATCCAGTAGGAGAAAACATATGCCTCACCAGGTAAACACATGCTAGCATTAAAAGAAATTGCCTAAGGCACTGACGATCAACTGACACTGAGGAACGGTGAAACACAGGTGCACCTGGAAGAACTCAAGCGAAAGTAGCACCACGACTGATGCGAATAATTTGAAACCAACATTCCAGTTCCGTGAAAGTAATAGACATAAGCTCAAGGCCAAAAATGTACTTGATGATGTTGTTTCCTTTGGAAGATTCCAAGGGCAACATTGGGATATGTGTAGTTATGTAATCTTATCTTCTTCTCAATAGGGAATACTTTTGTTTCTAGATTTTTTTATAGCAATAGAAAGTATGTAAGAAAGTTCTTACTTGGAAGAGAAGAAAACTCAAATTATGTACATCTCCAAGCTTAGAATTCACTTTTAGCTATTAGTTTTGCTTGAAATGGAGTTTTTCTTTATGAGTATAATCTCTATTTCTTCATTTATGAGTAGCTAAATTTGTATCTAGGGGTGTGTGTGTGCAGGTTGTGGGTGTAAAACCTAAAATATATTGATTAACTCTAAAATTGATTATTATGCATGGATCTACTGTTGTCTTGGAGTTTTAATCTAAATATCAGTGGTTGTGAATATTGATTGAACTCTCTAACACTATGTGGGCGTGAGAAAGCGAAATAGAGTTGGTAAGTCTTCATTAGTGAGGACTTGCAAAATTAGTCGCTCCGTTAGAACTAGGAATAGTCTAATCTGACTAATTTATCATTTAAGGATAGATCTACAGATAGTCTACTCAAGATGTAACACCCCAGGTGTTTGTGGAGTATCTTCTAACTATCTAACAAGAATCTGGACTATTCTATAATCTACTACAAATATCTAATTCTCTAGAATATCTACACATTTCTTAGATACAACACATACTAAAATCTAGAAAATTTCACTCAATATCTAGAATTGTTTATACCTCCAAGAAATCATCTTTATTTTTCATATTAAGATTCATATTTTAATAATATCCTCGATATAAATATAAAAAAGTTGTTGAATTTTCAAGAACTCACATTTGATACCCTAGATCCATACTTTCATATGAGTGCAAAAGAAAAATATTTGTGTGGGGTGGGGGTGTTAATAACTTCACTAGAACTATCAATAAGGGTTATGGTAGAGAGGTAAGTACTATTTCATTCTTAATCAGAGCTCTCGATTTGAGTCCCCCTAGATACAGAGTCGTCTTTGTTAGGGAGTGCTTTACCCCCAATGTGGGACTTTTCGGCGCTATTCTGAATTTAGTCAAGCTCCAATATGAGTTGAATATCAGACACCGAATGAGAAACCAAAAAAACAACTTCACTAAAACAGAGTACGAGAAAAAATAAAATTAACTTCATTAGAACATAGTACAAACTTAAAATCTATCTCAGCTTCCATTTACTTTTATCTTAGAGAATGAAGAGTGTTGATTAATTAATAATTGTAGCAGGAATATTAATTTGTAAATAAACAAAACACATTAAATTTGTTAATGAATCAGGCACGTTTAGGAATTAAGAGTTTCAAATTAGCTTAAGTTCATATGTAACTAACACCTAAAGCTAGCTCACATTAACAACTCTAAATGTGATACCTGCTCTTCATTTCATTAGAAGAAAATAAATTTGAGTTCTCGATCAAATAAATAATAAAAAAGTGTGTATTGCTTAAGGAATAGAGTACTAAATTTATGACTCACTCTATGTTAAAACATCGTTATCTTAAATTGACTATTATTTCAAATTATTGCTCAACAGCAAGTCTTTCTATAATAATAATCATGTACCGGCCACCACCAACTTCATTAATTAACTCTAAAATGGCTGTTCATTAAAATACTTGCAAGTGGACAACCATTCGACCCTCTTTGGTTTGGCTTATTTTAATTATATATATATATATATGTGTGTGTGTGTGTGTGTGTGTGTATTTATGATTTCTCAGTTTCCATTTCTCTAAAGTCTAAACCCCAAAAGCATCAAATTAAGCACTCCTTTTCTCCTGTTCCCACTCTCAATAACCCAAGGCAGATTTCTAAATTTTTTTATTTATTTTTCATATTCAACGTACATTTTACTCTATTTTCTTGACATCTTTACTCAGTTGATATTCTTTAATCGCATTTTTCTTGGTTATTTTAAGTTTTTAGAGGTTGTTAAACTAAATTAGAAATCATAAGGACACATCCATCCTAAGATGGGAATAATTGTACTACTAATGTAAAAGGGAAAAAAGAAGAAGATGCTCACACATACAATTAATAACTGAAAGAAAATACCCCTAGTGGTAAATATGTAATTTGTCCAAGAATAATGGTACACTGTGCTATTTGAGGTTTGAGGTTTGAACCCAGAACTTCTTCATTCAAATGTATATTCATTATCATTGCATCAAAGGCAAAGCTTTTGTTAAAGGTGTTCAGCTTTAAATATATATTATTTAAATGCAGTATTTGACATATATATACAACATATTTTTCGAGAATGGGGTGGCTATAGCTAAGGCCTCTGGTTTATTCTTCTTTGCAATCCTACTTTTTGTGGACTTAGAGCCTATTTGGATTGACTTAAAAGTAGGTTTGGTCAAACCTACTTTTAAGTCATTTTTAGCTTTTGAGAGTGTTTGACAAAGTTAAAAATAATTTAAAATAAGTTTAAAATGACTTTAAAAAAGTTAAAAGTAGGTACTTCGCTACTTTTTATTTTTTAACTTAAAAGTTATAAAGTTAGACTTTTTAAAAATTACTTTTCAAAAACTACTTTTTTTAAGTTAAGCCAAACGGGGTCTTACTGCCCGTTTGCATTAACTTATTTTTAGGTGCTTTTGACTTCTTTTTTTAAGTATTGGAGGTGTTTGAAAATGTTATAAAGTGTTTTTAAGCATGCATTGTTAGGCCAAAAAAGTTTTAAAACAAGTCAAAAGTAGGCTACCATCTACTTATGACTTTTAGCTTTTTGATTTATAAGTTACTTTTTATAAGTCCATCCAAACATGCCATTAATTTGCTATTCAAAACATTCTCTTCTTCATCAACCAAATCACCCGATCTAGGAGCACTCATCTCCTTCTCTTTTTCTTTCGAAATAATCAAATCATTTGTCAAATTAGCTTGAGAGAGTGATGACATACCTTTCACTAAATCTTTATCATTCCCTGTGGACAATAAGAGCTGCCCAAATGCACCTTGATATGAATCCAAAAATTGGGAAGGGACCTCATGAGCCGAGATGTTTAATGAGACCATGAGTGGCTTAATTACTAGATTGGATTTGAGTAGCACGGTAGCCTGACTTTCTTAAATAATCTTAGCTACTTCAGGATTAGAGATATATAATGTTGGAGTCATAACATTACTATTTTGTCTTGTTCGCATACTACACATTTCAATTGGCGTGCTAACTGATTGAAAATTAATATGAGAATCAGCTCGAACCAAAGCTCACTCCTTCGTGGGATTAGAATCAGCAAAATGTCATTGAGGAATCAGAGGCCCTGACTACACAGTCTATTGAGGTGAAGATACAGGCAGTGTACCGAAGGATCGATGCTTTCGAGCTCCGAATGTGAGATAGGCTTTAGCCTGGGCCATCTATTGACTTAGCTACTTTCCAGACGGAGTTGGCCCAACTTCGGGCTGACGTTGATACTTTGGCTGCTATTGAAACTGTTGCTCCAGAACCTGTCCGGGAAGCTGATGCTAGAGAAGTAGTGCTTAATGCGTTGTTTGGGGCTGCGGAGCAGTCGACTGACTCCTCCTATGAAGCGGAGAAGCCCATCCGGATTGAGGATGAGTCTACTATAGACCCTGAGGAGACGCAGTGAGCCTCAAGAGGGAGCGACGGGCACAAGAGGCTGCCCAGCGCCAGTCCAGACTAGATGAGCAGCTGACACAGGAGCATATGCGGGAGTTGGCTATGGGAGCTTCAGGATAAGGGTGCACTACTGATGGTGCACCTCACACTACTAATGAGGGTGTTACTCAGGGCACCTTGCATGATGATCCAGTGAGTTTCGAGCAATCGAACCCACCCGCTTCTTGATTGGTCTTCGGCGCGCATGCGCCACAGGTTTGTCTCACCCGATGTTTTTTATTTTTACTTGTACATTGAGGTTATTGCACTACATTTTTATGTGGGGTGGGGTGAATGGATTGTGAGTGTTGGGGTTAAGTCTGAGTAACTCAACTCACAATCTTTCCTTGGGGTTTTCTTCCTTGTGTTCTTTTTCCCCAAGGAACTATTTTAATTTATGTTAAACCAGCATTTTTAGGATAGTAAATGTGTAGAAGTAACCTAGAAGTAAAAGCATGATGGTAATAGAGCATAAAAATTGACATCCCTCCAAATTTGGATTTGTGCTATGTCTGTAAATTTGATAAGTTGAATATGTAGGATCTTTGTATGACATGATAGGAATCGATAAGACACTATGACTTAAGCTAGAACATAAACAAAATTTACTAATGACTTAATATGTCCAACAAGGTGCCATGTGTGTCTGAGGTCGTTTGTACATTCATATGGTGCGTGCCAATCTAGGACTTGCCCCGTTGGTCTTGCTAAGTTGATTTAAATTGGAAACTGGGAAATGACCATAGGCCATTGTTGAGAGTGAGTCAACTTAAGCCTAAAAACAACCAACCAAAAGGATAAATTTCTCCCTTCGATCCAAATGTTTGAGCCTAAACAAGACAATTCTTTCTATACACCCAATTCACCTTCCCTGATAATATTGTGAGACTCTATTTTGGCCCTGGTCCCTCCTTGGACATTGTGTTCCTCGACTTAGGCTAAAAGCCTAAGTTGAGGGTGGCTACAACAAAGATGTACCTTAATTCTAGCCCTGGTCCATCCTAGGACATTGTGCACCTCAACTCATGCTAAACATCTAAGTTGAAGGTGGCTATTATGAAGGAAAACAAGAATGAAATGGTATGAAAAAAGTTGTGTGTAGAGAAAAGAAAGAAATATGAGCTAAAATGTTGAGAATGGTGTGACTAAACAAAAACAAGCAAAAGAATGAAAAGCTTAAACAAGAAGATGATGAAAAGATGTATCAAACAAGATGATCAAGTCAAAAGTCACACTCGAGCTTAAATGAGTCATAAGGGGAAGAGCATAAAGCATGATGATGTAAAAATTTGTTGTAAAAGAGGTCAACTAGCCAATGTAATGTCAAGGAGGGTAGAAAAGTCACTTAATACCCAAATATACCACACCTAACCCTGAGCCTACGTTACAAGCTAAGAAAGTCCTATAGTGATCCTAAGTGACAAGTCTTGAAAGTCAAAGTGGAGAAAATAAGGGAAAGCCTATGGTATTGAGCACAAACTGTACTGAATTTGTTATGAGTGTGAGTAAATACTGAGTCCCAAACTAAATTTCAAATTTTGTGTGAAAAAGGGATTTCTTTGTGGTAAGGGCACAAGTTGCATTATTGAAAAAATTGATATCTTGGTGATTGTTGTTTGAGTATGTGAATGTGCCTATTGATATGTCTATGTCATGTATTGATCCGAATGAGTTAGCGTGTTGAGTTTATGAAGAAATTTGTGCTATGCTGAGAATAAATAAGGAGGATGATGATTGAGAAAATATTGTGTGATTGCTTGAATTGTGGGTTGCTTATGCATAAGTGTCGTTTAGAGTTTGTTGCGTCGCTTGAGGACAAGCAATGATTTTAAGTTGAGGGCGTTGATGTACTATGAACTTATGGTACTGTTGATGCATTAAACTTAGAGTTTTGCATACTTCTTAGGCATTTTGTTAGTAGATGTGATGGTATTTGTGTTTAATTTAATAGGAAATAGGTTTTTGGAGCAGTTGATGATCAAAGTGTTGCAACAACAGAGTTTTGATGATGTATGAGTTGACTTACGAGCTGTCATTCCTTTGACGAGCCGTAGGTTGAAGTCGTGGTTCCGATGCTTGAAATTTGAGCTAAGTATGGAGCGACGGTTGTAGATGACGAGCCGTAGTTCCTGCTACAAACCATAGATGATGAACCGTAGAAGACTTCAGAGAGGGTGAACTTCAGTATTTGATTGACGGAAGAGCACGACGAGTCGTACTAAGATCTACGAGTCGTAGATCATGCCCATAGAAAGTGACCCTCAGATGTTTTGACTAAGTACTGAATGACGGACGGTACCTACGAGCCGTAGGTCACCAACCGTAGACGACACTGCCCAAGCCTAATTTCCTTAGCTTTCCTTTTCCTACTTAGTTTAGGTTTTGTCTTCTATAAATATAAGTTGTAAATTTCGTTTCTTATAACTTTTTGGTGATAGACATTTTTTGATACATTATTTTAGCTTTGAGAATTATTTATACAAACCCTTTTGGTATTTAATTCTTAAAGTTCGGTTTATGCAATTGGCTTTTGTACAACTCATAGGTACCTTTCGTCATTCAGCAGTTAGTCAAAACATCTGAGGGTCACTTTCAACGGGCATGATCTATGACTCGTAGATCTTAGTACGACCCGTCTTGCTCCTTCGTAAATCAAATACTAAAGTTCACTCTCTCTGAAGTTTTCTACGGTTCATCATCTACGGTTCGTAGCATGAACTACGGCTCGTCATCTACAACTATCGTTCCATACTTAATTCAAATTTCAAGAACCTAAACCCTCGACTTCAATCTACAGCTCTTCAAGGGAATGATGGCTCGTAAGTCAACTCGTACATCATCAAAACTCTATTGCTGCAACACTTTGATCATTAACTGCTCCAAAAATCTATTTCCTGTAAAATTACACACAAATACAATCACATCTACTATCAAATGCCTAAGAAGTATGCAAAACTCTAAGTTCAATGCATCACAAGTACTGTAAGTTTACGGTACATCAACACCCTCAACTTAAAATCATTGTTTGTTCTCAAGCAACACAATAAACTCTAAACGACACTTATGCATAAGCAACCCACAATTCAAGCAATCACACAACAATTTCTCAATCATCATCCTCCTTATTTATTCTCAGCATAGTGCAAATTTCTTCATATATTCAACAAGCTAACTCATGCGGATCAATACATGACATAGACATATCAATAGACACATTCACATACACAGACAACAATCACAAAGAAACCAATTCTTCAATAATGCAACTTGTGCCCTTACCACAAAGAAATCCATTTTTCACATAGAATTTGAAATTTAGTTAGGGACTCAGTATTCACTCATACTCAAAATGAATTCAATATAGTTTGTGCTCAATACCATAGGCTTGCCCTTATGTTCCACGCTTTGACTTTCCAAAATTTTCACTTAGGATCACTCTAGGACTTTCTTAGATTGTAATGTAGGCTCGGGGTCAGGTGTGATATATTTGGATATTTTGTGACTTTTCTGCCCTCCTTGACACTATATTGGCTAGTTTTACCTCTTTTTACAACCAATTATTACATCATTCATGTTTTATGCCCTTCTCCTTATGATTCTTTTAAGCTCGATGTGACGAATGACTTGATCATCTTGTTGGATTCATCTTTTCTTCATCTTTTTGTCCAAGCTTTTCATTCTTTTTGCTTCTTTTTGTTCAGTCACACCTTTTTCAACATTTTTACTCATTTTTCTTTCTTTTCTCTACACACGACTCTTTTCATACCCTTTCTTTCTTGCTTTCCTTCATAATAGCCACCCTCAACTTAGATGTTTAATATGAGTTGAGGTGCACAATGTCCAAGGAAGGACCAGGGCCAGAATTAAGGTACAACTTTGTAATAGCTACCCTCAACTTAGGCTTTTTGGCCTAAGTCGAGGTGCACAATATCCAAGGAGGAACCAGGGCAAATAAAGTTTCACAATATTATCAAAGAAGGTGAATTGGGTGTAAGAAAGAATGGTACTCTTTAGGCTCAAACATTTGGATCGAAAGGAGCAATTTATCCTTTTGATTGGTTGTTTTTAGGCTTAAGTGGACTCAGTATCAACAATGGCCTATGCTCATCTCCTAGTTTCCAGTTTAAATCACCTTAGAAAGACCAACGGGGCAAGTTCTAGATTGGCACATACCATATGAATGTACAAAAAACCTCACACACACACATGGCCCGTTATTGCACTTAATAAATCGTCAATGAATCTGGTTAATGTTATAGCTTAAGTCATAATGTCTTGTCGATACCTATCATGTCATAGAAATATCCTACACATTTAACTTATTTAATTCACAGACATAGCACAAATTAAAAATTGGAGGGATATCAATTTTTTATGCTCTATTGCCATCATGCTTTTACTTTCAGGTTACTTCTACACATTTACTATCCTAAACATGCCGGTTCAACAGAAATTAAAACAGTTCTTTGGGGAAAAAGAACAAAGACAAGAAACTCTAAGGAAGGATTGTGAGTTGAGTTACTCAGACTTCACCCTAACACTCACAACCCATTCAACCCACCCCCACATAAAAATGTAGTACAATGCCCTCATTGCACAAGAAAAAATAAAGCAGCGAGTGATCAAACCTGTGGCGCGTATGCGTCGAAGACCAATCAAGAAGTAGGTGGGTTCGGTTGCTTGGAACCCGCTTGGTTATCATGTGAGGTGCCCTCAGTAACGACCTCAATAGTAATCTGGGGAGCACCATCAGTAATGTGCCCAGAGCCTGAAGCTCCCTCTGACATAGCATGAACATGCTCCTACCGCTGCTATCATCTAGTATGGGCAGTCGCTGGGCGGCCTCTTGTACCCGTCTCTCCCTCTTGCGGGCTCGCCGCACTTTCTCAGAGTCAATAACAGTGTCATCCTCAGTACGGATGCGCTTTCCCACTATATGGGAGGAATCAGTAGCATATTGCCCTGCACCAAACAGTGCGTTAAGCACTACATTATCAGCGTTACCTTTTGGGCCAGGTTCTGGAGCAGCAGTGTCAACGGTAGTCAAGGCATCAATCTCAGCACGGAGTCAAGCTAACTCCATCTGGAATGTAGTAATATCAATCGTAGGCCCAGGCTGAGGCCTCTCCATCATCCGGCTCTCAAAAGCATCAATGCACCGGTGCACAACCTGTATCTTCACCTCTACCATCCGCTCAGTCTGGGCCTCAGATTCTTTCAACAATTTCTGCATCCAAGGCCGAATATGTTGTAAGAGAGTCACCATTTGAGTCTCCAATTTGATGACTTTGGTTAGTAGAAGTATGGTAGAGCATGTAGGTACGGGAGCACGTGGTGTGCTCGTAGCCAAACCTGAAACTAAGGAAGGGGGAATAGACCCTTGGGGCTCCGTAGTAGGAGCCGGGATAGTGTCCTCATCAGCCTGCTCGGGGGCTGATGCATCACCCATGGGTGGCAAGTCAATCTGGATACCTCATCGTGGAGCTGCGGGGTTTGCCTTATCTCTAATAAGACCGATATCAACGGTCTTTGTCACCTCAACATAAGCATCCCCAAAATAGACTAGTACAGTTGCCTCGAGACATAGTCTGAATATGAGGTAGTGAAATGGCAATGTGATGGTCTTTCGGAAGGCCCACTCATGAATCTCTGCAATGATCACCCGGGAAAAGTCAATCTCATGCCCATCCATCAAGCACGCTACCGTCACTGCTCCATCCCAAGTCAATTGGTTGTCTGCCATCGTAGGAGACAACCTGGTGCAAATGATGGACCACCAAAATTTGGCTGCAAAGTTCAATATGGCCTTCTTGATCGAAAGGGTCATATCTCAGACCAACTCTACGATGACCCCCTGCTCAACAATGTAACCGGCCATCCATTAGAGTAGGGTCTCTCTCTATGTCATGTCCCGCATAGCTGCTCTGTTGCAGACCAGCTGTATCCTATAGTCAAATTCAGCCATATTAATCGGCTGAGTGTGAGAGGGATCATAAATAAAATGGTGGAGGGTGGTCTCGGAGATGTCTACGGGAATATCCCGTACAAGTGTAGAGAGGAGTGGTGGTTGCTCCAATGCCTTAGCCCTTCGGGGCATGTCTCTCTGTATTGTGGCTGCATATGATGCATAGAACTCCCGCACTATAATCGGGCTATACCTTCCAGCTTCTCGGCCATCCACTCTCATCTGTGCCTTCGAAATAGCTCATGTATATGTAGAATAGTGTGGAGGCTACCTGTGAGTACCCGCTCCTCCTTCTCAATTTGCCAGGCATGCTTGTGTTGGGCATTTTGGTGGATGGCGTTGGTATAATCTGGAACACACCCTCCACACAATATGTGTTGGGCTCGCCAATGACCCGTATAGGCTGAGATGGTCGGGTGGGTGGAGGGTCATAAGCCTCTCCGGTCTCTGTAGCATCGGAGGTATATGCTGATTCTAGCTTAGAGCCAGAGTCGGACTCGGCCTGTGAAGTTGGCTGGGCACCACTACCTCTCTCAAACTCTATACTTCCTCCTCAGACTGGGAAGTACCATCATGACTATGGGAGGACGATCCCTCCGCTACAGGGTGACTTTGGTGAGACATCCCTCATAGGAAGGTCATACTCAGACCCACTGCGCTCATCCTTGAAATACTCATCAATAAGCCTCCGTCGGGCCGAAGGTGTGGTAGATGTGCCCCTACGCTTGTACTGCCGATTGACTTTTGGTGCCAAGGTACCTCCGAAGCAATGTTAGTACCTAAATATGAAAAAAAAAAACAAGAAAAGAAAGAGAGAGAAAGAAAAAATAAACTAAGCAACTAAAAAAGAATTACAGACAGGTACTATTTTTTGGTACCTATGGTTAGTACTTATGGGCCGTATAAGAGTCTACAAACAGTAGGTCCTAACCGTAGGTGAGGAGGTCATATTTTTAGTTTCTGAAGTTGAATTGACGGTCTGACAGGATGGTCTGTCAAAGAACCTACGATATGTACATCAATCCGTCCAAACTAACTTAGGCGACTACTGTACACTTCAGACTAACGGAACCTGACCTACGAGTCGTAGGTCATGGTCGTCGACCACCACTATGTTAGACTTCAAAACAAATTTTCAACTAACATCACAAATACTCCATTTATTGTACCAAACCCCTTCTAGATCTTGCATTTCAACATAATTTCATGTTATTCTTTCGTTCCTAGGGTTTCAATCATGCATTTAGACATACAACAACGAAATAAAACCAAAACCCTAAGTCAAGAACACAACTAGAAGGTATTCATCATGTGTATACATCAAAACTTAACACCATACCATACCATCATCCCGAGGGTAATTTACACTTTATTAAAATCAATTTCACATACCATTACTAGCCTAGGTCAAGTAACAACTTTCGATTGTCAACTTCAAATTAAATTGTAAACTAAAATCAGTACATTGAATGAAGTATGAAGTTGAAGTTGTGTGAGTGTGTTTGATGCCTTAATCAAACATTAATTAGACTCTGTACCTGCGACTTGGAAAATGTAGAGGAATGTTACACTCTTTGGGAAAGAAATCAGAGAAAAAAAAAGAAAAAGGGACTTTGGGGAAAAAGGAGATTTTATAGGGGAAGGGGGATGATTGAAGAGGTGCAAAGGTGAGTGAAAAGGTGGGGAATAGGGGGTTGAACTAAATGTAGAAGGGTTGTAACGATTGGGAGAAAAGAGGGAAATGGGGTTTAGGTGCTTTTATATTTAATTGTCGCGGGTCGGGTTGAATTAAAGCCTCTGGCTAAATCTACGATTTCCCATCTACGGTTCGTACATAGTTGTACGGGCCATAGGTGGATTCCATCATTACTCCCAGCACTTAGTGAAATTTTGAAACATACATGGGGTCTACGGTGGCAGACTACGGACTGTGAAAAGATGTACAGCTCGTACTGTGCAATCGTAAACTTAAAACTGCAACTACTTTCGAACATCAAGTTATACGGATGCCATTGACGATCCGTCGAGTGAATGACGACTCATCGATGTGAACCGTAGAACCTTCTGCACTTATAGTCTTCCATATTTTTTTCACTTTCCTGCACATGTAGCAAGCATTAGGACTTCCTTTTATATTTTATTGACTCTTTTTTGAAACGGACCTTATACTACCCTAGTCTAGCCAATACTATGACTCAATAAAACATAAAATTCAATAAAAAGTTTAAAATTTCATAAAATCACAAAAAAAATTCCTAAAATTGGCTAGATTTTACATCTTGGGTTGCCTCCCAAGTGGCGCTTGATTTAACATCGTGTCACAACACAGATCTTTTGACTAGTTAGACTTCATCAAGACTCCATTGCTCAATCAACTTGTTGACTTCTTCTGTTTGGCCCATATAGAGTTTGATCCTCTAGCCAGTGACTTTGAATTTTGTTCCTTCCTTGTTCTCAAGTTCAACCACTCCATGTGAAAATACTTGGACGATTCTGAATAGTCCAGTCCATTTTGACTTGAGCTTGCCAGGAAACAATTGCATCCTTGAGTTGAATAGAAATACCATATCACCGGGAGTAAAATTTCACTTTTCGGCCTTTTAATCATGATACTTCTTCATCTTCTCTTTATACAAGGCTGAACTTTCATATGCTTTTAAGCAAAACTCATCCAGTTCATTCAACTCATTCAACATTTGACTTAATGCAGCATCCCAATCTAGATTCAACTTCTTGAATGCCCACATCGCCTTATGCTCTAGCTCTACATGTAAGTGACATGACTTCACAAAAACAAGTTGGTAAGGAGACATACCTATGGGAGTCTTGAATGAAGTACAATAGGCCCATAGAGCATCATCGAGCTTTCTCGACCAATCAATTATGTTTCCATTCACAGTCTATGCAAGGATTTGCTTGATTTCTCTATTGGACACTTTAACTTGCCCACTAGACTGTAGATGATAAGAAGTTGCTACGCTGTGACGAACACCATACTTCTAAAGCAATGCCTTGAAAAGTTTGTTACAAAAGTGGGAACCTCCATCGCTAATAATCGCCCTTGGTGTGCCAAACCTGGAGAAGATATTCTTTTTTAGAAATGCAGTGTCACTTTTACCTTCATTGTTCGAAAGCGTGACAGCTTCTACCCATTTTGACACATAGTCAACCGCAACAAGTATGTACTTCATCCCATTCGAACTCACAAACGGACCCATAAAATCAAGGCCCCACACATCAAAGAGTTCAATCACCAGTATAGGGTGCATTGGGAGTTCTTGCTTTCTTGAAACACCTCCTTCTCTTTGGCATCAATCACAAGACTTTGTGAAATCATGGGTATCTTGGTGAATGGTGGGCCAATAATACCCGCATTGTAAGATTTTATGAGCAGTCCAGATATCACTATGATGACCACCAACAGGAGACGAGTGGCAAGCTTCTAATATACTCATCATCTCTACCTGAGGCATACAATGATAAATAATCCCATCAGCACAGATGTGAAACAAGGAAGGCTCTTCCCAGAAAAACTTCTTCACATCAGACATGAATTTTCTTCTTTGATGGAACGACAAATAATTAGCGAAATCAGCGAACCAAGGGATAAGATCACAAGAAGCAGCCAAAACCTTTTCGTCTGGGAATGTATCATCAATCTCGATTCCATCTTCTAGCTTCAACATAGCCTCTTCCTATAATCTTTACAAGTGATCAGCCACTTGATTTTCTGTCCCCTTTCTATCTCTTACCTCGAAGTCGAATTCTTGCAGCAATAGTACCTATCGAATCAGTCTCGGTTTTACTTCCTTCTTTTCCATTAGATACCTCAATGCAGAATGATTAGTGTGCATAATTACTTTAGTGCCCAACAAATAGGATCTGAACTTCTCAAACACAAAGACTATAGTAAGTAATTCTCTTTCAGTGACGGTGTAATTCTTTTGAGCAACATTTAAAGCTTTACTCGCATTATATATGGGATGAAGAATCTTCTCTCGCCTTTGCCCTAATACTACATCGAGAGCCATCTCGCTTGCATCACACATGACTTCAAACGGGTTGTCCCCAATCCGGTGAAATAATGATAAGTGCAGAAATCAACTTCTTTTTCAACTTTTCAAATGCTTTTAGACAAGCATCATCAAAGACAATTTTCATCTCCTTTTCGAGCAGTTTGCACAAAGGGTGTGCAATTTTCAAGAAATCCTTGATAAACCTCCTATAAAAACCCGCACGCCTTAGAAAACTTCTAACACCTTTCACGGAAATGGGTGGTGGTAACTTTTCAATCACCTCGACCTTATCAACCTCAATGCCCTTTTGTGAGATTGTATGGCCCAGAACTATACCTTCTTTCACTATAAAGTGACATTTCTCCAGTTTAGCACAGGATTGCACTCTTCACAGCATTTCAGCACGTCACTTAAATGTTCCAAGCAATCATCGAATGAGTCACCAACTACAGAAAAATCATCCATAAATACCTCGATAGTGTCTTCCATCATATCAGAGAATATTGACATCATGCAACCCTGAAAAGTCACCAGTGCATTACACAACCTGAATGGAATTCTTTTGAAAGTGAATGACCCATAAGGACAAGTGAAAGTGGTCTTCTCTTGATCTTCTGGGGCTATAGAGATCTGGTTGTAGCCCGAATATCCATCTAGAAAGCAGTACCATCCTTTTCCAACAAGACGATCTAACATTTGGTCAATGAATGGCATTGGAAAGTGATCTTTCTCAGTCCACGCATTCAACTTGGGATAGTCCATGCAGACCCTCCATCCAGTGACAAGCCTCATTGAAATGAGCTCATTCTTCGCATTGGGAACTACAATGATTCCTTCCTTCTTTTGGACACATTGAACCGGGCACACCCAGTTATTATCAGCAATCAGGTACACTACTCCAGCACCTAACCACTTGATGATTTCCTTCTTCAAAAACTCTTGCATTGGTGGATTCAACCTTCTCTGGTGTTCAATGCTTGGTTTTCTATCCAGTATGAGTTGGATTTTGTGCGAGCATATCCCCGGTATTATACCATTAATACCAGCTATCGTCCATCCAATCGCCCTTTTATACCGCTTCA
This sequence comes from Solanum appendiculatum, assembly GCA_018342035.1. Taxonomy (NCBI): domain Eukaryota; kingdom Viridiplantae; phylum Streptophyta; class Magnoliopsida; order Solanales; family Solanaceae; genus Solanum; species Solanum appendiculatum. Next base: position 125,335 of record JAGDQO010000370.1, read on the forward strand.
CCACCAATATCAAAGCTTCTACTTGCCCTTTATTCAAATCAGCAGCTATAATGACAGGCAAATTATTGTTTTGGCCCAAGAACACATACCGCAAGTGAGATGGAAGACCTTTTAGCTCTAACCTTGGAGGCTCATCAATAGATGGTTTTGCAGGTGGAGTGTCTCGATTCTTCACATTCAAATTCAACTTCTTTGGTTGGTGACGAGGAAAACCACCCTCATCAAGTGCAGCAAGTAACTCATCATATTCATCAATACAATCACCATCAAAATTCATGATCACCACAACTAGTGCTTCAACACTAGTCTCTCCTCATGGACACCTCAGGTTTCTCCTCATCGGCATAGTTTACTACCAATACTGATTTAAGTTAACTTCGATGCTTCATTGATTTGTAGATGTTAAATGTCATCTCTTCATTGTTCAAACGGAACTTCATTTGCCCTTTTTCCATATCTACTAGTGCGCACCCCGTGGCAAGGAACGGTCTCCCTAGTATTATAGGCACTTCAAAATCAACCTCGCAGTCTAGTCTCACAAAATTTGCCAGAAAGATAAATGCCTCCACTTTGACCAAAACATCTTGGAGCACCTCAATTGGTTTCTTCACACTACGGTTAGCCATAAGTAGCCGCATCACAATCGGTTTAGGGGCTCTCAAACCCAATTTCTTGAACACGGACAACGACATCAGATTTATGCTAGCACCCAAGTTGCATAGGGCCTTCACAAAGTGCATCATGCCAATCGTGCATGTGATAGTAAATGCTCCGGGATGTTCCTTCTTCTGGACTAATGACCAAATAGCAATGGCGCTACAATGTTGCAGCTTATCATCATCTTCAAAACTAACAACTCTCTTTTTGGTCACAAGATCCTTCATAAACGTCGCATAACCGGGCATCTATTCTAATGCTTCAATCAAAGGAACATTTATAGACAACTGCTTTAACATAGAGATAAACTTTCGATACTTCCCTTCTTGGCATAAGGATGACTTTTTGCATGATTTTAGCCTCCTTCTCGTTCTGATTTTTGGGCCGTTCTGCTACCTCAACTCATCCTCTTCTGGTCCTTTCGCACTTTCCACTCTAGTCGGCATAGGAGGGTCAATTGTCTGCTTTCCACCCCTAGTAGTAACTTCCATACAATGCCCATCATTCTTTGGATTTTGAATAGTATTGCTGGGAAGTTTTCCTTGTTGGCGTAGATTTGCATTTGAAGATAGTCAACTCAATTGCTGCTCAATCTATCTAATTGACACTACATGTGACTCTACCTTTTGCCCGATGCCCGATAAGTTATTACGCATCTCCATCACATTTTCATCCATAGAGTCAAACCGTTTCATCATCTTGCTCATCATATCTTCAATGTGATTAAGACTCGATCCTCCATCTCGATTTCTCGGTGGGATGGACGGGCCACTTCTGTCATTCCTATTATTATACCCATTTCTATTGTTGTTATTATCTCAATTATAGTTCCCTTCACGATTATATTGTCCTTTCCGATTGTAGTTACTATAGTTCCGAACTTGATTCCCTTGACCTTGGCATCAATCATGAATCCTTGGGCGTTAGTCCAAAAAGCCCCCGATTGCTCATTCAAAAGATTCGCATCTTCTTCATATGTATACCAGTCAGTTGGTGGAGCATTATGTTGATACTGGACTACATTAACTTTTTCAGTATTCCCACTCACATGTTTTAGCACCAAACCTACCTCTGTCCTCAACTGCGCCATCTCTTCATGAATATCATCATTGGACTGATTTGGTGTAGGTTGTATTGAGAAAGTGCTCTTTGCTGTAGTCGATGGTCTAGTGTTCCATGCTTTATTATTCTTAGAGATGTTTTCAAGTTTCTCAGTAATTTCTTGGAATGTGTTTGCTCCGTAAGTTCCTCCCGCAATAGTATCTAGCACGCTTTGCCATTATCATCTAGCCCTCTATAGAAATACTCCTTGAGTGATTCATCATCGATGCGGTGGTTCGATACACTCCTCATGAAAACTGTAAATCTATCCCAAGAATCCTTAACTGACCTCTTGATGGCCCTCTACATTAGGTCATCTTCAGGTCTCAGTTGTTGACCTGTTCCAGCCATTCTTCGCAAAGTTCTTCTTAATTCTAGGTTGTAAGGAGTCAGGGGAATGCCTTGACTTCGTGTATTTGGCATACACTGGAACTAAGATCTGTAGAAAAAAAAACAAAATAAAACATCAATTGAGAAATTATTGACTAAAGTGCAATAACAAAATTAGTCTAATCTAAAAGCCTTATTCCCCGGCAATGGCACCAAAATTTGATACTCCCAAATTACACCTCCCTTAAGAAGTATAAGCGGTCGTTGTCAAATAAAGAACTTAACAAAGGTTAGGGTCTATCCCACGAGGAATATGGCTCAGACTTAGTCTAATTTATTTTGATTGTACATTTAGCTAAGTTATCTATGTAAAAAGGGGGGTTTTGAAAACTAAAATTATGATTGATTGATGTGTAGTAACAAGTAAACAAGTAACAGAATTCACAGTTTGTAATATTAATATGAGAATGAAACTAGGGCATATGTGTTCCCCATCAGTTCTTAACTCAGTAATCCTACTACTAGTAACTCTTTTCTAGTGATTAACATGCATAGTCGGTAAGCTAGGTATCGCCTAAGTGATTGGTCCTCCAAATAGGGAATTTCACCGCGCAACTTGGTGTGTCTATGGGTCTATGCTCTACTAACCCTTACCTTTGACCTAGATTAGCCCTCAAGGTATTTGATTCAGAATATTAGATAGCGGATTATCACGCTAAATCTCCATTATTTAATCTCTTTCTCATTCCTTACTTCCTTGGTGTGGCAAGTAGGAATGAGGCATGTTCTAACATTGTACACTGTTAAAAAGCATTCAAAGTGAAAAGATTAACAAATACATGCATAAACACTTTATCAAGAATTACTTCATTATTAGGTTCATGTTGTTAATTACTCATAGTTCCCACAACCCTAGTTGTGGATTTAGCTTGTCATGCTTGGTATTCACAATTCATATTAGGGTTTGAATAATAAATCATGAACTTACAATGATAATAGATGGAATCCACAATCTTGAATTGAAGAATAAAAGTCAATTGCATAAACCGAACTTCAAGAATTAAATACCAAAAGTGTTTGTATAAATAATTTCCGAAGCTAAAATAATGTATCACAAAATGTCTAACTCCAAAAACTTCTGAAAAATGAAATTTTCCACTTATATTTATAGAAGACAAAAACCTGAACTAAGTAGAAAAAGGAAAACTAAGGAAATTCGGCTTGGGCAGTGTCGTCTACGGTTGGTGACCTACAGCTCGTAGTCAAACCTACGACTCATAGGTACCTTCCATCATTCAGCAGTTAGTCAAAACATCTGAGGGTCACTTTCTATGGGCATGATCTACGATTAGTAGATCTTAGTATGACCCTTCCTGCTCATCTATAAATCAAATATTGAAGTTCACCCTCTCTAAAGTTTTCTACGGTTCATCATCTACAGTTCGTAGTAGGAACTACGACTCGTCCTCTTCAACCGTCATTCCATATTTAGCTCAAATTTCAAGCACCTGAACCCACGACTTCAACCTACGGCTCGTCAAGGGAATGACGGCTCGTAAGTCAACTCGTACATCACCAAAATGCTACTGCTGCAACACTTTGATCATCAACTGCTCCAAAAACCTATTTCTTGTAAAATTACACACAAATACCATCACATCTACTATCAAAATGCCTAAGAAGTATGCAAAACTTGAAGTTTAATGCATCAAAAGTACCGCAAGTTCACGGTACATCAATACCAAACTTATCGACTATGCATGTAAAATACTAGAAAAGAGTTACTATTATTAGGTTTATTGAGTTAAGAACTTCTGGGGAACACATATGCCCTAGTTTCATTCTCATATTGATATTATAAACTGCAAATCCTGTTATTTGTTTACTTGTTATTACACATCAATCAATTATAATTTTAGTTTTTTTTAAAGAGATAATTTGGCTAAACGTACAATCAACAATAAATTAGACTAAGTACGAACCTTGTTCCTCGTGGGATCGACCCTAACCTTCGTTAGATTCTTTATTTGACAACGACCGCTTATACTTCTTAAGGGAGGTGTAATTTGGGCATATTAGTCTACGCATCATTTCAATTTCCGTTTCTAAGATGTCCATTTTCTTGAAAATACTATTCACATATTTGGACAATAACCTCATTAAATTTCTAAATGCTCTATGGATGAGAGAGGTAGAGCAGTTGCCAACTTTGTTAGTTGACTGTTATGATCCTTGGCCATGACTGCCAATTTGGCAAACTCTTGAGCAGAAGGTCTCATTAAAGAAGTGAATGGTATTTCAATTGAATTTGTAGATATTGTTCTCCTATGTTGTCCAATCAGTTCATATCTCTCCCGATTATTCATTATGGTAATTACATGTCTAAATTGAACAAGCTTTTCTACCCCTTGTATATATGTGCATCCCAACTCCATACACAGAAATGTCATTATTTTTGGGTAAGGTAGAGTTCTCGCTTAATTTCTCAGCCATGATTTTATGTTTAAAGACCTCCATTCTTCTCATGAGGAGAGCTATCAAAACGGCTACTTCTATTAAGACATGAATTGTGTTTCTTGAAGGCATTAGACTTCTTCACACAAAGTCAAACAATATTTTCGCTTTGAGGAGTATGTCTTGTCACTTTATTTTGTTGTCATCTTGTGCCCATTTTGGGGAACCTATTGCAATGACTTCAGCTACCCACGTATATTGATTTCGCATTGATGCTTTATGGCAGGTCAAATTGATTTTCAGAATTGGGACGTCTAGCCACCAAAAAGTGTAGAGTATTGCAGGAGTAACATGAGCTTTTTTCCCTTTACCAACATTGATGTTATGGATGGGCTTGCTCTTGTGTCCTTTTGTTAAGCTTGCTGATCCATTTGTTCTCAATATGAAGCGTAAAACTCTCATGCCATTGTAGGAAAATATTGAATTCAAGGAACTAAAATGTTGATCCAATAGTGTTTCTCATTTTGAATTGATATATTAGGGAAGTCTTCCTTAAATGACTCAACATAAAAAAAAAACGGTCTCCTTTATGATATGCTTGTTCTTAAAACAATGATGGTGGGTTTCCATTCTAGATATCCCAAACCGCGACTAGTGAGTGGATTGATTTCCTTGTAGAGAGACCTTCTACTAGTTGAAGACATTATGTTGCAATACAATTGTGAGCCAAATCTGAGCGAAAGTATCTTTTCGTGTTTCAATAATGAAAATGGGAAATAAACCTACAAGTTACGACAAGAAAATAAAAGGAGTGTAAAAAAAAGTTCAAAATTTAGCTCAAAGTGAGGCTGACGTTTGACCGGTGACTCACAGATGTGAGATTGTAAATTGCCAGTTCGAGTGTTGACTTCAATTAGAAAACTGGCAACCATTTGGACAGACCGGTGTTTCACCAATGGAGACTACTAGTTCACAAGTGAAATGCCATTCCAAGGTTTCAAGAACAGTGAAGTTCATCACTTGACAGGCATTGCACTAGCGAAATGCAAGGCAACTATTGTGAAGTGTGGGTGCTTCACAGTTGCCACCATGACCAAAATTGATCCAAATTCAAACCAAAAATTCATAAATCACTTCCAATGTGTACTCAGATTTCCCCAAAGGATTCACAAAGAATTTCTATACAATTTTTTGATGATTTCTCTTAACTAGAACATTAATCCATCTATCATTGAGAATCATGAAGCACACAAGCAAGCAACTTAAGCAAATTAAGAACTCTCATTCGCAATTTCATCATTTTGGCCATATTTTCATCTCTTTCCTGGTCCTTCTTGATTTGTTCTTTGGTTAGACACACTTGTAGAGTAGGCACTTGGTCCTCTCTAGTGTGCCATGCTCGGATAACCTTCGTCATATCATAAAGCAACAATGCAGTCACCTCATACGGTTGTCTCATTAAACCACCATGGACTAATTGAGCAGTCACCCCTTTATTGACTGAATCAAGGTTGAAATAAAAGTATTGCAAAAGTAGATTGTCCAGAACGCCATGTGTTGGATATTGTAAGAGTATCCTCTTGAATCTCAGCCATGTCTCATGCAATGGTTCATCTCTAATACGCTTAAAGTTTTGGATTTAGATACGGAGTTTAACCATCTTCGAAAGTGGAAAGAATCTCTCAAAGAAGGCATCAGTTAGCTCATCCCACGAAATGATTGAATCATTTGGCAACTCCACCAACCATCTTGTAGCCTCTCCCGTTAAAGAAAACGGGAACAACCTCAACCTTACGGATTCTTAGGAGATATTCTTGAACACAAAGATTCCACATACCTCCTTGAAATTCCTAAGATGTTCATGGGGATCCTCATGAGCTAGACCCCCAAACATTCCTTTCATTTGGAGCAATTGTATCATAGTTTCGGTGATGTGAAACACAGCCCTCCCTATTGTAGGATGTATCTGGATTGCTCCCGTGGTTTGAATAACATTGATGGGCATGTCATGCAAATCACCCATGTTGTCATTTTGACCATAGTGAGTATCATTATCACTTTCATGGTCACTCATTTTGTCAATCTGCAAATCAGCCAACAACAACAAATCTACTACAACTAAACAAAATTAAAATCTAATTTCTCAATCAAAATTCTCAACTACCATTCCCCGGCAACGGCACCATTAAAAGAGTGAGCGATCATAATCAGTAAAAACCCAACGAAGAGTCGAGGTCGAATCCCACAGGGATTGGTGCATCATAGAGAATTCCTTATAAAAAATTTTGGATTTTAAATTAGCTCATTTGTAATAGTAAGAAAAATTGGGTGGATGGAACCACCAACTCAATATGAAGCTTTGATTATCAATTATCGCAATTAAACTAAAAATTAAATGAAATCAAGAGTTAACAAGCAATCTAGGGGTGTGGGGACTAGAAGTCAATCTCACATAGGGGTAATTGTGCTGCTCTATTGTGATGAACATGCATGAATAGGCTAAGTCATCTTCATTGACGCTAATAATCTTTCAATCTCAAAGCATCTATTCGTAGAATCTCCTTTCAGTCTCATCTATATATCAATCCTAAACAACCCAATACCTTACTCTATCCTCTGTTTCAAGAATAGGGCAAATAGATCCAACCCATAACCTCTCTTTCAAGCAAGCTACAAACATCAAACCTAAATTGCTAGTATTGAACTAATACCCCACTCCAATTAATCTCTCTCGAGCATCAATCGGAGATCAAAAGTAGGAATTAAATTTGCAACATTAACCCATTAGTTAACCACATGGTAATTAGACCAAATTCATGCATGAACAGCAACAAAATAGAGCATAGCATAATACCCACTACATTAAATTAATACCCAACCCCATTAGAGCACCCCTAGATCTTAGGGTTTTAGCCACCTATCACAAAAAGTAAAGAAATTATATCTTTCATGAAAGCAGCTATGGGTAACCTAAAATTAAGCAATTACAAGAAACCCCATTTTGTATTCAACTTCAATTTGTCAAATTCAAGCACAAAGTTGTAAAACCCCAAAAGATAGAAAACTATTCTTCAAAGGTAATGAGTTTCCTAAAATCTCTCTAAAAGCTCTTTGTGTGTCCTTCTTAAAATTCCTTCTCTGAAAAACTCATAAAACTACATTCTTTGGGCTATTTATACTTTCTCAAAATTTGGCCCAAAAAACCATCGTCTGACAGCTACGATGACATTATTCGGGCTCGCCAAACCTATTCAGGGGATCGCCCTTTGCTCCTTAGCTCGCCTTGTGATGCTCTAGGCTTCAGGTGTTTGAACCTCAGTCAGCAACTTTGCTTGAGTCATCCTTTCATGTTTGGCGCATTGCCGAATACCACCTTAGTTCGTAGTTTGAGCATTAAATCTTTATCTTGTACACTGTCACTTTAGGCGATGTTCATCAAGACCACCGTTCTCACTCGGTGCATTGCCTTTTCTACTGGAGTTCGCTGACCTTCTTTGATATACACAAGCGCTTTGCACTTTCAAGTTGGGCGGGGTCATGCTCAGTAGGTGATCCGCCCTTCATGTTAAGCGATCAACAATGATCACTTTGCACTTGTCCAATTGCCTTCGTAGCTGCAAATCATCAATATTCTATTAGAAAAGAACAAAATTAGGCATTGAGAACACTAATTATTGAGTTAAATGGACCTTCAATGAGATCAAATCTACCACTCATCAGCACCCTGAACTTAAACTTTTACTTGTCCTCAAATAAATCAAGAACACAATAAGCTCAATAAGGGTGTCTACAACGGTACTCAAAGAGAGCTAGCATGCAAGTGCCATAGCAAGACTACTCTCAATAGCATGTTACCCTAAATCATAATCAAAAAGCTTCAAATGATGACTAGCTAGTCTCAACACAAGCTCAAGCTCACTTTAGCTTCTTGTCTAATGCAAGAGGAGTTCCTTCTTTTTAGTAACACTTTCAAAGTTGAGCCTCATTTCATCATTATTTTCCCTTTACTTGGCTTTCATTCATCCTTCCTTTTCACACCCCAACTTAGGCTTTTAGCCTAAGTTGGCTATTCAAATATTACAATGCTTCACAAAGGGTTGTTGGAGAGAAGGTAGGGATAATCTAGTTCAAGAGGCTTTTTTTGGTTGCCAAAAAATGGATTAGGCTCAAATGGTGTCAAAATGGATTCACATCCTCACAAGGTAGTCACAAATGGTTTATGAATAATTTGGTTCCCTCATTGAATTTTTGCCTAAGATCATGTCTCACATTCACCAATATTCACACAATTGGACTAACAAGGCAAATTCTAGGACTCCACATGCATGCTTTCAAGTTAAAACCTCACCACACACGGCACTTCGAAATACACTCCTTTAGCACATCCCGAAAAGATCAAAAACATTTATGCGATATTCATTGCAAGGCTCACATCGAAACGCATTTAGTCAACAAAGATTCAAAGAGATCATTCAAAGGTGTAACCACATCAATTTCATTCTCGCAACACCAACACTACACATCATGCTCATCATGAGTACTATTTAGGACATCAATATTGAACAAAATCGATTATCAAATTTTTATCAATGGAAACTTCAAGCATTTCACAATTTTAAAACTCATTGAGGGTTCCAATCATCAAGAAAAAATGAAAAAGAAGTAAAGAGTAAAGAGACACATTCACCCAAAAGAGCACTCTAATATAGACAAACATCAAACTATAATTGTTCAAAAGACTAAATAAAAAAATACAAGCAAAAAGGGGAATATTGGCACGAAGGTCCTCACCCCACCAAAAATAGAATGCAGTGTCCTCAATGCAAAATAAATGAAAGTACTGGGAGGCAGAGATATAGGGACCCCCTGACAGGCTATGCCTGTGGAACACTCTCATCTGGAGTCTCGACCGGAGAAGCCTCAAGAGGGGCATCGATGCCCGGTAAAAGGATCACTTGAGGCGGCAAGGAAACATCCATTGGGGCATCAATGCCCGTCTCAGTAGTAAGAAGTGTGGTGGAGTCTGGAGTGAAACCACTGGACCCGACATCTGTAGTCTCTCAAAGAGATCTCTCCAGGGTAGCCTGAAGGATGGACTCCTCGGTCTCTTGCAGCTCTGTTAGTGTCTCAGCAATACCGTTCTCTTCCACTTGCAACCCCTCCTCATCAATCTCCTCAAGGAACTCCTCGTCCTCCCTTTCATCCTCATCCTCAACAATAATCTTAGCATCTACAAAAGCTCGAGGCACACTAGATAAAGGCATAGTGCTCGGCATCTCAGGCACAGGAACAGTGGTATCTGAAAGGGAAACCTTGCCCCATAGTGTGGAGATGTCCATAGACTGTATCTGGACTACCTCTGCCCTCAATGTAGCCACCTCATCCCTCAGGGTGTCTAAGGAACTAGAACTACCCTTGGCCTCCTCTCGAGCTACTATCCTATGATGTACTGTGAGTTTATGGTACTTTTGATGCATTAAACTTAGAGTTGCATGAGTTTTGGGAATTTTGTTATTAGATATAATGGTGTTTTTTCTCAGATTTTGTAGGAAATAGGTTTTGGAGCAGTTGGTGTTAAAATGTTGCAGCAGTAGAGTTTTATTTATGAATGAGTGGACTTATGAGACGTCATCTCTTGGCAAGCCGTAGGTGGAAGTTGCAGGTTGAAGTGCTGAGAATTGGAGCTAAGTATGGAAAAACGACAGGGGATTTACGAGCCGTAATTACTACTACGAGCCATACATGAGGAGTTGTAGAAAAGTTTAAAAAGGATTAGCTCCAGTAAATGAATGATAGATGAATAGGACAGTTTGTGCATAGACTTACGAGCCATAAGGCATGCCCGTAGGAAGCACTCACCAAATGATGGATCAATTGTTCATTGACGGTAGGGACCTACGAGCCGTAGGAACTACTACGAGTCGTAGATCACCAACCGTAGATGACACTACCCAAGCCAAATTTCCTTAGTCTTCCTTTTCCTACTTGGTTTAGGATTAGTTTTCTATAAATATTACTTGTGTTTTTTGTTTTTGGTCTGTTCGACGTTTTAAGACATTGTTTTGGCTTTGAGAATTTACTTGTAAACATTCGGTGCTATCGATTATTGAAGTATTGATTTTCATTATTGCTTTGCTTTCGATTATCAATTGAAGATCAAGGATTTCATCTACTAGAATTGTAAGTCATGATTTATCCTATTAACCCTAGCATGAATTGTGATCACCCAAGCATGAGTAGCTAAATTCACAACTAGGATTGTGGGAACCATGAGTAATTAACAATGTAAAATTAATAACTAAGTAATTCTGGAATAGTGTTTATGCATGTATTGTTAATCTCTTTGTTTTGAAAGTTTTTTAACTGTGCGCAACGTTAAAACTCGCCTCATTCCTACTTGCCCGACCAAGGAAGTAATGAATGGGAAACCGGTTAAACAATGAAGATTTAGCATTGATAATCCGTTATCTAATAGCCCAACCCAATATATGTGAGGACTAATCTGGGGTCAATGGTAAGGGTTAGTGAAGTATACAGACGTAGATCGGCCAAGTTGCGTAGTGAAATTCCCTATTTGGAAGATCAATTACTTAGGAGATACATAACTTACCGACTTTGCATGTTAAACACTAGGAAAGGATTACTATTATTAAATTTATTACGTTAAGAGCTTGTGGAGAACATACATGCCCTAGTTTCATCTCATATTGGTAAAACAAACTGCGAATCTTGTTACTTGTTTACTTGTTACTACAAAATAAATCCAGTATTATTTCATACTCCAAAACCCCCCTTTTTACAGAGATAAGTTGACTAAAAGTACACTCGCCATTAATTAGCCTAAGTCTAGAACTTGTTCCTCGTGGGATCGACCCCAACCGTTGTAAGGTTCTTTATTTGACAACGACCACTTATACTTCTTTAAGGGATGTGTAATTTGGGTGTATCACAATTCATCTAGTCTCAGTGTGTGGCCCTCTATCACCTTCTCAAACTTGACCACCCGCTCAGACAGAGGAGCCAAGGTTTTCTGGATAGCCTGGTCAATGAGCCGGGGCAAGTCTTTCTCAACCCGGGCAGCTCTAACATTCACAAACTGGGCAACACTGCCCATCTGTTATATAAGTGCCTGGGTCAAGAAAGGACGGGCAATATGAGAGTGGGGAGGCCTCACTGTAGTATCAAAGTCGGCACATAAATAGATGCAGAATCAGAAGGCAGTAGTGGAGGGTGGTACAGAAATACCTTTCTGCTCCACAGAAGGAGCAAGTATGCTGGTCTCAGGTGCTAGTGCAGCGACCATTGGTGTGGATTATGGCGGTGGCGGCTTCCTCCAAGCCGCATCATCTCTAAAACACTCTGCCTCGATCTTATGGATATCACTGGATGAGGCCGTTATGACTCTCACATCTGTAGCAGCCCGAAAAGGGACTCCTGCCCTCTCACATAACTGTGTAATCAGAACTAGAAATGGGAGAGATGTTTGCTTCTGCCTCGCCTTCATCAACATCTCGATAGCAATAATAGCACCAACATGTGTATGCTCATGATCAATGATGGTACCTACCAATACCGCCTTATCATGGCAAAGAATGGACTCATTTTGGGATGGCATCGGGTTGCTGATGATGAAGCCGAACCAGTATCTAGCTACAACATTTAAATCCTTCTTCTGAATCTTGGCACCATCAGCCATCCAAGAAGAAGAAGAAGAATCAGAGATCAAGGGTGCTAGCCAACCCTTCAGAGAATCCAAATCATGGTACATCCGGAGTGAATATAGGTCATCTGCAAAAGCCGACATATGTAGGGCAGTATTAATGGCCCCTATGTCGCATCAGACTTTCTTCCCTCTCACTTCCACTTCTTCAAGTGGTTTCCAGACTATACCCTTTCGCTTCTTTGGAAGGGCTTGAGCATAAGCAGTGTAAAATTCCCTGACCCATGAAGGGATGTTGGGACTCCTGGCTCTGGTGAAACCTTAAAACCGATGGAATTGAATGGTATCCCAGATGGCAGGGTACTCGCTCATCACTCCATCAATGGACAGTCGTCTCTCATCAAGTATAGTCCTTTCTCCTGCAGCTTTGAGCCTATTCAAGGCTCTTGGAGCAATAACCGGAAGGACTCTAGAAGTTTTTGCTTGTGCAGATGAAGGTTGCACTAACTTGGATCTAATCTCAGTCCTCTTCCTCACCACTCTAGGTTGTACCCTATCTTGGTTTTGGGAGTTGGAAGATAAAGGGTTTAAGAAGGTGGGTGAATGTGGGAATAGAAGTTAAGGGAAATGAATAAGGAAAGAGGTCAAGGGTTTTAGGTTTTTTTTTATCTAGGGGGAAAAGCGGTAAAATCAAGTCCTTTGAGTTTTTTCAAGAGTAAAAATTAAAACCTCTTTACATTTTAACTGACTTCGCGTTTGATTGGCGACACGCAAATCATAATCGGTGTGGGTTGATCACAGTGCAGACCTTGTGACTTTAAGCCAATGTATTCAGTTAGACCGATGCTTCGACTGACATTATACAATTGTCAACTGGTGGTTCACCTTTCAAGTGCAGATTCCAAAAGGTTTTCTTAGTTATCTTATGGGAACCTACATTTAACTGCTAATGTATAATACGCAACTGGCGTTTCACTTGTCTAGCACTGATGGCCTGTACGCTCAATTTTTCATCTCCTTTACTTAGCATCTTTTTGTACCCTTAAAAACACACTAAAAACAACAACAAATAAAGTAAAAAATAAATAGAGAAAAACACTTGGATTGCCTCCGAAGAAGTTCTTGGTTTAACATCGCGGCATGACGCAAGTACCTCACGCTCACCCAATGTCAGGTGGCAATTCCCTTTCTTGTGGATTTCTCACCAACTCATCCACAGAGTCCTTCACAGATACAACCCTGCACTCATTAGGCTGCTTTGTGGGCATGCCTACCTTGAACTTCACTGATTCATCATCAACTTTAAATTGGAGCTATCCAAGCTCCACATCAACAATAGTTGGAGTGACACACAAGGCTCTCTCTGCTTTTGATTTGTTCCAACCTTGGTACCTTCTAACACTTTCCTTGAACAATGCTTTCACCTCAGTAAATGAATGATCCATTAGGAACCTCTCCTGCCAACATATTAATGATGTCTTTATTTTGGGAATTCAAATATCTAAAGAAATATTGTATGAAGACATATTCAGACAACTCGAGCCTTAGACACATTACTATCGTTTGCTTGAATCTCACCCAAACTTCATACAGAGGTTCTTTTGGGTTTTGCCAAAATCTTGCAATTTCACTTCACTTTTTTATAATGAGGGGAATCAAGAAATGTCTTTCCAAAAAATCCTCCTCCAACTTTTTCCAAGTTGTGATCGATCCATGGGACAAATTCACAAGCCATGTTGTGGCTTCATTAGTTAGTGAGAAAGGAAACAACCTGAGCAAAATAGACTTTCGACTACTGTTCATCGTCTCAAGAGGGAGACAAACTTCCAAAAAATTTCTATAGTGACGGTTTGCATCTTCCACAGCTTTGCCTCCAAATAGCCCCTTCATTTATAGCAAATGAAGCATTAGCCTTGTAACACTACATCCCCTACCTCTGGTGGTAATCGAATTACTCTAGCTACACCCATCTCCATGGGTGCTTCATTAGCGCTAAATTCATTTGAAAAGCTCATGCAATCAATGCTTTCATCGTCATCTACTTGGTCCATCTTGCCCTATTTTTGTAAGCAACAACACAAAACACAAAGTAACAAGAATACAAAATGCACAAAAGTGTGAATCTATAAATCAACAAAATACTATCATTTACTAATCCCTAGAAATGATGTCATTTTTTATAAACGCTCAATTATGTCCTTTTTATAGGGCATAGCCAGTCGTATGCAAAACAATTACCCAACTTTAGAGGTCAGGGTAAAACCACTAGATTTGGGAGATGGGATCACCTTCAATTGATTTCACAATTCGAAACAAATTAGCAAATTGAATTCTTAACAAACATATATGTATAAAAATAGGGGATTTTAAAAACAACTAAAATTTCATCAATATTAAGCAATAAAATAGGGAATCAACACAAATAAGGTCTACCAAGTTTGGAAATGACTTGGGGTGTGTGCATAATGGTTGGGGTTTTAACTCGAATAGGAAAATATGAACTATAATAACATCGATTCATACATGGATAGTGCTTGGTCTAGGCTACGCTTTGATATTCTCACGAACTATCAAGTGTATGTCCCTTAGGTTCTCTCGAACTCCAAGACCCTTTCAAACAAAACATTAAACATTTCTGGAGTAGATAGACTATCCTTAGCTCATATCACTAAATGATAAATTATTTAGATTATCCCATCCCTGGCTCACTATTGAGTCTTACCCAACTCTATTTTGCTTTTCCAAGCCAAAATGGTGTTAGAGAGCTCAATCAATGTTTGCAATTACTGATTTTTAGATTAAAACTTCAAGCCAACAATAGATCCATGTCATACAATCAATTTTAGAGCTGATTAATCAATACCCATTTGGAGTTTTACTCCCCATCTAGCACACACACACCCCTAGTTAAGGGTCTAGTTGCTCATAACACAAGAAATAGAGACAATACTCACGTAAGAAATCATAATTCAAAGCTAATTTGTGTCACTGCCCAAGACTACCCCTAGACGTGAAATGACCAATAGAATCCTAAAATACTCTAAACAAGCCACTAGACATAGCATGACACTACGATAACAATATAACTTAAATAAAGAGATAAGAGGAATATAAATCTCAAAGTAACAATCTCAACATAAGGAGAATCTGAGTACAAAGACTGAAAATGCAGAATCATGCTAAGTCTTACATAAGCCTCTACTAATAAGTGTGGTTAGGACAAACCCTAGTTCAACAAATAGTCATAAAACCGAAATGACATAAAGCATAAAAGAATTGTGGTGGCAAGGTCCCCAAACCATGAGGACTCACCAAATCTTGAGCAAGCTAATTAGATCATATACTAACCATGTCCGGATGGATGAGCATCGGAACCTATATTATAAAACAATGTAGACACAAGAGATGTATGCGATTAGTATTTAGAATGTATTAAATATGAGGAAAAATGGATGATTATAAGCATAATAGTATGATAAGTCTGAAAACATGATAATGCATGACCAAGTAAAGCATGACATAATCTGATAAGCTTAGTTCATAAAATATAATACAAGATCAATGCAATATTCTGAAAAATTATATCATAAGTAAATCATAGGTGTTTTGAGGAAATCATAAATTGTTGTGTGAGATACCCTTAACCGAAATAAACCATGTGAGCTATAACATGGATTCTAGCGTAACCATCCTACACTGAAAAGTGAGGGTCCATACTTGCCAAGGTAAGGACACTGTTCATTCTTGGAGTTAAGGGGGATCTAATAGCTACGGCAATTAAGACAAAGACCTATGAGGGCATGTAGTTCTAGGATGAGGGAATTGTTACAAAAGGTCCCACCTTATTCTCGTGGGTGAGCCTTCATCCCAAAGTCTCTCGGTGCTAGGTAAGCTTTCAACGAAAAAATGCATAATCATAATCATATTCATAAGCTTTGAAATGGTAATAATCTAGTAATACCAAATCATTCATGAACTTCATATCATAAGAAAAGCTCCTTCAAATCATGAATTCAAATCATACTCATAAGAGACACTTATCTAAAGCATCTAAATCATGATTCATAACATAATAGCTTCATAGGGACCTTATTCATAAATGACACACCTGATTTCCATACTACTAGTGAACTTTGTTTAGTAAGAAATCTGATCCATGATCATTGATGGCATTCCTCATACCATACTAATCGAGACTTATTATAGAAAAATAATCAAAAGCATTGATGGCATGTCTATATGTCATTCATGTCATGTGGCCAAGCATCATAAAACATAAATAGAGACTACTTCAATTGGAAGCATAATTTTGATAAAACATGCTTTATACTTTATCTAAAAGCATTTTTTATTCATAAATTCTTCAATTCATAATGCATGCATATCAACATAGCATAGTTCATAATCATAAAATACTCATATGGTATGGATTCATGAAAATATCATTACAAACATTGAAATAGGATTAAATCATACATAATAAGATCAATCATGATGAATAAACTAAAAATCAATTGAATCTATAAGAAAATCACGAAACCCTAGAATTTGGGTAAGAATCATAAAGAGAATTGGAGGTTTCTTTGGGACTCAATGGGTGAAGAGGAACCCGTTGATGAATTTTCCACATACCTTGATGAATCCTAGCTTTGGAATTGGAAGAGGAGACTTGAAGCTTAAAGAACCCTAGAATTACCTTGAGAGAATCCTTGGTGAAGGAGACTTGAGAGCTTTGGGAGTTTAAAGTGAATGGGGTGGGTTTTTGCGAGTAAAAATGGTTATAAGTCTTATAAATAGGCTAGAAACGACGTAGTATAGGAATTAAAAGAGTAGAAAAAGATGCAAAATGACCCTAACTAAAATTTGTCATACAATGACAACTAGGAAATCTACAGCCCGTACGCCATTCTATGGATTGTACTAGTTATCCGTAGGTCGATTACTGGAAAATCAAATCTCTGATGGCAAACCACAAGCTAAAGTCTACTATCCAAAGTAGCTTGTACGACCCCTACAAGCCCCTCGTACACTAATCCCCAAGAATTCCTTAAGGGTAACCATGATCACTAACCACAACCTGTAAACATAAGCACAACCCGTACACTTATGCTTAAAGACCATAAGTACTTGATTTCCCAAAGTCCAGGACACCAACTACGAACCTCTTGAATGGATCGTATTCCCTTCAATGATCTGTAATGACCCTTCATCAACTTAAGGGTGAAATTTCAACTTTTGAAAAGACACAACTATGGGACCCAATACGACCCATACACATCTACACAAGTTGTCCAGTTAGCCTGTGAAGAGAGGTTAGAGACTTGCCAAAAATTTCCACTTTCTTATCTCAATCTACGTTCTACTTCCAAGGACCGTATAACTAATTATGAACCGTGTAATGCACTCGTGAACACCAAGCAAATATCCAAAGATTCTAAGTCGCATCCATGATTCCCTATGTAAGAGTCGTATAACACTACACGGCCCATACATGGGCTCGTACAACCCTGCACCACCAACTTTTTCTGCAACTTTTCAACTTTCAATGACTTTTACACTTATGAGGTGTTATAATATCTCCCCCCTGGGAACATCCATCCTCGGATGAGATTCAACTAAGAATGAGTATAGTCGGGAAAGATCTAATAGCCCAACGTGAATGCAAAACACATCAAATTGAATAAAACTGGGGAGTAATCAACTCTAAGCTAAAACATGAAGTTCAAAACTGATTTCATGAACATGCAAGCATATTGAAACATGAGAAAAGATGAAACATATGAATCCAAAAATGAACATGAGAGGAACTAACACTTCAGATTGGAACTGAACCAAAGGGAAAGAGGTGGGGGGTGATACTTGGACATCAAATCGTCTTCGGCCTCCCAAGTAGCACCCTCAACTAACTGATTCCTCAAAAGGACTTTCACGAAAACAACTTCTTTATTCCTTTACTTCTAAACTTTATGATCAAGAACCTCATCTAGGACCTCTTCATAAGAGAGTCTCTCTTTCACACTGACATTTTCTAAAGTAAATTGAAGTCGGATCACCAATGCATTTCTTCCACAAGAACACATGAAACACCGGATGCACTGAAGCTAAATCTAAAGGCAGTTCCAACTCATATGCCACCCTACCGAAACACCTAAAAATCTAATATGGGCCCACATAACGGGGACTAAGCTTTTCTTTCTTACCAAACCTCATCACTCCCTTCATGGGCATGATATTCAAGTAAACCCAATCAATTTATCTCTAATAAGTCAAATCTTCTCCATAACCCCATGAACTATCTTGGGCCCTATCAAAGCAGACTGACCAACTTCGAACCAACCAAAAGGATACCTACACATCTTACCCTAGGGAGCCTCCATCTAAATACTCAAGTGATAACTGTTATCATAAGGAATCTCATTCAAGGGCGCATAATCATTCCAATTACCTTTTAAGTCAATCACACAAGCTCTCAACATGTCTTCCAAAGTCTGAATAGTCTTAAATAGACAAATGATCTTGACAATGAATCACACCATCTCCTCCTTTGGAGAAAGCCTCAAAAAATTTTCTAAAACCATTTTATTCAATTCAGCCAAAATCGGATCATTATCATGTTTTTCCTTAACATCCGACACAAGAGATGATTCTGAACTATTTTGCATAATAATACCACCATCTTCTAAATCAATCAAGTGAATACATAAGAAAGCTAGTCTATGCACATCACGAACCAATTTCTCATTATTATCCTCAATGTGAACAATACTGGTAAAGAACACTCATCATAATCCTTCCACAATTTAAGTCATCTCCTTTGACGAAGATTTAAATCCTTCTATTTAAACACATATTGAAAACTCTTATGATCGATGAACACACCTATATGAACATCATAGAAATAGTATTTCCTTATTTTCAAGAGAAACTGCCAACTCCAAAACATAAGTCGTGTAATTCCTCTCATGAACCTTAACTTGTCTAGAAGTATATGCTATAACCATACAATGTTGCATCGAAAAGCCACCAAGACCAATCCTTGAGGCACCACAATAAACAATAAAACCCTCGGATCTTTCCGCTAAAGTCAAATTTATGGCTGAAGTGACACGAGTCTCTAACTCTTGAAAACTCTTCTCACAAGATTGAGACCATTAAAATTTCACTTTCTTCTATGAGAACCATCTTTTGTACGAGCAAAGAGAATTAAAGCATCCCATGGAGAAATACTCGACCTAAAAACACCCTTATCCAAAAGGTCCTTTAACTGATCCTTTTGCTCTTTAAGTTCTATCGGAGCCATTATGCACGGAGGAATAGAGATAGGCTGTGTATCCACAAGAAGGTCAATTTTAAAGTCTATTTCCCTTTAAGAAGGAACACCAGGAAGATCATCTAGAAATACTTATGGAAACTCATTCACAATTGGAACTAACTCAAGAGTAGGGGCTTTGGAATCCATATCCTTAATCGGTACAAGATGATAGATACAACCCTTAGAAGTCATCCTCCTAGCCTTATGGTATGAGATAAACTGATTTATAGGCGTTAAACTTCCACACTTCCATTCTAATATTGGTTCAATAAGAAACAGAAATTTAACCATTCGAGTTCTACAATCAATAGAGACATAACAAGCATAAAGCCAATCCTTACCAAGAATGACATCGAAGTTTATCATGTCTAACTCTACAAGATCAATTAGGTGATTTTTGGGGAAACTATGACCGGTCAATATCTATAGACCCTTTAAGCAACAATTGAGTCACCAATAGGATTAGAGACTGACAAAAGCTCTAAAAGGATTTTAGGACTGACATCAAACTTCATGGCAACACAAGGAGCCATAAAAGACAATGTAGCACCCAGATTAAGCAATGCATAAACATCATACCAAGAGATTCGTAACGTAGTAGTGACCATATCTAGGAAACCATCCTGACCATGACGAGTCTGAATAGCATGAAACTTGTTCTAAACCTGACTGCCACTAGCGCTAAATGAAGTACCCTACCGAGTCAGGCGACTTGAAAAAGGGCTTGGTTGAGCTCGCTGATGACTATCTCTTCCATTTTTAGAAGTCGAATGGCAATCCCTCATCTTATGACAAGTGTTACCACATCCAAAACATACTGCGATACCAGCTAAACAATCTCCTAAATGTTTCTTTCCACACTTACTGCACAAGGCGTAGGATATTTCCTTTCCATTATCTTTCCTAGAATATAAGCTAGATGCTTCAATCCTTTGATCAAAATAAGGCCTAGAAGCTGAAGATGAAGTACTAGAAGATGATGATCCTAACCCTATTGATTCTTGGGCCCTAAGAGATTGTTTTTAAAAATTAATCTTCTGATGGTTAGAGTTACAATTTCTCAAAACAATCCCTTTGTTCTTCCTTTATCTCTTCTTGTCACTTGGATTTGTAGGCTGTCATGTTTTGATTTGATTGCACAGTCACAGCTTGAGCCAATAGGATGATGGCATCACGAAACTCTAAATTAGACATATCGGCACTTAGAGGCAGATTAACCAGTCTGAAAAGGTTATTATCGATAAATTTCATCTCTCTTTGGACCTCTGAGAGTTTTCCAGAGCTGAATTGCATGTGCACTTCTGCCAAAGCAGAATCACGTGTGTACTTGGTGTGTAACATCTCCAGTATCTTCCATCAAAATCAAATATTTGCAACAAATATGTCCTTCAGACTTTGCTAGAAATGGACAAACACTAAAAAATGGTGGAAAACCATTTTAAGCTGGTTATACTTCGAAGCTCGTTCAATTCACAAATGTAGGATGATTGAGGTGCGTGATTGATGTGCCATGAACTCATTGCACATTTAACGCTCAAAACTAAGAGTTAGTGCGAGAAATCAAGCTTGTTTATGTGGATATGATGTTTTCTTTGATGTTGTACAGGTGAAACACTTGGATGCAAAAGATAGAAAGAAAGGTGGTAATAGAGCTGAGGTTTAACACCACGAGGCTCCACACGAGCCGTGGTCCAACTGACAGGCCATCTGAGGGTTCATAGAAGAGAGGCAGTAAAGACTCTAAGTAAGGCATGAAGACCATGGAGCCCCAAATGGGTCGTGGTCTAGTTGATGAACCATATGAGGGTTCAAGGAAGAGGGCAGTAGAACCAGTGATCACCAAGTGAAGGCGCAACTCCACGGAGTAGACGAAGAGCGAGATAGTCAGGAGGATAGTGATGCCAGTGACGCCGACAACTCATTAGTGCAATTTTTTCGACAAAGGGCAGTAATGCAGCAGCACATCATTGATGTATTTCAAAGGACTTGGTCTATTCCTGGATCAAGGGAAATATTTGACAACGGCATAATATCCAAGTCCAGTGTCATTGGCGGGAAACCCATTATTCCAGAATGCAGATTGGCAAAGGCTGATTTGTAAGCCTTTCTTGATATTTACAACCTTTTCAAACAACATCAATTTGAATGGATGATTAAAAAGCCAGGAGAGTTTGCACGACACTTGACAAGAGAATTCTACTCCTCATATGCTGCCTCATTGATGAATTTGGCGACCCCAAGATCATCCAAAAAGGTGAAGAAAGCAGAAGCATCAAAATTAGGATGACTAGTTGAGGTAGTGGTGCGAGGTGAGAAGGTTGATATTTCGGAAACCACAATCAACAGGTTTCTACATGGTCCGAAGTACACTGCACCTACTACGGTAGGTCTATATGAGGGTCACCACCATTCAGTGACCAGTGAAATAGAGATGAAGGATCAAGTCTCACGGGAATGTATCATGAAGTTGATTGCAAGGCTAATTGCAACTGATGGTGAGGTAGCAGCATGGGTAACCAACCCACATGTGCACATCACCAAGGCATCCTTGACATTTCCAGTGAAATTCTGGTAGGCAGTGGTTCGTGCACAGTTGCGGCAAACGGGAAATGATAACACCTTATCACCTTCGCAAGCTTTCTTAATAGCTTGCATCTTAGCTGGTTATGCATTGAATGTGGGGTGGATAATTGCTACTGAAATAAGAGATCGCGTCATGAATGAAAGAGATAGTTTGCAGTTTCCTTGTCTGATAAGGAGGCTGTGTGTGCATGCCAATATATCACCGAACAAACTGGTGGATAAATATGTGCAGGCGACAAAAGTTACCACGGTGACTAAGATAAAAGATGTGGCTAACCCATTATATGGTTAGAGAGTAGGACCTGCAGCACCTTTGGCAGGGTTGCCACATGTTCCAGTTGAGCCTATACAAGCTGAGCGTGCCAGTGAACAGGCAGAGGGGACAACCCAGGTAGCTTTAGGAGTGCAACCTCCACAAGCAGCACCTTCAGCAGCCACATGTACATTTGTTTCTTTGCCCACTATATTCTTTGAGAGACTAGTAGCAGAGCAGAGGCAGACTCGGTCCATACTAGATCAGGAAGTTGAAAAACTACCATAGGTGGTCCAGAGTCAGGTACAGAGTATGGAGCAGCGACTACAAAATGAACTCCGCTAAGAAGTTTCTATGCTGAAGAACCGGATGGATGGTTTGGAGTCTCATGTCAATAGCCTGGTAAATGATCTTAGTCCGGTAGATGGTGCCTCTTTGCAAGCACAGATAGCCACGATGAAAGCTGAGATTGCAAAACTGAAAGAGAAGCTAGTTTTTTTACCTCCACCAGTTGTACCAGATTCTTTGATGAGTCTATTTAGCATGCCTCCAGCCACGCAGCCAATAGGAGATATTTGGGGTGACCTTAACAGACCTATGACTGAAAATGCAAGGAGACAGTTTCGAACTTCGATGTTGAAACCCTTACTGACACCTCGAGAGAAGAACGTTGGAGGGAAAAGAAGGCAAGAAGAGAATCCAAGAGAGCTGCCAGATAAATAGAGGAATTGGAGCAGCAGCAGCGCGATACAGCGAGGGTTGGAGCTTCTGGTAGTGGCCCTGCTGCTCCTGCAGTCAGTACTACACTTGTTATGGATAGTAACTACCCTGACATAGTCCATGCACCAGAGCAAGAACCTGCTGATACGGGTGCTGACACCGCCTAGTGCGTAGCAAGTATGACCTCTCCTCACAACCCTTATATTTTGTACTTTGAGGGCAAAGTCTCTTTTGTTGGGGAGGGGGTGGTTGAGCAACCTGCCATATTAGTCATTAGTGCATGGAGGCTGGCTCTTGTGTTGGACATAAGTAATTAGTTAATAGTTTTAAATAGATAGTAGTAGTTGAGTTTTGTGTTTTGGGTGAAATGAACATCCTTAATCTGAAATTAACTTGTTAGGCTCTTTGTGCGACATTCCATCTACCTTCATGTTGATCATTGCTAGCTAGGACATAAATTGGTTGACTGAATACTGAAGGTGTAAGCATGTGCCATGTGAGTCTGAGGTTTGTATGAAGTATAACGTTGTAGGTATAAGCTAGAACTTGCCCAAGTAGTCTTGCTAAAATAATTGAATAACTGGACAGGAAATGATCATAGGCCATATTTTTTGTATTCAACCCACTTTAGCCAAAAACAACTACCAAATGAAATCATTGTTGCTCCCAATTGCACACGCAAGTGTACGTGGTCGCAAAAGTAATAAGTGGCTCTTTAAGAACCAGATTATCAAACCCACAGGGACTTGTCAATTAGCTATTCACTAAATTATACTAGTCTAATTATTTATTTAAGAGTATCAAAAGAAATAAAAGAATGCAATAATTAAAGAAAAAGATGAACTTGCAATACTTTGAGCAATTCCAGGGCTTCAACATGCTTAAGGTTTCATGTATCGCATCTCATGTAATGAATTAACTAAGGTTATCAAATTACTGATTTACAAGGTTGATTTTATGATCATGATCTCTTGACCTCTAATCGCCTACTCCAACTAGCTGTCTAACTACATCATTGAGCGGGGATAGGCAGTCCTAATTGGCGAGCATTTATATTTCATCTTGTTTCGTAACCAAGCTTGGTGTTCGTCCGTGTGTCACTCCTAAACACAAATCTAAACAAGTTAGATCAAACTCTTTGCATTCTCTGGTCTATCTACCTCTTCATCTCTCGAGTCCAAGAATAGACAATAGATTTATTTCTATGGTGGTCTAGCATGAAATACTAAAATAAGAATACAAAAGTAATTTAAACGATAACCAATAATTAATTCAAAACAATCGATGTTCAACAATTACCCATAGCCGCAGCCCCAGAACAAGAGTCTTTAGCTACTAATACCTAAGAAAAGAAGAAGAAAAGAACCCTAAAAAGTATTGACAACTTTTTCTTACCAAGTCTCTTCCTTAAAAAGTATATTCTCCTCATAATTATTTCTATGGAATATTTATAGATATAGAAAACCCTAAATAAAATAATTGAATCCAAAATAAATTAGGCATCCAAAACCAAAAGGAATTGAAATTCCAGCGTGAAACCGACAATTATGCAAATCGGAAGGTCTTCAGTTGCTTGCCACGTGGTAACAGGCTTATTTCCATGAGAATTTGTATTCTGCATTTTTGGCTCATATATAAAATATTATTATTATATTCAATTTAATCCATTAAGTTGCCTGCTTGATTTTCCTTCTAGAATCTTTCATTTTTAATTCGTTTTAGCTCCAAACTTCTTCATCTTCACACCAATTTAATCCTACAAATAAAATACATTGTTAAGCACACTCCATAAAATTCATGCTCAAAAAGGACAAATAAAAATACTAAATTTGAGGCAAAAAATGATAAGAAAATATATTTTTGGCCTCACATCAACACCCCACACTTAAAATTTTGTTCGTCCTCGAGCAAACATTAAAGCTCATCTAAAAAATCATACTAGGAATATCATCACTTTGGTTGATACAAAACAATTAGGCCACAAAGAAATTTCAAAACATCAAGTACAATTCTCGCTCATTATGCAAGACATCCAACTAAACAACAAACATCTAACATCCTAACCTCAAGGAAGGACTCTGAACAAATCAAATTTAAGCTTGTTCACCTATTCTCATCACAAAAAGCTAATTACATCACCTATCTATCATGAAACAAGTGCCCTCACAAAAAGAAATAGTCCACACACTCAATTCAAAAGAATGAATATAAATTAAGGACTTCACATCAAAGAACAACTCTCACACTCACAAATAAAATTCACATGTATGCACAAAGAACCATAGGCTTGCCCATTATGTACATCTCCACTAATTAAGCATGCTTGAATAGAATCAAATAGGACTTTAACAGGTTTTAATGTAGGCTAGGGGACGGGTAAGAAAATTATACAATAGTGACTCACACTTCTCTAAGCACTTTGTATTTTTAGACTTCATCACCCATTATTTTCTTCTCTTTTTTTCAGCCCTCTCCTCAACAATTATTTCACAAGTAATTCTCATCATCTCAAGAATACTTCAATCATTTTTTTTCTTTCACAATAATTATTTTATTTTATTTTCAAAAAAAATTTTTTCCCTTTCTTTTTTCTTTTTCATGTCACATTCTTTCGAAGAGGGCTTTTTTCACTACTTTATAACTATCATTAATTTCTTTTTTTCACTCAACCATCCCTTTTTCTTTAAAATTAACAATTATAATCAGTCTATGCTACAATGCTCAAGGAAGCAAGATGCAAAAACTAGGGATTCAACAAAATAGTTAAGGACAAAATATGGCTACCAACAAAAGGCTACAGGCTCAAAAGGGCTAACTAGTGATATAATATCTGAAAAGGCTAAAATTTACAAGACAAATCAAAGAAAGCCTATTATCATCTCCTAAACTGAGCAACACTTTTTATTTCGCTTCAATAACATGCAGGGCAAGTTCTAAACTAAGATGCAAATCATGGAATAAACAAATTCTCACCACACATGGCACAAGTATCAATCAAGATGGATCAATTCCACTTCTAAGAGAGATAGGGTCATAACAAACTACAAAATAAAATAAGCTATATACAAAGTCACAACCATGAGCCTTGGTGTCAAAGAGTCTATAATTTCATTAGCAATCAAGCATTCACAAGAACATACTACTCAAAACTAGGCCTAAATAGCAAGTATAACACAACTCAAAAGGGTCTTTTCTTTTCTCTAAAAAAATTTACTCCCTATCGGTTCAAGTAAATAGTAGTTAGAACAAAAAAGATGAAAAACAAAAAGAAAGAGAAAAAGAAAAGAAGAAAATAAATGATGTGGGCACCGGGATATGCTAAAGAAAAAGAGGTTGGAACCACTCAAATAAGAGTTGTGTGCTAATAAGAACTTTGGAGAACCGGGGTAATCTAGTCAATCATAGACCAAAATGTTCCACTCCCTAACCCGAGTCAATGCTACAAGCCAATGAAAGTCCTATAGTGATCCTATTTCGATTGTGTGATAGTTGAAGTATAGAAAAAAAAGGCAAGCCTATGGTCTGTATACTTGCAATGTTAGAAGTTCTTTCAGAGAGTGAGAGTATTCGTTAGTCCCAAATATCATGTGTGAGGGACTTCTTTGTTGTAAGGGCACTATGTTTGCATATGATAATTATCATGTGAGCTAATAAGTGGTACTAGTCTAAGAACAATCGACTGTGTGTAATGGGATGTCGTCCATTGATCCTTGAATGTTAGATGGATGGTTTTGAATGAAATTGTTGTGGAAATAGCTGATGCATATCTATGAAGTGTTCTTATGCGCTTGAGCGTCAGGTGTCTTTTTCATCGCTTGAGGACAAGCAATAGTTCTAAGTTGAGGGTGTTGATGTGTCGTGAACTCATAGCACATTTGATGCTCAAAACTAAGAGTTAGTGCGAGAAATCGAGCTTGTTTATATGGATATGATGTTTTCTTTGATGTTATACAGGTGAAACACTTGGATGTAAAAGATAGAAAGAAAGGTGGAAAATAGAGCTGAAGTCTAACACCACGAGGTGTGGTCCAGTTGACGGGCCATCTGAGGGTTCGTGGAGGAGAGGCAGTGAAGACCCTAAATAAGGCATGAAGACCATGGAGCCCCAGACGGGTCGTGGTCCAGTTGACGAACCGTCTGAGGGTTCATGGAAGAGAGGCAATAGAACCAGTGATCACCCAAGTGAATGCGCAACTCCACGGAGCACTAGACGAGCTGTGATACTTAAGACGAGCTATCTAGTAGCTCATGAAGACCACCAGTGAAGGAAGACCCACACTGTCTAAGTGTGGGACCACGAAGGGTTTGACGAGCTGTCTAGCCTTAGACAAGCCGTCACCCTGTTTGTGGAGCTTTTCGACAGCAGCAATCTTACTTCACGTAGGACTCTTTTCAAAGACTAATTTTAAGTATTTAGTTTTTATTTTGGAAGATTATCTTTTATCATCGACTACATTGAGATATTCTGAGTGTGGAGAAACACTAGTTCCTTTTTTAACACATTTCTTGGTCATTTATTTTGGATCAAAACTTCGTGTTTTTGATTTAGTATTGAAAATCAAGAAGCTTTTGGATTGCTATTATTGTTAAGTTCATTTTTTTATGCTTTCGATAATCTCTACTACTGTTTTTCTTGAAGTGATGAGCGGCTAAACACTACAACTAGGGTTGTGGGAACCATAACTAAAATATGACTACGGATTCAAATACGAGTAGTTAATTGCATATGTTGTTTCTACTTTCGTAATAATTGCCTTCCAATGAGTGCACGCATTAGTACTTGCATATATTTATCACTTGTTCGAGAGAAAAGTAATAATTAGGAAAAGCTAGAATCCAACTCCATTAATTTGTTTCGAAGATTAGAGCTCGAGAGAAGATAACATTCTTAACAAAGTATGCAAGGGTAAGCTTCAAAGCACTCTAAGATCGAGAGGAGAAGAGTGAAACTCATCTAATATGGCTGAAACACATTTAGATCTATCTAACTTGCTAGGAACATAAAATATTAGTAATCAGCAATTATTTGTATATAATTTGGAAGTGAAATAAATGTCATGGGGAACACAATCCTAGTCTCATTAAATCAAATACTAAAATCTTGGAACTAATGTTTGATCTTGTTGATTGTTAACCTTAAATACAAATTGCTTACTTGAACTCAAACAACCCAATATTTACTTTTCATAATTTACTCTTTTCGGAAATATTAACCACAACTGAATATAAGTGTCACTAAGATTATTTTGGCTGTAAATTCCCTGTGGGATCGACCTAAACTCTAGTTGAGTTCTATAATTGACTTCGACCATTTGTACTTCTTAATTGAGGTGTAAGTTTGGACGTATTAATGCTAAGAAGAGTGATCTCTTTTTGAGAAGACATATTCTAAAACATGTTAAGCACGAGTTAGCAGAATGAATGAATAGAGTTAAACTCCATCGCATGATAGGATCATGAAAGAAGTGAAGTTTCTTAAGCATCTTGTAGCTTCCTATTCATAAATATGGCGCGCTTCACACCCATGAACAATACTCTTCTAAACGCGGCTTATTAGACACCCTACAAAACTTGAACCTAATGCTCTGAATAGCAAGTTAGTCATGATCCAAGACTATCCCCTAGAGGTGACATGGCAAATAGAATCCAGAAAGACTCTAAACAAGCTACTTGACATAGCATGACACTACGATAACAATATTACTAAAATAAAGAGATAAGAGGAATATAAATATCAAAGTAACAATCTTAAAATAAGGAGAATTTGAGTATAAAGACTAAAAATGTTGAATCATACTAATTCTGACATAAGCCTCTACTAATAGGTGTGGCTAGGACAAGCCCTAGCTCACGAAATAGTCTGAAAATGGAAATGACATAAAGCATAAAAGACATGTAGTGAAAAGGTCCCTGAACCGTGAGGACTCGCCAAATCTTGAACAAGCTGATAAGATCCAATACTAACCATGGCCGGATGGATGAGTGTCATAACCTATTATAAAAAAATATATGAACAGGAGATGTATGCAGTCAGTACTTAGAATGTACTTAACATGGGGAAAGATGCATGAGTATAAGCTTAATAGTATGATAAATCTGAAAATATGATAAGGCATGACCAAGTAAAGCATGACATTATCTGATAAGCTGAGTTTATAAAACATAATACAAGATCATGTAATATTCTGAAAATCATATCATAAGTAAATCATAGGTTTTTTTAGGAGATCATAAACAGTTGTGGGAGATAACATTAATCGACATAAACTACGTGAGCTATAACATGGAGACCAGTGTAACCCTCCCACAATGAAAAGAGAGGGCCCATACTTGCCAAGGTAAGGACACCATACATTCTTTGAGCTAAGGTGGATCCACTAGTTATAGTCAATTAAGACAAAGTCCAACATAACGGGGGCATGTAGTTCTAGGATGTGGGGATTTCTAATAAAGTTCCTAGCCTATTCTCGTAGGTGAACCTTCATCCCAAAGTTCACTCGGTGCTAGGTAAACTCCCAGTGGAAAATACGTAATCATAATCATATTCATAAGCTTTGAAATGGTAAGAATCTAATAATACCAAATCATTCATAAATTTTATATCATAAGAACACCTCCTTCAAATCATGATTTTATATCATACTCATAAGAGATACTTATCTAAACCATTTAAATCATGATTCATAACATAATAGCTTCATAGGGCCCTTATTCATAGATGCAACACCGGATTGCCATACTACTTGTGAACTTTGTTTAATAAGAAATTCGATCCATGATCATTGATGGCATTCCAGATACCATACTAATCGGGACTTACTATAGGAAATTAATCAAAAGCATTGATAGCATGTATAGGTGTTATTCATATCATGTGGCCAAGCATCATAAAATATACATAGAGACTACTTCAATTTGAAGCATCAATTTCATAAAACATGCTTCATACTTTATCTAAAAGTATTCTTTATTCATAAATTCTTCAATTCATAATGCATTATCAACATACAGAGTTCATAGTCATAAAATACCCATACGCCATGAGTTCATGAAAATATCATTGAAAATATTGAAAACAATGAAATATGATCAAACCATACATAATAAGATCAGTTATAATGAATAAATTAATCAATTGAACCCATAAGAAAATCATAAAACCCTAGAATTTGGCTAAGAATCATAAAGAGATCTTGAGGTTTCTTTGGGACTCAATGAGTGAAGAGGAACTCATTGATGAATTTTCCACATACCTTTCTGAACCCTAGCTTTGGAATTGGAAGAGGAGACTTGAAGCTTGAAGAATCGTAAAATCACCTCTAGAGAATCCATGGTGAAGGAGATTTGAGAGTGAATGGGGTGGGTTTTAAGCTTAAAAAGGTTATAGTTCTTATAAATAGGCTTGAAATAACATATTATAGGAATTAAAAGAGTAGAAAAAAACCCGAATGATCCTAACTAAAATCTGCCACACAGCGACCATGAGGACATCTACAATTAGTAAACCATTCTATAGACCGCACTGGTCATCCTTAGGTTGATTACTGGAAACCACAAGCTAAAGTCTATAATTCATAGTAGTTTGTACAATCCGTACAAGTCCCATGTACGAAGATCCCCAAGAATTCATGAAGGGTAACCATAATCTCAATAATCTTTTGAATGACCCTAAAAAAACTTTTGTTGATCCTTGTCCACCTTAGAACCATGAAACTCTAGAGTGTTCATCTAAGTGAAGTCTTGGACTCCAGTTACAGCCGTATTCCCATTTAGATTGACTGGGGCCACAACTTTTCAGTTGGCCTAAGCGGTCATAGCTTAGGCTAGCACTTGGAAAGTAGCCCTAAACTCAACATGACTGACTAGTTTAGCCAAAGGGTCTATTGGAGCTAGAGGTGCTTATTGATCATCATTCATGTTCCTTTTGTCATAGGCTCTTCTAAAAGACATGATGTTGTAAATGTGAAAAGCACGAGTTAGAAGGATACTATATAGAGTTGCACTCTATCGTACGACTGAGAGTATGAAAGAAGTAAAGTATTTACTAAAATGTTTCATAGCCTCCTATTCATAGATGTGACGCGCGTCACACTCAAGAATAAGATTCTACTTAATGTGGATTTCATACACCCTAAGACACTTGAACCTAATGCTCTGACACCAAGTTTTTCATGCCTCGAGGCTACCCCCTAGACATGACACGATGCCTAGATCCACAAGTAACCCCAAACTAACCTCATGGCATGGCATGACACTAATATTAACTAAATGTGAAAGGTAACTGAAATAGTCCAATATGAATCCAATCAAATAGACCAAATGTTAGAGTCTAACACGAGCAGAATATAAATTAACTACCTGAAAACCTCTTCTAATATGAGGTTCTAGGACAAACCACTAGCTACCAATTGTCTGAAATATGAAATTTGATTGAAAAAATATAAGTGTTGTCCTCGAAGAGATGAGGACTCCACAAATTAGCTACTTCTAACTAGAGATAGTACTAACTACGAGTTGGATACTGAGCATTAGAAAAATAATATAGGCACAAAGTATGTGGTCAGTACTTTGAATGTTCTGATTATGTAAGATAATGCATGATAAACATGATAACTGAACATATTGAATCTGTAAAACATTATGATGCAATGACCAAGTAATAATAACATGAAACTAGATATATTGAACTGAAATGCATGAGTACAAGGTCATGCAATAACTGAAAGTCTGATTGTGGGAGATACGAAAACCGACATAAATCATATGAGCTACCACACGGAGTTCCGTGTACTGTTCCCACACCAAAAAGCGGGTGTCTAATACTTGCCAGGGTAAGGGATCTGAGCTAGGCTAATGTGGATCCACTAAGCTAATGTCTACAAAGACCATTTCTACTATGATACATAGTTCTGGATTTAGGAATTGCTATTAAAAATCCACGAACACTAACTAGAATTCTTCATTCTTTAAATCACTTGGTGCTAAGTATAACTCTCATGGAAACATTCATATAAACTAGAAACAGTAATAATCTGATAATACTGAATCATAATGATAACTGATAAATACTGAGTAGCTCATAAATCATAATAACTGAATATAATCTAAAAAACACTTTATCAAAAATGATCTAAATCGTGATGATATGATAATCTGAGACATGCACCTGAAATAGCACAAATCCAAATCATGAAAATACTTTATGCTATGAGTGCATGAAAATACCATTGAAAATATGAAATTATAATTAAAATTATACAATTGAAGGCTAATCATGAAGAAGAACTTAAATTCATCAAGAACCCATGAAGATCCTTAAAACCATAGGTTTGTAGAAATCATAAACTTGAGGAATTGGGGTTTTCTTAGGACTCAATGGGTGAAGCGACACCTACTGATGAAATCCCACATAGCTGGAGTAGAAACCTTAGCTTGATTCTTGGAATAGAGACTTGAAGCTTGGAACCCCAGTTCTTTCCTTGAGAGAAAACTTGAGAGAGAAGAAATTGATTTTGGGGAAGTTACGAGTGAATGAGAGTTTAGGTCACTAGGAATCACTTAATCCCACATAAAATAATCCAAAACAACGTAGTATAGAAATTAAAAGAATGGGAAAAGATCAAAATAACCCTCATTAAAAATTGTATGTGGTCATCCACAAGGGGCATCTACGTACAATAGAACCCTATCCATAGAACTCAGAGAAAAAAATTTAAGTTTCTAAACCTCCAAACAATGAGACCAAACTACAATTTGTAATCTAGATTATGACCCATCTTGCTAGTTCATAAAAGTCAGGGAAAATATGAGTTTCAATGGTTTCAAAAATTTGTTTTATGAGACCTTTCCATGGTCCGTAAAACCTTCTTGTCCTATACAACAAAATAAATCCAATTTTTTGAAGTCGGTCTATGAATTAAGACTACGACCCGTTAAATGTAATACAACCCACAAACGTGGTTCGTAGATCTCAATCCAAATTTCCTATTTCTGAAACCTCATCTTCGAAACTCATCTACAGTTTATGGTCCCTTTTACGGCCCATAAATGGTGTCCGTAAAACTATAAATTTTGCAGATCTAGAACTTTTCCCTAGTTTTTCCTAGTGTGCTCTGAGCTAGGAAATTTTGGGGTGTTATAGTTTACAATGGTTGTATGTATCACTTAGAGTAAGAGACTCTAGTATTAGGACACCACCCCATCAGCCAGTTTTAGTTATGAATGAATTCCTAGAACCTTTCGTGACGATCTTCCCTGAGTCCCTCCCGATAGGGAAATAGATTTTTGAATAGGTATTCTTCCTGATACTCAACTTGAGTGTCCTTAACCATCCGGGTAAGGCAAATGTAGTTTCCACTACTCTTAGCCGATTGTCCATGTGTAGTGTTGCTCATATTGAGGATGATAAAAAAGAGTTAGTTCGTGATGTGCATATACTAGTTCATTTGGCTGATTCGTAGGATAGTGGTATTATTGTGTAATATGGTTCAGAATCATCTCTTGTGTCAGATATTAAGGAAAAACAAGATAGTGATCCCACTTTGGTTGAATTGAAAAAAGTGGTTTTCAGAAAAAACTATTGAGGCTTTCTCCCAAGGGAGAGATAGTGTGCTTCGTTATCAGGGTCATTTGTGTGTTTTGAATGTTAATAAGTTGAGGCAACAGATTTTATCAGAAGCTCGCAGTTCTCGATATTCTTTTCACTCGAGAGCCACTAAGATGTGTCATGATCTACAGGAAGTCTATTGGTGGAATGGGATGAAGAAGGATATTGTGAAATTTGTGGCTAAGTGTCCAAATTGCCAACAAATGAAAGTTGAGCATCAGAAACCAAGAGCTATGACCCAAGATATTAACATTCCTACTTGGAAGTGGGAAGATTTGAATATGGACTTCATTATGGATTTACCTCGAACTCGTCGACATTATGATTCTATTTGGGTTGTTGTAGACCAAATGACTAAGTCGGTGTATTTTTTTTCTATAAAGACCTCATATTTAGCTAAAGACTATGTTAGGCTCTATATTCAGGAGATAGTAATATTGCACGGAGTGCCTTTATCAATCATTTCAGACAAAGGTACCCAGTTCACTTCTCAGTTTTGGAGATCATTTCAGAAATGCCTTAGTACTCAAGTTAAGTTTAGCATAGCTTTTCACCCGTAGACCATTGGTCAAGTCGAGCATACTATTTAAACTTTGATGATATGTTAAGAGCTTGTGTGATTGACTTTAAACGTAATTAGGATGATCATTTTCCTTTGATTGAGTTTGCTTATATTAATAGCTATCACTCGATTATTCAGATGGCTCCATTTGAGGCTTTTTATGGTAGGAGGTCTAGGTCTCCTATTGGTTAATTTGAAGTTGGTGAGGCCACTTTGATAGGGCCCGATTTAGTTTATGTGGAGATGGAGAAGATTCGACTTATCAAGGATAGGTTGAGAATGGCTGAGAGTCGACAGAAATCTTATGCGGATGTAAGGAGAAGAGAGCTTGAATTCGCTATTGATGATTAGGTTTACTTAATAATCTCACCTATAAAGGATGTGATGAGATTTGAAAAGAAAAAGAAACTCAGTCCCCGTTATGTAGGCACATATAAGGTCTAAAGGCATTTCCGTTTTGTGGCCTATGAGTTGGATTTGCCTTCAGATTTAGTATCAGTGCGTCTGATGTTTAATGTTTCATTGTTGAAAAAGTGTATTGGTGATCCTACTTCAGCTGTTCCATTAGAGAGTGTTGGTGTGAAAAAAGTCTCTCCTATGAAGAGGTTCCCATTGAGATTCTTGATCGTCAAGTTCGGGAGTTGAGAAATAAAGAAGTTGTTTCTGTGAAAGTTCTTTGGAGGAATCAGTTAGTTAGGGGTACTACTTCAGAGGCCAAAGCTGATATGATGTCCAAGTACCCCCTTCTCTTTCCCTCCACTTTAGCTTCAGGTTGAGGTATTAGTTCCTCTAATGTACTCTTTCGAATTCATGCGTGTAAGCTATTCTCATGTTTCCATATGCATGCATGTTCATGAAATAAGTTTTAAACTTCATATTTTAGATTGGGGTCGATTACTTATCGATTTTATGCATTCTTATGTGATTTGCATTAATGTTGGACTATTAGATCTCTATCATACTCTATTCATGCTTGGTTGAGTCCTATTCAAGGATGAATGTTCCCAAGGTGGAGATACTGTAATACCTCAGAAGTGTAAAAGTTAGCTAGGATATTTTAAAGCCGTAGAAAGTTGCTGGTGCAAGGTTTCACAAGTGGTATGTACGAGCCGTACATTGGACCACGGATCGTGAAACCCAATCATGGCCTGTGCTTTGGAATTTTAGAAAATGTCAAAGTCCTAGATAATGATTTATGAGTCACCAGTACGGCCCGTGGTGTAAGGTCATTTTTGTGTTTATACCTTTTGTTCATCATTTAGAGTTTTCCTATAGCGATCCCAAGTCATTTATAACTTGCTAGAACTAATAGTTCGGTCACTTGGTCATTTGTTTTTATGCGAGTCTATGTTTTGGAGCTTCTGAACCTTGAACGGTCATATTTAATCAAAAGTTCAAGAAGATGACATCAAAATCTAATTCTGACGATTCCATCAGATCTAGAAGGGTCATTTTAGGCTAACAACATGGTTGACACGACTCTAAGGGATTTTAGTGTGAATTTATGCGATTAGGCATTTTAACTTTCAAGTTAAGGCCTAAGTTTGACATTAGTCAACATTATGGGTAAACGAGATTGGATAAGTATTCCATCAGCGTAATTAGCTCTGCATTGTTGAGTTTGGTCTAGAATGACCCTTCATTCGGATCCCGAGGCTTCCAAGAAAATTTCAAACCCCTTGTGGATTTTGGCTTAAAAACAGTGTTTGGGGGTGGGACCAACTTTTTGCAGAGATGACCTTGTATGGAAATTTCGAACGCTCTATTGTGTATGGAATATCATATTTTGTAGGGTTGCATATCTCGTTTGCGTGCATGAGGTTCTGAAGTAATTCGAAACACCCCATCGTAGATATTCAACTTGCTAAAAACCATCTGATATGCATCAGCTATTGCAGGCGAAAATGGCCTTCGCATCCGCATGCCCTGGGCCGCTTTCGTCTTCTTAGGATCTACATCAATGCCCTTACCGGAAACAATGTGACCAAGAAAAGCGATGGACCTTAACCAAAATTCACATTTACTAAACTTCGCAAAGAGTTGTTGGTTCTTGAGGACTTGCAACACAATCCTCAAATGATTAACATGTTCACCCTCATTCTTTGAGTAGATCAAAATGTCGTCAATAAACACAATCACAAACATGTCAAGGTATTGCTTAAACACTCTATTCATCAGGTCCATAAATGCGGCCGGAGAATTTGTCAACCCAAACGACATCACCAAGAACTCGTAGTGACCAAACCTAGTCCGGCAAGCCGTTTTCGGAATATCATCTTCTTTCACCCTTAATTGGTGATAGCCCGAACGAAGGTCGATCTTAGAGAAATAACTAGCCCCTTGAAGTTGATCAAACAAGTCATCTATCCTTGGTAGAGGATACTTATGATTAAAGGTAACCTTGTTCAATTGGCGATAGTCGATGCACATACGGAATGAACCATCTTTCTTCCTTATAAACAAGATTGGGGCACCCCATGGAAAAATACTTGCCTGATGAAACCCTTATCCAACAAGTCTTTCAACTGCTCTTTTAGTTCCTTAAGTTCCGCCGGAGCCATTCTATAAGGAGGAATAGAAACAGGTTGCGTATCTGAGAGAAGGTCAATACTGAAGTCTATTTCCTTTTCGGGAGGAATACCGAGCAAGTCATCGAGAAACACTTCCGAAAACTCATTAACAACGGGGACCGACTCAAGGGTAGGGGTCTCGGAATCTATATCCCTCACCCTAACAAGATAGTAAATGCACCCCTTAGAGATCATCTTTCTAGCTTTTAGATAAAAAAAAATTGACCTCGAAACATAGAATTTCCCCCATTCCACTCTAGGATAGGCTCATTAGGGAACTGAAACTTGACTACTCTGGTCCTACAATCTATAGTGGCATAACAATCATGCAACCAATTCATCCTAAGAATAACATCAAAATCAAGCATATCAAGCTCTACAAGATCAACATGAGTGACTCTATGGGATAAGGAGATGGGACAATCTCTATCAACTCTCTTAGCCATGATAGATTCTCCAATCGGAGTAGAGACACGAAAAAGGATCTAACAACACATCCAAAACAACACAAACCGCATAGCCATATATGGCGTCACAAAAGACAAGGTAGCACCGGGATCAAGCACAGCATAAACATCAAAATGGAAAACTCATAACAGACCGGTAACCACATCTGGAAAGCTCTCTTGCCCATGACGAGCTTGAAGTGCATAAAATCAGTTTTTCTTTTGAGCATTCGTCCCCTTTCCTCTAGGTGGAGCTTGCTTATTTTCTCTTCCCTTGGCCGTGAGAGATGGACTATCCCTCATCTTGTGACCACTCTTTCAACAATTATAACAACCATCCGTACCGGCTAGACATCTACCCTCATGTGTTTTTCCCACACTTGGCACATGGAGCCAATAAAGAATAATCATTATACCCTTCTTGAGACTTGGGGTTAGACACCCTCTCATTGTTGGACTTCGGAGGAGCATTGGATGAGCCTTGGCCGGAGAACCTTTGTTGAAATCTAGGACGACCATGTCCATCAGACCTTGCATGCGAAAAGTTACCATCTCCGGTCCTAGCGCTCTTGGTCTCCCTAGACCTTTCCTTATTCTTTTCTTCTTCAATTTGTTCAGCATAAGCCATGAGGCGAGAAATATCCATGTCATGCACAAGTATGGCGGTGCGGCACTCTTACACCAACATATCGGACACTCCCGACAAAAATTTGCTCATTCTTGCCCTTGGGTCGGCAATTATGGATGGAGCATATCTACCTAATTGTGTGAACTTCAATACACACTCTTTCACACTCATATTTCCTTGTCGAAGGTTGATAAACTCAAGAACCTTAGCCTCTCTCTTCTCAAGAGAGAAGAACCTATCAAGGAAAGCACCTTGAATTTCTCCCAATCAAGAGGACCCTCATTAACCGCCCTCTCACTCTTCCACTGATTGAACCAAATTTAGGCAACACCCTTGAGTTGATAAGCGGCCAACTCCGCCTTTTCGTCCGGCGTCACACCCATGATCATCAACACCTTGTACACTTCATCGATGAACTCTTGAGGATATTCCTCAACCTTAGATCCATGAAATTTCAGAGGATTCATTCTAGTAAAGTCCCTTACTCTTGAAGCAGCCGTACCCACATTTGGGTTCACGGGAGCCACCACCTCTCTATTGGCTTGAGCCATCACGGCTTGAGCCAACACTTGGAAAGCAGCCCTAAACTCCGCATTAGTCACTTGTTCCGGCAAAGGGTCAACCAGAACTTGAAGAGCTTGAGGAGAAGGTTCTTGTTCCACATTCTCTCCCATGTTTCTTCTAGCGTAAGCTCTTCGGGTCGCCATATCCTGAAACACATAGGATAGGGATTAGGAGAGAGATATATAGTGTTAAACTCTATGGCATGACTTAAGAGTAATGAAAGAAGTGAAATTTCTTAAACGTCTTATAGCCTCTCATTCATAAATGTGGTGTGCTTCACACTCATGAACAAGACTCTACTTGACGCGGCTTATAAGAATTCCTAGGATCTTTCAAAAACCTTGCGCTCTGAATACCAAGTTTGTCACAACCCAAGGTACCCCTTAGATGTGACATGGCGTACAAGACCCCGAAAGGCCTCATACAAGCCCTTAGCATACATTACATACAAGATAATAGAGAATAAAAGTTCGAAAGAGAATTTCATATCAAAAGCTTTTAAAAGAAATAGCGGAAGTCTACATCTCATGTCTCAAAGCCAATCTAACATAGAAAGCAAAGTTGGGACGTAACCCAATACAATCCAAAACTGAAAGGAAATACATGAAAGAGAAATAAGATCTAGGCTATGTCCTCGGATGGATGAGGACTCACCAAGTCTTCTATCAATTCTCTAATCAAGCTCTAGCCACGAGTGGTAGGTGAATCGCCACGTCCTACACCAAAGAAGTTAATGTAGGCAAAAGTATGTGTTAGCAAAATTAAGTACTAAGTATGATAGCAATGCACATCAACACATAAATTGTGCTAGATATAGAGACTTAATCATGACATGGAATGGCCAAGCTAAAAACATGGTAAACATGAGAAACATGAAACATAAAGCATATATCAAGGCCAAAGCAAGCTAAATCATCTTTCCTTCTTTTCTTTACTTCATCGTCATTAGAATAGCTCCTTAAGAACATGGGTAATCACCCCTTGTCCTTTTAAGTCATGTTGGGAGTATTATGTGAGAAAACCTTTCACTACTCAACCATAGCATCATCATACCATAACTTTGGTACTTTACTCTCAAAGCACCCTTAATTCATCATGCTTATATTTCATAGTTCATAGAGTTCATATGGGTTCATGCAAGTTCAACTCATATGATGCAATTCAATGCAAGCTCATGCATAGAAAGCCATAATTAGGACAATTTACCCATACTTAAAGGAACTCACATAATAGAGGAAAATCATGGTTTTGACTTGATCATGCTAAATTCATAAGATTATCCTCAATTTATTCATAATTCATGCTTGATTTCATAGAGAATTCATACACTTCATTAAATCATAGTCCAACCCAACAATCAAAGCATAGATTATCAAATTGAGGAGAATTAGCTTGGGATCATGGGGGTTCATGAAATCTTTACATCAAATCATGTAATTCACGCTAATTCGAGCACTAAGTTACTTTATCACGCTAGATCATGCACTAGAAATCATAAAATCAACAATTGAAATCATAATTGAAGAACACACAATGATTGATCAAAACCCTAATTCAATTGGGTTAGAGTAAACCTTAGAAAATCATGAAGAAGAGCAAGGGCCAATAGGAGGAAATGACTCCTAATGGTGAACACTATCATACCTCAAAGCAATCCACAAGAAATTGGAAAAGATTGAAGGTCTTCAATGGAGGATTCAAGCTTTCTTCTTCTTCCTTGAGAGTTGAGAGAGTTTCTTTTAGAGAGAGAAATATTTGAGAGGAGAGTGTAGGAATGAGTTAGAATGAAAGAAATTAGGCTTAGAAAGTATTTATAGGTCTTAGATTAAGGGTATAACCGACTTAGCTTAATAGGTAAACAATTAGGGAAAAGACCAAAAAGCCCTTAATTAAAAACTACCGGGGCCAATCGACGGACAGGATCTACGGTCCATACATCAATTGACGGACCGTCCTGCTCTTCCGTCAATTGATTCAGAAAGTTCATTTTGGGCTAAAAATTTGCCTAAGTCTAGAAGGCATCTACGGAACCCATCTACGGCCCCGTCAATTGAACTACGAACCGTCCTGTTATTACGTAGGTCAAAGTTCAGAAACTTGGAAATCCTGAAAGTTCACAGTGCCATTGACGGTCCCCATCTACAGTCCGTCAATCCATCTACGGCCCGTAGGTGGCCTCCGTAAGTCACTGTCTTCAGGTGAGTTCTGCATTAAAAATTCTTTGAAAGCTTGAACTATTACAATATCTCCCCCTTGAGAACATTCTTCCTCGAATATGAATCAAGACATCATGAGAAGGGTAATAGACATGGACTAACAACCCAACCTAGCATGCAATCACATAAGAACACATATCCGAGAAGGAAACATCAACTCCAAGCTAAAGCATGATCAACACATCATATCATGAAGACTTTATGCAACACATACTCAAATGCACATAATCATATAAGACTCTTCATGAACATGCATAATCAAGAAATCATGGAAATAAACTATGACACATGAGACCAAAAGAATCAACCATGAGGATCAAGATACCTCAAGCTAGAGTAGGATCGGAAGGAAAGAGATGAGGATATCGGGACATCATATCGGCCTCGGCCTCCCAAGTAGCACCCTCAACAGCTGATTCCTCCATAGAACTTTCACAGAAGCAACTTCATTATTTCTTATCTTCCGGACTTGCCGATCTAAAATCTCAACCGGAACTTCTTCATAGGAAAGACTATCCTTTATGCCAAGATTCTCTAATGGCATTATAGAGGTAGGATCACCAACACACTTCTTCAATAATGAGACATGGAAAATCGAATGCACTGAGGCCAAATTATTAGGCAAGTCAAGCTCATATGCGACCTTACCAACACGTCTCAAAATCTGATAGGGGCCTACATAACGGAGACTAAGCTTCCCTTTCTTCCCAAATCTCATTACACCCTTCATGTGTGAGATTTTCAAGTAAACCCAATCATCAACATCGAACTCTAATTCTCTTCTTCTAACATCGCCATAGGACTTTTGTCGACTTTGGGCAGTTTTCAACCTTTCCCTAGTAAGTCGAACTTTCTCCATAGCTTCATGCACCAACTCCGGGCCTATCAAAGCAACTTCACCAACTTCAAACCAACCTATAGGAGATCTACACCTCCTACCATAGAGAGACTCAAATGGAGCCATACCAATACTAGAATGGTAGCTATTATTATAAGCAAACTCAATTAAAGTCAAGTGATCATCCCAAGTACCCTTGAAATCAATTACACAAGCTCTCAACATATCTTCCAAAGTTTGAATAGTACTCTCCGCTTGCCCATCGGTTTGGGTATGAAAGGCCGTACTAAGCTTAACACGAGTACTAAGACCTTTTTGGAACGATTTCAAAAATTTAGAAGTAAATTGTGCAACACGATCGGAGATGATGGATAAAGGCACTCCATGCAGCCTAACCATCTCCCTCAAATACAACTTAGCATAATCCTCCGCCGAATAATAAGTCTTGACGGGAATGAAATGGGCTGACTTCGTCATTCTATCAACAACAACCCAAATCGAATCGTATTGTCGCCTCGTGCGAGGCAAACCCACAATAAAGTCCATATTCACATCTTCCCACTTCCATTAGGAATACTAATATCTTGGGTCAAACCTCCAGGCCTCTAATGCTCAACTTTCACTTGTTGACAATTAGGGCACTTAGCCACAAACTCTGCAATATCTTTCTTCATTCCGTTCCACCAATAAATTTCCTGCAAATCAAGGGACATTTTGGTAACTCCTG
Organism: Solanum appendiculatum; assembly: GCA_018342035.1. NCBI lineage: Eukaryota > Viridiplantae > Streptophyta > Magnoliopsida > Solanales > Solanaceae > Solanum > Solanum appendiculatum. Next base: position 167,562 of record JAGDQO010000370.1, read on the forward strand.
GGTGGATGGAATATCTAGAACTATGGGCTTCCGATAAAATTTGCTCTCTTAAACCCTCTACATTGGGAACACACAAACGACCTTTATATCGAAGCACACCATCTCCCCCTTGGGAGAAAGCCTCAATGGACTTCTTAAGTACTGCTTCCTTTAGTTCAACCAAGTTAGGATCAAGACCTTGCTTAGCTTTCACATCATGCACAAAAGAGGATTCGGAACCCTTGTGAACCGTAACACCACCTTTAGTAGAATAAACCAATCTAACACCCAATCGAGCCTATCTATGGACATCGCGAACCAACTCTTTCTTACCATCCTCAACATGAGCAACCCTATCCATAGATAATCTACTAAGAGCATCCGCCACCACGTTAGCCTTATCGGAGTGATAGAGAACACTCATATCATAGTCTTTTAACAACTCGAGCCACCTTCTTTGGTGGAGATTCAAATATTTCTGTTTAAATACATATTGCAAACTCTTATGGTCGGTGAAGACATCTACATGTACCCCATACAAATAATGTCGTCATATTTTCAAAGCAAACACAACTGCCGCTAATTCCAAGTCATGAGTAGGATAGTTGTTTTCGTGCACCTTAAGTTGCCTTGAAGCATAAGCAATGACTTTCCCATTTTGCATAAGAACACATCCTAGCCCAATTCTCGAGGCATCACAATAAACCACAAAACCATCGGATCCTTCCAGTAGAGTCAATATCGAACCCGAAGTAAGTCGATCCTTCAACTATTGGAAACTCTTCTCACATGCCTCGGACCATACGAATTTAACCTTCTTTTGAGTCAAAGCCGTCAATGGAGAAGCAATAGATGAAAACCCTTCAACAAACCTCCTATAATAACCGGCTAAGCCCAAGAAACTACAGATATCCGTAGGTGATAAAGATCTAGGCCAATTCTTAACCGCTTCCGTCTTCTTAGGATCTACCTCAATGCCCTTACCGGAAATAATGTGACCAAGAAAAGCCACGGACCTTAACCAAAACTCACATTTACTAAACTTCGCAAAGAGTTGTTGGTCCTTGAGGACTTGCAACACAATCTTCAAATGATTAGCATGTTCACCCTCATTCTTTGAGTAGATCAAAATATCGTCAATAAACACAATCACAAACATGTCAAGGTATTGCTTAAACACTCTATTCATCAGGTCTATAAATGCGGCTGGAGCATTTGTCAACCCAAACGACATCACCAAGAACTCATAGTGACTATACCTAGTCTTGAAAGCCGTTTTTGGAATATCATCTTCCTTCACCCTTAATTGGTGATAGCCCGAATGAAGGTCGATCTTAGAGAAATAACTAGCCCCTTGAAGTTGATCAAACAAGTCATCTATCCTTGGTAGAGGATACTTATTCTTAATGGTAACCTTTTTCAATTGGTGATAGTCGATGCACATACGGAGTGAACCATCTTTCTTCCTTACAAACAAGACTGGGGCACCCTATGGAGATATACTTGGCCTAATGAAACCTTTATCCAACAAGTCTTGAAACTGCTCTTTTAGTTCCTTAAGTTCCGCCGGAGCCATTCTATATGGAGGAATAGAAACAGGTTGCGTATCTGAGAGAAGGTCAATACCGAAGTCTATTTCCCTTTCGGGAGGAATACCGGGCAAGTCATAGAGAAACACTTCCGAAAACTCATTAACAACGGGGACCGACTCAAGGGTAGGGGTCTCGGAATCTATATTCCTCACCCTAACAAGATAGTAAACGCACCCCTTAAAGTTCATCTTTCTAGCTTTTAGATAAAAAATTAATTGACCTCGAAACATAGAATTTCCCCCCTTCCACTCCAAGATAGGCTCATTAGGGAACTGAAACTTGACTACTCTGGTCTCACAATCAATAGAGGCATAACAAGCATGCAACCAATCCATCCCAAGAATAACATCAAAATCTAGCATATCAAGCTCTACAAGATCAACATGAGTGACTCTATGGGATAAGGAGATGGGACAATCTCTATAAACTCTCTTAGTCATGATATATTCTCCAATCAGAGTAGAGACACGAAAAGGATCTAGCAACACATCCGGAACAACATCAAACCTCATAGCCACATATGGCGTCACAAAAGACAAGGTAGCACCGGGATCAAGCAAAGCATAAACATGAAAATGGAAAACTCTTAACATATCGGTAACCACATCGGGAGAGCTCTCTTGTTCATGACGAGCCTGAAGTGCATAAAATTGATTTTGCTTCTGAGCATTCGAACTCGATCCTCTAGGTGGAGCTTGCTTATTCTCTCTTTCCTTGGCCGTGAGAGATGGACAATCCCTCATCTTGTGACCACTCTTTCCACAATTATAACAACCATCCGTACCGTCTAGACATCTACCCTCATGTTTTTTTCCCACACTTGGCACATGAAGCCAATAAAGAATAATCACTATACCCTCCTTGAGACTTGGGGCTAGACACCCTCTCATTGTTGGACTTCGGAGGAGCATTGGATGAGCCTTGGCCGGAGAACCTTTGTCGAAATCTAGGACGACCATGTCCATTAGACCTTGCATGCGAAAAGTTACCATCTCCGGTCCTAGCGCTCTTGGTCTCCCTAGACCTTTCCTTATTCTTTTCTTCTTCAATTTGTTCAGCATAAGCCATGAGGCGAGAAATATCCATGTCATGCACAAGCATGGCGGTGCGGCACTCTTACACCAACATATCGGACACTCCTGACACAAATTTGCTCATTCTTGCCCTTGGGTCGGCAACTATGGACGGAGCATATCTAGCTAATTGTGTGAACTTCAATTCATACTCTCTCACACTCATATTTCCTTGTCGAAGGTTGATAAACTCAAGAACCTTAGCCTCTCTCTTCTCAAGAGGGAAGAACCTATCAAGGAAAGCAACCTTGAATTTCTCCCAATCAACAGAACACTCATTAACCGCCCTCTCACTCTTCCATTAATTGAACCAAATTTAGGCAACACCCTTGAGTTGATAAATGGCCAACTCCGCCTTTTCGTCCGGCGTCACACCCATGATCATCAACACCTTGTACACTTCATCGATGAACTCTTGAGGATCTTTCTCTACCTTAGATCCATGAAATTCTGGAGGATTCATTCTAGTAAAGTTCCTCACTCTTGAAGCAGTCGTACCCACATTTGGGTTCACGGGAGCCACCACCTCTCTATTGGCTTAGGCCGTCACGGCTTCAGCCAACACTTGGAAAGCAGCCCTAAACTCCGCATTAGTCACTTGTTCCGGCAAAGGGTCAACCAGAACTTGAGGAGCTTGAGGAGAAGGTTCTTGTTCCACATTCTCTCCCATGTTTCTTCTAGCGTAAGCTCTTCGGGTCGCCATATCGTGAAACACATAGGATAGGGATTAGGAGAGAGATATATAGTGTTAAACTCTATGGCATGACTTAAGAGTAATGAAAGAAGTGAAATTTCTTAAACGTCTTATAGCCTCTCATTCATAAATGTGGCGCGCTTCACACTCATGAACAAGACTCTACTTGACGCGGCTTATAAGACTTCCTAGGATCTTTCAAAAACCTTGCGCTCTGAATACCAAGTTTGTCACGACCCAAGGTACCCCTTAGATGTGACATGGCGTACAAGACCCCGAGAGGCCTCATACAAGCCCTTAGCATACATTACATACAAGACAATAAAGAATAAAAGTTCGAAAGAGAATTTCATATCAAAAGCTTTTAAAAGAAACAGCGGAAGTCTACATCTCATGTCTCAAAGCCAATCTATCATAGAAAGTAAAGTTGGGACGTAACCCAATACAATCCAAAACTGAAAGGAAATACATGAAAGAGAAATAAGAGCTAGGCTATGTCCTCAAATGGATGAGGACTCACCAAGTCTTCTATCAAGTCTCTAATCAAGCTCTAGCCACAAGTGGTAGGTGAATCGCCACGTCCTACACCAAAGAAGTTAATGTAGGCAAAAGTATGTGCTAGCACAATTAAGTACTAAGTATGATAGCAATGCACATCAACACATAAATTGTGCTAGATATAGAGACATAATCATGGAATGGAATGGCCAAGCTAAAAACATGGTAAACATGAGAAACATGAAACATAAAGCATATATCAAGGCCAAAGCAAGCTAAATCATCTTTCCTTCTTTTCTTTACTTCATCGTCATTAGAATAGCTCCTTAAGAACATGGGTAATCACCTCTTGTCCTTTTAAGTCATATTGGGAGTATTATGTGAGAAAACCTTTCACAACTCAACCATAGCATCATCATACCATAACTTTGGTACTTTACTCTCAAAGAAACCTTAATTCATCATGCTTATATTTCATAGTTCATAGAGTTCATATGGGTTCATGCAAGTTCAACTCATATGATGCAATTCAATGCAAACTCATGCTTAGAAAGCCATAATTAGGACAATTTACCCATACTTGAAGGAACTCACATAATAGAGGAAAATCATGGTTTTGACTTGATCATGCGAAATTCATAAGATTATCCTCAATTCATTCATAATTCATGCTTGATTTCATAGAGAATTCATACACTTCATTAAATTATAGTCCAACCCAACAATCAAAGCATAGATTATCAAATTGGGGAGAATTAGCTTGGGATCATGGGGGTTCATGCAATATTTACATCAAATCATGTAATTCACGCTAATTCGTGCACTGAGTAACTTTATAATGCTAGATCGTGCACTAGAAATCATAAAATCAACTACTGAAATCATAATTGAAGAACACACAATGATTGATCAAAACCCTAATTCAATTGGGTTAGTATTAACCTTTGAAAATCATGAAGAAAAGCAAGGGCCAATTGGAGGAAATGACTCCTAATGGTGAACAATATCATACCTCAAAGCAATCCACAAGAAATTGGAAAAGATTGAAGGTCTTCAATGGAGGATTCAAGCTTTCTTCTTCTTCCTTGAGAGTTGAGAGAGTTTCTTTTAGAGAGAGAAATATTTGAGAGGAGAGTTTAGGAATGAGTTAGAATGAAAGAAATTAGGCTTAGAAATTATTTATAGGTCTTAGATTAAGGGTATAACCGACTTAGCTTAGTAGGTAAACAATTAGGGAAAAGACCAAAAAGCCCTTAATTAAAAACTGCCGGGGCCAATCACCGGACAGGATCTACGATCCGTACATCAATTGACGGATCCTCCTTCTCTTCCGTCAATTGATTCAGAAAGTTCATTTTGGGCTAAAAATTTGTCTAAGTTTGGAAGGCATCTACGGAACCCATCTACGGCCCCGTCAACTGAACTACGAACCGTCCTGCTGTTCCGTAGGTCAAAGTTCAGAAACTTGGAAATCCTGAAAGTTCACAGTGCCATTGACGGTCCCCACCTACGGCCCGTCAATTCATCTACGGCCCGTAGGTGGCCTCCGTAGGTCACTGTCTTCAGGTGAGTTCTGCATTAAAAATTCTTTGAAAGCTTGAAGTGTTACAATACCTCCCCCTTGAGAACATTCGTCCTCGAATGTGAATCAAGACATCATGAGAAGGGTAATAGACACGGACTAACAACCCAACCTCGCATGCAATCACATAAGTGCACATATCCGGGAAGGAAACATCAACTCCAAGCTAAAGCATGATCAACACATCATATCATGAAGACTTTATGCAACTCATACTTAAATGCACATAATCATATAAGACTCTTCATGAACATGCATAATCAAGGAATCTTGGAAATCAACTATGACACATGAGACCAAAAGAATCACCATGAGGATCAAGATACCTAGAGCTAGAGTAGGATCGGAAGAAAAGATATGAGGATATCGGGACATCATATCGGCCTCGGCCTCCCAAGTAGCACCCTCAACCAGCTGATTCCTCTATAGAACTTTCACGGAAGCAACTTCATTATTTCTTAACTTCCGGACTTGCCGGTCTAAAATCTCAACCAGAACTTCTTCATAGGAAAGACTATCCTTTATGCCAAGATTCTCTAATGGCATTATAGAGGTAGGATCACCAACACACTTCTTCAACAATGAGACATGGAAAATTGAATGCACTGAGGCCAAATTATTAGGCAAGTCAAGCTCATATGCGACCTTACCAACACGTCTCAAAATCTGATAGGGGCCTACATAACGGAGACTAAGCTTCCCTTTCTTCCCAAATCTCATTACACCCTTCATGTGTGAGATTTTCAAGTAAACCCAATCATCAACATCGAACTCTAATTCTCTTCTTCTAACATCGCCATAGGACTTTTGTCGACTTTGGGCAGTTTTCAACCTTTCCCTAGTAAGTCGAACTTTCTCCATAGCTTCATGCACCAACTCCGGGCCTATCAAAGCAACTTCACCAACTTCAAACCAACCTATAGGAGATCTACACCTCCTACCATAGAGAGACTCAAATGGAGCCATACCAATACTAGAATAGTAGCTATTATTATAAGCAAACTCAATTAAAGTCAAGTGATCATCCCAAGTACCCTTGAAATCAATTACACAAGCTCTCAACATATCTTCCAAAGTTTGAATAGTACGCTCCGCTTGCCCATCGATTTGGGGATGAAAGGCCGTACTAAGCTTAACACGAGTACTAAGACCTTTTTGGAACGATTTCAAAAATTTAGAAGTAAATTGTGCAACACGATCGGAGATGATGGATAAAGGCACTCCATGCAGCCTAACCATCTCCCTCAAATACAACTTAGCATAATCCTCCGCCGAATAATAAGTCTTGACGGGAATGAAATGGGCTGACTTCGTCATTCTATCAACAACAACCCAAATCGAATCGTATTGTCGCCTCGTGCGAGGCAAACCCACAATAAAGTCCATATTCACATCTTCCCACTTCCATTAGGAATACTAATATCTTGGGTCAAACCTCCAGGCCTCTAATGCTCAACTTTCACTTGTTGACAATTAGGGCACTTAGCCACAAACTCTGCAATATCTTTCTTCATTCCGTTCCACCAATAAATTTCCTGCAAATCAAGGGACATTTTGGTAACTCCTGGGTGGATGGAATATCTAGAACTATGGGCTTCCGATAAAATTTGCTCTCTTAAACCCTCTACATTGGGAACACACAAACGACCTTTATATCGAAGCACACCATCTCCCCCTTGGGAGAAAGCCTCAATGGACTTCTTAAGTACTGCTTCCTTTAGTTCAACCAAGTTAGGATCAAGACCTTGCTTAGCTTTCACATCATGCACAAAAGAGGATTCGGAACCCTTGTGAACCGTAACATCACCTTTAGTAGAATAAACCAATCTAACACCCAATCGAGCCTATCTATGGACATCGCGAACCAACTCTTTCTTACCATCCTCAACATGAGCAACCCTATCCATAGATAATCTACTAAGAGCATCCGCCACCACGTTAGCCTTATCGGAGTGATAGAGAACACTCATATCATAGTCTTTTAACAACTCGAGCCACCTTCTTTGGTGGAGATTCAAATATTTCTGTTTAAATACATATTGCAAACTCTTATGGTCGGTGAAGACATCTACATGTACCCCATACAAATAATGTCGTCATATTTTCAAAGCAAACACAACTGCCGCTAATTCCAAGTCATGAGTAGGATAGTTGTTTTCGTGCACCTTAAGTTGCCTTGAAGCATAAGCAATGACTTTCCCATTTTGCATAAGAACACATCCTAGCCCAATTCTCGAGGCATCACAATAAACCACAAAACCATCGGATCCTTCCAGTAGAGTCAATATCGAACCCGAAGTAAGTCCATCCTTCAACTATTGGAAACTCTTCTCACATGCCTCGGACCATACGAATTTAACCTTCTTTTGAGTCAAAGCCGTCAATGGAGAAGCAATAGATGAAAACCCTTCAACAAACCTCCTATAATAACCGGCTAAGCCCAAGAAACTACAGATATCCGTAGGTGATAAAGATCTAGGCCAATTCTTAACCGCTTCCGTCTTCTTAGGATCTACCTCAATGCCCTTACCGGAAATAATGTGACCAAGAAAAGCCACGGACCTTAACCAAAACTCACATTTACTAAACTTCGCAAAGAGTTGTTGGTCCTTGAGGACTTGCAACACAATCTTCAAATGATTAGCATGTTCACCCTCATTCTTTGAGTAGATCAAAATATCGTCAATAAACACAATCACAAACATGTCAAGGTATTGCTTAAACACTCTATTCATCAGGTCTATAAATGCGGCTGGAGCATTTGTCAACCCAAACGACATCACCAAGAACTCATAGTGACTATACCTAGTCTTGAAAGCCGTTTTTGGAATATCATCTTCTTTCACCCTTAATTGGTGATAGCCCGAATGAAGGTCGATCTTAGAGAAATAACTAGCCCCTTGAAGTTGATCAAACAAGTCATCTATCCTTGGTAGAGGATACTTATTCTTAATGGTAACCTTTTTCAATTGGTGATAGTCGATGCACATACGGAGTGAACCATCTTTCTTCCTTACAAACAAGACTGGGGCACCCTATGGAGATATACTTGGCCTAATGAAACCTTTATCCAACAAGTCTTGAAACTGCTCTTTTAGTTCCTTAAGTTCCGCCGGAGCCATTCTATATGGAGGAATAGAAACAGGTTGCGTATCTGAGAGAAGGTCAATACCGAAGTCTATTTCCCTTTCGGGAGGAATACCGGGCAAGTCATAGAGAAACACTTCCGAAAACTCATTAACAACGGGGACCGACTCAAGGGTAGGGGTCTCGGAATCTATATTCCTCACCCTAACAAGATAGTAAACGCACCCCTTAAAGTTCATCTTTCTAGCTTTTAGATAAAAAATTAATTGACCTCGAAACATAGAATTTCCCCCCTTCCACTCCAAGATAGGCTCATTAGGGAACTGAAACTTGACTACTCTGGTCTCACAATCAATAGAGGCATAACAAGCATGCAACCAATCTATCCCAAGAATAACATCAAAATCTAGCATATCAAGCTCTACAAGATCAACATGAGTGACTCTATGGGATAAGGAGATGGGACAATCTCTATAAACTCTCTTAGTCATGATATATTCTCCAATCAGAGTAGAGACACGAAAAGGATCTAGCAACACATCCGGAACAACATCAAACCTCATAGCCACATATGGCGTCACAAAAGACAAGGTAGCACCGGGATCAAGCAAAGCATAAACATGAAAATGGAAAACTCTTAACATATCGGTAACCACATCGGGAGAGCTCTCTTGTTCATGACGAGCCTGAAGTGCATAAAATCGATTTTGCTTCTGAGCATTCGAACTCGATCCTCTAGGTGGAGCTTGCTTATTCTCTCTTTCCTTGGCCGTGAGAGATGGACAATCCCTCATCTTGTGACCACTCTTTCCACAATTATAACAACCATCCGTACCGGCTAGACATCTACCCTCATGCTTTTTCCCACACTTAGCACAAGGAGCCAATAAAGAACCATCATTATACCCTCCTTGAGACTTGGGGTTAGACACCCTATCATTGTTGGACTTCGGAGGAGCATTGGATGAGCCTTGGCCGGAGAACCTTTGTCGAAATCTAGGACGACCATGTCCATTAGACCTTGCATGCGAAAAGTTACCATCTCCGGTCCTAGCGCTCTTGGTCTCCCTAGACCTTTCCTTATTCTTTTCTTCTTCAATTTGTTCAGCATAAGCCATGAGGCGAGAAATATCCATGTCATGCACAAGCATGGCGGTGCGGCACTCTTACACCAACATATCGGACACTCCTGACACAAATTTGCTCATTCTTGCCCTTGGGTCGGCAACTATGGACGGAGCATATCTAGCTAATTGTGTGAACTTCAATTCATACTCTCTCACACTCATATTTCCTTGTCGAAGGTTGATAAACTCAAGAACCTTAGCCTCTCTCTTCTCAAGAGGGAAGAACCTATCAAGGAAAGCAACCTTGAATTTCTCCCAATCAACAGAACACTCATTAACCGCCCTCTCACTCTTCCATTAATTGAACCAAATTTAGGCAACACCCTTGAGTTGATAAATGGCCAACTCCGCCTTTTCGTCCGGCGTCACACCCATGATCATCAACACCTTGTACACTTCATCGATGAACTCTTGAGGATCTTCCTCTACCTTAAAGCCATGAAATTCTGGAGGATTCATTCTAGTAAAGTTCCTCACTCTTGAAGCAGTCGTACCCACATTTGGGTTCACGGGAGCCACCACCTCTCTATTGGCTTAGGCCGTCACGGCTTCAGCCAACACTTGGAAAGCAGCCCTAAACTCCGCATTAGTCACTTGTTCCGGCAAAGGGTCAACCAGAACTTGAGGAGCTTGAGGAGAAGGTTCTTGTTCCACATTCTCTCCCATGTTTCTTCTAGCGTAAGCTCTTCGGGTCGCCATATCCTAAAACACATAGGATAGGGATTAGGAGAGAGATATATAGTGTTAAACTCTATGGCATGACTTAAGAGTAATGAAAGAAGTGAAATTTCTTAAACGTCTTATAGCCTCTCATTCATAAATGTGGCGTGCTTCACACTCATGAACAAGACTCTACTTGACGCGGCTTATAAGACTTCCTAGGATCTTTCAAAAACCTTGCGCTCTGAATACCAAGTTTGTCACGACCCAAGGTACCCCTTAGATGTGACATGGCGTACAAGACCCCGAGAGGCCTCATACAAGCCCTTAGCATACATTACATACAAGACAATAAAGAATAAAAGTTCGAAAGAGAATTTCATATCAAAAGCTTTTAAAAGAAACAGCGGAAGTCTACATCTCATGTCTCAAAGCCAATCTATCATAGAAAGTAAAGTTGGGACGTAACCCAATACAATCCAAAACTGAAAGGAAATACATGAAAGAGAAATAAGAGCTAGGCTATGTCCTCAAATGGATGAGGACTCACCAAGTCTTCTATCAAGTCTCTAATCAAGCTCTAGCCACAAGTGGTAGGTGAATCGCCACGTCCTACACCAAAGAAGTTAATGTAGGCAAAAGTATGTGCTAGCACAATTAAGTACTAAGTATGATAGCAATGCACATCAACACATAAATTGTGCTAGATATAGAGACATAATCATGGAATGGAATGGCCAAGCTAAAAACATGGTAAACATGAGAAACATGAAACATAAAGCATATATCAAGGCCAAAGCAAGCTAAATCATCTTTCCTTCTTTTCTTTACTTCATCGTCATTAGAATAGCTCCTTAAGAACATGGGTAATCACCTCTTGTCCTTTTAAGTCATATTGGGAGTATTATGTGAGAAAACCTTTCACAACTCAACCATAGCATCATCATACCATAACTTTGGTACTTTACTCTCAAAGAAACCTTAATTCATCATGCTTATATTTCATAGTTCATAGAGTTCATATGGGTTCATGCAAGTTCAACTCATATGATGCAATTCAATGCAAACTCATGCTTAGAAAGCCATAATTAGGACAATTTACCCATACTTGAAGGAACTCACATAATAGAGGAAAATCATGGTTTTGACTTGATCATGCGAAATTCATAAGATTATCCTCAATTCATTCATAATTCATGCTTGATTTCATAGAGAATTCATACACTTCATTAAATTATAGTCCAACCCAACAATCAAAGCATAGATTATCAAATTGGGGAGAATTAGCTTGGGATCATGGGGGTTCATGCAATATTTACATCAAATCATGTAATTCACGCTAATTCGTGCACTGAGTAACTTTATAATGCTAGATCGTGCACTAGAAATCATAAAATCAACAACTGAAATCATAATTGAAGAACACACAATGATTGATCAAAACCCTAATTCAATTGGGTTAGTATTAACCTTTGAAAATCATGAAGAAAAGCAAGGGCCAATTGGAGGAAATGACTCCTAATGGTGAACAATATCATACCTCAAAGCAATCCACAAGAAATTGGAAAAGATTGAAGGTCTTCAATGGAGGATTCAAGCTTTCTTCTTCTTCCTTGAGAGTTGAGAGAGTTTCTTTTAGAGAGAGAAATATTTGAGAGGAGAGTTTAGGAATGAGTTAGAATGAAAGAAATTAGGCTTAGAAATTATTTATAGGTCTTAGATTAAGGGTATAACCGACTTAGCTTAGTAGGTAAACAATTAGGGAAAAGACCAAAAAGCCCTTAATTAAAAACTGCCGGGGCCAATCACCGGACAGGATCTACGATCCGTACATCAATTGACGGATCCTCCTTCTCTTCCGTCAATTGATTCAGAAAGTTCATTTTGGGCTAAAAATTTGTCTAAGTTTGGAAGGCATCTACGGAACCCATCTACGGCCCCGTCAACTGAACTACGAACCGTCCTGCTGTTCCGTAGGTCAAAGTTCAGAAACTTGGAAATCCTGAAAGTTCACAGTGCCATTGACGGTCCCCACCTACGGCCCGTCAATTCATCTACGGCCCGTAGGTGGCCTCCGTAGGTCACTGTCTTCAGGTGAGTTCTGCATTAAAAATTCTTTGAAAGCTTGAAGTGTTACAATACCTCCCCCTTGAGAACATTCGTCCTCGAATGTGAATCAAGACATCATGAGAAGGGTAATAGACACGGACTAACAACCCAACCTCGCATGCAATCACATAAGTGCACATATCCGGGAAGGAAACATCAACTCCAAGCTAAAGCATGATCAACACATCATATCATGAAGACTTTATGCAACTCATACTTAAATGCACATAATCATATAAGACTCTTCATGAACATGCATAATCAAGGAATCTTGGAAATCAACTATGACACATGAGACCAAAAGAATCACCATGAGGATCAAGATACCTAGAGCTAGAGTAGGATCGGAAGAAAAGATATGAGGATATCGGGACATCATATCGGCCTCGGCCTCCCAAGTAGCACCCTCAACCAGCTGATTCCTCTATAGAACTTTCACGGAAGCAACTTCATTATTTCTTAACTTCCGGACTTGCCGGTCTAAAATCTCAACCAGAACTTCTTCATAGGAAAGACTATCCTTTATGCCAAGATTCTCTAATGGCATTATAGAGGTAGGATCACCAACACACTTCTTCAACAATGAGACATGGAAAATCAAATGCACTGAGGCCAAATTATTAGGCAAGTCAAGCTCATATGCGACCTTACCAACACGTCTCAAAATCTGATAGGGGCCTACATAACGGAGACTAAGCTTCCCTTTCTTCCCAAATCTCATTACACCCTTCATGTGTGAGATTTTCAAGTAAACCCAATCATCAACATCGAACTCTAATTCTCTTCTTCTAACATCGCCATAGGACTTTTGTCGACTTTGGGCAGTTTTCAACCTTTCCCTAGTAAGTCGAACTTTCTCCATAGCTTCATGCACCAACTCCGGGCCTATCAAAGCAACTTCACCAACTTCAAACCAACCTATAGGAGATCTACACCTCCTACCATAGAGAGACTCAAATGGAGCCATACCAATACTAGAATAGTAGCTATTATTATAAGCAAACTCAATTAAAGTCAAGTGATCATCCCAAGTACCCTTGAAATCAATTACACAAGCTCTCAACATATCTTCCAAAGTTTGAATAGTACGCTCCTCTTGCCCATCGATTTGGGGATGAAAGGCCGTACTAAGCTTAACACGAGTACTAAGACCTTTTTGGAACGATTTCAAAAATTTAGAAGTAAATTGTGCAACACGATCGGAGATGCTGGATAAAGGCACTCCATGCAGCCTAACCATCTCCCTCAAATACAACTTAGCATAATCCTCCGCCGAATAATAAGTCTTGACGGGAATGAAATGGGCTGACTTCGTCATTCTATCAACAACAACCCAAATCGAATCGTATTGTCGCCTCGTGCGAGGCAAACCCACAATAAAGTCCATATTCACATCTTCCCACTTCCAGTAGGAATACTAATATCTTGGGTCAAACCTCCAGGCCTCTAATGCTCAACTTTCACTTGTTGACAATTAGGGCACTTAGCCACAAACTCTGCAATATCTTTCTTCATTCCGTTCCACCAATAAATTTCCTGCAAATCAAGGGACATTTTGGTAACTCCTGGGTGGATGGAATATCTAGAACTATGGGCTTCCGATAAAATTTGCTCTCTTAAACCCTCTACATTGGGAACACACAAACGACCTTTAATCGAAGCACACCATCTCCCCCTTGGGAGAAAGCCTCAATGGACTTCTTAAGTACTGCTTCCTTTAGTTCAACCAAGTTAGGATCAAGACCTTGCTTAGCTTTCACATCATGCACAAAAGAGGATTCGGAACCCTTGTGAACCGTAACACCACCTTTAGTAGAATAAACCAATCTAACACCCAATCGAGCCTATCTATGGACATCGCGAACCAACTCTTTCTTACCATCCTCAACATGAGCAACCCTATCCATAGATAATCTACTAAGAGCATCCGCCACCACGTTAGCCTTATCGGAGTGATAGAGAACACTCATATCATAGTCTTTTAACAACTCGAGCCACCTTCTTTGGTGGAGATTCAAATATTTCTGTTTAAATACATATTGCAAACTCTTATGGTCGGTGAAGACATCTACATGTACCCCATACAAATAATGTCGTCATATTTTCAAAGCAAACACAACTGCCGCTAATTCCAAGTCATGAGTAGGATAGTTGTTTTCGTGCACCTTAAGTTGCCTTGAAGCATAAGCAATGACTTTCCCATTTTGCATAAGAACACATCCTAGCCCAATTCTCGAGGCATCACAATAAACCACAAAACCATCGGATCCTTCCAGTAGAGTCAATATCGAACCCGAAGTAAGTCCATCCTTCAACTATTGGAAACTCTTCTCACATGCCTCGGACCATACGAATTTAACCTTCTTTTGAGTCAAAGCCGTCAATGGAGAAGCAATAGATGAAAACCCTTCAACAAACCTCCTATAATAACCGGCTAAGCCCAAGAAACTACAGATATCCGTAGGTGATAAAGATCTAGGCCAATTCTTAACCGCTTCCGTCTTCTTAGGATCTACCTCAATGCCCTTACCGGAAATAATGTGACCAAGAAAAACCACGGACCTTAACCAAAACTCACATTTACTAAACTTCGCAAAGAGTTGTTGGTCCTTGAGGACTTGCAACACAATCTTCAAATGATTAGCATGTTCACCCTCATTCTTTGAGTAGATCAAAATATCGTCAATAAACACAATCACAAACATGTCAAGGTATTGCTTAAACACTCTATTCATCAGGTCTATAAATGCGGCTGGAGCATTTGTCAACCCAAACGACATCACCAAGAACTCATAGTGACTATACCTAGTCTTGAAAGCCGTTTTTGGAATATCATCTTCTTTCACCCTTAATTGGTGATAGCCCGAATGAAGGTCGATCTTAGAGAAATAACTAGCCCCTTGAAGTTGATCAAACAAGTCATCTATCCTTGGTAGAGGATACTTATTCTTAATGGTAACCTTTTTCAATTGGTGATAGCCGATGCACATACGGAGTGAACCATCTTTCTTCCTTACAAACAAGACTGGGGCACCCTATGGAGATATACTTGGCCTAATGAAACCTTTATCCAACAAGTCTTGAAACTGCTCTTTTAGTTCCTTAAGTTCCGCCGGAGCCATTCTATATGGAGGAATAGAAACAGGTTGCGTATCTGAGAGAAGGTCAATACCGAAGTCTATTTCCCTTTCGGGAGGAATACCGGGCAAGTCATAGAGAAACACTTCCGAAAACTCATTAACAACGGGGACCGACTCAAGGGTAGGGGTCTCGGAATCTATATTCCTCACCCTAACAAGATAGTAAACGCACCCCTTAAAGTTCATCTTTCTAGCTTTTAGATAAAAAATTAATTGACCTCGAAACATAGAATTTCCCCCCTTCCACTCCAAGATAGGCTCATTAGGGAACTGAAACTTGACTACTCTGGTCTCACAATCAATAGAGGCATAACAAGCATGCAACCAATCTATCCCAAGAATAACATCAAAATCTAGCATATCAAGCTCTACAAGATCAACATGAGTGACTCTATGGGATAAGGAGATGGGACAATCTCTATAAACTCTCTTAGTCATGATATATTCTCCAATCAGAGTAGAGACACGAAAAGGATCTAGCAACACATCCGGAACAACATCAAACCTCATAGCCACATATGGCGTCACAAAAGACAAGGTAGCACCGGGATCAAGCAAAGCATAAACATGAAAATGGAAAACTCTTAACATATCGGTAACCACATCGGGAGAGCTCTCTTGTTCATGACGAGCCTGAAGTGCATAAAATTGATTTTGCTTCTGAGCATTCGAACTCGATCCTCTAGGTGGAGCTTGCTTATTCTCTCTTTCCTTGGCCGTGAGAGATGGACAATCCCTCATCTTGTGACCACTCTTTCCACAATTATAACAACCATCCGTACCGGCTAGACATCTACCCTCATGCTTTTTCCCACACTTAGCACAAGGAGCCAATAAAGAACCATCATTATACCCTCCTTGAGACTTGGGGTTAGACACCCTATCATTGTTGGACTTCGGAGGAGCATTGGATGAGCCTTGGCCGGAGAACCTTTGTCGAAATCTAGGACAACCATGTCCATCGGACCTGAAAAGTTACCATTTCCGGTCCTAGCCCTCTTGGTCTCCCTAGACCTTTCCTTAAGCTTTTCTTCTTCAATTTGTTCAACTTGAACCATGAGGCGAGAAATATCCATGTCATGCACAAGCATGGTGGTGCGGCACTCTTTCACCAACTTATCGGACACTCCCAACACAAGTTTGCTCATTCTTGCCCTTAGGTCGGCAACTATGGACGGAGCATATCTAGCCAATTGTGTGAACTTCAGTGCATACTCTTTCACACTCATATTTCCTTGTCGAAGGTTGATAAACTCAAGCACCTTAGCCTCTCTCTTTTCAAGAGGGAAGAACCTATCAAGAAAAGCAACTTTGAATTTCTCCCAATCAAGAGGACCCTCATTAACCGCCCTCTCACTCTTCCATTGATTGAACCAAATTTGGGCAACACCCTTGAGTTGATAAGCAGCCAACTCCCCACCTACGGCCCGTCAATCCATCTAAGGCCCGTAGGTGGCCTCCGTAGGTCACTGTCTTCAGGTGAGTTCTGCATTAAAAATTATTTGAAAGCTTGGGGTGTTACATGGGAGCCCGGCTGTCGTTTCTTGGCTTCAGATTCATGTTACTCTTCACTCATTAGACTTAGCTATTTTGTGTACTTGTCGAGCTTATGGGGTCCGTTCAGATTTTATTTAAACTTGCGCATGAGTGTACCTTATGGTCTTATGAGGTCCAGTTAGGTTTAGTTTATCTGCACTAGATTTACTTTTGGTATGCTCGTGTGCTTTCTTTCATATGCGCTTTGACCTCTATTTATGTATAGATTCTATCTTTTCATATTGTCTTTACCTTTCTTGCTCAGTCGGCCTATGATGCCTACTGAGTACCTTTGTTTTGGTATTCATGTTACACTCTACATCTATTTCGTGATGCAGGTCCTAGTACCAGCTACCGGCGGTGATCGTTCGTGCCATCTTCAGCAGCTTTTAGGATCAGAGACGTGGGTGAGCACTTTGCGTCCTGGATCAGCCTATCTCCTTCTGTATATGTGTGTTGCTAGTCTTTTGCTTTTGAGACGGCTTTGTTTGTGGTCCACTTTTAGGACTTGCACTTTCATTTTAGATAGCTCTGTACTTGTGACTTCCAGGTTTTGGGAGGGATTCTCTTGCATATAGTTTTTGGCTTGCTTCCGCTTCTGTCTTGTTTTGTAGTTTTAGTGTTATTTGTGTTTAGTTCTACCCTTATACTCATTACTTGTCATTCTGGGTTGCGGATTGGCTTAACTACTGTGGGTTATAGTAGGTGTCATCATGACTCGAGGAATCGGGTCGTGACACTTGGTTGGGAACACGAGCCATAGTTGGCCTCGTAGACTTGGCCTTAAAAAAGTTGAAAATCTAGTACTTAGAAAGTACGAAGGGAATGATGGGTCGTGCACTAAAAGAAGGGTCATGGATTGGTTCTCGTGGTTACCATTAAGAAAGTTGGTGTTTCCAGTAAGTAGGTATACGACTAGCCAATACAGGCCATAAAAGGGAACACGGTCCTTACTTGGCATTCGTGGTTTGAGGCCTCAGGATCCAGGCCTAAGTACAAGACTCAGTGTACGAGGGTGTTGTACGAGTCGTATGAGAAATGACGGATCGTGGAAGTTAGCTCATGGTTTTTCATCATAGAGTTGGGTTCCAGTCACTTGGATTATGTGGAACGTTGTACGGACAGTACATGGTGTCCGTAGACCTATTTGACATTTATTTTAACAATGCTATTTGTTTCTTTTCCTACTATTATAATTCCTATACTACGTAGTTTTAAGCCTATTTCTAAGACCCTAATTCTTCCACATGCACTCTCATTCTGTCAAAACCCCAAACTCTCTCTCAAGTTTTCTTCCCCAAGACAAGGATTCCTCATCTCCAAGGATCAAAGCTTCAAGTCTCCTTTCCAGATTTCAATCTAGGTTTCATCAAGGTATGTGGGAAATTCATCAATGGGTTCCTATTCACCCATTGAGTCCCAGAGAAACCTCAAATTCTCCTTTTATGATTGTTACCTAATTCTAGAGTTTCATGATTTTCTTGTGGATTCAATTGATTATAAGTTTATTTATCATGATTGATCTTATTATGCGTGATTTGATTATAATTCAATGTTTTCAATGATATTTTCATAAACCAATGCCATTCAAGTAATTTTGATATGAATTCAAGCTATGATGATATACATGCATTATGATTTGAAGAGTTTATGAATCAAGAATGCTTCCGAATAAAG
Source organism: Solanum appendiculatum (assembly GCA_018342035.1). Lineage (NCBI taxonomy): Eukaryota > Viridiplantae > Streptophyta > Magnoliopsida > Solanales > Solanaceae > Solanum > Solanum appendiculatum. The sequence goes on from JAGDQO010000370.1 coordinate 186,316, forward strand.
TATCAATATGTTTTTATGAAATTAAGTTTCTTCCGATTGAAGTACTCTCATTATGAAAAATTATCATGATTTAGATGTTTTCGATTAGGTGTCTCTTATGAATATGTTATGAAATCATAATTTTTAAAGGAGCTATTCTTATGACTATGAAATTTTCATGAATGATTTTGCATTACTAGATTCTTACTATTTCACAGATTATGAATATGATATGATTATGCATGTTTTCCGTTGGGAGTTTACTTAGCACCGAGTTGGACTAGTGGCGATTACCCAAGTCCCAGAGTTATGTGTCCCCGTAGGATTGTCTCGAATAGAAATTAGCTAGCGAATCCACTTAAGCTCATGATTATGGCCCTTACCAGTAGGACACTCTCTTTTTGGTGTGGAAGTAGTACACTGAACTCCATGTTACAGCTCCCATGGTTTATGTTAGTTAACTGTATCTCCCACAAAATATTATGATTTCTACTTGTGTTATGATTATGATTATTTCAGAATATTGCATTGACCTTATACTATGTTTTCAGAATCAGATTATCAATTTTCATGTCATGCTTACTTGGTCATTGCATTATCATATTTTCAGACTTATCATGCTTATGTTATGTTTATGCATCTTTACTCATGCTCAATACATTCTGAGTACTGACCACATACATTTTTTGTGCATATATTGTTTTATAATATAGATTTTGACGCACATCCATCCGACCGCGATTAGTACAACTTCTTATCAGCCTAACACAACTTTTGGTGAGTCCTCATGGTTCAGGACCTTACCACACATATGAGTTCTTTCATGTTCATTTCATGACTTTCAATCTTCAAATTTGTTCTAGTAAGTTAAGACTTGTCCTAGCCACTTATTATGTAGTAGATGCTTATTGTCATACATAATATTTTTCCGCATTATGGTCCTTGTACTTAGTTTTGCATTTATGTTGAGATTATCATTTGAGACTTATATTCCACTTTCATGTTATTTCAGTTATGTTGTTATCTTAGTGTCATGCTATGCCATGTGCTTAAGCTTAGAGTCTCTCAGGATTCTAGGTACCATGTCACATCTAGGGGTAGTCTTGGATCGTGAGAAGTTATCCGCATAATTCACTTAGACACCTCAACTAGAGCTAGTACATATTGAATACTTAAAATATTCAAAACGTGTACCTATTCAACACAAAGTACCAATGTGGCAAAAACATGTTCTTCACTTTTGATGGGTGAGTGAAGATATCCCAAATGACATTTTTCTTTTATTTTTCTGAAAAAAGTACACTTTTTACTTTATTGACACTTGACATTAATAAATGACTAAAAAGAAAAAAGAAAAAAATCTAACTAACAACAAAAAAAGAAGAAGGCACGTCTTCAGAATGTTTCCTCAACTATTTCCATCCACCATAATTCCATCATTTCTTTACATACATCACATGCCACCTCACCCCCTCCACCTTTCTCTTTTTCTCTCGCCCTCTCCAATTATTCTTATGTTTCTCCTCTTTTTTTCAAGTTTCAAATATTCCAACAAAGCTCCATTTATTCTGATGAAGGAAAAATTAAATTGATTCTTTTTCGGGCAAAAGTTTGTTATTGTTTTTTGTAATTGTGACAAATGTTTATCAATCGAAAGAAAATGAAGGCAATGGGTAGAAGATTTTGATGATATCAGAATGAAACGGGAATGCGTATTTAGCTTGGGTGGAAGCAATGATCTACTACCGATGCCGACGAAAGTGGTAAGGTTCAATGGAGAAGAAGAAAGGGGTGAGGTAGTGATTTATTTGCGTGGTCGACGTCGGCGTCGACGGAAAGGAAAAATAGTCTCAACATGAAGAAGAAATAGACTCTCAGGTACTACTTAACACCTTACATGGTAATAATCTCATCTACTCACACATTTATATTGATTGCAGGTCGATGCTCCTACAGATGAAAGGGTCAACCATGAACCATGCCCCGAGGGAGGCTAATATGGTAGCAGACCTACTAGCAGTATCCGGAAGGAAGACGAAGGATCCACATATGATATGTAATCAACCCTATGTTTTTGGTGCATCTCCTTCGTTTGTTAAAAATGTACTAGAAAGAGATGCAATAGGAACTAAATCGACTAGATCAGTTCCTCTTTTGTATGGATAAACTTTCTTATCTAAATAAATAAAACACCTTCCATTTTCAAGCAAAAAAAAAATGAAGAAGAAGATGGAAAGTTGGGGGGCGTTAATTAAAAAAATTAATTTTTATTTTCTTAAAATTCTTTTTGGATTATTTAAATAGAGTTTTTAGAAAATTGGATCCATTCACCACATGCCATGTTTCATTGATACACCTATTATGTATTTGCTTTTGAGATACCCACAATTTTGTTTTTCAACTAATTGTCATTTTATATCTAGTAGGTATAAATTTCTTAATAGATACAAGCCTAAATAATATAGGTAATTCATGGAAGGGTACCAACGTAGCTGAGACTAGTAGTTAATAAGAGAGGTAATCTATCAACTATTCCACCATCTCCTTGATTTTACGTTTTGAGTCCCATTGTTTGTACGGAATTTGCCAGAGGAATCGTTCGGAAGCGTCGATTATTCAGATACTAGCCTGTATAATAATAAATAATAATGGAAGAACTGGTAAGAAGCTATTAGAATCGCAGAATCATTGGGTATTTGACAAATGACATTTTTGAATTCGGTCATCTTGATCAATCAGCAATTGTTAATCCTTATTTGCTTTGAATCAGAAAAAGGATGATTTGCTGAGTGAGATAAAGCAACTACAAGAAAAAATTGACGGTGATCCCACTGCGCAGAAGATATTATCGCTTCTCGAAACGTCCAAGGTGAGTCCTGAAGTTCTCTCTCTTTCAGTAATAGATTGTACATTACTGGTATATGCTTAGTTTTTGATGGGTTTAGTGACTAACAGCGGTAGAAAACCTATCATTGTTTAACCTAAAATTTGTTTATTAGATCAATTAGTTAAATTATTATAATTAATTCAAATCTTGGTGATTCTTGATAATGTGAATGTAATTGGAAAAATGATATGAAAAATAACAAGACATTAGCGAAATTTAGATTATTGATAAAAGAAGAGATAAAAGACGAAAGTAACATGTGTATTCAGGTGAATTTAAATGGTAACAATAGTGGGGATGAGTGGGGGAGTTTATAAGGTAGGCCGGTGGTATTTGCTTCACGATTCACACTCATTTCAGCCATTACATGGCTAACGTCATTGCCATTAAATGAGATTAAATGGAAAACAAGATATCTTGGAATCTGGCCGTTGTATGAGTTATCTACCGTCCGGTGCGAATAAGGCGGGTCCGGGTGATGATTCTCGGATGGTCCAAGTCTTTGGTTTGACTGGCGTTCACTGACTCAACAGTTGACTGTTATCCTATCTACGCTTGCGACATGTCCCTGTCAAATAGTCTTCGCTTCTGGTATATGTTTGCCAATACAATCATATTGTTGCATTCTGGTCCTTGTGGATGATTAAGTTTACACTGTTGAAGTTGTTTCTATATTTTTGGATGAAATCCTTTTCTTGACATGAAATATTTAACCTGATATCTGCTGCCTTTTGCGATCTTGTAGATGAGCATCATTTGTTGCTTAACCAATATCTCAACCTAGGAAAGATTTTAAATCTTAAGAAAATAAAAAGATTCCATGCAATTCTATTTAGCTCAATATCCTTTTCTCGACGTTCTCTTCATCTTTCTTCTCTTATTTATACTCAATATCTTGGTAGCATTTTCTTTTTTAATCTCATTTTAAAAGATTATCTTGTCTCATGCGGCCTTCTTCTTTGATGTCCTTCTGCCATGATTAAATGCATATGACCAACTTTTGCTCTGGATTCTTTTAGGCCCTTGACAGCCAAGAATCTGAACTCCAATCTAGGTGCATCCTAGAACATGCTAAATTGCAAACTAAGGTTGATGAGTTTGAGGAGCTACTGCAAAGAGGCAAAGAGGTGAAGTTCTCTGAAAATTTGGACCATACTTTTCAGGACTCCATTGAGAAGCTTGATTCTGCAAAGAGGGTAAGAAAATGCTTTACTTTTTTGCTGACAATAACAAAGATCGAATAGATTGAGTTATGCCCCTTTCACGTGGTGGGCATACCATGGCGCGACCCATCATAGCCAGTCAAACTTTTAAATTTATATGAGCCCCCTGACAGCTGGTGGACTGATGAGGGCGGGCTTAGCAGGACTAGCTGGCTTCTAGGTTGGTAAACTTCTGAAGATGAGGTGCACATAACACCTTAGGTGAATCCCATATCGAAATGGGAGAGGAAAATAAAGAGCTTTATAAGGCATAACTCAAGTTCACATGGTATGCGAGCTTTTGGGGCTTGATGTTGCGTAGCACGAGAGATAAATCCGCTCGTACGATACGTCCCATGGCCTTGGGTTGTAACAATTTCAATTCCTTTTTGCTATGTCTACTTACCTCTAACTCACTTCCAACACCCAAATCAATATCTACATCAATATTCAAACATCATAATTAATTACCAACACAGAGTATCACTCAATTGGCATGTTTTAAAGCATGGCACGAGTTTAAAATTACCTAAATACATGCGGGGCATTATAGATATAAGCTAGCAGATGTTCTTACCAAATCCGTAGGAAGACCTCGAGTCGAGTATATTTGTAACAAGATTATGTACGCGCCAACTTGAGGTAAGATTGTACAAGATTTAAAATAATTGGAATTGATTTTATTAGGAATTTGATTATGACTTGATTTCGTGATTATACCCTTACTATATTGTTAAAGAAGTTACAATAAAATCCAAACCAAACTTGAGGGATTAATCATGCTTCTTACTTGGTTTCTCTCTAATTTCTCATGGCCAGGCCAATTTGAGTAGCCTTTATCTGATATGCTATGTTTATGCTTCTTACAAAAGTTTGTGCTTTGTTTGTTGGTTTGGATGTTCATCACACAAACTTAGATATTGCTTCAGTTTTACCAAAAATATGAAGGATTATATCTAGTCTGAATTACATCTAGTCTGAATTACATCAACCTATTCTGTTTAATCAATGTTCTCATTGTCTTTGCTTATTATGCTGTATGAATCTTTTGTACATCACTTCTACATTGTTATTTTCCTTTTCATGATATTTTTGAGGTAGCAGTTGTTATGTTGATTTTGAAGAATTTCTAGTTGGTAAGGACTGATACCGTAATTACTAGATTCTGCTTTACCACTAGAAGGGAAGACGGAAGAGAAGATGGGCATGGGACATTGCTCCATTTGCTCTTATGTGTGTAGTGTGGAGAAAAAGAAATACAAGAACTTCTGAAGGAATTAAATATCATCTTGTATATTTGAAGAATAGCCTTTTATCCCTCATGTTTCTTTGGTGCACCCATGAGATTCCTATTTGTTCGGATCTCTTGTTTTGGTATTATACTTGTATATGGGATTTTTTTCCTTTTATTAATGAAATCATTCCTTAATTGATCACAGAGAAAAAGGAAGCAAATAAATCCACACTTGTTTAGGGAGGGTGTTGAGAAACATACAAAATAGAAGGGTATCTTCTGGCTCAAGAAAGGTAATCTAAGATGGAAGTACAAACTTGTGGGTATAAATTCTCTCTGCTAGACTTGATGGTTATTGTGGGAATTGAAGATATGATGGGGTGAAAAGGACGCACTTAACATTACCTTCTATAGCTGGTTTTATCTGTAGTGTTCAACTAATTATAAGCTTTAAATTATACTCATGTGTTTGAAAAAGAGCTCTTTTCAACTGTTCTGCAAAAGTGAAATCACCTCCAAAGTAGATTTATTTGAACTCCATCTGAGGACTATAGTTAGGTGCAGGCAAAAGCTTGCGGTCAGTGGTAAATGTATAGGTTAAATGTGGATTCAAGGTATAAATGTTTGAGCTAATCAGATTATATCTAACAAAAAGTCAATATTATGGCTCAAGGTTTTAAGTTTCTCTTATGTTGGAGAGTCAAAATCGATGTTCTCAATAACTTTTCCTTGTTTCTAGGACATTATTTTTCAGATCTTCCTTCAGAATTCCACTTTGGTTAGGATGAAATATTCTGTAAGAGTTAGTAATCAAATTACTCCATGATTGCCTGTACCTGTCCTAAGTGAGTAGACATATCCAATTCATGTTTCTTTTAAGTTTGTCACCCTTGATATTACATCATAAAATGAGATGTCATTCATGTATAAAGTGTGGGCCTTTTCCCAAACTGAATAAAATGTATGAAAAGGACGAAATGAAGGCATCAACTTGGAGTCGATAGATTGCCACGAGTGATTACATAATTGAGCATCAGTCTTTTACCACAGTGCTTGAGCCTTGTCATCTCCCTTAATAGTCCTTTTGGTCAAGTGATCTTGAACACCTTGATCTTTGCATCACAACTCAATCGAGGAAGACCAGGTTAAATAGTTTGAACTTCCAATTAAGGGTTTTTAAGTAATAATAAAACCTGAATTTCCCGTCCTGTATTTTGGAGCCAAAATATCAAACTTGAAAGACCAATTCGATGGAAATGAGGTCTAGCAAAATCACAGCTGAAAACAGTGAAGAAACCACTAAAAACTGGCTGAAAAAAAGGGTGAAAAAGTCACTGTACCATTGGAAAACACTGTTCCGGTGACCCGTTTACTAGAAAAATCCCCGTGAGTGGGGTAGGAAACAACAAGTGACCACCGTAGGTAAAGACTCCAACTTGAAAAATACCGGGAAACTACCTCACACATCGGCATGTGACTTTACTGGCTCGCCTGAACACTAGATGCTGACAGCACATGCAGGGTTGGCTGCCAGAAAGTCTTATTGGGGTTTGATCTCCGGTCGATGACGAATTTTATGGTAGTGCTGGTTTTCACACAACACTGAAGTAAGAAGAGGATGATGCAAAACGTCTGAGCTAGTCATTGGAAAAATGAGGCTCGCTGACTGTGATTTTTCTCTTTTCATGAATATTTTTCACCACATGCCATGTGTGTAATAGTGAGCCGAGAAAATATTATTAAGATGCGTGAATTAATTTTCTTGCATTGAACCCTGTTTATATACAGACTTTACACAATACTCAATACCTATCTTCCAATATGGGACTCGTAGGTCGTTTGGTATGAGGGATGGGATAGACAAGATATCTCATGGATTATCTATCCCACCTTTTATATGGGATAGTTAACCCCACCATTTTAGTACAAATGATGGGATATAATCCCAGGACTAATTAATACTAATAACCAAACACATGATAAAATAATCTTGAATTTTATCCCGGGATTGTTATCCTTATCCCACCAACCAAACAACCGCTTAGGGGTCGTTTGGTTGGTGGGATAAGGATAATAATCCTAGGATATCCCATGAGATTATTTTGTCATGTGTTTGGTAATGTGTATTATTTTAGTCCCAGGATTATTTTATCCCACCATTTTAGTATAAATGGTGGGAAAAGTTATCCCCTATAGATTGTGGCGAAATAATCCCATGAGATATCCTTGCCTATTCCAACCCACCAACCAATCAACCCCTTAGTATATAATTATACGAACTATCTAACAAGATGCATATGATAGGCTGTGTGTTCCTTGCCGTCATTGTTCAACAATAAATGATCAATGAAGACAAAAAAGGATAATAGAAATCGTCTTGTGAAAGCCCAAAAAGCAAATAAAGCCATTCAAAATGGGAATGCTTTTTCTCTTTTCACATCTTTGTGTAAATTTTGCATTTTTAAGTGTAGTTACCACACTCTAAGGAACTTTATAGGCCAACATCTCGATGGACTTTTTGCTCCACTAATAAGTTTGCATTCTGCAATGATCTTTAACAGTATGCCACCCCAATTTTTACCGTCTTTATGTTGAAGCCAATTTTTTGAAAGTTAAATGCAGAGTTATTTTCCTAAGATATACTCTCTAAAGAAAAAAAGGACCACAGATTTCTTTGCTGCTTGTGAGATATTTCCTTAGTCTGGTACATAGGGAAAGCTTTGTATTCCTCCTCTCCTTGGCTAAAGGACTTCGCCAGATCTGGTCCTTCACATGGATCTTGGTTTCTTGTTATGTACTTCTTGCATACCTCATGATAAACCCCATCTTGATGCATTTCCTTCTTTTCAGGCCTTAAGAAAACAATGTCGAGTGGGCAGCTCTGCACATTAATTGCTTTTGTGTTTTAAGTTTTAATCATCCAGGGAAAGTCAAAAGCAATTTGGACTATTTGTTAGATAGCCAATGGACCATTATCAGTTCTACATTAAGATGTTTAGGCTAACAACCATCAGGATTGCTAATTCAAGTATGACAGCATCCTTGATATGCAATCAGTTCTTGTAGCTTCACCTTTCAACTTACATGACATGCATCGTTCTACTTAAATTTATAGCATCTTTGTTTTTTGGATAAGATAAGATTTAGATTTAGCATCTTTCTACTTAAAACACAGCACCATTGTCCTTAAATTCACCACTATCCTATAAACTGCACCTTGATGATGTATGTCATATTAGAATTACAGTTCTTTTTCTTTTATAGGAACTTGCAGCTAAATTGAGGTCAACTCTGTCATTTAAACGGCAGCTCGATGATGTGCCATCACAAGCTGAACTCATTCAGTATGTTCCTCAATTAGTGCTTTTCCATTTTGTGCATTATACTCCTCATACATGCTGAATGTGGAAATCCCTCATTAATATGTTCGGTATACAAAGAGCATGAGTGTTGAATTGGTGTAGAATTGTTTTATTGAATCAAAAACCAAGTAAATTCTAGCTCTCTGAAACGTTTATCTGGAGCAAATTCAAGCTAAAGATTATGGGGTAGTCTTTTTTGTTTTGTTTTGTTTCGATAACCGTGGTGTCTGGGTCAACTTTCCCTCCATCATAGGTATTGGGTAACTCTTTCCACCAAGGTTTTGATAGATGGAAAGAAATCACATTGTGTTTTTGCCTCCACTGAGATTTGAACCTGATACATAATGGTTGTTAACCCACTACGTTGACTATTAGGCCACTCACCTTGGGTGCAAGGTTATGTGAGAGTCTATCCTTATCTAAAGGAACTTGAACTCTTTAAGCTTTCATTATTTATCAATGAAACCTCATTTCATCCTAGCCTAAATCTTGTAAGCCCTTACATTTGTGAAGAGGTGTTTGCTTCTAGAATTTCATAGGGTAGCATTTAGCTGAGATGAATGAAAGCAATTAGTTATGATATTTGATTTAGAAAACCCTGGAATTGGAATTGGCTTCAACCTGTTGATTATCTGGTTTTAGTTTGTTAATGAAACAATCTACACAAGGTGCCTAACTACTTTATAGATGCTTCAAATTTATTAAGTGAAAGAGTACCAGTATACAAAATTAGAGGATTTTATGTTCGACTTTTGTCCAAGACTCCAAGTTTCAGATTCTTACTATTGTGAATATCTTAGTAGGAGGTGGGATTTGATTCTCCAGCATCCCGCCATGATGATTTGGAGATGAAAACTGCGTAAGAGCATATTAGCTTATAGGATTTAGATATATTCTAATAGATTATAGGTTTGATGGCCTTCATAGTTTCTTGGTTGTTTGGGTTGGTGTTTTTAAAAATGGGGCAACAAAAAGTATTAATTGAAATGTCTCTCAATATTTTTATTAAGCATAATAGGGCTTTATATAGCCAACTTGATAACATAATCTGTAGAAAATCTGCATACCAAAAATTTTAGAAAGGCTAAATAATCTCAACAATTAAAACAACTAACAAATATTTAGAATTCAAATTCATCCTAAAGTTAGGTAACTTATTATGCTAAAAAATTACTGCAGTAACTAAAAGCAAATTCAACACTCCTCCTTTCCTTTAGATACTACAATTTTAAAAAGTTGCTCCTCCTCTATTTTTGCTTCTGTTGCTTGTGCTTGAGGATTGTTTTTAAGCTTGCACACTTTTGAAACATGGCTGGCTTGTTTGCAATTTCCACATATTGCATCACGTCTCCACCAACAAAAATTTTCCAAGTGTGTTTTTCTTTTGCGGTATTTGGAAAGAGGATAATTGCCTTTTTGTTTTCTATTTTGTGCTTAAAAAGCACCCTAAGCATTATCTTGTCTAAAGGCTCTTCTTTGCTCTTGTGCTTGAAGAGAATTTATTAGTTCTTCAACCGTGATAGTAGAGAGATCTTTAGACTCTTCCAGAGATGAAATTTTAGACTCGAATCTCTCTAGAATTGTCATAAGAATTTTTTCTACTATTCTGTCATCTTTGAACTCCTCGACAAGAAACGTGATTTTATTAACAATCAAAGAAATCTTGTCAGAATACTTAATAATAGTTTCATCCTCTTGCGTCCTAAGAGATTCAAAATCCCTTTTCAAATTCAAAATTTGCATTTGTTTGACTCGATCACTTCCTTGATTTTTTTTTAAAAAAAAATTCCAAGCTTTTGTCATCTCACAAGCAATGATTTTAGAAAAAATCGAATCAGCAATTGAATTTTGAATTACAGTTTTGACTTTGAATTTTTTGGTTTTTTCATCCACATAAGATTTAATTTGGGAAAGGGTAGGATTTGTAGGGAGAGGTTGTAAGGGTATATCTTCCGTTACAACTTTCCACAGATCATAGGCTTCAAGATATGATTTCATTTTCACTAGTGGAAATTTTTGGGGCATTCAAAGAGAGATTGCTGCTTTCCATTTTTTAGGTTAAAAATTGGTTGAGAAATGCTTGTGCATTGAAAAAAGCATGGGTTGGAAATAGCCATGACGGGTTAAAATGGATTGAAAAATAGCCCTTGCGGGTTAAAAGTAGACCTGACGAGTTAAAAATGATAATGATAGTTCTTTGGAAGAACTCACAGATCCTGTAAGATCAGTAAACCTCTTGATACCACTGTTGGTGTTTTTAATAACGGGCCAGCAAAAAGTATTGATTGAAATATCTCTCAATATTTTTATTAAGCATAATAGGGCTTTAAGGGGTCGTTTGGTACAAAGATTAATAATGCAAGGATTAGTAATGCAGGGATTAGTATTCTTATCAAGTGTTTGGTTCATTGTTTCCTACTTCATCTTGTGTTTGAATTAAAACTCTATAAAAAGCTTCTTTCCAATTATACCCTTGTATTATTATGTAATTGGGTCAAGGTAATTAATTGTCGGATAATTATTTTTTTATGACCTTCTAACTAGCTAGGAGAAGAACAATTTTATTATCATGTTTGCTATATTTTCACTTGAATTATTTGAGGATAAATAATTTTCATCTTAATAAATTAATCACTTACAAAATGTCAATTTTCAATTTTAAAAAAATAAACTATCTACTTTTAAAATCGAAAAGACGGTAAACAATAGTAAAATTGAGTAAATCATCTATATTTACATATAAAAATTGCAAGTTATAGTTTTAATTTGTATGCAATTTTATAAATTGTTCAAAATACAAATAATTAGAAAACTATACAAATATATATATATATAATACTTTCAATTATAAAACGTCATGTGGTTGCCATTTTAATTCGTAAATGTTAAACAACTCACATTTCAAATATTGTATTGATTTGTATTAGATTTATTTAGTAACAAACAACTCTCTCTAAATAATTTGTAAGCTAATTTATTTAAATAAATTTACTAGTATAAATATAAAACATAAAATCAAGAAAATAAACAAAATGACTAAAATAATTTGAGGGATATTTTTGTTTTTACATAGACTTATCCTATGGTATTAAATACTATGTATTACTAATACTTTGGTATTAAATACTATGTATTACTAATACCTTTAAATGGAAGGTATTAGTAATACATCCTCTAATACCATATAGGGTGTATAACTACCATGGATTAGTTATACATAGGCCCAAATTCTTACCAAATATAGTACTAAATAATACCATATATAATACATGGATTATTTCTCCTAGTACTCCTCACCAAACGACCCCCTAAAAGGCCAACTTGATAACATAATTTGCAGAAAATCTGCATAACAAAAATTCAAAAAAAGCCTAAATAATTTCAACAATTAAATCAACCTAACAAATATTTGGAATTCAAATTCATCCTAAAGCCAAGTAACTTATTATGCTAAAAAATTACTATAGTAACTAAAAACAAATTCAACAATTTGGGTAGTATTAAAATTACTCTAGAAAGATGGCAGAACAAAGAATAGAAAATTAGATGGCATCACGTATCAATTAGCCCTTATAGAACCCATCAAATTGTTTTTTTCTTTTTAATGAGTTTATCCAGGTATAAGAAGTTTAGTTCCTCAATTTCAATATTTTCTGATCTATATTAATTTTCTTGAACCACAACTAAGGTGCCCAGTCATACTAGTTTAAGGGAAAAAATAATCTAATTGGGGGTCGGTATGTTCTGATATCATATTTCCAGTAGAAGTTCATCCATTAGCCCACTGAGCACAACAAATAGAAAATTGTGCTCATGCTTTCATTCACTAAGCACAACAATTAAAGTGGTGGTGAAACACCATTAACTTACTATCCTTCTCTTTGGTGATTGAAGTATGCTCGTTGAGTGAAAACAAGAGTTTGAGAGAGAACTCAGCTTGATTATTCCCACAAACTATTGGGGTTTAAATAGTTAAGTTTATATGTCCTAAAAAGGAAAGAAAATCAATACCTAATTAAAATAGGAGTAAATCAAACTACCTACTATATTTACACATGCTATAGAATATTCCTAGGATTCTAACACTCGTTAATACACACATTCTCTTTGTTGAACCTTTATTTGTTACTATTAGAGTTCCACACCGATTAAATTAGTTGTATTTTGCTTTGGGTCAATCCTCATCACTTGAGCTAACTTTTGGGGTCGTATTATGCCCAATGTGCATTTTCCTAACGTGATATTAAAGTTAGACCCTTCTCTGATGTTGGGTTACCCAACATTGGGCCACTCTGTTATATTACTACAAGCTTCAAATGTTTAGTCAAGGCCATGAGGAAATCCGAAATCTGTAAGTGTATGAGTTGTTGCCTCCTTATAAGATGTTGTGAAATTCTCAGTACTTGAACTTTTTGTAAGTTTTGGTACCAAAGTTGTACAAATATTATTCATCCATAAATATACAAATTTATAGCATAGAAAAATAAACTAACTAGTAATCAGATCCCTTAATTCTAGGAGATTTGAGAATCAAGGGATGATTTTATTTGATCTAATATCCTAACCTATTCAATAGCATATCAGATATGACTTTGTTAGATCAATTTAAATCCTACAAAATCATATCTGATCACACTTATATTTACAAATCAACATTCCCTTTGTTAACATTGTAAAAAAAAAAAAATCAACACTCCTCCTCAGGTTAGCATGTAAATATTTGTCATGGCTAACTTGCTTACAAGAATTTCCAACTTTGGTTTAAACAAGCCTTTTGTGAAAATATCCGCAATTTGCTGATTTGGGACGAAAGGCATGCACACATTTCCTTCTTCAATCTTCTCTTCTATCCACTTCATCATGCTTTGTTTTGTCATGTAGAACTGGATTGTGAGCAATACTTATGGCGGTTTTGTTGTCATTGTACAACTTCATTGGTAACACAAACACTTTTTTAAGTTCTTCCATCATCTTCTTGAGCCAAATCATTTCACAGATCCCATGGGCCATAGATCGGTATTCAACTTCAGCACTGCTACGGGATACAACATGCTTTTTACTCCTCCAAGTCACGAGATTTCCCCATATAAAAGTACAATATCCTGATGTAGACCTCCTTTCAATAGTAGAACCTGCCCAATCTGTATCTGTAAAGGTTTCAATGCCCCTATCTTGACCTTTTTTGCAAAATAATCCTTTCCCTGGTGAGCTTTTCAGGTATCTTAGAATCCTGTAGACCGGTTCTTGGTGCTCTTCCTTCGGAGAGTGCATAAATTGATTCACTAAGCGTACAACAAAAGCTATATGAGGTTGAGTGTGTGATAAGTAGATCAACTTCCCCACTAGTCTCTGATATTGACTTTGGTCAACTGAATTTCCTTCTTTGTTTCCGAATTTTATATTCGGATCAATAGGTATTTCAGCTGCACGACAACCACTCATCCCTGTCTCTTTTAGAAGATCTAGTACATACTTTCTTTGTGACACCATAATGCCTTCTTTTGATCTTGCTACTTCTATGCCAAGAAAATATTTCAACTGGCCCAAATCTTTGATCTCGAATTCCGAGGCCAACAGTTCTTTTAAATTCTTCATTTCGGGCAAGTCATCTCTTGTAAGTATGATATCATAGACATATACTATTAGGATAGTTGTCTTTCCTTCAAGAGAGTGTCGAATGAACATGGCATGATCTGCTTGCCCTTGAGTGTACCCTTGTTTTTTTACAAACTGAGTAAACCTCTCAAACAAAGCTCTTGGAGATTGTTTGAGCCTGTAGAGAGAATAACGCTCCTTTGTTTCTAGGTTTTGTTACTCATTTAGAGTGATGTTTTTTCCGGAGCATGAAAATATGCTATTTTATAGTCTACATGGCTTCTTCATTACATTGATCCTAAGGTCCCAATATCTCTTGTATTAAATAAATATTTATAAACTTGAAAAGATTTCTGTGTTGGTGTGCTTGTTATTAGCCATGAATGTAGTTGTATTTATTAATGCCTTGTAGTCATACTTATGACAGAGCTTTTCTTCTGCAGGTATGAACTCCGATTTTCAGAACTTTATACTCATATCCAGGTACAACCATAGTTAATGACTTGAACCTTCATTTGACCATGACTCACATTTCAGGTCCTTGTCAATCACTTTTTTTTGAAACTGGCAAATCTATATTTATATATAAGTAACGAGTAGTACGTGGATTGAACTACAATCATATTTACAGAATCCTATGATCCTATGTCTATAATGAATCTAGAACATCAATAATAGAGACAGGATAATAGACCAAATCTGATTACACCAAAGACACAGAGTTAAGATATAATTTAACTTGATCTGATATATACTATTTTCTATGTTCTCAAAACACCTAGCATTTCTTTCCTCCGTATAGTCCACCATCTACTGGCTAATATGATTCTCCATCTGCGTCTGCTTTTGGCCAGTACCCCTATCTCTTCCCAGCTTTGAAATGTCTGTGTGATCTTTCCTGGCATGGACCAAGATATACCTCTCAAGTTTAGAAACTACCTCCATAATTGTCCTGTAAACTTACAGTGCAAAAAGAGATGGTTTACGGTTTCCGCCTTCTCCAGATAAAATAAACATCTAGGGCAGAACATTATCCCCTCTTCATTAAGTTATCCTGTGAAAGCACTGCCTCTTTGGATAAGAGCCAGACGAACCAGACTACCTTATAAGGAATTTGACCCTCCTGATATTCTTCCATGGCCAGTTGAGAAGCTGTTGGTTGGGGAAATTTTTTGTATGCTTTGCTAACCTAGAATGTGCCTTTCTCACAGCCCTGCCACCATAGCTCATCTTCTTCCCCCTCTTGTGTCTCACTGAACTGACCAATTCTGTTGAAAAACTCTGCCACTCTTGCAATTTCCAAATCATTAATTTGTCTCCTGAAGGTGATGTCCCATCCTTTATGTGCCCAAATTTATGCTATGGTACTGTTTTGTTGTATTGCCATGTTGTGCAAGTCTAGAAAGAGGTTTTCTAGGATGCCTGCCTCATGCCATTCCTCTTTCCAAAACCTTATCTTTCCCCCATTATTCACTTTGATCTTGGTGTTGCTCTTAAGTTCATTCCATAGAGTTCTGATAGACCTCCATAGGTTCACTCCATATGGTCCAGTAACTTCCTTTGTCATCTACCTATCCTCCTCATATTTTGCTGCTATGGCTTTCCCTTCAAGTGCTGCTTGTCATTTGCATACCTTCAGAGCCACTTCATTCTTTTTTTTGATAAAGGTAAAGTTATATTCTTCAGCATTAAGGGTATGCTGGCTACCTCCAAAAAGTTACTAGCTATATCCATAATTATATAGATCCTAGGAAATCTACCAACTGTTCTACTTCTTCTATACCATCTTGTTTACACCAAAAATACAACATGTTAATGCAATTTTCTTTGACTTTCTGAATAGTGTTAGTAATATTCTCATGACATCTGAGGTTTCTCTCTCCAAATAGCCCACCAGACACAAGTAGGTACTATAGACCACCATCTTTTTTGGGTCTTGCTCCCCCCTCCCCCCCTCCTCATCCAACAGCTCAAAAGATCAGCAGTATGTTCTGGCATCACCCAGGGCTCTTGAGAAATGTTGAAAACCATGTGCCACACCTGAACAGTAATCCTACAGTGTAGGAATAAGTGGCTGTTAGTTTCCTCCTCATGACAAAAAAAACATCTGGAGACAATCTGGAAGCCTCCTTAAGAGCCACTTCATTCTAAGGGCCTTGTTATAGTTTTTCAAG
Organism: Solanum appendiculatum; assembly: GCA_018342035.1. Taxonomy (NCBI): domain Eukaryota; kingdom Viridiplantae; phylum Streptophyta; class Magnoliopsida; order Solanales; family Solanaceae; genus Solanum; species Solanum appendiculatum. Next base: position 202,749 of record JAGDQO010000370.1, read on the forward strand.
TTCTTTATTCCCATTTCCCCATATCTCTTTTCTACAATCACCTCCTTCCATTTAACTAGATTATACCATTGTCTTTCTTAATTTCCCTGCCGTAGGAACTTCCTTCCTAGATTATACCATTTTCTTTCTTTATTTTCCTGCCATAGGAACTTCCTTCTGATTCTGTCCAATCTGTTGATAATCCTTGCTAGGGTTGGAAATAGTGACATCATGTAGGTTGGAATGGAATCTAGAACAGAGTTGATTAGTGTGACTCTACCTCCAAGAGACAAGTATTGTCCCTTCCATCCGGCCAATTTTTTCTCACTGTATTCCAAATCTCACATGATTTGGATTTAGCTCCGAAAGGCATCCCCAAGTATGTGGTAGGAAGGAATCCCACCTGGCCACCCAATATTATATTCAGAGCCTCCGTGTTAGTTACATCATTTATAGGATATAGAGAACTCTTCAATTGATATGTAGCCCTGAAATCCCTTCAAACAGAACCGGGATCACCCTCAGATGCTTGAGTTGATCTTCTTCAGTCCCACAGAAGATGAGTGTATCATCTGCATATTGCAGATGACTCACTTCTGGGCTTCCACTCTAGCCACATCAAATCCTCTGATCCAACCATTTGTAGTAGAAGTCTTAACCATGTTGTTTAAACCCTCCATTGCTAGTAAGAATAGAAAGGGGGATAGGGGATCCCCTTGTCTTAGACCTTTTTGAGATCTGAAGAATCCTGCAGGTGCCCCATTGACCAGAACTGAGAAGCTTACTGTTGAAATACAATATTTTATCCAATGTATCCACTTATGCCCAAATCCCATCATCTCCAGTACTCCCAAAAGATAGCCCCAATACAAAAAATTCCAGTTTTGTTTTTCTTATGAGTCTTTATCCCAAGCTTCATTAGCAAAAAAGACTGCATCCATGATTAGTCTACCCTTGATAAAGGCCATTTGTTGAGAGTATACCTGCTTTTCCATTACCCCTTTCAACCTTTCTGTAAGCACCTTGGAGAAAATTTTATAAATACTTCCAATCAGACTGATTGGTCTAAAATCTCTCAACTCAGAGGCCCCTTTCTTCTTTGGTATCAAGGCTTTGAAAGTTGCATTGAAGCTTCTTTCAAACATTTTTTGATCATAGAAATTTTGAAAAGCCTTCATGATATCCTGTTTTACAACCTCCCAACATTTTATAAAGAATCGCATGGTGAATTCATATGGCCCAGATGCTTTATCCACAACACACAACTTGAAACATCTCCACACTTCCTCTTCATCAAATCTACATTGTAGTCTCTCTTTCTCTTCTAGTGAGAGTACAAGGAAGTTTGCAAAATTGGCAGAAGGTCTCCAATGTGATGTCTCTGTGTATAGCTTCTGATAATAATCCTCTATCTCTTCCTCAATTCCACTTGCGTCCTGATTGAGTTAACCCTGAATATTCAATTGATCAATGTTATTGTACCTCTTATGAGCATTTGCGACTCCCTCGAAGAATTTAGTGTTCCTGTCCCCTCTTTCAACCAAAGAGCCCTTGATCTTTATCTCCAAGACACTTCTCTTTTGAGTAACTCTCAGTGTTATCAAAGGCGAAAAGCGCAAAAAAGCTCTAAGGTCCGTTGGGGCTTTAAGCGCAAAGCGCAAATAAAGTGTGGGCTTTAATGAATAAAGGCACAAAGGGAGAAAAAAATACAAATATATATGTTTAGTCCAAGACTAATAATTATAAACATGAATGACAAATATATGAACAAAGAAATTGAATTTTTTTTTTGATAAAGTGAAAAATCAATTGTTTAGTGTCAACTCTTCCACAGAGGCTCATTGGCAAGGAAAGTATGCCTTAGAACCTTGATGACGACACTGAAACGCACATAAAGCGAGGCGAAGCTCTCGACACGTTTTGAGCCTCGCTTCAGGGTTTAAGCGCACTTAAAGCGCGCCTTTGAAAACACTGGTAACTCTTCATATTGAAGAAGCAGTGTACCCTTTCGGGGAATCTCATCCTTTGTATTTATCCTGTCTTTCATTACTAATTCAAATTCTGTCGTCTTCCCCAGCAAAACTTTTCTCTGTGAACCCAGATTCCCTTGTGCACTTCTGCTCCATTCCTGGAGTTCATTTTTCAAGGCTTTTATCCTGCAAGCCAGAATAAAATCAGGTCTCTCATATTTGAAACTGTTCCCCCATTCTCTAACTTTATCTGTGTGATAAAGCCTTCAGTATCTAGCCACCAGTTTTCAAATTTCAAGTATTTTGTATTTCTGTTCCAAGTACATTCCTGTAAAGCAATAGGAATATGATCTGAAATGATTCTCTGTAATGGAATTTGTTTCAAGTTTGTTGAAGCATTCATCCATTCTTCTGAAATCATTATTCTATCAATTCTGGTTGCTGCTTCATGGTTATCCCCTTTATACCAAATGTATGTTGCATTTTCCGTTTGAAGATCAATTAGACACAAATCTATAATGAAATCTGAGAATTTCTTCAACTTTTTTGTTCTTATCTTAGAGTTCCTTTATTCTGAGATCAACCTGTAGACGTTGAAATCCCCACTTACATCCCATGGCCCTGTTATTAACCCTCTTATAGCTCCAATTTCCTCCCACACTAACCTCCTTCCAAATGTAGCAGTTGGGTGTGTAGCGACCCTTTTGAAAGGATGCCACCTCTTAAAAAGAAAACTAATATAATACGTGTGACATTTAAAAGAGCTTAACTTAAGACATTAATTATAATCTCATAGAGAAATTAGGCCCATTCAAAATAGTCCAAGGTATAAGATTTTGCCATTAGTAATTCATTTGATCTCAGGTTTAAACGAAGTAAGAATTTCAATTTATGGCGGAAGAATCTTTCAAAATATATAAGCAAGTACCTTACGATATTCCATGTGTCGTTCCACATTACTACAGGCTCATGTTATAAACTATTACCAAACTTCCGAGTATCAAAGTTAGCTGGTTAATGCTTAAGACAAACTTCCAAAACAAACTGTAAATTTAGTATATTACAAAACTTGGGTGTACACACTCCAAAACAACAAAACATGTTGCCAAATTTAAGTTACAAATCATGGTGTCATGATCAACCAGCCTTCAAAATTGCTTATAAATGTCTAACACATGGATCATATACAAGTCCCAAGATTACTACAAAATATAAATGCCTATATGCAAGTGTGATCTTCCTTAAAACTCCAAAAAAACTACCTCTAATGGCTAGCTTCAAGTATCCTCTCAAACATTCCCTATGATAGAAACAACTATCGCTAAGTATAAAGCTTAGTGGTGTAAAACCTATAGGTTGGAGCCATTAGATTCTTCAATTACCTTCGAAGCCGTGGGAAGCTCAATTGAAACATATATAAGTAAATCAAGTAAACAAATATATCACGAGTATCAAATTCAATATTTAAAGATTCAGGTGTCAAGAAAGCTCATAGAACCATTTCACAAGAGATCAAATAACAAGTTTCGCCCAATATGTATATCATGCCATCACACCAAGCATAATCAAGTATCTAGAAGGACTGAAGTCCTCTATCGGGAAGGGTCGAAACCCAATAATAAATAGAACCAAGAACCATATTAAAAATGGTTTTCTTGTTCATACTTAAAATGGACAACTTCCATAACTAAGACGAACCAAAAATCAAAAGTCAAGATGGCAAAAGATCTAAATCAATAGGCATATGCCAATAGGGACAAAGTCACAGCCACAAGAAGAACAACGTCTCAACAAGAATGCCAAGTGATCAAGCAATCCGTACAGGTTGACGAGTTAAACCAGTGTCTTGCAAGACTTAAAGAATACAAACACAACAATATAGAGTGACAAGAAAGTAACCAAGGTACCAAGATAAACATTCAAATACACCAGTCGGTAACAAGAGTACAAGTACAAGTTTATACACAAACCTTAGCCTTTTAGCACATAAATAGTCCAACCACAACTTCAGGAGTCCAAATCGTAGACCAAACAACGTATCAAGTTCTTCAGCTTGTACACGGGTACATACAATCTTAAAAATAAAATTAAATACCTCTTAATTTCTAGTAGCTCCATCATGTTGATATACAACAAGATTATCATCAAAAGTAAGCCTAGTTTGTATAAATAACACTGTGTTCGCAAAACAGCAAATCTGGACAGCCCAACTGTCTTGTGTTGTAACTTAGCTTTGAGTAGGTAAACGGAAAAACTGGACTTTATGGTCTTCATTAAAGTTTTAGGTATATGTCTTGGGTTGCAAAGAGTCCAGAATTACCACAAAATAAATTTGTTCATTAAAGTTCCCAACTTGTTTTTTCTCAGCAAAGCCCAACATGGGAGATCTGTTCTGGCGCGAGTTAAAAATTTCATTAAAGCTCCCAGCATGCGTGTCACATGAAATAGCCCTGTCACCTCCTGAGGTACCCACGTGTTCTCTGTCAACTGTATCCCTTGTAAAAAGAGATTTTTGTCCTTGTTAACGGAGGTTACGCTGGTTTATCCGCTGGGTTAAAGTGTGGAATGAGTAATTCAAATCATCTTCTTCTCTGACTGATTTTCTGGTGAGTTCCAGCGATATTTCCACTCTGGTTTTCCTCTCGACCCATATCGGAATGTCATACGTGAACCCGTCATGAGAAAGTGCTAATTCTCTTGGAACTATGAGTTCCAACGATATTTCCACTCTGGTTTTCCTCTCGACCCATATCGGAATGCCATACGTGGACCCGTCATGAGAAAGTGCTAATTCTCTAGGAACTCTTCTCCCATCATTTGCGACTAAAATTCTGGCCCATTTTTAGATGATTTCTAAGCTGTCTTCTTCCGTTGCGAACCACCCCCTACATACCTCGCCAATTGCATGAAACACCTTTTGTGACCATAGGTGTAAAGGGATTCCAACTGCTCTTACCCAAGTTTCCTTGACAAAGCTGGAATTTGATATGCATCCCAACGTAGGGCTCCACCATTCAAGATTGAAATTCCTTTTCTGCCATTCCCGTTGATTTTTCAGCACCTGTTCTGCCATGAATCTGTTAGGGAACTCAAAAAGGGAACTTATGTTCATTCATTTCATAGATATTTACCCCGAAGGTACTTTTCCTTGAACTTGATGACCATCTTCTTATGTCAGCAAAAGGTTGGCTTCTCCTTTATGTTTTCGTCTAGACCTCCAATTAGGCACCTATTCAAAAGCCCATCCTCTTGCTTCTCAGATTTTGCAGAGACTTCAATGATACCTTTCTTGCTCCTTACCTCAGCTTCTCGGAGATTCTTTGATGACCATTTACCATCATGTACTGCTTTTGCATAAGGGTAGTTGGATTCAGTCATTCTTGGGGGACCTGTCCTTACTGTCTCAGAGGACATTAATGAATTTTTTGATTTTGAAAGCAATGTCACACCAATCCACATTCAAGGCCAGTTCAGGGGTGATCAATACAGATCTTCCTTCCTTACTTAAGGAGAGGATGCTCATGTATCTTCAGTGCTCATTTTTCTCCTTGTATAATAGTGCTTTGCATCTCTTTCCATCTTCTGACGGTGTTATTTTGATCTCTAGATGCTTCCTTTAGAGTGACGTAGATCCACTCCATGGTCTTACTGCTCTTCTCAGATCTTCCCATCAATCTACGACTCTTTTCCACCCATTCGTACCACACTGAGTTGTTGGCTATCCATCTTGTAATGTTGAAAGACTTGTGCCCTGCATTGAAGTATATTCTGTTTCCCCCCATGATCAGTTCTGGAAAGAAAAGAAGAGAGGATGAAGCTTACACAAAAAGTGGTAGCTTGTGTGAGAGGCGAAAGAAAGAAAAGAAAGGAAGGATTCCGGAAGGTTACCACCGGAATAAGTGGTTTCTTTCTCCTGAGAAGTAGGAGAGAGAGGGTTCTTGGGACCTGTGCCTAGGAGCATTAGTTTTCCTATTGCAAATATTTTTTTCACTTGTCAATCACTTTATTAACTTCTAAAATGAGTCACGCAGGCCAAGGATCGTCAAACCCGTAAATACTATGCTACTTACAACACATTGTTGGGGATAAAAGAATTGATGCTAAAGGAAACATCATTACTGAACTCCATACGCTCACAGGTATTGTACTAAGCAAAAGAAACCTATATCCTTTTGGTGTATATAATACTTTTATGTTTTTCCTGTATAAGCTAATGCTACTGATATGGTGGGAACCCCGCATAAAAAATGTTGAGGATCTTACTAAAAGGTCATGATTCTTCGGATAGAGTGTAGAGATATCAATTATCAACACTTGTAGGGATATCAAGAAGTGCTTCAAGAGTATACAAATAAAAGAAAAAGCTGATCTGTTTGAAAGCACTTTCCACCGCTTCCAAAACCTCTTCTTTTTCTCTTTCCGAATTGTCCATGTTAAATTCCCCCTTCTATCGTCTTTCTTCTGAATCTCCATCCAGGAATAATTCTCTTATCGTCAATGGAGTCACCCATTCTGACCATAGATATTCTTAACATCTAACATCATAAACTGTATGCAACCAAGAAACAAAGTTGTAAATGGTTGGCATCCGCTCTGCGTGCTTGTACATGAAGCACCAATTGAGGTGTATATCTTTCTTCTGCTGAAGATCTCCTGTTAAATGGTTCCCCATTCTGCTGTCCAAGTAAAGATTGAAATTTTCCTTGATGCTCTCAGGATCCATATTGGGTATGCAGAAACTCTCTTCTCCCTTTTCAACAGTCACTATAGAAAGACTTAAACACCGAAAACATGATCGTTCTTCTCCTTCCATGACTGACATTCGTTTTATATGATATTTCCCAACAAACTATTTGGCTCTTTCATATCTCACTAGGGCATGTTTGTTTCTTCAGAAGTCAAATCCCTTAGTATTCTTTCTCCTTTATTCCTTGCAATCTCGGCCACTTTTGCTTATTTCTTGCTCAATATAGTGTATGCTGTCAGGAAGGCATCATTGTAGAGCATTTCCCATCATCTTTCTTGCCAAAATCTATTTTTCGTGCCCCTTATTTGCTATTTCATTAAGCCTCTCCATAAAGATATCCCATGTGGCTTCATCTTGTGGTTGGTTCTCCATCTTTCCATTTCTTCCCATACTTGTCTGCAAGGATCTTTCTCCACAATGCTTGCTCTTTCATCCTGTATCTTTGTGTTAAGGTCCCTAATTTTGGATTGAGCCACTGGATGATTAACAGGAAAATCAGGCCCAACACGCAGGTCTAAGCCCTTGTTATTTTGTTCCTTGACTTGCCTCTGATTGCTGAATTTTTGCAATTCATTAAGGGGAATTGCAGACCTTGGAACTTTTTTGAGAAAGTTCTTAATATCTGTAATTTTATGGAGTTCCAACTGTTTCATTGATAAATGGCAACTTTCTTAAATAGAGGGTTGCAATAAGCAAGAGTTCTAACAAACAGAAAAAAACAAGAGTCCTGATTCACTCCATAGAGGGATGCGATAAGCAAGAGTTCTAATATGTTTTTATTTTTTTGGTGGAGAAACTCCCAGTATTATCAAGAAAGGAATCTTGATAGAACCGCTCTGATACCACTTGATAAGAATCGGGTTACTTGAAGAAAAACAAGAAAATTATGCATAAGCTAAATACAAAGATTACAGACATGAAATTAAGATAGCTGCAATTCGAGAATAAAATCTCCAAACTTCGAAATGAAGTGCTAAGAACCCGAATTGATTGTAGTAGACCTAATTTGCGAAATAAGGCTAATCCTTTTTACTATTAAATTCAATTCAACAACTTAGATGCAAGTGATTTGGACTCCTAATTGAATAATTAAAGACAATGATTAGTATAAGACTAATTACCTTATCTAATTATTAGCTCAAAGAAATATTGATAATAATGTTGTTTACTCAAAGAACAAAATCCACAGCTATATATAGGAAGACTTCGAACACTTGATAGCAAATAGCATGGGATTCGAATTCTATTTTTATGAAAATAATTAGTAGTAAATCCTAACTAGAAAACTTTAAACGAGGAAAACAAGTAAAAATTATGTCACACTTTCTGCCAAACAATCAAACAAAAGAATAAAAGGAAAGAATGCCTTTGTTTTGTTCCAAAAACACAAGTCCAATTCAGGATGTTTTGGGCGTGAATTTCAGCCTATTTTAGGCTTGATTTGCAGCCCCCATTGACTCCATGTGGGTTTGATTTTCAGCTCCCTTTGAGCTCCATGTGACACCAATTTTCCTCTGGGATTTGGACATGAACCATGAAATGTGTAACACTTAATCCACTCTTCTCCACAATTTTTGGACTCATTCTTGGGCTCTTCTTCCACGATAAGCATCTTCCTGAAAGTCCTAGCACGGTGCTCGGAATGCCAAAGAAGTTGAGAACTTCATCTTTGACATCGACCAGTACATTGAGGCCGTGGGGAGCTAGAAGAAGCAAAGAAGGTAGCAACTGCTGCCATGTATTTGCGAGGGGACACCAAGCTTTGGTGGTGAGTGAAGTATGAGGCCATTAGGTCTGGTGAAGACACTCTGGAGACATGGGAGGACTTATCTAGTACAATGCATGAAGAAGACTCTGGGAGCTGCACCAAATCAAGTCAATGAGGGATTATGTGCATGAGTTTTCTGCTCTCATGTCAAATATTCCAGACATGGGTGAGAAGATAAGCTCTTCACTTTCATGGAAAGGACGAAGCCTTTTGCTCACTTGGAACTGCAGCAGTGAAGGGTGGATACTTTTGTCAAGGCAATGCAAACTGTTGAGTGCCTTGCGGATTATCAGGTGGAACCCCGGAGGGACAATCAACCACAACCTTCAAAACTACACAGTGGACCAACCTAGCCGGGGTGCTCTTAATAGAGGTGGGGGAGATTGGGGTGCAAATAACTCTTAAGACTCTCATCATGTAGCAATAGTGTTCCATCCACTAAAGGCCCTTCATGCAGAGAAGTGGGTGTTTTACATGCTGTGGTCCACACATGGCTACTCATTGTACCCAATAGCGGAAATTGAACTCCCAACAAAACCAGGAAGAGGAGGTGAATAAGTAGGTCCCAATTGATATCTTTTCCCATACATTTTGTTCTATATCTCCCACCTAAGGTTGTATGTGTTACTTGGACAACTCTATATGAGGCATGTCTTACTCAAGACAATATGAAGAAAAGGAAAATCCAACTCCCAAACAGATGCTATATGTGCAAAAAGGAGGCTGAAACTATTAGATATCTCGTTCTTCACTGTGAAGTCGCCTCAGAAAATATGGAACATGTTTTTTTTCTATTTGATCTTCAAAGGACCACATCCCTCTCTGTTAAGGATGCTTATGAGAGGTGGGGTCATCGAATAAGGGGACTGATCTGAACTGCTACTCAGCAGTATCTGCTCTGGCTTGTGAGACCTCCTCACGTAGTACTGTCAAGTCTGCAAATGCATCTTCCTTGGCCCTCTCATTGACCCTAATTTCCAACCCCACGATACGGGCAGTTTGTCAGGTTGTTTTTGATGAGCGATGATCTTATATTATAACGTCTAGTGGTTTCCAACAGTTAAATGTAAACAAGGGTTAATGCCTTGAGTTCTTGATAATTAATCGATCAAACCCTAACTCACTCTTCCGAATTGAATTTGAGCAATGCCATGATCAACTTTTGCAACTTTTAATCTCTATGAGAGAATTACAAATTAATTATTCATCAAAAACCTTCTAACCGTGTATACCGATTTACGTATCTTAAGAACTTCCCATCATTCAGATTAACAACCCTAGCAAGAGGTTTAGCTGCTCATGATTGAAGTAAAAACAAACTTTGTAACTGAAAGCATAATATGTACGAAGAATTAGATTGAAGTAAACTGAAAGATTGAATTAGAAAAACGTAGCAAAGTATCCACAAACTTGAAGACAAACTCAAAAATTGCAAAAACTCCTATTGTGTACAACGTTCTGTTCTCAAAACCTAAGGAAAATATTAATAGACAATTAAAAACGAGTCCTATCAGAACTGGGAAAGGCTTTTGACTCTGCTTCAAACAGACCACTGAACGATAGTCTGTCAATCGTTCGTAGTCAACCGTTGGTGAAAAGTCAACTTCAACTGTCTGCTACCACGGGAGAAATTACGATCCCTTATTTGTTTCCACAGGCCATCCTGTTCATTGTCAACAGGATCCTCTGCATATTCAAGTCTCTGATTCTTCTACTTATAGTATCTCCTATGGATCGTCGATCTATTTTACGGTTTGTAGTTTCCAAGTTGGAATGCTTCTGAAATTTACACCTTCTCTAAAGTTTTAGTCGGCGAGTTTTTTCGGATATTTACTGTGACTTTGATGGTCCGTCATTTCCTTCGATGGACCGTAGTTGAATTCGTCCTTGTCTGCAGGATTTTGGCCTTATCACGGCACCAATGACGGTCCGTGGATGCCATTGACGTACCGTGGACTAATCCGTCTGCAACTTTACGTTTCTTGCCATTTTACTTGTTACCTGAAACACTGACAAAAACCCATCATATCATACAAAATGTGCTTAAGGCTTGCATAAATTCCTTATAAAAAGCATTAAATGTGCCGTAATTTCCCAGCACATCAATTATCAACAGGTTGGATTAAATTAGGAGGAAATTTCTATGGCAAGAAAATAAAAAAAGGAAGGGATATAATTTGGTTAAGTGGGAAATAGTGACAGTTGGGAAGAGAGAGGAGTATTAGGAATCAAGAATCTGAAAATACGGAGTAAGGCTCTCAAAATGAATGGTTTTTGAAATATAGCAATGAAAATTAGTCTCTATGCAAGGATGTCATCTGTGCAAAGTATGAAGAGGAAGGTAACTGGATGACCAAGGAGATAAGCACACCTTATGGAGGTCTATCAGAACTTTGTGGAATGAATTCAAGGCCAACACTAAGATCAAAGTGGTTAATGGGAAAAAAACTGGTTCTTGAAGGATGATTGGCACGAGGCAGGCAAACTGGGAGCTCTTTTCCCAGACATACACTCCTTAACTTTTCACCAGCAGAAGACTATTGCAGAGCTCAGACACCTCAAGGATGGAGTCTAATCTTCAGAAGGTAGTTAAATGATTGGGAGATCCGAAGAGTGACTAACTTTTTCAGCATCATAGATCACTTCAATGACTTGGAGGCTGGAAAAGATACTTTATGGTGGAAATGGAGAAAGAAGGGCCTTTTCAAGGTGAGTAATGCTTACAACTGGATGAATCACTCCACTCAGAGTTCAAACAATTGGCCATGGAAAGGTATCTGGAAAACCAAAATACCACACAAAGTGGGCTGTGTTGTCTGGTTGTTAGCTAAGGAAACAGTACTGACTCAAGATAATTTGATGAAGAGAGGGATACCATTATGTCCTAGATGTTTCTTTCGTGGTGAGACTGCTGAGACAGTTAACTATTTATTTCTTCACTGTAAAATCACGGGACGGCTGAGAAGGATATTCTTAAATCTCAAGGGCATATCTTGCACTTTGCCAGGCAAGATTACTGAAGCAATCCAGAGCTGGGAGGAAGCAGGTATGCATGCAAAAAACAGTGATAGATGGAGGATTGTCCCTGCTAACATTTGATGGACAATTTGGAAGGATAGGAACTCTAGATGTTTTGATAGTATAAAGAATAGTATGTAGAAGGTCAAGCTAAATTGTCTTTCGATACTATGTTTTTGGTGTAATCAGTTATACTCAAATGATACCATCTCTAATTGATGTTCTAGACTCAATTTAGGAAAAAGATAGTAGGATTTTGAAGGAAATCTTGTAAATATGCTTTCAGTACAACCTATGTACTGTTTTTCTAAGAATGAGATATATACACAGTTACCAGATTCAAAAAATTTATTGAAAGGTTTTGGGATAGACCAAAAAGGAAAGGGTGCCACATAAATTGGGACAGAGGGAGTCACATGCTAAGCATAGATAGCAATGTAATCCTATATCCCGGAAAGCATATAAGCCCCAGTATCCGCATGTACACTCGTTAGTGTCAAACAAGTCAATTTGGAAGAGTTCCCTCATTGAGGTCAAAGCCTTAACTTTTCTCGGTCCAACCTAGCCTTAACCTTTGTGAACCACCTTTCCTCGCTCTCAATCTACCAAAAGAACTTGGCCTATCCAAAATAATACTCAATGAGGTCAAACAATGTCACTAGAATCGATTCCATAATTCTAGACTACGTGTAAGTCAACTCCGGCCAGCATGGACAAACCTCGAAACAAGATTCACAATCGGGTTATCCAATTTGCTAAGGATTTCTAATCTATCGTTAGATTCTTATTTCAAGTCCATTTGCATGCTCAAAACCTCACTTCAGTGATTCTCTGGTTTATGTCTCAAATCCTTAATTTCACCCATCTAATTCCATGTTTAGATATAGATCTTTGGTTAGTTTCATGAAATAGACTTAAATCAAAGTTGGAGTCACTTACACCAAGCATGTAGATGAAGATCTAGGTCAAAACCCTTCAAGTATCAAATGGTAAAGAACGAAATAAAAATATCAAACCTGGGCTATATCTGCAGTACTGGCCTCACTGGGGCAATGCTGGATACACTTGGGTAGGCAATCTACCAATTTTCAGCTATTAAATTGGCCAAGTGTTGGCCGTACTTCCCAAGTGCTGGCTGCACTTGGCCCTGTTTCAGTTGTTAAAATTTTAGCATTTTGTCCGATGATGCAGAAACTCACCCCAGTCTCTCGAGTCCCAAACCAAACATCCCAACAAGTCCTAAAGCATCATATGCACCTAAGGGAAGTCTCGAACCATTATTCAAAACGCTAAAACTCAAAACTAAAGGTTGGGATATTAAATCTCTCAACGCGATGACCATGCGGTGGGGAGTTACTTCACTGTTTAGCATGCAATTCCTTCATCAGAATCTGCCAGTCTCCGATGTTATGACCATGCAACGCACCAACCCTCATGCAATTACTCTGGATTTAGCTTTTTTTCTTCATTTCAGTTCAAACTTTCTTCCTTTTCGCCCATGACTTCCTACACATTAAAATCCTCAAATTTAATATCAATAGGTCATTTTTCACTAATGAAAGCACTTAAAACACACCAAAGTATGAGATGAAATGCATCAAATTATATGTCAAATGACCTATTGATCTTATTATCTATGAGTGAGCGAGGTGTATTTGGTTGTTTGTTCTCTTGAAAGTGGAAAGACTTTTTCTGCTTTTCTGAGTTCCTCTTCTTTTGTGTTACTGTACTGATTTAACACAGATTAAATTTAAAAGAATACTTTGTAATCCATCTTACACACTTTGTAGTTCTCTGGTAGTTTTCTTGGGTTTCTACCATGTAAATGTATATTGATTTCTTGTTGATATCCAAACTTCGTTTGAATCTTCCTCCCTTTGTGCGCTGATCCATCCTATTTTTTCTGTAGACAGTGTTTATTTCTTCTATCTTGTCATTTTTTGTCTCTCTTTGTACAGTTCAAAGATGCTCTTACTAGCCCTGCTGGTCGAAAGAAACTAATTGATTCCATGGAAGGAATTCTGCACGGGACTCAACAGGTATCCATGCTCCTCATTCTTGAAATGCATCTCTACTAATATACAAGGGAGAGTGAAGCAGTTTCTTGGTTGTCCTGCTTGGGATAAATTTGAAATTTTAACATGTATAATTAAATGGAACAAAAAATTGGCGCATGGTAAGATGCACATTGTGCTTGAAAAGCTGGATGTTCTGGTGATTTAACAAAACCATGTCATGTCTTTTAGTTTTATATCTTATATTCAGATATTTATTAACATCTGAAGTAACCCAATGATTCATTATTTAAGACAAATTAATCTAACATCTTTTAACCTGAGCTACTTTTGGCGAATTGGGCCACAATGTAACTAAGAGCAAGAAGAAAAATGATTTAAAGTGAAAATACTTTCAATAGAAACTCCCAAAAGAAAACAGTTTTTCATACTTGAGTACCAGAAAAGAATTATCTTATAGTAGTTTTAATTCAGTCCTAGGATTCACTCGGTCTTTGCCAATATTATTAGATTGCTACTTTTTTTTAAATGTCAGTTTGTCATGGTTACTCTAATAAGCTTTTTCTCTAATTCTTTTGAATGAGTGAGAAACTCTTAAAAGCAGGAAAATAAATCTTATAATAGTTCTAATTCAGTCCTAGGTTTCGCTTAGTCTTTGCCAAGGTTTTTATATTACTACCTTTTTTTCAATTGTCAGTTTGTCATGGTTACTCTTATAAGCTTTTTCTCCGACTAATTTGATTGAGTGAGAATCTTTTTAAAAATAAAAAGGATAAAGTGATCAGTTTAACTGATATCCGTCAGTGTCTTAAAAGGACTGAGTGCAAGGGGGGACATATTTTCTAATAAGGGAGAGTTGTAAGCCTCGAGGCACTAGGCGTAAGCCCCAGGAGCCTTAATTTTTAATAGTTTATAAATTAATATCATAGAAATAAATATAAAAAGAAGGATAATGTATATAGAACTACTTCATCTAAAGATGCTAATGAGAATCATCAATTTATGAGAAAACTGATTAGAACTTGATTCATCATAAAAACCTAACCAGACTTTGAAAGAAAGTTTAAGTAGAAATTCATAAACTAACTTGAAAGAGCAAAAGCACTTGAAAAGGAAGAAAAAGTGAAAAAGAAACCTAATCAAAAACGTTGAACCAGAGCAAGTGATGAAAGATGAAGTCTTTTTGCTTTTAAATTGCAAAAGTAGTCATTTTCCCCCTTACCTGACAAAAGGCGAAGAGTGAGAATAAAAATTAGGACTAAAAAATAAAAAATAAAAAATTGACTTTCAAGTTTTTTAGCTTTTTAGAATTTTATAACAAGCTGACTTTTGTGTTTTGGTATTAAATTAAAGACTTTTTTAGAAATTCTAGTAATTTGGAGAGGCTTTCTAGGCTTACGCCCCGAAACAAAAACTTGCCCAATGACTAGGTGTCTTCCCAGAACAATGGTGCTTACACCTCCCAATACTTTTTTACCCCCGGGTCTCCCCGGTGCATTTTTACTGTGTCCCACCCCGGGACTCATTCTGATTCTCCCCAAAAACTCCTTTTAAAACACTTATACATCTGCAGTGTAATGATTTTTTACACAGGTTACTTTTATCTATTGTTACAAGCTACTTTATTTCAAGATTATGAACTACTGGTGTTAAATAAATTTTACTTCTTCTGTTACAAGTTGAACTCTAAATATATTTATGTCAGACTCTTTTCTATTTGTGTTCATTAAGATAAATAATTTCCTCTTCCTTTTCCTTTTCTCACCAGTCTATTCGGGTAGCACTCAGAAAAGAGTTAGATCTTATTTTATTTGTTTTCTTTAGTTTGAAACAAATGGCTTTGACGTTGTAGTGCTATTATATCTGGAGGAAATAGTATCTGTGTAATAGTTTCATAAAAGTTCTCTTGTTGTGACACCTTCAATTTCAAATTCTAAAATCTGAATTGATCAACAAACGATATATTATATTACACCAAATTTCAGTACTGTTGTACATCACATAGAATTATGAAACATCATTTATCTCTATTGTGACAAAATGTGGTAGAGGAGATGCTCTTTTGTAATTTCAAATAAAAAATGTTTAAAACTTCTTACACAAGACACCTGCTCCCTCCGTTTCATAACATTTGCATTATTTCCTTACTAGTTTGTTTCGGAAAGAATAACATATTTTTAAATTTGGAAATAGTATAACTTGAACTTTCCATTTTTTCTTTTATGACTACATGAAGTGTTGTGGCATGTTTAAGACCACAAATTTTAAAAATCTTACCACCATTTGAGAAAGAACAATAATAATCACATGCTGGGCCTGTGCTCAACATGGACATCACCTCACCTATCATTCTACAAAGTGACGGTGAATTGTAAATAAAAATTGCTTGCAGGATCTAGAATAGGCTCTGGCTACGTTCACAAAGTATAGCCACTTTAACCTGGAAAAAGTAGGAAGAGGTGCTGTAGATTAACAAGAGCACGGGCATCACCCCACCTAGTATTCTAGAAAGTGATGGTAGATCGTACATAAAAAATTGTTTGCAAGATCTAGAATATGTTCTGCCTACGGTTTCACAAAGTATAGCCAGTTCCTGACCTGGAAAAAGTAGAAGAGGTGCTGTAGATTAACAACTGTCGGAAAAATAACATAATTATTGTGAATCGGCTGAACACTTAGATACAGAGAATTCATATATTAGTTGAAATTGATATTAATTACTAAATCTAGTGCGAAAAAAGAAAAAAGAAAAAACAAGCGAGATTACTTCGTAATGGATTTTGATTATTATCAATGTAGAAGAGGGGCTCCTTATACTGTCATTTTAATTATGTAATATGCTAGGTTATTATTCTTTATGCCTATTTTATTAGAAAACACACAATTTCTTGTGTTATGTTAATATAATACTCCTTCCGTTTCCATTTGATTGCCTTAGTTTGACCAGACACAGAGTTTAAGAAATTAAAGAAGATTGAATCTTGTGGTTGTTGACTAAAGATATACAATGTACCAAAATGCACTTTTAAAATTTGTGGTCTTCAACATGCAATGTAGAATGTTGAAATTAAAAGAGTGGCCAAATTAGAAAAGAGACATTCTTTTTGAAATGAAGGAAAAAGGAAACTAAGACGAGCAAATTGAAACAAAAGGAGTATTCTACAGTATCCTTCTTACTCAAATTCAATAAATCTTGACATATTGAGAACCTTAGACATATATGATGTGATTACTTCTTTTTACTTCCAACTTACCCCATCACTTAAGGTGAAGAAACTTGAATTTGCAACTCGAGACTGTAAAGTCAAGTTGAGTATGCTGGATTGACTTTTTATTTCCCTTTTGTCACCATGAGACAAAACTAGCTTAGATGATAGCGCTATTGTGAATCCATTTGTAGAATAGAATGATACCTTTGTTTTAATGGCTGTATATTCAATGTTTAGAGGAGAATTCATTACTTAAAACTCTATACCAATACCTCAAAGAAAGAGCAGAATGTATGAATTTTCTTGAACAGTTGAAAATTCATTTTTCAGAGCATATAATCAATTCTCTTTATGTGAGAAAAAAGCTTTCTGAGAACAATGAGAAGGTTCATAGTAACCAAAAATTAGTGTTTAGAGGGCGGACAAAAATCAATACACGGACTCTGATCCTTTAGATAGATACAAGAAGTTTAGGAATATATTCTCGTTATAAGTCATAAAAAAAACTGACTTGGAGGAGGCGGTGTCATGTGAATTGGTGACTTTTTAATAGGCACGGTATTTATTTATTTATTTTAGGGGGGGGGGGGGGGGGTAGGGGGAGGGGGAGGGGGGGAGGTTAACTTGGTAGGATTATCATACCAATATGGAAAAATTCTAGATTAGTGGGAGCATTGCTCCTAATTTGTTCACCAGATGTGTCCAACACATTAAATGTTATGGCCCGAGATATATCTAGCAAAAGTAGTTCTAAAATGTCTGTCGAAACACATTGTTGGCGAACATCAGAGGAACTATCAAAATTTTAAGTCTATCAAAACATTACCTCTTTGCACCCTCCTTTGCCAGTAGATCAGCAACTTGATTTTTCTCCCTGTATGTGACTTGACTGTTGGATTCTCCTGTGACTGCATCTATGACCTGCATTCAGAGATTGACTAACAGTTTGTTAGATGTCCATTTTGTAGCATGTTGATTACCTCTAGGAATCTGAGGCTATTTCAATGGGAGTAGGATTATGTTGTAAAGTAATCTTTAATCCCTGCATGATAATAATTAATTCAGTGGGAGTGCAAGTGACATTGGGGATACCTTTCATGAAACCAATAATTCCTTTAAAAGGAAAGCTTGAAGATCTCCTCGATGGCTCTTGCATTGCCTATTTTCCTTTTGGCAAGTTCTGTGTAGAGAAGTACTGGATCTTCTCTGTGTCATATTCCATTTTTTCACTGACAGCTATATTTCTGCCATTTATATTTGCTCTTGCCTATTACATACACTTTTCTCTCATCAGAAACAATTTCTGCATAAACATTAAAAGATCGAAATATTTCTTAGTGGAGTTTATATGGTCTGTAACATGAACTTACTAGTGAGCTGCATATCCCAGAAGCTGGAAAAGGTGCAGATTGCCCTACAGTCAGAGCAGAAAGCTCATGAAGCTCTCAAGGGACAATATGCAGCTGCAGTTTCAGAGCAAAGGCATTACAATTCTATCTTAGAGGCTTTCCAGGTATGGTCCTTATTACTATGATCTGAAGAAAGCAAACATTTAGAAGCAATATTTGAAAATGAATCGTAAGATCTTTTTTTTTTTCCTACTTTAAATTTTATTGAAGATGTTGCACTTTGAGAATGCATTCATCTAAACTTTGACTCATTGAGGGAAACACTTATTTTGCACCTTTTGAATACAACCTGCTAACGTTTAACTCCTTGAGGGACACACATATAAACAGAGTAGCATGTGGACTCTGCAGCTTTGCATCTCTATAGAAGCAGGCTTTGTTGGATATGGGCAGGTTTAATGTGGCTTTTAAAGAAAACTAGTCTAACCTTCAAATTCATATTTGTGCAAGCTAAGTATGTGTTGTAATCACTATGACTCCTCTTATCATAATTGCCCAAGGAAACTTGCGACGCAGGTACTTTAGAAGAACTTAACCCATCAAGAACCTTGGGTTTCTTTTGGGGTGGGGTTTGTGGGAGGGGGTGTTGGTGCGGGTAAAGATTCTTGCTAATGCCTTTTGGAATATATTTGTCACCGGACTCTTAGCAAATCCTTTTTCTTGTCATACTTCATTGTTCAACTTCTCTAGACTAAGAAGATCTGACAAGCCTGTCTTAATTGCTCCATAGTGTCCGCGCATATTGTAAACTAGTCATTTTAGTGAAGTGGGAACTAGCTTTATTCATTTCTATTCTTCGATACATTCTCATAATGTTATGTTAGGGTTTAAACCGTACTTTGGTTTACTCCAGTTTTTGTGGGTTTTCAATGAGAAATTGCGCACTGATGTTCATCTATAACACCCATAAATCATGTTTACTCCATTTGTTAATGGCTTTTCAACGAGCAAAGGTGCACTGGTGTTGATTATTTTTTCCCTACTGATGTTGGCTTCGTAACACCCTTAAATCGTATACTGTGTTTAGAAATTTATTCTTTCAGATTTTTAGGGAAGGACATCTAATTTCGTTCTAATTGCAGGAAACATGATGTTGCGAGACAAAAAAATTCTCTAAAAGAACATCTCACATTAAGTTTTTTTTTTAATCTTCTTTTAATCGCAGTTACGCAGTTATAGTGCCTCTTCTAGTTTAACAGTTATATGAATGTGAATTTTTAGTTCAGAATTACTACCACATCGTTTTGTCAGCAGCAAATGAGTAGTTCCTAATGCTATGCTTCTATTATTTCCAGGTGGAATGTGCTAGGAATGAAAGAATTCGCATGCAGACTTCACAAGAACATTTAGCAAGTTGATTAATATACTAGTTTGTTTCAAGTCATGTGCAATGTATATTTTGAAAAATAATGTTAATATTATTGAAGTAAATTTTTAATTATTCATGAAGGTACAAATATAGTTAATTCCTTCTATCATATTCATTTATTTTGGTTGATCTGTCAAGACTTGGTCGATTTTTGTTGAGTTATTATCAGTACTGATATTTCTCTGGAGAGTGCAACGTAAAATTGGAGCTATGTAACAAGAATTCATGTCATAGTAGATGTAATCCAACGCTGGAGATTATTTGACCGTATGCTTTATATTATTTATTGTTATTGCTAAACATAAATGTACAAGAAATTATTTTCAGATGAAAACAATTTCTTTATTTTCGGTGGGCCACATTATATTGACCCATTATAATTTGGGAAAACTAAGCAAATGTTCCATAAATGCAAAATAATTACAAAATTATATCTCATTATATTTATGCCCCCTAACTAATTACAATAAATGTCCCAAATAATAATTTTGCTTGACTAATTAATATCCTAATGGATATTTCGGCTAAATCTCCTTATAGGCGGCAATTTACCTTACTTCAACAAATAAAAAAAAAAGACGAACTTTGATTTGTTTGTCAATTCTCCTTCTTTTCAGATTCTTCTTCGTCCACGATTCTCCTTCTCTAGTTTAAGTCAACTCTCAATCCCACACTCGACTCGGTGCACATTTTATCAATTAATAGAGAAAATATCGATTCTTTTACAACATAATGGGATTTGGAATTCACAGCAACACTACATCAACTTTGATGTTGATGCAATAATGGTAGAAACTACTATAAAATTTGAAACTTTAGTCACACAAATATCAAACCATCTCGAATATAGTGCTTTCTGAAAGTATCGAGATCAGTTATACAATTACGCCAGGTTTCCTACCATTGAAAATATCAAATGATATGGGCATCAAAGTTTACATCGAGTTGAAGAAGAAGAATTTCTATCTGCCGGTGATTGCCTATAATTACACAACAATCGAAATAGCGACGTCAATGAGTGATTGTCCAGAGACATCTTGACAAAATACAAAGCTATTGATGTATAAAAAAAATGCATCTGATGAAATTGATCTTGCTGCTAATGTTCTTACTGAAGGGATACCTTCAATAGACATAACTACCGACATCTCCGAACAATCAATTCAAGTTTATCAAATCTACAATAACAAATTCACCCTAACTCAAGTTGTAAAGTGACATTCAGTTCATGAAGATTTTTAATATAGAACTCCGAAATCTTGCAAAAACAAGTATACTACATATACATCATATTGTATACTTATATAATATCATATACCATGATAGTATACTGTTTGAGTAGATTGATGAAACAATTAGAAAAAAATGCATGAATATTTTGTGATACTTTCATAGTATATATATACTGTTAGAGTATCATTCAGAAATAGTCAGACATTCAGGGGAATATGCACAATTACTGAATGAGATCATAATAATATTTGACATATTGTTATGGTATCATTCAGAAACATGCTTTGTTCTGTCATGTTGAACTGGATTGTGAGCAATACTTATGGCGGCTTTATTGTCACAGTACAACTTCATTAGTAACACAAACAGTTTTTTAAGTTCTTCCATCATTTTCTTGAGCCAAATCATTCCACAGATCTCATGGGCCATAGATCGATATTCAGCTTCAGCACTGCTATGGGCTACAACATTCTATTTTTTACTCCTCCAAGTCACAAGATTTCCCAGATAAAAGTACAGTATCCTGAGTATCCTGATGTAGACCTCCTATCAATAGTAGAACCTACCCAATCTGCATCTGTAAAGCTTTCAATGCCTCTGTCTTGACATTTTCTGAAAAACAATCCTTTTCCTGGTGAACTTTTTAGATATCTTAGAATCCTGTAGACCGCTTCTTGGTGCTCTTCCTTCGGAGAATGCATAAATTAACTCACTAAGCTTACAACAAAAGTTATATCAGGTCGAGTGTGTAATAAGTAGATCAACTTCTCCACTAGTCTCTGATGTTGACTTTGGTCAACTAAATTTCCCTCTTTGTTTTCGAATTTTATAATCGAATCAATAGGTGTTTCAGCTAGACGACAACCACTCATGCCCGTCTCTTTCAGAAGATCTAGTACATACTTCCTTTGTGACACCATAATGCCTTCTTTTGATTTTGCTATTTCCATGCCAAGAAAATATTTCAACTGACCCAAATCTTTGATCTCGAATTCTGAGGCCAACAATTTCTTCAAATTCTTCATTTTTGACAAGTCATCTCCTGTAAGTATGATATCATCAACATACACTATCAGGATAGTTGTCTTTCCCTCAAGAGAGTGTCGAATGAACATAGTGTGATCTGCTTGCCCTTGAGTGTATCCTTATTTTTTTACAAATTGAGTAAACCTCTCAAACCAAGCTCTTGGAGATTGTTTGAGCCCATAGAGAGATTTATTTAGCTTGCACACTTTAGTTCCATACCTTTCTTCAAAACTCGGAGAAGGATGCATGTAGACTTCTTCTTCGAGTTTTCCATTCAAGAATGCATTCTTCACGTCTAATTTTTGAAGGGGCCAATCAATATTGGAAGCAATAGTCAGAAGAACCCTGATTGAATTCAACTTGGCAACTGGAGCGAATGTCTCAAGATAGTCAATCCCATAGGTATGAGTGAACCCTTTTGCTACCAAACGTGCCTTATACCTCTCCAGGGACCCATTTGATTTAAATTTGATGGTAAACACCCACTTGCAGCCCACTATTTTCTTTCCATGTGGTAGTTTCACCATTTCCTAGGTTTCATTTCTCTTAAGAGCATTCATCTCCTCTAGAATTGCATCTTTCCACTTGGGAACATTCAAAGCATCCAACATATTTCTCGATATCTCCATTCCAGATAATTGAGAAATTAAAGTTATATAGGAAGGAGACAAGTTTCTATATGACACAAAATTTGACATGGGATGGTTTGTGACTTTTCTTACCCCCTTTGAATTTGGCAATTGGAAGATCAAGGTCTAAAATAACAAGGGGCAAATCAAAATTAGGTTATGGAGAATTACCTTGTATATCAGTAAGATCTTGCGGAGTGGCTTTTGGTTCTGATGAGCGTCCTTAGCCTCTTTTTCTTGATTCTGATTTCTTCTTATGTAAACCTGTAATTCCTTTGTTTACTCCCTGTCCTTGTCATTAATTGTATCATGAAAAGGCTCTACTGTCTCGGTTTTCTTATTTTCATTATGTAAGTTGGGATCTCTTACCTTATCAAGGTTGTTATTACCAAAAGTATTATCTCCCGTATCTATCATAAAACCTAGATCCTTTTGTTTCTCACATGTGAGGTCGCGAGAATCCTTACTATCCATTGAATCTTCACTATGTTTCTCCCCCTGAAGATGAGTTCCAAAAAATAATTGAGATTCAAAAAAGGTGGCATCCATTGTGACAATAACCTTCCTAGTATTTGGGTCATAACACTTGTATCCCTTTTGACTAGGGGCATAGCCAACAAAACCACATTTTTTAGCACGTGGATCACGTTTACTCCTATTATGATCATGAACATGAACAAATACACTACACCAAAAGACTCTCAAAGGTAGATCAGTGATCAATCTAGAAGTAGGGAAGTATGTCTTGAACATACTGAAAGGGGTTTTAAAACCTAAAACACGGGAAAGCATCCTATTAATAAGATAGGTGGATGTCAAAAGAGCTTCTCCCCAAAGAAATTTAGGGACTCCACTTGTGAATATTAAGGCTCTAGTTACCTCCATAAGATGCCTATTTTTTTCTCTCAGCTACTCTATTTTGTTGGGGTGTATTAGGACATGAACTTTGGTGCACTATTCCCTTGGAAGTGAAAAAATTTCCTAGATGGTCATTAAAATACTCTCTCCCATTATCACTCCGAAATATTTGAATCTTCTCATGAAATTGTGTCTCGACCATAACATAAAAAGCCTCAAACATATGTTTTACTTCACTTTTGTCTTTCAACAGGTACACCCAGGTTAGTCTAGTGTGATCATCTATGAAATTCACAAATCACCTTTTTCCATTTACAGTTGATACCCTAGAAGGTCTCCAAACATCGCTGTGGATTAGCTTAAAGGGTTTTGTGGCATGGTACTTTTGGGAAGAAAAAGATGAACGTCTGTGTTTAGCCATTTCACAAAATTCACATTGGAAAGAGGATGTTCTTTTATTCATAAACAAATTAGGTAACAAAAGTTTCAAATAATGAAAACTAGGATGACCAAGTCTGTAGTGCCATAACATGACTTTATTATCAACTTGAACAAAGTTCAAACAAGCTGAACTAAAATTTACTGAATTGTCCCCGTTTTCAAGAAAATAGATATCTTTAGACTCTCTAGCATTGCCAATCATCCTCCCCGAAACCTTATCCTGAAATACGCATGAAATAGAGTCAAAGATAGCACGACAACTAAGATTTTGAGTCAATTTGCTGATGGACAAAAGATTATGAGACAATTTTGGAACATGAAGGACATCAAAAAAGGTCAAAAAGGGGTTAGTTTAACTGTCCCTTTTGCCAGCATTGCCGAGAAAGAACCATCAGCAACTTTAACTTTTTTATTTCCTGCTAAAGGAGTGTAAGTTGAGAAAAAAATGAGAATTTCATGTCATGTGATCACTAGTCCCTGAATCTATGATCCAAGAACTACCAGTTGAATCTGTACTCACAAAAATAGATGGTACATTACCTGCTTTGGAAAAAGAACAATTGGGAGTAGAAGAATTAGATTTATTGATTTGGAGTTGAGGTTGGAGAACTTGGAGAAATTTGTTTAGTAGCTCTACTTGTTCCTTAGTGAAAGATCGCATTTCTAAAGAAGATTGTTGCCCTAGTTCTTTGCTGGTACATTGAAAGGCCTGGCCATGATTTTTCTGCCATTTTTTTGTTCCAACTAGGCGATTTTCTATGGATATTCCAGCAAGTCTTACGAGTGTGCTCGTATTTTTTGTAAAAATCACATCACGGCTTCATTGTTATCTCTGTCAGAATTTTATTAATAGAACTCTCGGCTTCTATTGATGTCGTTGGGTGACGTAGCCCAGTCAATAATATTTTAGTTGCAAGAATGGCCTTGCTCTGATACCATGTAAGTTTTGGTACTAAAATTGTACAATTTTATTCATCCATAGAGATACAAATTTATAGTATAGAAAAATAAACTAGCTAGCAATCAGATCCCTTGATTCTAGGAGATTTGAGAATCAAGGGATGATTCTAATATCCTAACCTATTCAATAGCATATCAAATATGATTTTGTTAGTTCAATTTAAATCCTACAAAATCCTATCTAATCACACTTAGATATTAAAAATCAACACAAGCATTCCGGGAGAACGGGCAATTACTGAATGATACCATAACAATATATGACATACTATTATTGTAATATTAAAAACAGTCAGACATTTAGGAAAATATGTACAATTACTAAATGATACCATAATAATATATGACATACTATTATCGTATCATTCAGAAATAATCAGGGGGAATGAGCAATTACTGAATGATATATCATTCAGGAATAATTAAACATTCAGGGAGAATGAGCAATTACTTAATGATACATTAATAGTATATGACATACTGTTATGGTATTATTGAGGAATAATCAGACATTCAGAGGGGAATGAACAATTACTAAATGATATAGTATATATCTAGTATGATGGTGTCATAAATGATTTCCTAAGTCGTTTGATGGTGCATGAAAATATGATTAAGTCTTTCACGTATTATTTAACTCACAAATGATAGAATATTATTCATTCCCAAACTCATTGAATACAGATATACTATTATTTGTCTACAAGACACATGTCGTTGGATTCTCAAGGCAAGAAGTATACAACAATCAAGATTCTTTTGAGTGACAAATTTTAATAATGTCCACGCCTGCCCAGAATATAAAAGATCTTATGTAGAGAGAAATGCAATCACAATATTTGTTATCGATATTTTACAAGACAAGCTAAATGATCCAAGAATTATCTACACACCAACGGATATATAAAGAGATTTCAAGAAAGCACATGGTATCGACTTGATCTACATGCAAGCATGGCGAGCAAAGAAAAAAGCATATGAACTGTTGAGAGGCAACCCAAAAGATTCATACGTACAATTGCCCATTTACCTATACATGTTGAAATATTCTAATCCAGAAATAGTTACAAGGTTAAACACCGAAGAAAATGACTTCTTTTTGTATTTTTTCATAGCATTAAATACAACAATTCAAGGATGGACCTATTGCAAACCTACATTAGTGGTGGATGGTATCCTTCTAAAAGCAACATACAGAGGTACAATCCTTACGGCTACAACACAAGATGGACAAGGTAACAAATGTTCACACTTCCATTTGATTGTATCATACAGAGTATATATATATGCTAACATAGTATCATGATATACTATATTAAGTTTTCTTCATTTGATTATTTTTTCAATGTATGATACCTACAGAGTATATATATATATGGTAACAAAGTATCATAATGTACAAACTTAATTTTTCTTCATTTGACTATTTCTCTTTTGTATGATACCTACATAGTATATATATGCTAACACATTATCATTATATACTACCTTGATTTTTCTTCTTCAAAATTTATATTTATCAGTTATTATAATCTTCTTGTTAAAATTAACACATTACTTGAAAAATAGGATAAATTATATTCATTACTTATAGTATTGTTGACTCGAAAAATGATGCATCTTGGGAATGGTTCTTTGAACGTTTAAAAGAGATATATCCACAAAGGAATGGAATGTGCATTGTCTCGAATAGACATGATAGCATTGTCAAAGCAGCTATAATTGTCTATGAAAAAGTTTTTCATTGTGTTTGTATGTTTCATCTGTGGAACAACGTAAAGAATAAATTTTAAAAAATACAAAAAAAAAAATCAAAGACATCTACTATGCATTGTCAAGAGCATTCAATGTTCAGGAATTCAACTGTCTTACGAAAGAATTTGATATTGATCCTAGGGTAAAATCTTACTTAGAAGAAGTTGGATACCATAAATGAGCCTGATTGCATTGTGAAGCAAATCGAACAACATCAACGACATAAAATATAGTCAAATTAGTAAACTCAGCATATAAGTATGTAAAAAAAATCCAGATATAGATTTGCCTGATTTACAATGCGCAAAACCTTACCAGCCCTTGACATGTGTATAAGAAAATCTGTCCTTAATAAATATAGTATAGAAGTAAAATTACACAAACGGTAATGTTGTAAAATTTTAAAATAACATATTAAAAAATAAGAAAAAAGCCTTGTTGAAAGAAGCAAAGATTAAAGCACAGACGATGATGATAAGATACGGTACACAATCTTCATATACTACATATATTTGTTATAGTTTCAGACATCAAATAACTTCTATTTTTTGGAAATAAATATAGATCACACCTTCCACTCATTTTGTACATTTAGTAAGAGATGGTCAAAACTGAAACACATTGTTTTCCTACATGAAGACATGCAAATGTTGAAAGTTTCAAGTAGATGCTACAAACATAGAATATGATACGAATATAGTATGTCATTTAAAGTTGGAAACTATATTACATCTAATTTGTTGTTCAAGTCGCCAAAAGCTTCAAAAATCTCTTTAAACTTCTCATCAGCATGTGCTTTCAACCCATCAATGTCTTTCTTTAAATCGGCAATAGTAGGTGGTGTTGCATCGTCAACACTGCTTTGGTCAACAACAGTCTTTGTCGCTTGTGTGCAAAAAAACTTATCACTCAAATGCTCACTTTGAACACAAGTAGGGCTACTTTCAAACGCGAACCCAACCAAATCAAGTAAAACTTTTTCATACTCAGTTGGTAGAATGTTATTCACCTACAATTTTAAAATGAATAGCACGTCATAAAAGAAGGATGAAATGAAAATTTAAAACTGATAAAAATAAAATAGGAATACCTCATCAGTGTCAAACCCCAGACTCAAGGAGTGCGACTGGCACCTAATGCAATACTTAGGCATGAGTCGACCCTACTAAACCACTTGCTAACATCGCGTGGCAGCCACTCACACAATCAAGAAAATGAACAAGTATATCTCAGCTAAAAAATAAAAAAGCCATTGGCCGGCAAGGCCCCTGTCAATAGCTTTATAACGAAAACCGCTTTTCCCAACAGTCTATATAAAGCAATAACAAGCTAGCTTATAAACCTAATTAGGCCGTCGAGGCCACCATGGCATCTAGGAAAACATAAATGCTATGTGGGTTGCCAAAGCCACAAATATCTCTACACAAAACCTGGAGATAGCTAAGTATCAAGATAAAAAAAACAACAATCAAACTCAAGCCAACAGACATACAAGGCCGGCATGGCCAAAAACCCAGCTATACAACCCAATATGCTAGTCTGCAAGCCTCTAAGAGTAGTAAAGTTTGATCGGGACAGGGCCCCGACCTACCCAAAAACTATATACAACAAAAGCCAACAACCTTTAAACACTGGCAGCTCCAGAAGAAAGGGGTTGTCTAACCTATTGGAACTCAATTGTGCTGCTGAGGAGGTCTATCGAGTCGTCTGTCGGGACCTGCAGGTATGAATGCAACGCCCCCCAGGCTATGGGGCGTCAGTACGAAATAATGTACCGAGTATGAGAGGCAATAGACTAAATGTACATGTATCGAAATATACTGAAAGTAATCATGTAAGGAAATCAAGAATTAGATAAGCATACTAACCTGCAACGGAGTCTAACCACACAAAAATAATCAAACAAAACCTAACCAAGCCCCCATAAGCTCGGCAGGTACAAACCACAAACAACACCCCCTACCAGGGCCCCCATAAGCCCGGGAGGTGCCAAGTCAATCTATATACCCCTATAGGTAGCCCCTTGTCCGTGTATAGCCCTCTTAGGCAAAACATAGCCCCGTAGATAGTTCACATCCCTCTTAGGCATCAATATAGCCCTGTAGGCAACACATAGTCCTCTTTGACATCAATATAGCCCCGTAGGCAACACAAAGCCCTCTTAGGCAACAACATAGTCCTCTTAGCCAACAACATAGCCTCGTAGGCAGTTCATAGCTCTGAAGCTAACCACAATTATCCCTAGGGCAATAGCACACAATTCAATAGGCTAAAGGCGAGCAATTCGGATATAAACAATCTATACGAATAGCCTCTAAGTCGGTCCCAACATAGGGTTGTTATCAACAGATTATGAGCTCCGACAATGAGGGATTATAACCACTCAATCAGCCAACCACTCACAAGTATATCTATGAGTTCACCAATGATAACAATCTTATTATATCGCTCCTAAGCTTTAAGGAAACATGCCGCACAAAGGGAATAGCCTTAACATACCTTTTTTCGATGAATTCCAGCGGCCTATCGACTTCTACTAGAAACCCTCCCTCGATACTACAATAGGCAGCACCACAATCAACACACAAGAATGGAGGGTAATATGATAATCCGACAAAATATTAGAATTTTTGTCACAACTAACTATTTGCGGCTTAACGATGCTAGATTTAGTGAAAGGAGGATATTACCTTGATCTTAAGCTTGAAATAGAACTCAAACCCTCAAAATGAAGAAAAACAACTGCTTCCAAAACCCCAATTGAGATACACCACGAAATTTACAAAACAAACTATACCATGATGATGAGCTCAACGCGTAGAACGACTTCCGTCAAGGACTTAGGCCGAGAAAATCAATAATTTGGGTGATCCTAGGGACTAGGTTGCTGGGTTTTTCTGTTTCTCCACGAAAAAAAATGAAAAAAAAACGAAGTAGATGATAAATATAAAGTCCCACCGACGTGGGACCCATCCACGTGCCTGCTTGCGTCATCTCACAAAAACGTGAATATCTCCCAATTATGAAGTTGTATGGATAAACGGTTTGATGCGTTGGAAACTAGACTCATAGACCTTCGATTTGATAGCTTATGGGCTCCATAACTCTTTATATAATTGGAGAAAAGCACCGAGACATTTGACCCAAATTTTAGAGAAAACTTTAAAAGGAACTCACAATAACTTTCACCAACTTTTATTTCACAACTCGCTTGACTTCTAAAGTTGAGATACGACCCTTGAACACCTAAAATATGACATACCACATCATTATTAATTTATTTATCACTCTTCATCTTCCATGAAGGTATGGTTTAACTTAGACATTCCGAAAGTGCGGGTGTTACAATCAGATACAAAGCCAAATATGCGCAAACAAATATAATCATGTCCTAATTATTTGTGCATAGTTTAATTTAAAATTCTAGACACTTTTCACCATGTATTTTCAGCAAATAGATCATTTAATGCAGGGCTACACTCGTAAAACTAAATTTATAAAGCTAAAGAAAATTCACTGAATCTATAATATTCAGGTTTTGTCTTAAGTTTATTGGAAGACCATTCAAGAGTCGTGTTGAATACATCTATTTCCAAAGCATATGAATTATATTCCCCACTCTCAATCAAATCAAATTACGACATTTTAAGTACTTTAGTCTTCAACATGGTGAATAAGAATGTGTTAGCAAAAAGTAGAGTTATCATCTTCATCGCATCAGCATCAGACTTAAACTTTACATTACGAAAGACATGATCAGGCTCCGATCATGTCCCCACTGAACAACTAAAGTACCTTTTCACCAATCAATTTTCATTTGATGAAACAGTAATTGTTGTATTATCGTTACATCGCAACCCAATAACAACATCAAATTCAGTCATTTCAAATCGAAGTTGTTTCCCATTAATAACAAAGCGTAAAGAGTCAGAATCATTTCGATACACTTGTCACATCATAATGTTGTGTAACACACGTCCCTAAAGGATGATAGAAGGCAAATCTAAAAACACACCAAAACATATTTGTATAAACATAGAAATTTATTTTTTTGATAACTTCGAAGTTATATCGACAATGAAAGAAGAATTAAAAATATGTTCAATCTTCAATTTGTAATCAACATTCATTTTGATATACAATTCATCTTCCTGTAAACAATAACAACATGCAAGTTACTACACTAGACAAATAAAAAACAATACAAAAAATTATAAAAATATTACATGATACTAAAATATCATATGATAGTATAATAAGGTAACAAAATTAACTGTTCAAATCCACAATGATCAAAATTTTATGTAAAATTGATTACTAGCATGGGATACAAACCATAATACTTTGATACATAAATAATACAATAAAATAAATAATTTTGTATATTAAAAATTATGATAAAAATCACATCAAAAGTGTGAAAACTAATACATGATATCAATACAACAAATGACACTCTAATGGTATCATCAAGTAACAAAAGGGACAAATAATACCCTGTGCAAATCCTCGATGATATTATAACAGTATCTTCATATATTGTTGATACTGATAATGATGCATGATACCAACACATCATCTAATACCTATATTGATGCATGATATCAACATAACATCTGATATTCTAATAGTATCATCAAAAAGAATAAATAGTACACTGTCAAAATCCTCAATCATACCATAATAGTATATTTATATACTGGCATGGTATCATAAAAGGCACTATCAAAATTGCTCAATGTAAAGAATACAAATCCTAATACTTTAAGACACAATCAATTACCAAACCAAACATTTTAGTAAATCAATACCTATTATAAAGCATATCAAGACATGAACAAATACGTGATACCAAAACAATATATGATACAATAATAGTATCAGCATCTAACAATTAAATTTTCAAAATAATAGCATGATATAATCATGATACCTTCATATGTGACACATTCTCATTTTTTCCGTCAAGACTTTCACTAATATTTTCAGTTTCAGTTTGTGGGAACGACACACAAGGTTTGTCATGAGTACTAATCTTTTATTTTTTATTCAATGGGATCACAATCAACCATTGATGCCTTCCTTTTCCTTTTCAAATCCTCAGAATTTTCACCACCCACATTATTATGGTTTTCACCATCTACAACTGTATCAGCCTTCCAACATTAACCTTTGCATGATTGGACCCGTCGTTTAATTCGACATTACCTTCTGTGTTGACAATTCAGTTGCAAAAAAAAAAAAAAGAAGCTTGGGCCAGACATTGCAGAAGCCCTTGTGTAACACTACGAAAATCTCTAAGCTAAGACTCAAACCATTCTTCATAAATGTATAGAGTTGTACTTGATGATTCTCAATTATGCATAGGTGTTAAGTTCAATTATTTAGTGTGGGAAGAGATTTGGAGATAATTTAAGGTCATAAGAATCTTCTAATACAAAGTTGAGTTAAAAAATTTCTGATCGATAGAGTTTTCATATAAGATTTTACTTTGGTCAACTTCAAATGACCATATCTCTTAGAATATGAGGAGTTAGGTGAACCATAACCTATCAAATTAAAGGTCTATTAGTCTTATTTCTAATGCCACCAAGTTTGCATCATTCCGAGTTTGAAGTAGAGAGTTATGATCAGTTTACTAAATGATGCAGTGCAGTTCCATTTTAGCCGACGGAAAAATTCTAAAAAAGATAATTTTCTTGTCCTTATACCCATAGAAAAACCCTAAAACGAGTTTCTTACCTCTTATAAAGCCCTAAACAATCAAATTTTAATCTTTTAATTCATCATTCTCCTTTCTCAAACCCCAAGATAAAATTCTAAGAAAAATCAAGCATAATACTTTCAAGCAAAATTCTTTCAAATACTTTCAAAATTCTCCTTCAAGGTAAGTTCTTCTCCAAGGATTTCAAATTTTCCTATTCAAATTTCTTCTTATAATCATGAATCATTCATAGAAATCTTAACCCTTGGTCATAGGATTTTCAAGAAACTAATTCAAGAATCTCAAGAAAGGATTTCTTGATCGTTCTTCTTCAAGTTAGGGTTCTTATTGAAGATTCATAGAGTATTTAAGGTATGTAAGATTATCAAAGTGAGGAACTTTGTTCTTCCTCGCGTCCTACTTCTACAATAATATGTTTTTAAGATCAAAGCTAGAGTTTTTACCCAAGATTCAATGATTTCTAATTCCATTTATCTCCTATCATTGATTCTTGATTTTATCATCAAAATTATGGTACTTCATGTCGTTAATGATATTGATTCATGATTCATGCTTACTATACCACATGGATCCCTTTCTAATTAAAATTATTTAAAAACCTTGCCGTAGTATTTTATATGCATTAATTTCAAAAATAAAGTATGTTCAAGATTTTAAAGAAGTCTTTCAAGAAAGTATATTTTACTTCAATTGCATTATTTTCAAGAAGTATTTCAAGATAATATTATTATCTTTAACTTCAATTGCATTATTTTAGAAAAGTTTCAAGAAAGTATATTTTACTTCAATTGCATTATTTTCAAGAAGTATTTCAAGAAAGTATTCTTATCTTTAATTTCAAGTGCATTATTTAGAAGAGTTTCTAGAAAGTGTATATCACTTCAAGTACATTATTTTTAAGAAATATTTCAAGAAATTATATTTTACTTTAATTACATTATTTTCAAGAAGTGTTTCAAGACAGTATTATTATCTTTAATTTCAAGTGCATTATTTAAAAAGTATTTCAAGAAAGTATATTTTACTTCAAGTTTATGATTTTCCTCGAACTCTAGAGTTTCATGATTTTATCATGGATTCAATTGATTTAAGACTTTTTCATCATGACTGATCTTATTGTGTATGATTTGATCATAATTATGTGTTTTCAATGATTTTTACATGAACTCATGCTATATGAGTATTTAAATCATGATATTTTAAAGGAGCTACTCTTATGATTTATGAGTCTTTATAATTGAATCAGTATTACTAGATTCTTACAATTTCAAAGATTAAGATTATGAATATGGTATGATTTTATATATTTCTGTTGGGAGTTCACTTAGCACCGAATGGGCTTTCCGGATGAAGGTTTTCTTTTAGCGTTCATGGACCTTTAATAGCAATCCCTAAGTCTCCGAACTATGTGTCATCATAGGATTTTGTCTCAGATAGACATTAGCTAGTGGATCCACTTTAGCAATAATGATGATATGGAGTCTTACCTTAGCGAGTAGGACTTTCTATTTTTATTGTGAGGGTTACACCGGATTCCATGTTATAGCTCACATAGTCTATTGTCGGTTAATGGTATCTCCCCCATAGTGCAGTCTTTCAGATTATTGCTTTAACCTTACATTCAGTTATTTCAGTTTCAATATCTATCAGTTGCATGTTCTACTACTTGGTAATTACATTAGTTCATGTATTTCAGTTTCATATTCAGTTTAGCGTCTCAGATTCATCATGTCGAGCTTTACAAATTATCATACATATATCTCATACTCAGTACTTTCAAAGTACTGATTCGCATATCTCTTGTGCCTATACTTTTTCATATGATGTAGATTCATATTCTTACTATCAGGATCCTTGCCGGTTGGATCACAACTTTTAGCCAGAAAGTGATGAGTTCTCTTATTTCGAGCACTCAAGTCAGTTTGTTGTTCTAGTATCTTGTTTCTATTCACATGTATTGATTAAAGGGAGCAAGGGTCATGTCCAGGCTAACTACAATCAGTATTAGTAGAGGTTTCATAGATAGCCAGTTAGAGTTGTTGTATTCAGTCCATTCTATTTTAGACCTTTTTTTAAAATTATAGTTATTGTATACAAAATTTTGTTGAAAAATATACTGAACCAATATTCCATAATTATGCTTCCGCTCAATCATTTTAATTCTTTAACCAGTTCACATTTAGTTGCTCATGACTATACCAGTAACAAGGGTTAGCTTGGGGTCACTTGTGACTCTAAGCATCGTGTTACGACTAGGGTGTAGTCTCGAGTCGTGACACCTTGATTCTTCATCGCCTACATTATCACTGTTATTGTCAAGAATACTTGAATCAAGAGGACGACCCCACCAACGAGTCGTTGCTATGTGTTTACGACCCATTGAAATTAGTTCCAAAAAATCGACAAAAAAATCATAAGAAACAAAGCAAAAAAATTCAAAATTCAAAATTAAGCTTATTGGAAACAAAAAATGAATATAATGGAATGGAATGAATGAAGAACTACCACAAGCTGACGGTTTTTTTAAAATTGAAATCGCCGGAAAAGATTCACCAAAAGCACGGACAAACGTTCTGTAAAGAATAAAGACAAACGATAAAATTAAAAAAAGAATTAAAGGTAAGTAAGTCTCCTTAAGTCTAATTAATGCTAAAATAGATTGGGCTTGGATGAGAAATTGGACCTAAACGGGGGGAGGGGGGAGGGGGGAGGGCATGAGCTGTAATTTAATTTGGGCGAGTGGGTATTTGCTAAATTAATTTGGGTTGGGGCTAAAAGTTGTAATTATTTTGTGTTTTATGGCCCTATGTAGTTTTCCAACAAAAAAAAGAAAAAAGAAGTGGAAGTACTCTTCTAGTACAAAACTAAGGGGCATCTCAAGCAAATAAATTTAACATCCTTGGTATTTTCGAAATTAGTATGGAAGGAGGCTATTTCAGAAAAATAATCAAATAAAATTTTTTGTCGTTATAGAACCCGGAATTCACTAAAAGCAATAGTAAATAAATACAAATAGAAAAGGAAAAGGAGGAAATACAAAAAAGGGGATAGTGATTTGCCTATAGCTTTATATGTCTCATGAACTACTACTAAAAACTAACCTTATTTTTATTTTATTTGTAGACAAACAATATCTGATCAGGCCTATGGCTAGATCCTTTTAAATCTACGGTCGGTCAAGGTGTACTTCGAGTGCTTTTTTATGAACCCACAAACAACTTAACCCATTGTACATGTATACATTCTCTAAATAGTTCCTATAGTCTTGGGAGTGCACACCATATTGGCCATACCAAATGTTGGCAGTGAAATCATCTCAAGTTCGTGTTGCTGCGTGGAAGATAGCCATCACTCATACTTGGCAAGAGCAAAAGGAAAACCATGCTACGTCTGTCTTCATGAGTTGCATAACATTAAGTTAAGAAGGTATATCATACATCCAATTTTTGAATTGCAGCCTTTTTAGCTCATTAACTAGTAAAAACAACTCACGCAAGCAAATAATTAACAGAACATAAAGATATGGCCACGCTTCATAGAATGCTTGAAAATCCTTGCAAGTTGGAAATTGGAGGTACCTCAGTTGGCACAGAAAAGCAGCAGCAAGAGTCTTTCATTTGTTGATGTTAAATTTACAACCTATATCCCTATCTAAGCATATAGGTTATATATGTATACCTACTAGCTTGCAATGTCAATCGTTGGCCACCATGGCATCCATGTTAGAACCATTCTCAATTTTCCTTATCAACAGTCTCTTCTGGGGAGGAAGGTCCTTAGCCTCAGGTGAAGCATCAGCATCAACAATAATCACGTCTTCCTCCGTAAAATCTCCTCTCAGAACTCCCATTGCTACTTCGTTCTCAACCATCTGCTGAATCACTCGTTTAACAGGCCGAGCTCCATAGTTGGGGTCAAAGCCCATATTTGCTAACAGACTGACAGCTTCCTGCGTGTAATGAAGATCAATTTTCTTCTGTTTGAGTCTATCTTTCACCCTTCTCATCTGCAACAGAAAAAATAACCTTCTTGTTAGATTCTAAGAAGATGATTATGCAAATACATAAAGTTTATTCAACAAATATTCAGTTAATGACATTGTCAGGTAGTCTCATTCACTTTCATTCCTATGATCCTCACCAACGTTACGCTATAGCTGCTGGAGTGATGCTAAGATTGAAATATAGATGTAGCCAAACAGTTTCCCCAAATAAAGAATCAGAAACACAGAAAAATTTACAAAAATTAGGTCGTCTTCGAGCAAGCTTAAGCACCAGATGAAACAATATCTTTTAGATCATACTCTGCTACAAAACTACTACAAGAGCAGACACTAGATAGGATGTGCTGCAGCGTCAATCCAGTTCTCAAGCAAATGAGATGTACTTACATGTAATGTTGAGTACTAATGTGCACTAAGAAAAGTTTCCTCACACTGAACAACTGATATTAACAGACTACTGCATCACAGATAACTGCATGTAGTGCTTATAAAGTACTTAAATGAAAGTAATCAGAATATAGATGACAAAGCAGGAAATAAAAGTAACAGAACAAAAATATACATATGAAGTCATAAGGATCAGGATTCAACACATCTGTATTACCTGGAGCTCAACAATTCGGCTAACTTGCTTAAGGTCCAGAGGTTGGAAAACAATGTATTCATCAATCCGATTCATGAACTCAGGACGGAAAGTCTGTCTTGCCAATTCAATGACCTGCTTTTTCATCAAATCATAAACTGCCTCCTGGCTATCTTGAGTGTTCCGAAGAGTCTCAAGAATATAATGTGACCCAATGTTTGATGTCATTATTACAAGAGTGTTTGTGAAACTAACAGTCCTCCCTTGAGAATCAGTTATTCTTCCATCATCCAACAACTGTAAGAGAATGTTAAAAACATCATGATGTGCTTTCTCAATTTCATCAAAGAGGATCACAGAGTAAGGCCTCCGACGGACCACTTCGGTGAGTTGCCCACCCTCTTCATATCCAACATAACCTGGTGGTGCACCAACCAACCGTGAAACAGCATGTTTCTCCATGTATTCACTCATGTCAATACGCACCAAAGCGTTTTCAGTATTGAAAAGGTAAGCAGCAAGAGCCTTTCCAAGTTCAGTTTTGCCAACTCCTGTGGGGCCCATGAACATGAAGCTTGCAATGGGTCGATTTGGATCGGATAGGCCTGCCCTGGATCGCCTGATTGCATCAGCTACAGATTTTACTGCCATATCCTGACCAATTACTCTCTTGTGAAGTTCATTTTCTAAAAAGACAAGCTTGTCTCTCTCAGACTGCTGAAGGTTTGATAATGGTATACCCGTCCACTTGCTTACAATTTCAACAATATCAAGATCTGTTACTTCTTCACGAAGCAATGAACTCCCAGACTTCCGGTAGTCAGCCAGGTTTTTCTCTGCTTCTTCTAGCTGGCGTTGAAGGGAGATTAAGGTCCCGTACTTGAGTTCAGCAGCACGATTCAAGTCATAATCACGTTCAGCAGCTTCCATCTCTAAGTTCACCCTGTCAATCTACTCAACGGAAAAGATTAGACAGTAATCATGAG
The DNA here is from genome assembly GCA_018342035.1 of Solanum appendiculatum. NCBI lineage: Eukaryota > Viridiplantae > Streptophyta > Magnoliopsida > Solanales > Solanaceae > Solanum > Solanum appendiculatum. Next base: position 240,432 of record JAGDQO010000370.1, read on the forward strand.
AATACAAAGAAAAACTGCAACTTGAATTGATTTCAGCATCAAAAACAGGTTATCCACCTCCTCCTTTATAGAACGTATGCGTGTCATCAGAGCTTTCTCGTGTTCCCACTGTTCATTTAACTCTTTCTGCTTTTGCTTAAAGGAGTTCAAATCACTTTCTAGCTTGTTCAGTCTTTCTTTAGATGATTTATCCGTGTCATTCTTCAGAGACAGTTTCTCCATTTCCAACTTCATCACAGTCCTATCTATCTCATCTAATTCAGTGGGCTTTGAAGTAATTTCCATCTTTAGTTTTGCAGCGGCTTCATCAACAAGGTCAATTGCTGAAAAGTAATAATAGAAAGTAGAGTGAGAAACACTAAATAAAAGTATGTCAAATTATGAACATACTGTACTAAAAATATTCTACAAGCAGCTTGAAATCTTGATCCATCAATCCACTAGATGCTATAAAACATTTGAATGAGGTATAAAAATAAGAAGCTTCCACCCTCTACTTTCTTAACCTATAAAAACACCAGGTTGCTCTACTAATTTTGAAGATTTCAACATCTGGAACCTGTTCCCGTTACACTTGTGATGAAGATATTCAATCCAGGAGATTATTCTTGAGGAAAAAGAAGCTAAGTCAGGGTTTATTCAACCGAAGGAAAGCTAATTGAGAGAAAAGAGAGAACAGAGTTTGTATTATATTTCATAAATGAATTAATAATCAACCGAGAGGGAAGCTAATTGAGAGAAAATATAGAAAAGAGAGAAGACTGTTTGTATTGTCTTTCATGGATGAATCTTGTATCATTACTATTGAGACTTTATACCCAATCTAGAATGAAACTGAACTACCAAATGGAAATGAACTGCTTTAGTGCTAACTGAATTTGCTACAGTATTAACAAAATTTTGAACTCGTAACTGTCTAACTACTGGGTCGAGCTTGTCGCACCGGGCTTTTCTAGTGCGGGTTACCTCTCCTGTGTAGTTTGCGAGCTATTGCATAGGAGCGGGAGTTTTACCCTGTGTTCACCCAAAGGGTAGCGGTTGCGGGTTTCCCTTGTCATTAAAAAAAAACCAATTCATCCACATCAGCTGCCAGCTCACCTCGATATCTCTGCTCCTCCTACTTGTTTCAATACCACCCCACCCCCTTGAAAAGGATGGAAACCTTTGATGCAATTCAGATAGGAACTCCCAAGTAGCCTGTGCAGCATCAATACAAGTTCATTTGATGAGCACCAGACACACAACCTTACCCCATTGTACCAGTATATATCTAACATAGATCAAGGTAAAGGACAATGAGGACTGGATAGAGGGATGGTTTATATTCAAAGGCACAGTATGACACCTCTTCAACTGAGACACATGGAATAGGATGTATGAGAACATCAACAGGGAATAAGAGTCTACGGGCAACATCACCAATCTTGGCCTCAAAAAGATAAGGTCCATAATACTTAGCAACAAGCTTGTTAAATGGTCTGGAAGCCACTGAAAGCTGTCTGTAAGGTTGTAAGTTCAGATATACCCAATCACCAACTTCAAAGGACCTATCTGATCTGTGCTTATCAGCCACATTTTCATCCTTTGATGTGCCCTGACAATATGTGAAACTTCAACAGCTGAATGATAGCTTCCCTAGCTTTAAGTGTCCTATCCACCATCTCAATAGCACTCTCACCCAACAAATAAGGCATATGAATAGGAGGTATAGCTTCCCTTGCTTCAAGTGTCCTATCCACCACCTCAGTAGCAATCTCACCCACCAAATAAGGCAAATGAATAGGAGGTTTCTAACCACCTCATATGGAGTACACTTGATATTGGAGTGGAAGGTAGTGTTATACCACCATTCTGCTAGGGTTTGATAAGTAGCCCAATCCTTGGGACTATCTGACAAAAACACCTCAAGTCAAGTCTCCAATGTACTGTTTACCAACTTTGTTTGGCTATCAGTCCAAGGATGGTAAGTTGTTGATCTCTGCAACTACACACCTTGGAGTGTGAACAACTCCTGCAAAAGGAACTCAGGAACACAGGATTTCTGTCACTGATCATAGTAACTGGCATACCATGCAACTTAACGACACCATCTAAGAAGCATCTGGCCCCTGTTTGAGAAGTGTATGGGTGTTGTAGGCTCAGGAAGTGTGCATACTTGTTAAGTCTATCCACCACAACTAAGACAACATCCTTACCATGGGACTTAGGAAGGCTTTCAATAAAATCCAAGTATATGTCAGTCCAATCACCTTGAGGAATAGGAAGAGGCTGCAAATAACCTGGGGAAGCTGTTGCATCATACTTATATCTCTGGCATATATCACACTTATGAATGAAGTCTCATACATCCTGAATGAGTGATTTCCGATGGAACAATGACTGCAATCTCCATATACTGGCATCCCTGAGGGGTACTATGCTAGAGTTCTATTATAGTCCTCAACTGTGGATCATCACCTGCAACCAATCTACCCTTCCACCTCAGCTGTTTATTGCACCAAGTATAGGATTTAAATAGCTGAACTTGCAGTTTCTCAATTACCAACTGCAAGGCAGGCTCAGTCAACCAAGTTGCCTTAATCTTGAGGTAGAAGTCAATCATGTGTAAAGAAATGGCTAAAAGTTCAGCATCAAGCATTCTGGATAAGGCATCAGCAGCCTTATTTTCAAACCCCTTTTTGTATTCAATGGAGAAATCAAAAGCCATCATTTTTGAGATGCCAGCAACCTGAAAGCCTGTATGTTAGGAGATGTTTCGATGCCTTCTGATCAGTCCAAACAACAAAGTGCTTGCCCAGCAGAAAATGAGACCACTTTTTAAGTGTCCCTTCATATCGCATCAAATCTGGTATTTTATTAGAGGACTTAGCACATAGAGATTAATCGTCACTTTGCCAGAGAAAAGATACTCTCCGAAGATATTGTTCCAAAATTTGTGAAGTCGAGTGATCAGATTGCAGATATTTTCACCTAGTCCCTCACTAATGCACCAACTTGAGGGGGAGTGTTAGAATAGGAATAGGAATATGATTTGTATCTAGTACTCTACTTGGAGAAGGATTGTCATGTTTGTCTATAAATAGGGCTCAGTGTAATAATGTAGATACACAATTCAATAATATTTTCCCGAGTCTTTATTTCTCCCAAGGTACTTGACAACAACTGCTACATCATTAAATTTTTTAACCCGAGTCACTCTAGCTTTGCTTTTAATAAAATATTTTCCCGATACTACTCTAAAAATTGAATGATGATTGGAGATTGGTAAATTCCTGGACTATTCTAATATTAACTTCTTTCTCGAAGTATATAGCACAAATCATACAGCAATTTTCTTGTTAACATGTTTACTTTAGCTCCAGTATTTATTAGGAGTCTTCCATTCCTTCCAAAGATTTATATAACAGTAGAGAATATGAATTTCAAAATTTATTATTTTTCTTTTGTCTTATTACTTCAGATTGTTTGCAAGGATCATTTATAAAGTACGGTACTATCTTTTTTTAATTGTATCTTAAGGTTTACATCCCCTCTTCCACCCCCACCCAAATCTTAATATCCATCAGGCTGATTTGATTTTCCCTCCCCATCCCCCACCTTAATGACATATTCTGATTTCACACATCAAAAGAAAAAATCAAATACAATTCTCTAATTAACCTTCTCAAGTTTTCGAAAACAAAATGAACTACTCTATAGAAATAATGTATTCGATAGAAGTAGCAGTTCCCAGAGGTACTACTTAATGTGAAAAGGACTCACCAACTAATGAAGTCAATAACAACACCACCATACCCTGTGTAATCGCACAGGTTTGGGGAGGATAAGGTGTAACACAGACCTAACCCCTAGCTTTGTGGGGTAGAGACGTTTTCGATAGACCCTCGGCTCAAAAAAATCATGTTTTCAGAACATGCTTGCAAAAAATGAATGAGTAAAAAGCTATGATGAGATACTGAAGAAAGAATTTCTTCAAGTACTGAGTAGAAATAGTACCAATAACCAAAGAAAAAGGGAAAACTGTAGTAATAAAAATGAAGAATAAACTAATGCTAGCATTAAATTAATACTGCTAACAGAGCAGAATATTGTTGTCAAGGTGTGCAATCTCTAAGCTTATAAGATTTACGGGAGGATGGTAAATGGTTTGAAGAAAAGGGACTAACGGCACATCAAGGGACCTCATTGATTAGTGCTGTCAAGGTGAGAAACATTCACAAGGATCTCATAGGAACCCAATGGAAGCATTTCAAACAACTTGCAGTTGTAAGGATAAGTTAGCCTACCTTTGTCCGGCAAAAATCGCTCAGTGATATATCGATCTGCAAGAACTGCAGCTGACACAAGAGCACTGTCTGATATTTTAACCCCATGATGCAGCTCATATCGTTCACGCAATCCACGGAGGATAGAAATTGTATCTTCCACAGATGGTTGGCAACAATATACTTGTTGAAATCTACGCTCTAGAGCAGGGTCCTTCTCAATGTACTTCCTATATTCATTCAAAGTGGTTGCTCCAATACATCTAAGTTCACCCCGACCAAGCATAGGTTTCAACAAATTCCCTGCATCCATGGCCCCACTAGTAGCTCCTATACACAACATAAACAAGCACAATTTTTAGAATAAAACATATCATCAAGTTTTTAACCAAGATAGATTCACTAAATTAGTTGATATATAAGCCCAGCTAAAATCAGAAGCTATATCTTGGGTATAAAGATGCCTTCTTCTCTACCCGGTTGCTTACATAAAGAACATTATCAATCATCTTTAATCAGCTTTACGAAAACAAGAAAAACAAACCTAGTTCAATCATTTCCAAGGTCCAGGACCAAATTAACAGGATGATAATTTAAGCATTTCTACGGTCCAAGCTCAATTCCAAAATGGATCACCTAAAACGCCAATTGGCGAAGCAACAGTGCTTTTGACCTCACTAGAGTCCAGACCTAGTGTTCCCAAATGACATCACATGAAGAAAACTACGAAATTTATATTGCTTAAGAATAATTAAACAAGGAGAAAAATCATCCAACAAAAAGAGAAAGTCACCACTTGTTGTCTATAACCTTGATATTTGAAAACAGAGAAGTAGCTTGAGCCAGCACTATTTCAACATAGAAATTTATTTATAAATAGACAATAGAGATATGATCGTTCAGAGAAAGATTAGAGTTGGAAAAGTTTCTAAACATTCGGTAGAAATAAACAATTTCATTCATGGGTAGACAGAAATTAAAAATGATATATCAAACCTGCACCAACTACAGTGTGTATCTCATCAATAAACAATATAATCTGCCCATTGGATGCAGAGACTTCCTTTAAAACAGCTTTCAACCTTTCCTCAAAATCTCCACGGTACTTTGCACCAGCAAGCAAGGCACCCATATCGAGAGATATCAACTAAATAAAATGAAAAGAAAAAGCAAATTTTAGTACAGTATTAGCACTTGAAAGACTATAGAATCCTCATAGACAATTAGAGAATGAGGTTGTTCGTATCCTTTCTCCTATCCCTTTGCTGAGTGAAGGGTTTGGTGAAAGACTAGCTTATAAAGCTGACTAGCTTAGTTGATCAAAATATAGTCTACATCTGAGTGCAGGTGTAATGCATATTTTTCTCAGTATCAAACTCGATTGGAAATTACCCAGAAGTTATTAAGACAATATGTAACTTTGCCATGCTGGTTCAGTTGAGTAAGAACTGCATCAACTGTCTGGAGCCGACTTGTATCTTGAACAGAAAATTATGTTCCAATAAACTGGGAGAGCTAAAAGAAACCTAGATATTTTTCGTCATAAAAATATCACTGCGACTAGAGAGACATAACTATTTTTCAGTAAGCAACAGCTTAAGGCCCATACTTCTCAATAGAAGAGAAGCAATTTTCAACTATCATTTGTTTCTTCAAATCAAGATAGGCTTTTCCCAAACAAAAAAATAGAAGAAAAAGCAATCCGACTAACACTGCAAAATGTCATCTTCCAAGCTTTTGCACATACACAATCACTTGATAAAACTCATGCAAAGAAAACTTCTTGTTGATCCTTTTCACGATAATATAAATTCAATTAAATTAAGCAATGAGAAAAAGAAGTTATAACCTTCCGATTCATCAAAGGTTCAGGAACATCTCCACGTACTATCCTTTGAGCTAACCTGCAAGGTAAGAAGCAAAAAGCATAATCATCCTGAGGTTAAAGTGTCATGTAGATTTGGTTGATACCATCTTTCATCTCTTTTCTGCTTTTTTCTCCGGACTTCTTTTAATGATTGAAGACCATGTTAGAAAAAAAAAGAGAATCATAGAAATTAGAGGTTAGCATTGCCTAGGCTCATTGTATCTGAATAGGAGAAAATGTATAATATTTTATATGATATTTTTAGTGCTTTCTTATGTATCTGTAAGAGAACAATTAGTTTTCTTATCATTCACATAAAGTAATTACTTACCTTATACCACTAGACTAAGAACCCTTCATAAAACACACTCTCATTATGCCAATAATCAAGTCAATAAGCAGTAGTATCTCTTCTTTTTCACATGATACCAAAATCTCTACCATCTTAGTAGAGACTCAATTATATATGGCATTCCCTATTTTAGACTTTATTATCTAATGTTGGGAATGTGTTGGTTGTTTATTGTGTGGTTCACTCAAAACGGGGATGTTGGGTGCTTTCACGACTCAACATAAATTGGGTCTTGACAAATTAAGGGTTTTTTCAGAATAGAGACTCTCTATATTTTACATTGATATACAAATCTCTTAACCACATTAAGAGCTCCAGGTAAACACAAATGTAATGTAAGAGTAATAGCGATGAGTCTTCAACTCCAAAGAATTAGTATTGCATATTTTTGATCAATTGCTTTTACTGTGCTATTCATAGCAAAAATCTAGTTATATAAATAAAAAATATTAAAAATCTAGTTATATTCGTTGAGAATGTAGGTGTTTTAAGATGACTCCCATGTAGTTTTAGATCTACTCATACATTTTAAGAGCTTCAATCATCATAGCATCAACAATAAGCCAACACACTTGAAAGCCCTACAAAAGACATAACTGAGTGAGGCAATCTCTCATTGTACTATCAATGTGTGCTACTTGCACCTTCACTTGGATGCAATCATTTCTGGTATTGTATACCTTCATCTGACACCACATATTTACTATGTTCATCTTGTTAATTTGGTGGTTCTGAGAAATAAACATTGAAGAAAAGAGGTGGTGGAAATTGTTAATCGATAGACCCTACACATCTATTTATTTATATAGAGTGAATATAATGAACCTATTCACACTTTTCCTGTAGGGCATATGACACTGATATTTACAAGCTATTTAAAATTGGGTCTTAAAGGTCCAGCATTTACTCCCATATAATCCCAGTTTGATCTCACCAACCCCATCAACCTTACATTCCACTTATGCATGCATCTCATCAACGCAAAGCATTTAATGGAGGGTCCATCTGAATATTGTGTTACATCTGCATCTTTCATGTCATTCAATTAGAAGATTGAGTTTAGATATCTGATTTTTTTTGTATCTAGACACCACTATCCTATCTAACCCCACTTCAACTTCATTCTTCTAAGGCTAAACTTGCAATGCATATCTTCTGTTTTACTTTTACCTATTGTAAAACTCCTTATACTTTACTATTCCTGTCTACAGTTGCAACTTCTATTGATTCCTCACTAGTTTTGTCCATTAACAATCGGATCTCTCACTAGTTTTATCAAATAACAAAATATCACTTGCAAATAGCATATATTGTAAAATTTATTTTATGTATTATTGAATAAATTACTGTAACCAGGCTAAGAAAGTGTGGGCTTAGAGCAGATCCATAGTATGGACTCACTGTTACAAAAAACCTACTCTACATCTCCAACCACCATTGGATCACTTGTGACCCCTCCTTCATACACATCATTTATGGTACTTGTATATTTGAGTAGGATAACCCCGAGGGGTTGTGGTTTTTCCTCTACAAATTGGGAATGTTAAGAATAGGAATAGGTATACACAATCCTACCTAGAATAGGAATAGGAATAAGGATAGCATATAATATCCTACTTGGTAAGGATTGTATTATAGTGTCTATAAATAGGATCGTTGTATAATACTCCCTCCGTCCCATATTAGTTGATCACTTTATTTTGCACAGTGCTTAAGAAATCATAAATAAGAAGATGATTTTACTAATTCACCTCTTAAAAAACTTCTTGAAAATCTTACAAACAAATGTGAACACTTTAAAAAAAATTAATTGCAAGGGTAATATAGAAAAAAGATTAATTAATGTTTTCTAGATTTAGTAAGGTGATCAAATAATATGGGACAACCATACTTAGTATACTGATCAACTAATATGAGATGGAGGGAGTAATGTAAATACACAATTCAATAGCAGTTTTCTCCTATATTTCTCACATGGTATTAGAGCATTGGTGATAAAATTCAAGAAAAAAAAAAACAAGTCATTGTGCGTCAATTTTCGGCAATAGTTGTAACTAATATGTCATCTTTTATTTTGTGGGTGTTGTGTGAAAACCAACACCATCACAAGGATCGGAAAGCTCAAGCGACCAAACCCCAACCAAAACCACCGGAAAACATCACCTCATGCGCTCTCATGCACCGATCGGAGGTGATAGTTTTCCGGCGAGATCTGGGTCACGCGCCGATGCGTGAGGGATATTCAAAGTCAATCTTTTTGATCTATTTTTTTTCTTTTGGGGTCGTCCAGCCATTCCAACCCATTTCAACCAAACCCTTACAGTTTTGACCAGATCCAATTGCCGAAATTAGGGTTCCAACTATTTCCAAGTTTTTCCAATGAGATATTGATTTTCAAACAACCACATCTCTATAATAAAGTGTTTCTTGCTATTTTCAAGTGAAAATTTGCAAAATATCATTTGGATGTGATATTTTTGGTTCCAAAAATACGGAAACTGAAAGTGCAAGCCCTATAATCAGTTCAGCCATTAATGAGAAGTTCAAACTATATAGCTTGGGCTTCCTCAGTTGAATTGAGGTCCAAGGGTCAAGGTGTCCGAGATCACCTAACGAACACTATTTGTGTGGTACATGAAAAGGCAAATTCTAGTGAGGAAGATGCAAAAACCAAAGCACAATGGGACAAAGCGAAAGCTCAATTTGTAGTCTCCTATGGCGCTCTATTGATTCCAAGTTGATGTCCTTGTTTTGCCCATTCCAGACATGTCATTCAATTTGAGAAAAGAAATGTGCTTTATACACTAATGACATATCTCGATTCTATGATGTGATATCTCGGAAGACCAACTTAAAGAAACAAAAATCCGATATGTCTACTTACTTCGAATAGGTATGTGCAGTCATGGAGGAATTTGAAGCGTTGATGCCAGTCATTGTGAATGTGGAAAAACAACAATACAGGTAGACATTGTTTCTAGTTCTTACACTCGCAGGACTTCCTACTGACCAAGATTCAGAGCGTGATCAGAGCAGAGCAGGATCTCTTCTAGGTATTAATATTTTAGGAGAAACATGCTCTAATACCTATTGATGAATAGTTTGAGTCCACCACGCGTCAAGGGACACGGTCCATGACTAATTACTACTACTGGAACAAAAGGTAAACAACTACAAAACAATAAGTAAAGAATACACAATGTTTACGTGGATAGCTAGTCCTACCACTCCAATAGATGAATTATTCTCTCTTCTACTTCGTCTTGCTACGCCTCCCAGTCACAAAGTAGTTTCATCACCCACCGTTGACTCCTCGGTTCTCGCATCTCAAATCATAGAAAAACAAACATATCAATCTATGGACAATCGACGAAGAGGGCGTTTTGGGAAACCTTAATCCAAGTGTAACTAATGTCATAAACTTAGACACACTCATGACATTTGTTATATTTTGCTTGGTCCACCACCTAGTGATGATCCTATTGCTTTAAAGGAATACAATAAGTTCTTTCAAAATCGTGCAAGTAAGGAAACATCTCCACAGTAGCACCTATTGCTCAGTCTAATGAACCATCCAATAAAGCTCGGATAGAATATGATGAAAAGTCTCCACAAGTAGCTTTGGTTTCTCAATTTGATGTTTCTATTGCGGGTAATTCTGCTAATGTTTCATAATCTAGTACTCTTGGATCATGGGTCATGGACTCGGGTGCTTTTGATCATATCTTTGGCAATAAATCACTTCTATCTGATATTGTTTATTCACAATCTCATCCTGCTATTACTTTAGCTAATGGGCAAACACAATTAAAAGGGGTTGAAAAAGCCAAACCCCTCTTCTATCACGGGCAAACACAATTAAAAGGGGTTGAAAAAGTCAATCCCCTCTTCTATCACTCTAGACTCAGTTCTTTAAGTCCCTCGTTCTCCTTTTAATCTAGCCACATTGTGGCATAACATTTTTTATGATTTTGTCTCGTGCAAAACCGTAATATGGGACAAATGATTGGCACAAAACATGAATCACAACACCTTTACTATCTTACCTCTTCAAATTCCTTCACATCATGCTTTGTTACAGATCCTCCAAATCTAATTCACAAACGTTTAGGACATTTGAGTTTATCTAAGCTGCAAAAGATAGTAGGCGTCTAGTTCGTCCACATTAGATTGTGAGTCTTACTAACTTGGGAAACACACATGTGCTACATTTTCACATAGTGTTGAGGGTCATTCAGAGTCTATTTTGATTATTTTTTTTATGACAAGGGAAACCCACAGTCACTACCCTTTGGGTGCGCACAGGGTAAAATCCCCGCTCCCATGCAATAGCTCGCAAACCACATAGGAGAGGTAGCCCGCACTAGGCAAACCTGATGCGACGAGCTCGACCCAGAAGACAAACCCCTTGCTTTCGCTGGCAAGGGGTTTCGAACTTGAGACCTCCAACATGGAAGTCCCAAACTCAAACCACTGGGCCACCCCGAAGGGTTCATTATGGTATTTGGGGTCCTAGTAAAGTTAGTTCAACCTTAGGATTTCATTAGTTTCATTGATGTTTATTCAAGATACAATTGGATTTTCTTAATGAACGATCGCTTTGAGTTTTTGTCTATATTCAAAAAAAATTGTTGAAATACAAAATCAGTTTGGTTTGTATTCATACTTATCATAGTGATAACGCCTTAGAACTTATCCTCCTAATTTTAGGAATTTATGACTCACTAGGGAATTATTCACCAGACATCTTTTCCATACACCCGTCAACAAAACGGTGTAGCAAAAAGGAAGAATAGGCATCTCATTGAGACTGCTCGCACTCTTCTCATTGAATCCCATGTTCCCCTACATTTTTAGGGCGATGCAGTCCTTACATCTTGTAATTTAATAGAATGCCCTCATCTTCTAGTCAGAATTAGGTTCCACATTCCATATTGTTTCCCGAGTGACATCACTACTCTATACCCCCTCATGTCTTTGGAAGCACATGCTTTATTTATAATTTAGCCTAGGGAAAAATAAATTAGCCCCTAGTGCTCTCAAATGTGTCTTTTTTGGTTACTCTCAAGTTCAAAAGGGTATCATTGTTGTTCACCTGACCTTCATCAATACCTTCTGTCCGCCGATGTCACATTCTACTATACATCTTCTAATCATCCTGATGTCTCTAAGGTCTTACCTGTAAGAAATCTATGATTACTATTACATCTCCAGTTGTAGTGCAACCACTCCTGACTTATCATCCTTGATTGCGTCCAGCACTAGTCCCAAATGATTTATGTCATGCGTCAGACCCTGCTCCTGTTGCGGACTTGTCTCCTCCTAGCCAACTGGCTGCACTTCAAAAAAGGTTATACGATCCACTCAAAATGCTAACCCATATTATACTTTCTTGAGTTATCATCGTCTATCAACACGACATTATGCCTTTGTATCATCATTGTCCTCTATTGCCATTCCTAAGAGTACAAGTGAAGCAATTTCTCATTCTCAGTGTTGTGAAAGGCAAGCGCGTTATCGCCTTAGGCGAGAGCGAGGCAAGGCGAGGCCTCGTCACTTATTCCTGGCGAAGCAAGGCACGATAAAAAAGGCGATAATAGGTGATAAAAGGCGAGTGGCGACGCGACAAGGCAAGGCGACAAAGGCATCGCCTTTTGTGTTTTTTTTAAAAAAGACCTAATTTAATAATTAAAAGGCATGATTTATTTGGTGTTTTGGCAAACCTGCTACTCTCTTCTCTCCTTTGCCACTATTCTCTCTCTTTCTTTCTTCTTCAGTTCTCCAATTCGAGACCTCAGCTGCTCAGTAGGAACGTTTTCAGCTCCTTTTTATTTTCTTCTGTTCTTCTTCTCTTCTTCTATTCTTCTCTTCTTCTTCTCTCATATGCATTCAGCACAACAGAGTTCTAATATTGTTTGTCAATTGTCTTGTGAATTGTTCGGTCATTCAAGTTCTGGACTTTTAGTATCTACTATTAATTTCTGAATTGAAATATTTGCTAATATATGTTATTGCTATTGAGATTTTGGATATTTATATATGCAATTAAATATTTTAAGTTTTTGGTATTAATGGGTGCCTTAATTCAAAAAAACGAGCATCTCACCGCGAGGCGACGCAGATCCTTGTCGCCTTTCGTCATCCAAAACACTGCTCATTTTGGATAGAGGCAGGCTATGATTGATGAAATATTTGCTTTACACATGAGTGGTACTTGGGAGCTTGTCTCCATTCGTGCAGGTAAATATATTGTTGGTTGCCATTGGGCTTATGGTGTCAAAATTGATCCAAAAAAGTCAGGTTGATCGGCTTAAGGCTCGGCTTGTTGCCAAAGGGTATACTTAGATATTTGGGCTAGGTTACAGTGACACTTTTGCTCCAATGGATAAAATAGCATATGTTCATCTTTTTCTATCTATGGTTGTCATTCATCACTAGCATTTTCATCTGTTGGACATTAAGGATGTTGTTCTGCATGGTGATCTTGAGAAAGAAGTTTATATGGAGCAACCATCTGATTTTTTTGCTCAAAGGGAGTCTAGTAGCCTAGTCTGTCGATTGCATAGGTCACTCTATAGTCTGAGCTGATCTATGTTTTGACATTCTGCACCAAATCTATGCATTTATTTGGTTGTTTTCATTGAAAATATCTTTATCACCGACAATGATCAAGATGGTATCACTAATTTGAAGCAACATCTCTTTCAATATTTTCAGACTAAAGACCTTGACAGACTAAAGTATTTCTAGGTATTGAGGTTGCTCCGTATAGATCAAGTATTGTTATTTCTCAGCGCAAGTATGCCTTGGACTTTATAGAGGAAACAGGAATGATAAAATGTAGACCCATTAACACTCCTATGGATTCGAATGTAAGCTCCCTTCTAAACTGAGGGAGACACTCAGTAGTCATGAAAGATATAGATGGCTGGTAGGAAAGTCGAATTATCTCTCTGTGACTAAAGTCAAATTATCTCACCGTGAATAGACCTGGCATTTTTTTCATGCAAGTGTTGTTGGTCAATTTATGACTTCCCCTAGTGATAGTCATTGGGATGCAATTATTAGTTTTCTGTGATATGTAAAGTCAGCTCTTGGTAAAGGACTACTCTTCAAGGATCAAGGCCATGAGCATATCACCGACTATACATATGTTGATTGGGCAAGTTCACCCCCTAATAAAGGTTCTACATCCAGATATTGTGTTTTAATAAGAGGTAATTTAGAGTCATGAAAGAGTAAGAAATAGAGTGTGGTTGCTCAATCTAGTGTAGAAACAAAATATCAAGCAATAGTTGTAGCAACTTGCGAGCTAATATGGATCAAACAGATGTTGATTGAACTAAAATTTGGAGAAACCGATCATATGAAACTTGTGTGTGATAATCAAGCGGCCCTTCATAGCGCATCAAATCCAATGTTTCATGAGAGGACTAAGCACATAATTGATTGTCACTTTGTCAAAGAAAAGATATTCTCACAAGATAATAAACAAAATTTGTGAAGTCAAGTGATCAACTTGCAGATATCTTCACCAAGTCCCTCATTTGTCGTCATATTAATTACATTTGTAACAAACTAGGTACATATAATTTGTATGCACCAGCTTGAGGGGGGAGTGTTAGAATAGGCATAGGTATACATAATCCTACTTAAAATAGGAATAAAAATATAAATAGTACAGAGTATCCTAATTGGTAAAGGATTATTTTAAAGCGTCTAAAAGTAGAATCTCTGTGTAATAATTCGATACACAGTTCAATAGTATTTTTTTCATATATTTCTCACCGAGACTATACCACATTTCATCCCAACCTATAATATTATCTCTCTAGGTTGAAGCAAAAAATACCTCCATTCTCGATATACTCAAGTATCAATTCAGAATTACTCACTTCCCTTGCAGAAACACATTTGCCCAACAGTTATTTCAGTTTTTTCTCATAAGATAAACAAACTAGAATTTCGTATATTTGAGATAACTAAGCTACAACTAGCGCAACTGATGTAATTAAAAAAATACTGATTACTTTTGGAGACATACAAACCACAAAGGCTCTAAATCTAAAACCACAATATTAACAAGTAACAACTAAAAGACAGCCATAATTTTGGAAACATACAAACCACAAAGGCTCCAACTCTAATACCATAGTGGTAACAAGTAGCAACAAAAAGACAACCTCATTTGCTACAAAAAGATCATTTCAAGAAACAGAAGTAGTTGACTTTCAAAAACTAAGCTGTCTAAAGCACATCTCCATTAAACAAAGGCCAGAAACCTAAAATATTGCATATAATAGACGATGTGAACAATGCTACCAATTGCATAGGACTCCCAAGACTAGCAACGTTACAGGCTATACTTTGGACCTATGTAAAAAATCAAAAAGAGACCATACAAAGGCTTTACAAGCTACCGCAATTTTGGCATTCTATTAATTAAAAAGAAAATCAATGTCATCCAAAAGGCTTTGCCACCTCAATTCTTTTAAGCAAAGGGAGTTAACATAAAATTCATTTATTCCCTAATTCTGCAGCATAAAGGTCCCTAAGTAAGAAGTGTGATAACTATATTCCATTACCCCACAACTACTCATTAAAGATAAACACAAGGAACCATGGTAAACAAGAAAGATCATAATTATTTCATGCAATGACACAATTACTAATTTTCAACAATTCCACATAACATATCCGGAGCCATCTCACAATTCAAATAGTCAACAGTAAGAACATATTATCCAGAAACCATATAAACGAGCAATAAGTTTTTCGTGTAAATCCCACAGAGATTCTGCCAAATAACACAAACCTCCCTCAGCTGATAGTCATGCATTTTAAGTAATGTTTTGGGGTGTTTTCAACTGAAACAGGATACCACGTAAATATAAAGAAAAACATAGTCATACATCACACAGTGAGACCACAAAAGGCTAGAGACCATACCCTTCTGCAATTGCAGTTTTCCCCACTCCAGGCTCACCAATAATTACAGGATTATTCTTCGTCCTCCGACTTAATATTTGGATGCAGCGCCGTATTTCATCTGCTCTTCCTATTACCGGGTCAAGTTTACCACGTCTGGCAAGTTCAGTTAAGTCATTTCCATATCTATCCAGTGCCTCATATTTTCCCTCTGGGTCTGGAAAGAGTAAAAATGCTATGCATTAGCAGCAACCAGAAAAATGAGTGACACCTCACAGCACTATCATCAGCAACTTTTGTATCTAGTAGAAGACAATAATGAAGCAAGGGCTTAAAGAGCATTACATATTTCATCATGTTATTAAGGTTCTACCACAAATAAAACTTTCCTTCAAGTCTAAAGTCCATGTGGATGGAGTATTATACCAGCTACTTGGAATTAGTTATATTAGCCATGTATTTTATGAAATATAATGAGCTTTAACAATCTTACAAGATGTCCCTGTCGACAACAAAATTGCATGATTACAAAAGAATATCCACCCAATCAACCAAAGTAAGGATTGTCTCATATTGTGATGAAGTTAGATAACTAGGCTATACCCCTCAACTAGATTGAATGATATCAGAAGAGGCATGGCTACGAAACTTGAAGCTATATATACACACACACACATACATACTTGGATCAGTTACTCTCTGACTTCCACGGATAGCATTGACAGCATCCTTCAAAGCCTCCTCTGTTAGCTGGAGATCCCTAAATAACTTTTGACCAAATCTTTTGTCTGAAAAAAAAGCTAGCAACATATGTTCCACAGACATAAAAGAATCTCCCATTGCCTGCTTATGCTTCTTCGTATTCTCTAGGAGAGAACTAAGATGTGACCCCATTATTGGGCCACTAGTATCACCTACAACCTGCGAGAAAAAAAATCTGATGTTCTATTCCAAGAACTTATCAGAATTCACAATAAGCCTCCACTTTTCATACCTTCGGCTGCTGAGATATAAAATTATCTGTTTCTTGAAGAACTGATGTGTTGTCCAACCCAGCTTTTGTGATTATCCTTCGAGCCAACCCATCCTTCTGCTCCAAAAGAGCTTTCATTAAGTGCTCAGTCTCAACTACTTGTTGCTTGTTGGTCCGTGCCGCTTCTACAGCACCAACAATAGCTTCAAAAGCCTTCTCGGTGTAGTCCGTATTATTAATCTGCTAAATCTTCATACGAATTGATATAAGAAACAAATAACATGGAAGAACCATCTAAAATTAGCCAAAATTAAAGATAAGTAATCGTCAAGTCAAATCCAAGAGAATTGACAAATGGCAATATGATGTAGGTACATATCTACAATCATGGTACTGCCATGTTAGAGAATGCCTGGGAGACCAATGGACCCTAATCAAAAAGGCTGCTTTAATCTGCAGAACCCCTTAGTATTGTTACATATAACATCAAAGCTTCCTTGTTTATTTAAGAGGATATAACAGACTCGAGGAGGCAGATATCCTTTCATTCACACGATTCCTTCTTAGCATCAATAAGTAAAACACTAGAGCAACTTTTATGGCAACACCAATTGTTGACAAATGAAATGCACGACCGAAAAAAGTAGTAAACTGGCAGCATCAAATAAAACAACTATCACAAAAGTCTATTTTTGTGCATGTGTTTATACATAATGGAAGAAATAAAGAGTGGGGGCAGAACACCAAATTGTCGAACAATAGACAGTAGGATGTCAAACTCTTGCTCAACAATACAGATTTAAGGCCTCCAGTATGCAACAAAAGGCTGGGAGAGAGAGAAAATCTAATTACTTTAAGTTGCTTCTCTAAGTACAGTTCCAAAACACGATCAAATGAGAAAATTGTATTCTGACTGGTATTATGTACACAGACATTATTTCAATACGCAGCTAAAGAAGCAAATGCATTCAATTGAAGTTAATTTAAGTCTCTATAGTTGAACAAACAAATGAATGAGTGATATTAGGAAGAAGAAAACCGTGCCTGTCCGGAGCTAGCAGGCGCAGCAGTGGAGTATGAGCTTAAGAAACTCTTGGCAAACAAGTCAAAATTCCTCCAAACATTAGAACTGGCAGCTCTTCTTTCTGCAATAACAAACCCATTGCTAGGCGGTGTGGTGCTGCCTCCAAGTATTCTATTCTCGGAGAGACGAGAGACTGCTGGACGAGACTGAGACAGTACGCGGGAACGAGACGCCTTATGGGCCTCGAGAGCAGACCTCCGTGTCGCCATTCCGATTCTTTCTTACGATAATGCTTAAGTTTGGACAAAGAAAAAAAAATCGGTTTTTGTCTCGCGATTGTGCAAATGGGGTTTTACTCAACGCTGACACTAATAAACTGAAGCTTCGGGAAGAAGGAATAAACAAACCGTAACCGGAAGAGTGTAGAATGTTCCTGTAAACAAAACAGGAAGCTTGGAGAAGGAGCCAAAACAAATTGAAGTGATTGTTTATTTATTAACTATTTTTTATTATTATATTAATATTATACTTTATTTCTATATTTTTTTTTAGGATGTGTATCAAGTAGCTCCTCGTCATTCATTACTCATATTTAAAAATGACAGTTTGCAAAGGCAAACAGTGGCAAACATGTAATTTTCATGTCTCATTTAGGGCACTTTCAAAGCAGGAAAGAGTTATTCCAAAAGTAATTCAAGTTATATTAGGGCCCACTTCATTAATCAAGTAGTAACTTTGATAATTTACATTAATGGTAATCCCGGCGTGTAATTTCTCTAAGTGACCACGTGTCTTTATTAAAATATGTAGTTCCCGTGACATTTAAAGGAACTTTAGTTGACACAAACCTTCTTCTTTGTTCTATGATTTTCTTCTGAACAAACATTGAACTCTCTGTTTTCTCTATTACTCTTCTCCTCTCCCTCAATTATACATCCTTACACCTCCTTGTTTATTCCTAATATAATTGGTCTGTGCTTGTGAATTTAATAGTTATTGCATGTAATTACATGCAATATGATTGTTAATTACTTGGATATTTTTCTTCTTTTTTTTTGTTTTGGTCAAAGATAAAATCTTGAGTATTGTTTACTACCATTGGCATTTTTTTATTTTGGTGTTTGGTATGATTTTCTTACTTTTTATTTGAATTGAGGAATAGTAAGACTACAAAAAACATACAATGTAGGCTGATTTTTGGTGTTTTAAAAAAATTTAAGGTACTAACTCACTCTTGAGTGGTAATATTATATCTTCTTTTGTATGATTTATGATTAATCCAAATAAAAGAGGTAAAAATGCCGATCCTCGTGACTTTAGATGATTCATGCATTATTACTTTTCAAATTTAATTAGTTTTGAAAGACCAAATGTCATTCTAAGAAAATAATAAAGGACAAGATTTTGTTTAATAGATCGTTTATATATCCCAATCCCAATATGATTTCAGGTATAGTGAGAAATCTTGTATGTGTTCCCGAGAAAAGGAATTTGTTGATTTTTTGGGATCTTAAAGGGGCGTGAAAACACATAAGATCAACTCTTGATTGGAAAAGAGATGCAACTCCAATTCCTTCCAAATCGTAGTCAATCTGGGTACTTGAGCAAGTGAGAAGACTTAATTTTATCATCTTAGACATCTGTACAGATATATCTACATGTGTTTGTTGATAAAATATAGCTTCTGTATTTTATTAATGATTCATTTTGATTTGTGGAGGCTGTAAAATTGTTATAATATATATCATCCAAGGAAGTTAAGGAATGTGAAAGAAACTTGAGGTTCCCACTAGAAGTTGGAGCTGAGATGAAATTCACAAAGGAAAAGTGGACAAAGTTCGATTCTTCTCTACACAAATGAACTTAAATGACCTGTTGAAATTTGCCTCCTCTTTAATACATACAACAATTCCTCTCTGCATGCTGTATGTTGAAGAAGTCGAAGAGCTAGAAGGTGGCAAACATTTTAAGGTTCACTATATCAAGATGTGCCAAAGCGACGAACAATTTTGATTGCTTTATCATTTCTCTTCTTCTTAAGTATCGTCTTTAATTGATTGGGGGCAAAATACGAAGCACATCAAATAATTTTTCTAGAATGGCAAGTTATACAATTGCTCTTTGTGGAATATCAAAACTACAAATTGCAAGATGCAACAATACACTGAAGAGTCTTATTCTCTTGCAATCAAATAGTGGACATTCAGTTAATTTATGAGCATAAAGGGAAAGTGTAATCCATTGTGGAGATTGATTTATTTGCTCTTAAATGTGTAATTTCTATATTTTTTACACTGCATAAACAAATTGTACAAGTAAAGATGATATAC
Source organism: Solanum appendiculatum (assembly GCA_018342035.1). Classification (NCBI taxonomy): domain Eukaryota; kingdom Viridiplantae; phylum Streptophyta; class Magnoliopsida; order Solanales; family Solanaceae; genus Solanum; species Solanum appendiculatum. The sequence goes on from JAGDQO010000370.1 coordinate 260,171, forward strand.
CAGCTTTCAGGAAGCAGAACTGAGAATTGATTGAGCCATGAAAATTTTATAAGGACATAGAAGAATCTATTTGATAAATTAATTAGCAAGGTAAATTTGATATGTGCATTTCAAAATGTGCAACTTTTGAAGATACTCATATAAGACAAATTCATGTATATGAGTTCTGCTAGCATAAATTGTGTAGTTTTAGCTTTGATGTTTTGAAGATATTACGCTTTTCGCTCTTTTTTGGTTCTTCAATGCTATCCTGTCATTCAATGACTCTATGCAAAGCATCCGCTACTTGAAAATATAATGTTGGGTCCGTGTTGACATGGGCCATACCCATCTAGTCTAACTCAAAATAGAACTATTATAGTAAAATTATTTTTCTTATGAAACAAATAAAAATAGTAAACTAAAATTAACAAATTAAATTAAAAAGAAGAGCGAGAGAAAGCGAGCACTAAAGTAAATAATCAAAAGAGAAAGAGAATTGTATAAGTTTCTTCGTAAATGAACTTGCGGCTATTTATAGACAAAATGTAAGGAACAATTTTGTTTCTTGGCCACCAAGAAGTTACTTGATTGGCCAATTAGAAATAGGCCATAAGTGAATGGGTCCATACATGGATATTCATCTCATTTTACAATACTCCCCCTTGAATGTTTATGTAAAAGAAAAATTTTAATGAAGGAACAAAACTACATATAATTATTTCTAATATGCATTGCTTGTTGTCTCATTAAAAATCTTGCTAGGAAAATTCAGTGGAACAAAATCTAGACTAAAGAAAAAAGAGTGCAGCGCGTATTTTGTTCTTCCTGATAAAGACCACGATTCAGATGATTAAGTCTTCACATTCCAATCTTGTGTACCATCTTCTCAAGAGTTGAGGTTGATAAAGATTTAGTTAATAAATTTGTTGGATCATCATTTGAACGGATTTGTTGTACATCAATAACACCATTCTTCTGGAGATCACGTGTGAAGAATAATTTTGGTGAAATGTGCTTCGTTCTATCTCCTTTTATGAAGTCTCCTCTTAATTGAGTTATGCATGCAACATTGTCTTCAAATAGGACTATGGGTACCTTGATATCACACTTTAGGCCACATCTTTCTTTTATGAAATGTATCACTGAACTCAACCATATACATTTTCTACTTGCTTCATGAATAGCTATTATCTCAGCATTAAATTTGAAGAAGTAGTGAAAATAGACTATTTTGTAGATAGTCATTATATAACAGTATCTTCGTATGTGAACATATAGCATGTTTGAGATAGAGCTTTATGTGAGTCAGATATATAACATGCATCTGCATAACCAATTAGATTTGTACTATCTTTGTTAGTATATAACAGACCAATATCACTGGTCACCTTTAGATATCGCAATATATGTTTAACTCCATTCCAATGTCTTCGTGTAGGAAAGAACTATATCTTACTAATAGATTAACAAAAAATGTTATGTCAAGTCTCATAGCATTACCAAGATGCATATGTGCACTAATTGCACTAAAATATGGTACTTCAGGACCAAAAGACTCCTTATTCTCTTATTGAGGTCGGAACGGATCTTTACTCACTTCAAGTAATCGAACAATAAATGAATTACTTAATAGATGTGTCTTGTCTATGTAAAATCGTTTCAAAATTTTCTCAGTATAGGCAGATTGATGGATCAAGACCTCGTCTGCTAAATGTTCAGTTTACAGATCAAGGTAAAGTTTTGTCTTTCCAAGATCTTTCATCTCAAATTTTTTTCGTTAGATATTCAATTGTCTGTTGGACTTCTTTTGGAGTTCCAATGAAATTAATGGCATCAACATAAACAACAAGTAAAACAACTATTGTTGTTGTTTTCTTAATAAAAAATACAAGGAAAAATGACATCATTTATATAACATTCTTTTATCAAATACTCACTAAGGCGATTATACCACATGTGTCCTGATTGTTTTAAGTCACATAATGACTTTTATAGCTGTGGGTAATTAATTTCTTTGTCCTAATAGTAGCTTTTTCCTATATGGCTATGTTTGGTATGAAAGAAAATATTTTCTACTCAAAATGATTACTTGAATGGGCTTTGTCATGCAACGACATACTCTAAATGGAAGAAAGGTTGTTGATTCACAAAGTTTTGCTACAACTGCAAGTAATTAATTTTTATATCCGAATTGTAGCTTTTTTCCTATATGGTTGTGTTTGGTATGAAGGAAAATATTTTGTACGAAAAATAATTTGTATAAATAAGCTTTGTCATACAATACATCATATAAATAAATGAAAAGTTGTGGATTTGTAAATTTTTGTTACAACCATGGGTATTTAATTTATCTGTCTTAATTGTAATTTTTTTGTATGAGGCTATGTTTGGTATGGAGAAAAACAATTTCTTTTGAAAATTATTTGCATGATGAGCTTTGTCGTACAACGACATTATCGGAATTGATAATTAATTTATTTGATTTAATAGTAACTTCTTTCCTATATGATTGTGTTTGGTATAAAGGAAAATATTTTCTACGAAAAATGATTTGCATGAATGGGCTTTGCCATGCGACTACATCAGATAAATAAAAAAAAGTTGTTGATTCGCAAAGCTCTACTACAACCGCAGATAATTAATTTTTCTATTCTAATTGTAGCTTTTTTCTTATATGATTGTGTTTGATATGAGGAATAATATTTTATACAGAAAATAATTTACATAAATAAGTTTTGCCATGCAACACATCATATGAATGGATGAAAAGTTGTGAATTTGCAAAGCTTTATTATAATTGTAGATAGTTAATTTATCTGTCCTAAATGTAGTGTTTTCCTAGAAGGCTATGTTTGGTGTGAAGGAAAATAATTTCTACGAAAAATTATTTTACATGAATGAGCTTTGTCGTGTAATAACATTATTTAAAATGAAAGAAAGGTTGTTGATTTGCAAAGCTTTACTACAGCTGTAGATAATTAATTTCTCTGTCCGAATTGAAGTTTATTTTTTATATGGCTGTGTTTGATATGAAGGAAAATATTTTCTATGGGAAATAATTTTCTTGCATAAGATTTGTCGTGCAACTACATAATTTTGTGTTCATGCTAATGTTAATTTTTCACGAGGATATTCACTATTCACCACATTTGATATTGGGCAAGGTACTTTATTTTTGTGTGTGTGTTCTTGGATTTATTGATCTAAATTTAATATTTTTTTTATTGATTTAGCTGATTTGTTGTTAAAGGATTAATTTTTGAGAAAACGATTTGTATGAATGAACTTTGTTGTGCAACGACATCATCTGAATGAAAAAAAAGGTTGTGATTTCGCAAAGCTTTGCTATAACGTTGATTAAATATTTTATATCTCCTAATTGTAGATTTTTTCCTATACAACTATGTTTGATATGAAGGAAAATATTTTGTACAAAAACTTATTTGCATGAATTAGGTTTGTCGTGCAACGTTATCATCTGATTGGAAGAAAGATTGTGAATTTACAAAGATTTGTTATAACAACAAATAATTAATTTCTATGTCCCGATTGTAGTTTATTTCCTATATTGATGTGTTTAGTATGAAGAAAAATATTTTCTACGGGAAATGATTTACATGAATGAACTTTGTCATGCAACGACATCGCTTAAATAAAAGAAAGGTTGTATATTCAAAAAAGTTTCTAGAATTGTGGGTAATCAATATCTTTGTCCTAATAGTAGCTTCTTTCCTATATGAATGTGTTTGGTATAAAGAAAAAAATATTTTCTACAATTTGTATGAATGGGCTTTGTCGTGCAATGACATAATTTAAATGGTAGAAAGGTATTTGGTTCACAAAGCTCTGCTGCAATTGCAAATAATCAATTTCTAAATTCTAATTGTAGCTTTATTCCTATATAGTTGTGTTTGGTATGAAGAAAAATATTTTATACAGAAAATAATTTGCATAAATAAACTTTGTCGTGTGACACATCATATGAATTGATGAAAAATTGTGAATTTGCAAAGCTTTGTTACAATTGCGGGTAATTATTTTATCTGTTCTAATTGTAGTTTTTTCCTATAAGGCTATGTTTGATATGAAGAAAAATAATTTCTACGAAAATTTATTTGCATGATTGAGTTTTGTCGTGCAACGACATTATCTGAATGGAAGAAATATTGTGAATTTAAAAAGCTTTGCTATAATTACGGATAATTATTTTATCTGTCTGAATTGCAGCTTATTTTTTATATGGCTATGGTTGGTATGAAGGAAAATATTTTCTACGGGAAATGATTTACATGAATGAGATTTGTTGTGCAACTACATAATTTTATACTCATGCTGATCTTGGGCGTATTTATATACATAGGATCCAAATAACACCCATGATTGAGCCGCGTTTGAGGACAAATGTGATAGTTATGTATAATATTTGAGTCGTGTTATTTCATTATGACTAACCAATGTGATTAGTGATTAAAGGTTGGGAATCAAGAGAAAAAGGCACAGAAATGACAATACTTGAAGTGAAGGTTGGGTCCAAGCAAGAAAGAAGAAATAATAGAGTGTCAAATAAGCAAAAGAAAACTCAAATTGAGAAGACCCTAACCCCGTATCCTCTCTGCATCGCGGAGAGGGAATTATTTATTTCCATTGTTCAAAGACTATTGAGACAGAAGAGTACGTATCCTCTTCGCGTCGCGGAGAGAAGGAGTGTATTTGAAGCTGGAAGTAGAAAGCATCAGCGCGTCGCGGACCTGAGTCCCAGTTTTCTGCCGATTTTCCCAAGCTATAAATAGACTCAAATTTTATTATTTTAATTGTTCTTTTTCTGTTTTTTGGAGAATGACGACTTTGGGAGCTATTTCATCTATTCTCGGGTTTATTCCTAATCTTTACCTCATTCGATTTCTCTTATGTTTATTGAATATTTCAATATTGAGAAACGCATTATAAGTAGCTAAATTTCCTAGTTCTAGGGATGTGACTTTGATGGATTGATTTGCTTATCATATGAATCTCTCTTATGTTCTTAATTTAGTATTTCGTGACTGGCCACCATTGAAATAAACTTATTGTCCAAATTGAACTCGGGAGAGGAATAAGACGATAGAACGTGGGACAAAAGGAGCATGATCTTCTCTAGATTTAGGGTTGATTTGTATCTAGGATAGGGATATACCTAGAAACCTTGCTTGGTTAGTTGACAGGATGAAAACGTATTACTCGTTAATTAGTTCAGTCTATCCCCGCTCAATGATGTAGTTTGGCTGTCAATTACGGTAGGCGATTAGAGGTCGGGAGATCATGATCATACATTTAACCCTATAATCAGTAATTCAATAACCAATTGACATTCATTAAAGAAGATAATATGCATGAATCCATAGCAGGCTACAGCCCTGGGATTTCCCAAGTCATTGTTTTAACTCCCAGTTGAAATTGAATCGTAGTAGTTCACTTTATTATTTAGATAATTGATCCTTTAGAATAATACATTTTTTTTCTCAAAACACTTTCGTTAATTGATAGTTATTAGAAGAATCAAAGATAACTTAATCTTAAGTCTTTGTGGGTACAACATTCGGCTCTTAAAAGAGCTATTTATTACTTGCACGACCACGTACACTTGCGTGTGTATTTGGGACGCAACAAATTTTTGGCACCGTTGCCGAGGACTTTTGAATTAGGAAGTATTTGATTTATCTAATTTCTAAAGTTATTGTTCAAGTGTTGACAACTTGATCTTAGCTATTGTTATTGCAGGCAGTATTTGAACTTCAAACTGGAAGGCGAACAGGAATCGATAGAGCCACTCGTTGAATCAAAAAGATTTGTTCATTACCAGAGAAGGAAAGTACGACTAATTTATCATGTTCCTCAAGTTGGGAGTGAACCTTTAACACTAGTACTAGGGGTTAAACAAGACGCACATGTAGTAATGGCAGAGATGAAAGTGCGAGACGTGGCAATCCCACGCACAACCAACGTCACTTCTTTTAATCAGAAACCAGCAGCTGGTGGTAGATTTGAATTAAAGCAGAGCATAGTGCAACTATTGCACACGAATGGGCAGTTTACCGGATTATCACATAAGGACTCACAAGTATGGCTGGCAAGGGGACCGGGACAGCCCGTCCCGTCCCGGTACTGGCTCGAGACCCGTCTCGCCGGTCCCGGTCCCGGTCCCACGTGTCGAAGCGGGATAGGTGATAGGGGGATAGGGGGACGGGTAGCTACACGGTTCACGATTTGGTCCCGGTCGACCCGTCCCGGTCCCGTCGCGGGTTCCGTCCCGTCCCGTTTTTTTTTTTTGAAACTTTGCAATTTATCCGTTGGGGCAACGGCTAGTGGGCCCCCCCAACGGATATATTTGAATTTTGGGAGTCCCAAACACCCCCTACCACTCCTACTCTTTAATATTTTATTTTAACCCTCAAGTTACATAAAATACACTTTAGTCCACTCTTTATATTATAAATACCCCTTTATCCTTCTTTTATTTCTCACAAATTATCTACTCTCTCAATTCTATATTTTATATTCTCTCATTCTTGAATCTTGATTCTTGATTCCACTTAATTCTCAATTCTCAATTCTAAATTTATATCATAATATTTATATTTCAATTAATATCATAATATTTATAATTCAATTATTTTATATTTTATATTGTTGCTATCAAGTATTGAAGCTACAACTTACAACTTACGATAATACATTTGGTTGGAGCAAGCTTCAAGAATTGGTTATAACCGTCTGCTATTAACGCAGACGTTTGGTACATTCGTTCCATTTCTTTATTTATACATTTTTTTCGCAATTAGTTTTTGTGTTATTAATATTTATATATTACATTTTACATTTTATTAAATATGAGTTCTAATAAAAAAAATACCGGTAAGGAAAAAATAGCAACCGTTGTTTCCAATTTATTTAATTTTCCTAAAAAAAGTAGTAAGGAAAAAAATAAAAGTAAATGTGGTGGTTCTTCTTCTAAATCAATGCCTAGAGTTAGAATTAATACAAATGATTCTACTTTTGTTGATGATACTTCTTTCACTCCTCATTATAATATAGATACAAATGTTGAAATTGATCATGAATTTTTAGAACGACGTTTTAATAATCCTAATGTTGATGAAAATTTAGATGATGAAGTACAAGTTGATTTGGAAGAAGATGAATTAGATGAAACACCTACCAGTCCGGCGACGGAAGCTCCAACACAAACTACACCTCCAACTGAGGAAGATAGTCAACTCCCCCACCCCTCCCCCCTTGTACCTCCTACAAGGGGAAAGGTGAAGTATCAACGCCCTAAAACTTCTGTTGTGTGGCAATTTATGACTTTAGATACTGTAAACTCTCTTGCTATTTGTAATAAGTGTAAACAAACATTTATACATAGAGTCGGTGGAGGTCAAGGTGGGACGGGGGGTTTAAATAGACATTTGCTATTTTGTAGACCGATTGAATATAAGGCGGCCAAAGCTCTAGCCGATAAAAAAAAAGGAATTCAAATTGATGATGATGATATTAATTCTAGTGTTCCTCAATCGGTAGAGTGTTCTAACATGGTACAAGGAACATTGGATCCTTCTAACCCCGGTGGTCCAATTACACAACGTAAATATAATAAAGAAAGAGATCGCGAAAATTTAGCTAAGATGGTTTCTGTTTGTGGTTTACCTTTTGGTTTTCCTTCACATCCCGGTTTTATTGAATATGTTCAACAAACTTATAATCCGTCTTTTAAAGGTGTTTCAAGAAATACAGTTAAATCTGATGTTTTAGAATTTCAAGGTAAACATTGTCAATATCTTCGTTGTTTATTTAGCATATTAGATTGTAGAGTGTCTATAACTTCTGATATGGGTCGTAGTGTTAATGGACGTGATTATTTAACTGTCACAGCACATTGGATTGATCATAACTGGAATTTGCAAAAAAGAATCTTAAGTTATAAAGAATGTATAGAGAAAAAAACTGGTGCTTATATAGCTTCAACTGTTTTAGGTATTTTAGATTTTTATATGCTTTGTGATAAAGTGATGAGTGTCGCATTAGATAATGCCTCTAATAACACCAACGCTGCTGCTATGTTAAAAACTAGACTATGTCCAATTGATAATAACGCTTTCCATGTTAGATGTGCTGCACATATATTAAATTTAATTGTACAAGATGGTATTTCATTATTTGATTGTGGTTGTATGAAAATAGAATATGCTGTTTTATGGATTTTTTATGCTCATAGACCTGCTAGAATTAGGGAATTTAACGAGCGTTGTGTACTATGTAATCTTACACCACGAAAAGTTCCAAAACATGTTAAAACTAGGTGGAATTCTTTTTATGAAATGCTTTTAGTTGCTTATGAATATCAACGACCCATACAAATGGTTTTTAATGCCCATAATTCTGACCCACTAGAAAGAATTTGTGATGAAGATTGGATAGAAACCAAAGAACTATTGGATTTTCTAAAACTTTTTTATAATGCTACAACCATGTTTTCTGGAGTTTATTATCCTACTATTTCATCAGTCTTAGTAAATATTTGTGCTATTTCAATTCAATTTCAAACATACAAAAAAATTGAAAAATTTAGATCGTCAATTGAAGCTATGATTGAAAAATTTTAAAAATATTTTTTTCCTATTCCTCAAATTTTTTTAACTGCGACTTTACTTAACCCTCAATATAAATTACGAGGTGTACAAGGACTTGTTCAAACTTTTTATGATACTTTAGAAATTTTACCGGAAGAAGTTCCAAGTTGTGAATTTTGTAAGTCTAGCATAAAAGTGCAAGCCAAAATTTTATATGAAAAATATAAAACTATGGAAATTAATGAAGGAGTTGTTGCTCAAACTTCTAATGCTATCAACAATGATTATATTGATAATTATATGCTTGGTTTTCTTGGTCTTAATTCTACTAACCGTGATGATTTTGAAGAATATCTTAATCAGTGTTTGGAAACAGTTACCGACGAGCAGGGCAACGTAAAAGTATTAGATTGGTGGAGGAAACGTGGTAGTGCATTTCCAACTCTTAGCAAAATGGTTCGTGATGTTCTAGCTATTCAAGCTTCATCAGTTGCTTCAGAGGCTGCTTTTAGTGCGGCAAGGTTTCAAATTGGAGATCACAGACATTCATTGGCTGAAGAAAGCTTGGAGTCATCAGTTTTATTTAGAGACTGGATCAACGCCGAGAGAAGAAATTATAATTTGCCAAAGTTAAGCGCCAAACAAGACTCTTATTTTAATTCAATATTTGGATGTAGTAGTGACGATGAACTAGATGCACAAGAGTTTCAAGCATCATTGCCAACACCGGAGGATGTTACCGTCGATTTGATACAAGAGTTAGAAAAAAGTTTTATTGGACAATACAGATATTAGATTTACATACGAGAACTAATTGAAACAGAACCCTTCCTAGAAGGTGGCTGCGTAGATTAGTTACTCATGTAATATTTGTTACAAATATTAGATTTACATACGAGAACTTTTTGAAACAGAACCCTTCCTAGAAGGTGACTGCGTAGATTAGTTACTCCTCTAATATTTAATTTGTAAATTGTAACTTGTAAGTTGTTAGTTGCAATTAAATTTTATTTGAATAAATTTAAAGGCTTTATTCAAGTCTTTTTTATACAACTATTGTGTTGCATTTAAATTTAATACTTTACTTATCAAAACTTACTTCAAAATTTGAAATTTGAATTTTGAAAGTTAAAAGATGAAATTTGAAATTTTCAAAACTTAAGCATTTTAACTTAGCTAAAAAATAATACTCAAAACAATAAAAATTAAAAATGTCATTCAAAAAATATATAACTTCAAAACAATTAAATAAATACAAAAAAAATAAAAATCCCGTGTCCCGTCCCGTCCCGTCCCGTCCCGTCCCCTAAAACACTGTCCCATCCCGTTAATCTAGTGGGACGGGACGAGACTTATATTTGTCCCGCGAATCCCGGCCCGGTTCATCCCGGGACCGGTTGAATTCCGGTCAAACCTCGACCCGTCCCCCTATGTCCCGTCCCGGCGTCCCCGTCCCCGTCCCCTTGCCACCCTTACTCACAAGTGCATATTCAGAACTTCTAGGAAATTAGTGATATGTACACTCCAACTGGAGTGAACCTTGATTATGTGAGACTCACACTCTTCCCTTTCTCTCTATTAGGGGAAGCAAAAAGATGGTTAAATTCTGAGCCAACGAACTCTATCACGTCGTGGAACGATCTTGCTCGAAAATTTCTGATACGATTTTTTCCATGTGGAAAATGGCCAGGCTGGGAGCGAGATACTAAGTTTCAGGTAGAAAGGAAGGGAAAACTTATGCCAGGCTTGGGACAAGTTTAAATCGTTGTTATTCAGTTGTCCGCACCATAATCAAGCTAACGAAATGTTGGTACACACCTTCATTGAGGGTTTGAAACCAAACACCAAAATTTTACTTGATTCAGCTGCAAGAGGACAAGCTTTGGAGAAGATTTATGGTGAATTGTTCACTCTGCTAAACAAAATCTCACAAGGAAACCCCGAGTGGAATGGGGAAGGAGCTAAACCTGTGGTGCAAAAGACTGTTGGGATGTTAGAAGTAGATGCAGTTCACACATTAACTGCACAAATAGCTACAATGCAGAATATGATGAACACTTGTTTCAGAAATCTTTCATTGGGACAACAACAGGCACAGGTAAATGTGGTATAATAGCCACAAACATGGTGTGAGATATGTGGAAGTGGTGATCACACTGCAGAGAGATGTGGAGCAAACCCGGATTCTGTCAACTTTGTAGGTAATGCACAACGAGGAGGGGGTCACTAAACTTATGGAAACACTTACAATCCTAGCTGGCGGAACCATTCTAATTTTTCTTGGGGAGGAAATCAAAATCAGGCACAAGGCCAGAATCAATATAGACCTCAGGGTAATGCGCAAGGTTAACAATAGTAGGGTCAGCGAGATAATCAAAATAGCCAGCAAGGAAATATGAGTACTGAGGAGATGTTGAAGAAAATCATGGTTGATCAGGCTAGAGCAAATGTTAACAAGGAGAAACTAGTGACAGATTTAAGAAATAACCAACTGGCAACTCAAAATCTAGAGAAGCCATTTGGGCAATTTGCTAGTGCTCTAAACTCATGTCCTCAAGGAGGTTTTCCAGGTAATACTGATCCTAATCCAAGGCAAGTAAATGCAATTGGTACTCGTAGTGGGTTGCAATTGGAGGAATTGGCTCCAAAGAAGAGAAATAATGAAACTTCAGTGGGGAAAAAAATACCAATGAGAGTGGAAAGGGTACACATGAGGAAACAGTGCAACTAATAGTGAAACCACCTCCGCCATTTCCTCAAAAGTTTAAAAATCAAAGCGAGGATGAATGCTTTGGTAAGTTTCTTTCTCTTCTCAAACAAGTTCATGTTAATCTGCCTCTTGTTGATGTTTTGCAGGAAAGACCAAGGTATGCAAAATATGTGAAGGAGATTGTATCAAACAAGAGGAGTCTCACAGAGTATGAAACTGTCAGTGCAGCTCCAGGATTCAAAATAAGATGCCCACTAAATTTAATGATCCGAGTAATTTTACGGTCCAAATTACTATACGGCAAAGTGTTCATGCCCGAGGGTTGTGTGATCTAGGGGCGAGTATTAATCTGATGCCAGCATCTCTATATAAGAAATGGGGTTGGGTAATCCTAAGCTTACCACCATTATCTTACAGTTGGTAGATCATTCGGTAGCAAGGTCGAAAGGTGTTGTGGAAGATGTCTTGGTCCAAGTGGGATCATTGATATTCCAAGTTGATTTTGTTATGCTGAATTTCGAGCCGAATCCTGAGATGCCTTTCATTCTTGGGAGACCCTTCTTGGCCACTAGGCGTGCTATGATAGATGTAGCAGCTTGTCAACTAACTATGAGTGCTCATAACAAAGTTGAAGCGTTCGATGTGTATAAAGAGCTGAAATTGTCGGTTGTGTATGAAGAGTTGTCAGCAATAATAGTGATAGATCTTGTAGCAGAAGCTCATTACATCGCATTTAGAGATACATTGGAGCGAGTGTTGATGGGACATGACATATATGGTGATACTGAAGCAAAGGAAGTGGTGCAGTGTTTATAGGTGTCTAGCTTGGATATTTCGAAAGATAGCTGGGAGCCTTTGAATAGGGTGTTAGGATCACCACCTAAGCCATCAATTGAGGAAGCACCCAAGCTCGAATGGAAGACACTACCATCCCATTTGATATATGCATTTCTGGGAGATGATAAAACCTTACCTGTAATTCTTTCTGCAGATTTGTTTGAGTTGCAGGTTAAAACGGCTTTGAAGATTTTGAGAAGGAGAAAGGTAGAAATTGGCTGGTAGATGTACCACATTCATGGGATCAGTCCAACATTGTGCATGCATAAGATATACATGGAGGAAGGCCAAAAGCCTATTGCACAACACCAGCGCCGACTGAACTCAGTTATGAAAGATATGGTGAGGAAGGAAGTAATCAAGTGGCTAGATGCAGGGATAGTGTACCCCATATCTGATAGCAAGTGGGTAAGTCTGGTGCCATGTGTGCCTAAGAAAGGGGGCATGACTGTGGTAACTAATGATGCGAACGAACTAATCCCCACTAGGACAGTTACTGGGTAGTGTATTTGCATGGATTATCGCAAGCTGAACGAGGCCACCAGAAAAGATTATTACCCAGTCCCCTTTATTGATCAGATGTTAGATAGGCTGGCAGGACAAGATTATTATTGCTTTCTGGATGGTTACTCGGGTTATAACCAGATTGTAATTGCACCAGAGGATCAAGAGAAGACAACCTTCACTTGTCCATATGGCACGTATGCTTTTGAGCGTATGCCCTTTAGACTCTGTAATGCACCAACCATGTTCCAAAGATGCATGATGGAAATCTTTCACGATATAGTGGAGGATTTTGTGTAAGTGTTCATGGATGACTTCTCGGTATTCGGTGAGTCTTTTGATTTATGCTTAAATAATCTTGACAGGGTCCTTGCTCGATGTGAGGAGACAAATCTGGTGCTAAATTGGGAAAAATGTCATTTCATAGTTCGAGAAGGCATTGTGCTAGTCACTAAGTCTCAAGAAGGGGTTGGAAGTTGATAGAGCCAAGGTAGAGGTAATTGAAAAGTTGCCACCTCCTATCTCGATGAAAGGAGTTAGAAGTTTCTTGGGGCATGCTGGGTTTTATAGGAGGTTCATCAAGAATTTCTCCAAGACTGCAAGACCTATGTGCAGTCTGTTGGAGAAGGAGGTGAAATTTGTGTTCGATGAAAGTTGTTTGAAGGCCTTCGAGTTGATAAAGAAGAATTTGATAGAAGCGCCTATTTTAATTGCTCCTACATGGGAGCTACCTTTCAAGCTTATGTGTGATGCTAGTGAAATAACAGTGGGTACAGTGTTGGGCCAGACAAAGGAAAAGGTGTTTCACTGCATCTACTATGCTAGCAAGACTCTTGATGCAGCACAATCCAATTACACATTCACATTGAAATAGATGCTTGCTCTAGTGTTCGCCTTTGATAAATTTTGATCTTACCTAGTAGGTACTAAAGTTATCGTTTACACTGATCATGCTGCAATCAGGTACTTATTTAATAAGAAAGATGCAAAATCGAGGCTGATTAGATGGATCCTGCTACTCCAAGAATTTGATTTGGAAATCAAGGATAGAAAGGGTACGGAGAATCAAATCGCAGACCACTTGTCAAGATTGGAGGAGTTATCACATGTGAAGAATAAAGGGTAGATTCGTGAAGAGTTTCCTGATGAGCAATTGTTAGCTTTAGACATTGCTCAATTGCCGTGGTATGTCGATATTGTGAATCTTTTGGTAAGTGGATTGTTCCCACCCGGTGCATCTACGCACCTAAAGCAAAAGCTGAGCCATGATGCAAGATTTTATATATGGGATGAGACATTCTTATTCAAGCAGGGACCGGACCAAGTAGTGCGAAGATGTATAGCTGAAAATGATGTGAGGCAACTATTGGAGAGTTGTCACTCTTCACCATACGGAGGGCATCATGGAGGAGAGCATATGGCACATAAGGTATTGCAATCAGGTTTCTTTTGGCCAACTTTATTTAAAGATGCTGCATGTTTTGTGAAGGGTTGTGATCAGTGCCAGAGAAATTGGAGCTATTTCAAGGTTGCATGAGATGCCATTGAACAACATTCTCGAGGTTGAGATATTCGATGTATGGGGGATAGACTTCATGGGCCCTTTTCCTACATCCAGAGGGAACCACTACATTTTGGTGGCTATGGACTATGTGTCTAAGTGGGTTGAGGCCATTGCCTTAACCACTAATGATGCAAAGGTCGTGGTGAAGTTCATAAAGAAACACATCTTCACCAGGTTTGAAACTCCAAGAGCTACAATCAACGATGGTGGTAAGCACTTTATAATTATTTAGTGTGAAAACTATTGGCTAAGTATGGAGTGTGACACAAGGTAGTGACAACCTATCATTCTCAGACTAGCGGTCACGTGGAGGTGTTAAATCGAGAGGTTAAGCAGATCTTACAAAAGACTGTGAATGCACATCGAAAGGATTGGGCTGATAAGTTAGATGACGCATTGTGGGCATATAGAACTGTGTACAAGACACTAATAGGGACTTCTCCTTATCGGATGGTGTTTGGCAAAGCATGCCATCTTCCGGGAAAATTGGAGCACCAGGCCTATTGGGCCATTGAAAAATTTAATCTTGATTCTGAGTTGGCTGGCAATAGAAGAATAGCTCAATTGCATGAGCTTGAGGAATTCCGGATCCACGCTTATGAAAATGCCAAGTTATATAAAGAAAATATAGAGAAATGGCATGACAAACATATTGTACGACGTACCTTTGATCTGGACCAGCTGTGTTGTTTAATTCACGATTGAAGTTATTCCCTGGGAAACTTCGATCAAAGTGGAGTGGAACATTTGCAGTGGTGAGAATGACTCAACATGGGGATGTAGAGCTAAGGAATAAGGATAAGAGCTCCACGTTTCTAGTGAATGGACAAAGAGTCAAACACTACTTTGAAAATGATGTCGATCGCGAGCAAGAAACGCTTGAATTGAATGATGAGTGAGTTATGAGTTGGGTTGAGCCGCGATGTTAAACCAGACTTTATACGGGAGGCAACCTGTGACCTCATGAATTAGATAGGAATTTTGTTTTGTTTTCTTTTTTTTTCATTCTAGGACTTAGTTAATTTTCATTTTTCATAGTAATAGTTAGAAAGAAAAAATATATATAGAGATAATACAAAAATATGAGTCATGCCACGACCAAAACTACTACGCTGGATGGGAGGCAACCCATCAGATTTGTGTAAATGGGTGTTGCTCTTACAATTTGCAGGAAAATGGGTCTTTGCGTTAGTACCGCATCGCGGAGGGGGTTCTAAATTTGAATTTCACTGGGAATTAATTCCCAACACAAACCAAAAGACTATGTTATAGCTCCACGTCGCGGAGGTAGGTGAGTATTTCGATTTCGACGAAAATTCAACTTTTCGTTAAAAATAACAGAGCTCCATATAGGAACCGCGTCGCGAAGTTGACGACAATTTTTCCTTCACTGGGAATTTCCCAGCGTGAAGCAGAAGAGTGCGTAACGGGGCCACATCGCGTAGGGAAGGTAAGTTTTTTTATTTCCATTAATTAAGCGGGTTTTACCCACCTCCATTGGAATTACCCGACCCAATTTCCATCTTAACCCCAATTTTACCCTAACTTCCCCATAACTCTTCCCACAAATCACCCCACTTCACCCTTCCATTCTTCCCTCATGAACTCTCCACTCCAAATTTGTAACGCGGAGGCATTCCACCATCGATTGTCGCTCAATCCTCTCTCTCCCTCACGTATCAGGTATGTTTTTCTCTACTTGTTCTATTCATTTTGAAGGCCCATTGTGGTTTTATAGGTGGGAATGATTGTTGGAGGATTTTTTCGTAGATTATTCAGAAGTTTAGTGTTTGTATGAACGCGTGGGGTAACCAATTTATTTATGTTCTTTAGCCTGGCGTGTGAGTTCAATGTTTAGGGGTTCGACTACGTGGGTGTGGGGTTAGGTTATAATTCTAGTGTGTGTGTACTGAGGGTATTTTTTGTGTGTTGTTTTTGACTGTATGTGTGATCGAACATGTGGCATTGGGTGAGTGTTGTGAAGTGTTGGTATGTTGTGTGAGAGATCATTGGTGTCTTGATTGTAGTAATAGCGAGAACAATGTTTCGGTATAAACTTAAAGTGTCGAATAGGCAAAAATGTGATACTCACCTTGTATTGATGTTAATGTTGGGAAGTTTGAGTACCTACTTGTTTAGCATGAGCAGTACACATGAGTAAGTGTGGGGTGTTTCGCTTACTACCCACGCCTCTTGGTTATTATATGTATTCCTATGGGCTGAGTTGGTTTTGTATGGGTCGTTTCCTTTGTGCAGGTCATTATGTCAGGAACTCACAAAGTCGGTAAAGAGGTAGCATCCTCATGCCATAGGAAGCGAGTTAGAAGAGGGAGTAATGTTCCTCCCGCACAAGCAATATCGCGTGGACAGACACGCCGGTTTGGATTGAAGGCATTAGCTAAAGAAGGCAAGGTATGGTGGAAGAAGCACACTGAAGCTCGTTACTTCTCTTATGTATGCATTGAGAGGGATAGTCTGGCTAGGGACTTTCCCTGAATTATGAGGCGAATCCAAAAGCTCCACATGGAGTTTATTTTTGCCGAGCCCGCAGAGTGTAACATGCACGTAGTGTGAGAGTTCTATGCCAAATGGGAAACTGAGTCGAGATCGCACTTTATGACGGTGACAGGAGTGGATGTGACCTTCACTCCAAGAGTATTGAATGACATATTGGGCACTGTAGCTGACACTGATCTCTTGGTATTAACGGGTCTGCACATTCGTCCCACCTTACCAGGCCATTAGACAAACTCTTTGTGGGCCTCAGTCAATGGTTCGATGGACCAAGCACCGCTCGAAGAGATTTCACTGATACCTTCCATATACTCACGTGATTCGAAGGGCTTGGGTGTGGTTGAAGATAGTCATGAATTGCTTGATTCCCGAGCTGCATTATACAAACATCACTCACAATAAAGTATGCTTAGTGTATGCTCTAATGACCAACACTGAACTCAATATTGGTGCAGTACAATTTTGGAGTCTGCCATGAGGAAGGATCGGGTGCACAAAGTGCGCAGGTATGCATTTGGGGTCTTATCACACGTTTGTGTTATTCTACAGGTGAGCCGGAGGAATGTTTAGATTATATGGCACTACTATTTCCGGCGCCAGTGGACGTGAGTAAGACGAAAGGGCCTGATAATGAGTTTGGTCCACCACTCACCACTATAGAGCGCCATCGACGGTTAAGCTGATTATGACCCACATGTATGGGCTAGAGATGGCGAGGCACCAGAATGGGTGTCGAGCATCCACTGAGGAGCAGCTGAGGCAAGTGGAAAGGAAGTATCCCCTGAATACGCACGCCAAGGCAGTACTGGGCATCAGGCCTGAGTTCTTTGAGCCCATGGATGATGATGTGCCCACAGAAGAGGACAAGTTGCGGATTGGCTCCAATGTGGACACCGACTCTGACACGGAGGATGTGGACCCATTGCAAGCTTTAGAGGAGGTTGAGGGCGATGACGCCATGGAGGATTGATTAGGGAGTGATTCACCTTACCTTTGTATTTGATAATTTTTATGTTTTGAAGCACTGGGGACAGTGCTTGATTTTATAGTGTGGGTGGGGTGTGAATTCCTCTATGATATATATAGTAGTTTGAACAATTTTAGTTTTGGTTACTTTATTTACTTTATTTTTATTTTGGTTTCCTTGGAGGTTGTTTTCTGTTCTTTGGCCAAGGATAGTCCCTTTGAACCGTACAAAATACAAAAAGATTTTTTCTTCTTAGGATTGAGTCAGTCATCGTAGTTGAGTCGCATTGCCCTATAGATGGATGAGGAACATCTTAAGTGTAACTTTCGTCATTGAGTCTTAGGTATGGTTTTTGTTCTGAAGCTAAAAATCTGAAAGGGAAATCTTGTATGAAAGCACGTGGACAAATATATGTGAATACCCTTGAACTCTTGTGATGATTCTAAATTGCAACTTAAGCTTAATTAGAACTCTTACATGATCTGTGTGCTATGCTGATGATAAAGCCTATTTGAATTGAACTTATGCCATGTGTGGTGAGGCATTGGGTATTCCATGTATTGCATCTTCGTCTAGAACTTGTCCTGCATGTTATTGAAGTGAAATCAAAGTGTTGCTTTATTTAGGAAATGATTATAGGCCTCTCTCATTTGGTATGTTCAGAAATTTTAGCCTTATCATATATACTATCACTAGTAGCCCCTTTGAGCTTGTAGCTTTTTTCTTGGTAGCCGCATCTTTACCTGAACAATTTTATTAAATCCCTAGTTGTTTGCACCCTGCTTGCCTAAGCACTGTAGCATAGACTGATTGGAATTAGCAGAATTGAAAGTCAATAGATGGTTTAAGCGTCAAAATGTGACCAATGATAGCCACAAGGTGATGAAAAAGCCCTCGTTGAAAGAATGACCCCCCTAATAAAATTTTAAAAATTGGTATACGGAATAAAGGTCTTGGGGGAATTCATGAAATGATGTGAGTTACTTGTGATAGGATTGTTAAAGAGAGGGCTGAAAAATGAAGAAAAAGGAAATAAAGAGGTGATGAAGTCTAAAACGTACACAATGCTTAAGTGTAAGTCACTATTATATAGCTTTTATACCCGTCCCCTAGACTACATTACAACCCGTGAAAGTCCTACTTGATTCTTTGCAAAGCATGCTTAATTAGTGGAGATATACAGAATAGTCAAGCCTATGGTTCTTTGTGCATACATGTGGATTTCTTTGTGAGTGTGAGGTTTGTGTCTTGATGATAAGTCCAAACGTTATACGAAATCGATTGAGTGAACTTGTGGACTACTTTCTTTGCAGAGGGGCACTTGTTTGATTAAAAATAGGTGACATCTGATGGATGGCATGAAGTTTTAATGTTTCAGTTGCTAAAAGTTGTTGGGTTAAATCTTGAAGTCATGTGGTGTATATATAATAGCCAAGGCCAAGTGTGAATGAAAACATGCTTATTTTGACTTGATAAAGGATTCTTGAAAGTAAGTAGCGGAAGCACAAATGCTATTGTTAGTGAGTCTAGGTCTAGGGAATAGGATGGTGAATTGTTCGAGGACGAACAAAGCTCTAAGTGTGGGGTGGTGATCTTGGGCATATTTATATGCCTAGGAGCCAAATAATACCCATGATTGAGCTGCGTTTGAGGACAAATGTTTTAGTTATGTATAATGTTTGAGTCATGTTATTTCATTATGACTAACAAATGTGATTAGTGATTGTAGGTTGGGAATCAAGAGAAAAAGGCATAGAAATGACAGTTTTGAAGTGAAGATTGGATCCAAGCAAGAAAGAAGAAATAATAGAGTGTCAAATAAGCAAAACAAAGCTCAAATTGAGAAGACCCTAACCCTGTATCCTCTCTGCATCGTGGAGAGAAATTATTTATTTCCATTGTTCAAAGACTGATGAGATAGAAGAGTACATATCCTTTTCGCGTCGCGGAGAGGAGGAGTGTATTTGAAGCTGGAAGTAGAAAGCATCAGCGCGTCGCGGACTTGAGTCCCAGTTTTCTGCTGATTTTTCCAAGCTATAATAGACTCAAATTTTATTATTTTAATTCTTCTTTTTCTGATTTTTAGAGAACGGCGACTTTGGGAGCTATTTCATTTATTCTTAGGGTTTATTTCTAATCTTTATTTCATTCGATTTCTCTTATGTTTATTGAATATTTCAAGATTGAGAATCGTATTATGAGTAGCTAAATTCTCTAGCTCTAGGACAGTGGCTAACAGGATGATTGTATTTTATTAACTTTGATGGATTGATTTTGGTTATCATATGAATCTCTCTTTTGTTCTTAATTAAGTATTTCGTGACTGGTCACCATTGAAATAAACTCATTGTCCGAATTGAACTCGGGAGAGGAATAAGAGGACAGAACGTGGGACAAAAGGAGCATGATCTTCTCTAGATTTAGGGTTGATTTGTATCTAGGAAAGGGATATACCTAAAAACCTTTCTTGATTAGTAGACATGATGAAAATGTAATGCTCTGGAATTGGTTCATTCTATCCCCGCTCAATGATGTAGTTTGGCTGTCAATTACGGTAGGTGATTATAGGTCAGGAGACCATGATCATACATTTAACTCTGTAATCAGTTATTCGATAACCAATTGACATCCATTAAAGAAGATAATATGCATGAATCCATAGCAAGCTACAGTCTTGGAATTTCCCAAGTCATTGTTTTAACTCCAAGTTAAAATTGAATCATAGTAGTTCACTTTATTATTTAGATAATTGATCCTTTAGAATAATACATCATTTTTTCTGAAAATACTTGTGTTAATTGATAGTTATTAGAAGAATCAAAGATAACTTAATCTTAAGTCTTTGTGGGCACAGCATCCGGCTCTTAAAAGTGCTACTTTATTACTTGCACGATCACGTACACTTGCGTGTGTGTTTGGGACGCAACACATGCTAAGATTGATTTTTCACATATATATTCACTATTTCTCACATTTGAGATTGGGCAAGGTACTTTACTTCACTATAATGATAGATAATTAATTATGTGTCTTAATTATTACTTTTTCCTATACGACTATGTTTGATATGAAGAAAAATATTTTGTACGAAAAAATATTTGCATGAATGAGGTTTGTCGTGCAACGACATCATCTTATTGGAAGAAAAGTTGTGGATTCTCAAATATTTTCTATAACAGTGAATAATTAATTTCTATGTCCTAATTGTAGCTTATTTCCTATATGATTGTATTTGGTACGAAGGAAAATATTTTCTACAAGAAATGATTTACATGAATTAGCTTTGTCGTGCAACGACATCGTCTAAATAGAAGAAAGGTTGTTGATTCGAAAAACTTTCTAAAACTGTGCGTAATTAATTTATTTGTCATAATAGTAGCATTTTCCTATACGGATGTATTTGGTATGAAGGAAAATATTTTCTACGAAAAATAATTTGAATGAACAGACTTTGTCGTGCAATGACATCATCTAAATGGAAGAAATGTTGTTGATTCACAAAGCTCTGCTACAACTACAAATAATTAATTTATATATTCAAATTGTAGCTTTTTTCCTATATGGTTGTGTTTGGTATGAAGGAAAATATTTTATACGAAAAATAATTTGCATAAATAACCTTTAATTGCGGGTAATTCATTTATCTATCGTAATTGTAATTTTTTTCTTATAAGGCATGTTTGGTATGAAGAAAAATAGTTTCTACGAAAAATTATTTGCATGAATGAGCTTTGTCGTGCAACGACATTATCTGAATGGACCAAAGGTTGTGGATTTGAAATTTTTTCTATAACTGTGTGATAAGAATCAGGTTACCAGAATAAACACGAAAAAAATGCGGAAGCGAAATTATATAGATTAAAGACAGAAATTGAAAGATATGTGAAATTCAAGAATAAAATCCCCAAAATCAAGATAATGTGCTAAGAACCCTAATTGATCTTAGTATTCAAAATTAGAGAATTAAAACTAATTATGATACTAATAGAGTCAATTCAAGAACTTAGATAAAAAGTGATCTAAACCCCTATTTCGAAGAAATTAGAGACAACAATTAGTATAAGACTAATCACCTTCTTTAATTTACGAATAGAAACCAAAGATATCAAATTAAGAATTAATCTTACCTCTTAAAGAATCGTTCTTATAAGGTTGTAAGATAAATCCATAGTCAGCACACACAAATGTGTAAAGAAGAGAAACCTCTCAAATAATATTAATCATGCATGTTCAAAATAATAAAATCAACCCCTATATATAGGAAAAACCTATCTCAAATAGAATGAAATTTAAATCCTACTTTTATGGAAATAATAACTAGGAAAATTTAAACTAGGAAACTTTAAACTAGGAAAACTTTAAACTAGGAAACTTTTTAAACTAGGAAGCTTTTTAAAATTGGAAAAGTTTAAACTAGGAAACTTTTAAACTAGGAAATTTTGACTTTAAGCGTTCAACTTTTTGGGCTCTTTTATTGGGCTTCGTGTGGCCCAACCTTCTTCCTTTTGGGCTTGAATTTGGACACTTCTTTCGTGATAAACATATTCTTGATTTTTCATTGAAGCCCGTCAATATCAGTACAAGTAGGCCGACATGGATGCTATCATTCCCCTCTTCTTGAAAATAATTCATCCTCGAATTTGAATCTCGGAAAATCAAGAAGACATGCATCAGCAAACAACATCCATTACTCGAAAGCAACAATGGTAGGAACAAAACAAGATAGTGACCATGTGTCCACTTAACCCAGTTAGTTCTAGCATGTATAAATACACCTTTATAAAGCATGTGAACAACATCATCCCAATAATTCTCCTACTTATACAAGCACAACAAAATTCTCATCTAGATGCTATTACGAATGATATATGCAGCTCCAATTTAGTTCCATCAATAAAGTACTCCAATGGGTATGACAAAGACAATCCAAAATACCTATCAAATTGAACACTTTTATGATATAGCCAAGCATCTTCATTTATACCTCCCAAAGATTCTTTCACATAAAAACTTTTCACCCATTCTTCTATATACGTTGTATTTAAATAAGCATTAAAGTGCTCATAATCATGTACCTCCTCATAACTAGTATAAAACACCTTATTAAGCTCACACTCATCAGGACTTGAAGAATTATGTCTCATCCCATAGAAAATATCATATCCCAACGAATTATCATAAAAAAACCGATTCAACACTAGAACAATAGAAGAATCAACTAATCCATTCACAATCTTCCTCGCACAAACATCACGCCTCCTTTCAACAAGTGGAAATCCACAATAAACTCTGTCATTCTCAATTTTGAAAGAGCTTCAATTACTCTTATTGAACTTGGCAATTGAATTTAGTGACTTATTATATAGCAAAATATCATCATCCTCAAAATCAATGAAGTCACCAACATAAGAATTAAGAGTGTAGTTCATTATCTCCAAGAAGATTTTAGGTGTTTTAGGAATACCAAGATTGTGAATAAGCCAATTATACATACCATACTTGGTCGTATGTAGCAAAGGACTTACATCACCTCGTTTTTCCTTGTTCATTGGTGTTAGATCCACAATTGCCTTGTTGAACTTTTTGCCATGAGTTTTATCTTGGACAGACCCAAAATAATTTTCGTTACCTTTATCGTTCTCATTAACATGCACTCCCTTACTTTTTTCACTCTCATGTTCCCCATTATCCTTAATTAAGACAACTCTTCTATTTGGACATTCAAACGCCTTATGTCGCCTCTCTTGACACTTGTGACATTGTATAGCACTAGAAGGCGTAGAAGGAGTATAAGTTTTTGTGTTAAAAGTCTTACCTCCATCTTTGGCCTCCCATTTACCTTGCCTTAGTCATCTTGTGATTTAGGCATAGATCTCTCCTCATGTGTTGACCATGGCTTCCTTGTAGTTCTAGTAGATCGATTCTTCCATGATCCAGCTTGTTGCTTCCTTTTTTTTTTTTTCTACTTTTACAGCCAACTCAACCAATTCATCTAAATTCACATATTGTTGCAATTCTACTACATCAATTATTTCTCCATGTAAACCATTAAGAAATCTTGTCATAGTAGCCTCCTCGTCCTCACTACAATTTGCTTGGATCATAGCCACATCCATAGCCTTGAAATAATCATCCACATACATAGAGCCTTGCCTTAGAGTTTGAAGGCGTTTTTGCAGATCTCTTTGGAAATGTGATGGTACAAAACGTTTTCTCATAACCCTCTTCATCTCATCCCATGTCGCAATGGGCGGTTCTCCATTGCCTATTATGTATCTACAAAATATCCTTCACCTACTAGCAGCATAGTCTGAAAATTCAACCACAACAAGTTTAACCTTCTTACCTTCAGAGTAGCTATGACAATCAAAGATGGCCTTCACTTTCCTCTCCCAATCAAGGTACAAGTATGGATCTCTTGTTCCCTTGAAAGTAGGAATTTTCATCTTAATGCTACTAAGATTGTCATCCTCAACCCTAACTCGTGGCACCCTCTTTTCGTTTCTAAGTTAGTAAGCTTCTTCAAATTCATCTTCATAATTACCAAATTGATCTTCAGTTTGATGGACTTGAGGAGCTCGAAAAGCCTGTCTCCTGACTTGAGGCATTGAGTTTTGGTGGATTCTCCTCACATCGTGATGTTCACTGGATTATGTGGGTTTTGTGCAATCTCTAACACATCAAGTCGGTCCATAAATTTTTTGAGCACCTTTGTTAATTCGTTGTTTTGAGTCCCAGTGTTATCATCCTTTCCTGTTAAAGACATCTCAAAAAAATTTCAAATAAACAATTATCTCTCGATTTGGCTCTTTTTTTCCTCTATTGATCTCACCCACTCTTGCTTTATTTTCCACTCAAATTACTACCTTTGAATGGATCCTTCAGGATTTATATATAAACCCTATTAGTAACAACCTTTTAGAAGTAAGATGTAGAAAGACGAATTTACCAATACCCAAATAAATTGGGACTGATGAGACAAGAAAAAGACCAATTTG
The DNA here is from genome assembly GCA_018342035.1 of Solanum appendiculatum. Lineage (NCBI taxonomy): Eukaryota > Viridiplantae > Streptophyta > Magnoliopsida > Solanales > Solanaceae > Solanum > Solanum appendiculatum. Next base: position 284,853 of record JAGDQO010000370.1, read on the forward strand.
AATAACAAGATTAAACTTCTAATTTCCCTCTTCTTGAATTTCCTCTTTGAGGTAGAATCAAGAATCAAAACAAAACTAGAGTTTCTTCAAATACCTTAATTTTCAAGTAATTGAATTTTTTTTAAAACCTTTTAAGCTACTACAATAAAGACAATTTTTTTCTTTTTATTTTTATTTTGAAACTCCCAAGATTATCAAGAACAGAACCTTGATAGAACCGCTCTGATACCACTTGATAAGAATCGGGTTACCGGATTAAACACGAAAATAATGCGGAAGCGAAATTATATAGATTAAAGACAAAAATTGAAAGATATGTGAAATTCAAGAATAAAATCCCCAAATTTCAAGATAATGTGCTAAGAACCCTAATTGATCTTAGTATTCAAAATTAGCGAATTAAAACTAATTATGATACTAATAGAGTCATTTCAAGAACTTAGATCAAAAGTGATCTAGACCCCTATTTCGAAGAAATTAGAGACAACAATTAGTATAAGACTAGTCACCTTCTTTAGTTTACGAATAGAAACCAAAGATATCAAATTAAGAATTAATCTTACCTCTTAAAGAATTGTTCTTATAAGGTTGTAAGATAAATCCATAGTCAGCACACACAAAGGTGTAAAGAAGAGAAACCTTTCAAATAATATTAATCATGTCTGTTCAAAATAAAAAAATCAATCCCTATATATAGGGAAAATCTATCCCAAATAGAATGGGATTTAAATCCTACTTTTATGGAAATGATAACTAGGAAAATTTAAACTAGGAAAATTTTAAACTAGGAAACATTTTAAACTAGGAAGCTTTTTAAAATTGGAAAAGTTTAAACTAGGAAACTTTTAAACTAGGAAATTTTGACTTAAAGCGTTCAGCTTTTTCGGCTCTTTTATTGGGCTTCGTGGGGCCCAACCTTCTTCCTTTTGGGCTTGAATTTGGACACTTCTTTCGTGATAAACATATTCTTGATTTTTCATTGAAGCCCGTCAATATCAGTACAAGTAGGCCGACATGGACGCTATCATTGCGGATAATTAATTTCTCTGTCCGAATTGTAGCTTGTTTCCTCTATGGCTATGGATGGTATGAAGAAAAATATTTTCTACAAAAAATGATTTACATGAATGAGATTTTTCGTGCAACTACATAATTTTGTGCTCATGCTAAGGTTGATTTTTCATCTGGATATTCATTCTTCACCACATTTGATATTGGACATGGTACTTCACTTTTTTGTGTGTGTTCTTTGAATTTATTTGATCTTGATTTATTTTTTTCTTGAAGGGTTTTTTGTTGATTTAGATGATTTGTTATTAAAGGATTAATTTTTGAGAAAAATGATTTCTATGAATTGTTGTACTATGACATCTTCTGAATGGAAGAAAGGTTGTGGTTTTACAAACTTTTGCTACTACAGAGAGTAATTAATTTATGTCCTAATTGTAATTTTTTTTCCTATACGACTATGTTTTGTATGAAGAAATTTTTTTTACAAAAAATTATTTGCATAAATGAGATTTATTGTGCAACAACACATCTTATTAGAAGAAAGGTTGTGGATTCGCAAAGATTTGCTACAACAGTGAATAAGTAATTTATATGTCCTAATTGTGGCTTGTTTCCTATATGATTGTATTATCTATGAAGGAAAATATTTTCTGCGGAAAATGATTTACATGAATGAGCTTTGATGTATAACGACATCGTCTAAATAAAAGAAAGGTTGTTGATTCAAAAAAATTTCTTCAACTGTGGATAATTAATTTCTTTATCCTAATAGTTTCTTCTTTCCTATATGGTTGTGTTTGGTATGAAAAAAATGTTTTCTATGGAAAATAATTTTCATGAATAGTTTTGTCATGTAACGACATTATCTTAATGGAAAAAAGGTTGTTGATTTGCAAAACTCAGCAACAACTGCATGTAATTAATTTATCTACCCTAATTGTAGATTTTTTCTTATATAGTTGTTATGCTATGAAGAAAAATATTTTATGCAGAAAATAATTTACATAAATAAGCGTTGTCGTGCAACACATCATATAAATGGATGAAAAGTTGTGGATTTGCAAAGCTTTGTTATAACTGTAGGTAATGAATTTATCTGTCTTAAATATAGTGTTTTTCCTAGAAGACTATGTTCGGTGTGAAGGAAAATAATTTCTATGAAAAATCATTTTGCATGAATGAGCTTTGTCGTGCAATGACATTATTTGAATGGAAGAAAGGTTGTTGATTTGCAAAGGTTTGCTACGACTGTGAATAATTAATTTGTTTGTATGAATTGCAACTTGTTTTTTATATGACTGTGTTTGGTACGAAGATAAATGCTTTCTCCAGAAAATGATTTGCATGAATGAGATTTGTCATACAACTACATAATTTTGTGCTTATTGTTGACATCCTCTAACAGGCGCAACGTCGCGGTGACTCACAAAATAATCAATTTTATAAGAATTTAAAGAATAAAAGAAATTTTTAAAGAGAGTCGCCACCTAATTTTAGGAAAAACTAGGAAACCAATTAATTAATTAATAATAAAAAAATTTCTATGAAACCAATAGATTATAGGTAAGGGTTCAAGTGATTTTGAAGAAAAGGTATTAGACATCATTCAAAATCCACAAGTGTGGGTCCCGACTGAACTCATTTTTTCAAATTGAGGAAAAAATAAAATAATGTACAAAATATAATAAATATACAATATATACACAAATAATAAAATGAAACAATAATATAAGAAACGACCTAGGGCTTGCCTAGCGTTAATAATATACACAATAATGAATTAAAAATATCAATAATTTCTTTTGAAAGCAACTCCGGATATCTGTAAAGACACTTAGTAAAAGTGTTAGTAATAAATAAATATAAATAAAATAAATGAATTAAATAATAACTTAAAAATTAAAAATCCGTCTTATAAACATGAGAGGCCTTGAAAATCGACGGTAATTTCTTCATCGACCAATTTTAACATACAATGAATATGAACTTACACTAAATTTCCGTCTTCTAAAATGAAGAGACCTCTAAAATCGACGGAGAAAATTTTTCATTAGCCAATTGAGTTTAACATCTATTCGGCATCAATTACAAATAATACCGCTCCAATATATAACGACAACACTCAACAAAAGATATTAAACATCAATAAATTGTTAAGTTAGTATAATAACCATAAGTCAAATAAGATAAACAATATCGAATACAAAATAAATAAAGTGATCTTAATGAAGTAAAGAAACAAAATAACACTAAAACAAATATTAACAAGTAAGAACCACTGGCAAAACCTATTGAAGAACAAAACCAACTAATAATAAATAATAAGAATAGATCAACAATGAGAATGAGACAAAATAATAAATTAAAATAATCATAAATCAGCCAAAACATAAACAAGTAATAGCAAAATAGAACAACAATCCATGAATTAAAGTAGAACAAATACAAATCCACAATCATAATGGAAATGAAGAAAAATTAAACAATCTAAATAATGCTAACATAAACAGAGACCACGATCATAGTAACCAGAAAAGTATTGCAAAGTTGAAACCAAAACAAACAAGGATAACCCAGTAATGTAGAAACAATAACAATTAGTGTAAAAAAAATGGTAAAGCATCAGTAACATTGAAAACAATAACGTTAAGAAGTTAAAAATTTGACACAGACAGATATAAAAACACAAAGTTAAAAGGGTCATCGGAGAAAATATATTCCGATGACTGCTCTGTTTCTCGCTGCATTCCAGTAGATTAGCAACTCACTGGTGTGGTCGGAGCTTCGAGCTCATTTAATCATCGAATTTTACCAAAATTTTGAGCTCACTGATTTAGATCTGGTTTGGGTTTGTGTCGGTGGTTTTGGGGGTCGGAGCTGCTGGTTGCAGCAGAGAAAATGGAAGGGTTTTGGGTCTGTTTGGTGGTGGTCTTCAGGCCGTTTTTGATGATTAGTGATGACTGCTCATTTGGATTTGAAGCTGGTGGGTTTGTGGTGGTCTGCCGGTGGCTGATTTTGTTGTTGTGGTTGGCTGAGCTCGTTTGGCCGGCAATTTGGTAGCAGTGAGCAAGAGGAGGACGAGGGTTCTGGTTCAGACGTGGTTTACTAGTTGTTCTCCGACGAAAAAGGTAAGGAGCGGAGATTGCTTTGGTCAGAAAAGAAAGAAAGAAAAATGAGAAAAGGGGTGGAGTGATATGGAAAATGGGGTACGACGGAGCTCCAATGAGCTTGTCACCGGAAAAATAATAATGAACTATTGAAAAATTAAAAAAAAATATCTGAAAAGGGTACCCTAATTCTAAAAATTCACCCACCACCCTCTAACTTAATGACTAAGCAGTTGCTTAAATAGAAAATTGAAAATCACCTTAGTACAATACCATTATCTTAAAACTGTGGGCCAAAACCACTAATTAATAAAATATCTGTGTATGCAAATCTTATCCATATTTAACTGTATTTCTAGACTTTGCTAAATAACACCAAAATGAATATTAATAAAAGTAACAAATAAAATGAATATTAACAAATGTAACGAATAAAATGAATGGCATGTCAAAAATGTAATTTAACAAAAATAATGATTTAATCAAACTGAACAAATATTTAAACATATTCAACCGGTTGTGACAAAAAAAGAATAATGTAATCAAAATTAACCGATAAAAATTATAATATTTTAAGAAATAAGGATAATTACCAATAAATTGCATTAAAATTGTAAAACATGTATTTTGAACTATTTAATGAATAAAATATTTAAAAATATTAACTTTGAAAATATCAGACCAAAATTTGGTGTCAACACTTATGCTAAGGTTGATTTTTTACCTGGGTATTCATTATTCACCAATTTGACATTGGACAAGGTAATTTACTTTTGTGTGTGTGTTTTTTTGATTTATTTGACTCAGTTTAATATTTTCTTGATGGAGTTTTTGTTAACTTAGATGATTGTTGTTAAAGAATTAATTTTTGAAAAAATTAATTTGTGTGAATGAACTTTGTTGTGCACGACATCATCTGAATGGAAGAAATTTTTTGATTTCGCTAAGCTTTGCTACAACGGTGGGTAATTAATTTGTGTGTCCTAATTGTGACTTTTTTTCTATATGACTATGTTTGGTATGAAGGAAAATATTTTGTACAAAGAAATATTTGCATGAATGAGGTTTTGTCGTGCAACGACATCATCTGATTGGAAGAAGGGTTGTGGATTCGCAAAAATATTCTACAACAACGAATAATTAATTTCTATGTCCTAATTGTAGCTTGTTTCCTATATGGTTGTGTTTTGTTTGAATCTACGAGAACTGATTACATGAATGAGCTTTGTCATGCAACGACATTGTCTACGTAGAAAAATATTGTTGATTCAAAAAAATTTCTACAACGGTAGGTAATTAGTTTCTTTGTACTAATAGTTCCTACTTTCCTATGGGGTTGTGTTTGGTATGGACAAAAATACTTTCTACGAAAAAATGATTTGCACGAATGGGCTTTGTAGTGCACCAACATCATCTAAATAAAAGAACGGTTGTTGATTCGCAAATCTCTGCTACAATCGCAAGTAATTAATTTCTATATCCTAATTATACCTTTTTTTTATATTGTTGTATTTGATATGAAGAAAAATATTTTATACGAAAATTAATTTACATAAATAACCTTTTCATGCAACACATCATATCAATGGATAAAAATTATAGATTTGCAAAGCTTTATTACAACATTGGATAATTAATTTATGGGATAAGGCACAACTACCCCCCTAGATTATGACTGAAATCACAGAGACACACCTAAACTTAACTAGGGTTCTACCCCCCCCCCCCTCGAACTCTTTTTTTTGTTGTATTTTTGTGCACCTTTTGTGCTGGCACCTTCAACCATCAAAGTTGGTAGTGTTTGTACACACGCGTCTGCCACGTGTGTAAATATTTTTTAAATTATTTTTTTAATTTTTTAAAATTGTTCTTATTTTCTTTATCTTGTATTTTAATTAAGTTAATACACATAATTTTTTTCCTTGTATCTAATTTTTTTTTAACCTTCAATCATTGTTTTTTCTCTTTTATTTTTCTATTGATTTTATTTACTCCTTTTATTTTCTTTGTCTTTCCTTTTGATTTGATTTCAAATATCTTGTATTCAAAATAAGTTAATTTTGAGCGGATATCAAAATTAGTGAAGAAAGTCAAATAAAACATAAACAATTTAAAACGTTAAAATTAAAGGACACTTTTTATTTTTATTTTTAAAAAAAGCATAATTTTTTAACAACAATTAAAAGTGAAAAGCTAAGAAATTAATGAAAGAAAAAAAATAAAAAAAATTTAAAGTGAGAAAGAAATTAAAATAAGTATTTTACAAAGAAAGAAATGAAAATAATTAAATATAAATAAGTTTTAATATCAATAAATATGTGTCCTAACTAATTATAAAGTTACTAATTAAAAAATGAAATGTGTCCAATTTGTTCACTCATCACTTGCCTTGAAGAGATTGTGCACACTCACTGTGTCACGTCAACATTTATGGTGTATTTATTCCATTTTAAATTAGTTTAAGGGGGTAATAGGACCCTAGTTAAGTTTAAGTATGTCTCTGGAATTTCGGTCATAGTCTAAGGGGGTACTTGTGCCTTATCCATTAATTTATCTGTCCTAATTGTAATTTTTTCTAGAAGGCTATGTTTGGTATGAAGAAAAATAATTTCTACGAGAAATTATTGTGTACCAATGAGCTTTGTCATGTAATGTCACGACCCAAAGTATCCCCTAGATGTGACATGGCGTACAAGATCCCGAGAGGCCTCATACAAGCCACTTAGCATACATAATATAAGACCATAGAGTTTAAAGAAAACAATTCCATATCAAAGAGTTTAAGGAAATAGTGGAAGTCTATATATAGTCTCAAAAGCCATCTAACATAGGAATGAAAAGAACGTTGGGACGTAACCCATACAGGTCTTTAAAGAAAATAACATAAAAGTAAATGTGGCTACGTCCTCGAACATATGAGGACTCACCAAATTCTTCAAGGTCTCTAATATCACGAGCTAGCCACGAGAAGATGGAGATGAGCCGGATCCTACACTTATAAGAAAATGTAGGCAAGAGTACGCGTTAGTACAAAAATGTACCAAGTATGATAACCATGCACAAATTCATTTAAACATGCAAAAGGGGACATTTTCAAAACATGCAATGATCAAGCTTAACCATGAAAAAGGGTTAGAAATCATAAGTTATAAATCATGATCAATGCAAGCTAAACATCTTTACTTTGCTTGAGAAATACCTTAAAAGTCACTTTAGTTCATTATAGTGGGATTAGCCTTTACCGACATGTAAGACCATGTGAACTATCAACATGGAATCCGGTGTCTACTCCACACCGAAAAGAGGTGTCCTACTTGCCAAGGTAAGACCATGAACTTCTAGCTTACGTGGATCTACTAGCTAATGTCTATCTAGATAATCATCCTATGGTGGCACATAGTTTAGTAATTCCACTGTGTCATAATTCATCTTAACTTTAGTAAACATGGGTAATTGCCTCTTCTCTATCATTAGTAGACACGGGTAATTGCCTCTTCTCTATCATTATGGAGCATGGGTAATCGCCTCTTGTCTACCTTTAGGGAACATGGGTAATCGCCTCATGTCTACCTTTAGAATAGCTCCTTAAGAAATATGGGTAATCACCTCTTGTTCCTTTCAAATTCATAGTGTGAGTATTACGTGAGAAACCCTTCCACAACTCAACCACAACATCAATTATGCTTCAATCTCAATGCAAGTCTTAAATCATCCTAAATTTCATAATCAATTGCATGATTTCATAAACTTCACCTTTGCATAGTTCATCATAACTCATAATTTGAAACCATAGATTCCACATGGGCTCATGAGAATTCATCTTAAAACATGCAACTCAATCCAATTTCATGCTTAGAAAACCATAAACAAAGCAATTTGATCATAGTTGAAAGAACCCACATAAAATAGGAAAATCTTAGTTTTTGATTGAACATGCATACTTTCATAAAACTCATCTTTTTATCATTCATAATTTATCATGAAATCATAGCTTTAGGAAACATAAATCATACATGGGTTCATATAGATTTCATAAAATTCATCTCTTCATAATTCAACCCATCAACAAATCCTAATTTCGAAATTGGGGGAAATCACATGGGTTCATGGGGATTCATCTTAGTTCATGGAATTCAACTCAATTCATGCTTCATAGTTCGTAAAACAACCAATTAAATCAACATTGAAAAGAACCCATGGCATAGAAGAAAACTCTAACTTCAATGGAGAATTTCTAACTTGTAAAATAGAGAATTTTAGGGACTCTATGGAGGAAAGAGCTCCATATATGAAGATTATCATACCTTGGGGTTCAAAGCCCTTACGCAATTCAAGGAATGGAAGCTTTATTCTTGAACCCTAACTTGACCTCTTCTTCTTCTTCTAACTTCTAGAGAGAGAAATATTTGGAGAGGTTTTGAGAGTAATTGAAAAGTGATTGGGAAGGGTAGATTTTAGGCTTAAAAGGGTTTATATAGTGCTAAGAAGTTTAGGGAACTGACTTAATATAGTAAATAAATCATTGAGGGAAAAGACCAAAAGACCCCTTAAGAAAATTTCCCGGATCCCTCACCTTACGGTTTGACCTACGGTTGGTAGGTCAACCAACGAGCCGTTGGTGCCAACCGTAGGTCACACTGGAAGTTGACCAAAATTCCTTCAAAGTCACCCCTAAAACAGTGGCACCAACGGTTGCCACCTACGGTTGGTAGGTCAAACCACCAACCGTTGGTGGTGGCCGTAGGTCACACTGTTTTCCCCCAAAAGTTGAAATTTTTCGTTCTTTTCGAATTCGGGGTGTTACATGTAATGACATTATCTTAATAGAAGAAAGGTTGTGGATTTGCAAAGCTTTGCTACAACTCCAGATAATTAATTTCTCTATCCGAATTTTAGCTTGTATCCTATATGACTGTGTTTGGTATGAAGTCAAATATTTTCTATGAGAAAGATTGCATGAATGAGATTTTTTGTGCAACTACATAATTTTGTGCTCATGCTAAGGTTAATTTTTTACCTGGATATTCACTATTCACTACATTTGATATTGGGCAGGATAATTTACTTTTGTGTGTGTTTTCTTTAGATTTATTTGATCTGGATTTACTATTTTCTTCATAGGTTTTTTGTTTATTTAGATGATGTATTGTTAAAGGATTAATTTTTGAAAAAATAATTTGTCTAAATGAACTTTGCAATGACATTATCTGAATGGAAGAAAGGTTGTAGTTTCAGAAAGCTTTGCTACATTGGTGGATAATTAATTTATGTGTCATAATTGTAGCGTTTTTCCTATTTGACTATGTTTGGTATGTAGGAAAATATTTTTACAAAACATTATTTGCATGAATGAGTTTTGTCGTGCAACAACATCACTTGATTGGAAGAAAAGTTGCAGATTCGCAAAAATTTACTACAACAACAAATCATTAATTTTTATGTCCTAATTGAAGCTTGTTTCCTATATGGTTGTGTTTGTATGAATCTACGGAAAATGATTTACATGAATGAGCTTTGTCGTGCAACAAAATCGTCTGAATAGAAGAAATATTACTGATTTGAAAAGATTTCTACAACTATGGGTAATTATTAATTTCCTTGTTCTAATAGTTGCTTTTTTCATATATGGTTGTGTTTGGTATGAAGAAAAATGTTTTCTACGTAAAATGATTTGCATGAATAGGCTTTGTCGTGTAACAACATCATCTAAATGGAAGAAAGGTTGTTGATTCGCAAAGCTCTGCTACACCCTGCATGCAATTAATTTCTCTATCCTAATTGAGGTTTTTTTCCCCTATATAATTGTGTTTGGTATGAAGAAAAATATTTTATACGGAAAATAATTTGCATAAATAAGTTGTATCGTGCATCACATCATATGAATGAATGAAAATTGTGGATTTGCAAAACTATGTTATAACTGCGGGTAATTATTTTCTTTATCCTAATTGTATTTTTTTCTATAAGCCTATGTTCGGTATGAAGGAAAATAATTTCTCCAAATAAATATTTGCATGAATGAACTTTGTCGTGCAACGACATTATCTAAATGGAAGAAAGCTTGTGGATTTGCATAGCTTTGCTACAACTGTAGATAATTAATTTCTCCGTCTGAATTGTAGCTTGTTTCTTATATGACTGTGTTTGGTATGAAGGAAAATATTTTCTACGATACATGATTTGTATGAATGAGATTTGTTGTGCAACTACATAATTTTGTTCTCATGCTAAGGTTGATTTTTCACGTGGATATTCACTATTCACCACATTTGATAATGGGCATGATACTTTACTTTTGTGTGTGTGTTCTTTGGGTTTATTTGATCTAGATTTAGTATTTTCTTAATGCATTTTTTGTTAATTTAGATGATTTGTTGTTAAATAATTAATTTTTGAGAAAATTAATTTGTATGAGTGAACTTTGTACAACGACATCTTCTAAATGGAATAAAGGTTGTGATTTCACAAAGCTTTGCTACAACGGTGGGTAATGAATTTTATGTGTCCTAATTGTAGCGTTTTTCCTATACGATTGTGTTTGGTATGAAGGAAAATATTTTTTATAAAAAATTATTTGCATGAATGAGCTTTGTTGTGCAATGACATCATCTGATTGGAAGAATGGTTGTGGATTCGCAAAAATTTACTGCAACGACGAAAAATTAATTTTTATGTCCTAATTATAGCTTTTTCCTATATGGTTGTGTTTTGTATGAAGAAAAATATTTTCTATAGGAAATGATTTACATGAATGAGATTTGTCGTGCAACGACATCGTCTAAATAGAAGAAAGGTTGTTGATTCGAAAAAGTTTCTACAATTGCGGGTAATTAATTTTTTGGTCCTAATAGTTGCTTCTTTCTTGTATGAATGTGTTTAATATAAAGAAAAATATTTTTTACGAAAAATATTTTGCTTGAATGAGCTTTGTCGTGCAACGACATCATCTAAATGAAAGAAAGGTTGTTGATTCGCAAAGCTCTACTACTAATGCAGGTAATTAATTTCTCTATCCTAATTGTAGTTTTTTTCCTATATGATTGTCTTTGGTATGAAGGAAAATATTTGTAAGGAAAATAATTTATATAAATAAATTTTGTCGTACAACACATTATATGAATGATCAAAAAGTTGTAGATTTACAAAGTTTTGTTACAACTGCAGGCAATTAATTTATCTGTCCTAATTGTAGTTTTTTTTTTCCAATAAGGCTATGTTTTGTATGAAGGAAAATAATTTCTACAGAAAATTATTTGTATGAATTAGCTTTGTCATGCAACGACATTATCTGAATGGAAGAAAGGTTGTGGATTTGTAAAGCTTTACTACAACTGTGGATAATTAATTTCTCTGTCCAAATTGCAGCTTGTTTCCTATATGGCTGTGTTTGGTATGAAGAAAAAAAATTTCTACGGAAAATGATTTGCATGTATGAGATTTGTCGTGCAACTACATAATTTTTTGCTCATGCTAAGGTTGATTTTTCTTCTGGATATTCACTATTCACCACATTTGATATTGGAAAAGGTACTTTACTTTTGTGTGTGTGTTCTTTGGGTTGATATCTACCGGCTTGGCTTTATTGGTTATTTTGGAGGCTTATCCGAGGTTCGAGGTTCGGGCTACGCACTCTCTAACTCTGATTCACTGAGTTATATTCTTAGTAGTTATAGTTATTTTGTGTACCTATCGGACTTATGAGGTTCGTTCAAATTTTATTTAAAATTGCGCACGAGTGTATCTTCTGGGCTTATGTGGTTCTTGTTCCTGAAATCTTACATCAAAGAGGACAGTCCCACCCCAAAATCTTATATCAGAATAGCCACATAGAAACCTAATAGCTCCTGAAATCTTACATTGGATCAGTTGTATAGAACCCTAACTTATCTTAGAATATTACGTTGGAATAACTACAAACTAGCTAGGCCCTCCCAGAGTCTCACCTCGGGTTAGCTATAACACCAAAGAAATAGCAACTGAACAAGTCTAGGTAGTTACCTTATTATAACCACCTATCACACATAAAAATAGGGCTATCCAAAGGCCAAAACATAGCCCACAGGCTCGCATCTAACCCCATTTCCATTCCCAAGACAAGCCCCGCAGGCCCCGAAAGTCAACCTCTAAAGCAACTCTAGCCTAGCCGAAACTAAGGCTCCATAATATCAATATTAAGGCCATTCTGGCCTATTCATGTTTATAAGAACAAATGTAACATCAAACCACTCATGATCAACCCAAAGATCACTCGAAATACCCAAAACAAGGCTAAATAAATATAATTATGGAAACAACATGGAATCATGCTAAATAGTAACCCAGCAGTTAGAAAATTGTCATGCTAGAGCAATCAACAAGCAAGGTCTAAGGATAGTAAGTCGTAGTCTACCTCGAAGCCAAACACGCACGCTCTAAACCTCTAAACCGAAGCTTTTCCCTTCTGAGTCACCTTTGAATGATGTCACACTATAGAAATAGTGAACCCAACGTCAGTATGATCATTTTGACTCCCAATTTGCAACAATTGAAAATGGGACTGAAATCGAGCCAAGAATGGTGTTGTGGGACCCACATAAGAAATCTTAAAATTGACTCCGTCAATGGGTCTTAACCAGCTTAAGGAACTTTTGCCCCAAAAACGGACACACTCCAAGCCAAAATAGCCCACAACTAAGCTAGCGCAAAAATATTCAAAATCAAGCTTAAAACAAGGAAATTTAACGAAATTTTTGGGTTAGGGGCGTGAACATCGAACCTAGCAACTTCCCTACACAATCCCCCAGTTATTCTCAACAATTCTTAAAGAATTCTCCTTCAATTCGAGCTCTCAAAGTCTAGCTATGGAGAAAATATAATTAAAAATGATGCTGAAAATAACAATATAACTGTTAGTCATTGGCTTTCATGAACGCGAGACCCAAGGCCATGAACGCGGAGGTTAAACTTGACCGGTATATAATGACTCTTCTCTGCGAACACGGGACCTTGTCCTTGAACATGTGGGTTGGGGTCCCATGTCTTAGCAAACGTAGAGTCGAGCCCACAAACGCGGTGGACCATTTCATGGACTTTCACAAACGTGGCTCAAAGCCCACGAACACGAAACACAAAGCATGGTGCACCAGCTCAAATTGGAGTTGGCAAAATGCCCCGAGGGGGTTGAAGATCTGTTCAGAACCTCGTGCACACAAACAAACTATACTATCCCACCAAATTCGACATTCTGAACTCAATGCATGGAGATATCAGAACTTCAATCGAAGGTCATCTCAAAAAAGGTAGGTCCCACGCCAAAGGCTCCATTTTTAGCCATAAGCCACAAGGTTTCTCTACAACACCATTTCCTATTTCTTTGTGTTGACTCATTGCATCATGCCTCTGATGTGAGACTAACTCATGCAGAATTTTCATAGGTGAAACCCTTTTGTTATCTGTAATCATATTAGGTGCCACCATTATTTCCATGCCAGATTGAGCTGCAGGGTCCATCATTGGCATAATGCTAGCATATGTTGTTGGATATCTTCCAACTTCAAAGGCATATGAATTGTCAATTTGCATTGGTTCTTGAAAATTTGCAGTATCTAGATCCATGAGAGTCTTCTTCTTCTTATGTTTACTATCCACTATCTACTTGTGTGTGTTAGGTATTTTCATCTCCTGAGCTCTGTTTATGTGGTCTTCTTCATACTTTTTAAATATATTTTCCTTGTTGTCCTTGACCTTCCATCAACTGCAGATCAGTATTCTTGACTATATGGCTAATTCTTCCTTTGGTCATTCACTGGATGACCAATTTGTTTCTTTGTTGTTGATGTTTGTATTTCATGTATCTTTGCTTTTCATAACTTCTTGATTCTTTATATTTCTCCTTTGCTCCTTGTTTTGATCAATCTTGTTGTCCTGATCATTTGCCTCATGATGATCCTGAACCTCTTCCGATAGCTTTTCAGAGGCTCACAGGATGACAAATTTGTTTCTTTGTTGTTGATATTTGTATTTCATGTATCTTTGCTTTCCATAAATTCTTGATTCTTTGTATTGCTCCTTTGCTCCTTGTTTTGATCACTCTTGTTGTTCTGATCACTTTCCTCATGATGATCCTGAAATTCTTCCGATAGTTTTTCAAAGGCATTAGTTCTGACAATTCCTTCATTTGTAGGGGTAATTGTCGTATCACTAGTTATGACATTTAAAAGAAGTAATTGACTTTTGAAAATCGATTCAACTTTAAAGGGAAAAATAATAATTTTAAAGAGAAGTCGCCACTTAATATTTTAAAAAGAAATTAAGAAAACTTAAACCTTAAAGACTTTAAACAGAATTAAGCCTAAAAGATTAGAGAAAAGATTCAAGGTTCTCATTTACACTTCGAGAAGGCTTTTAAGGCATTTGAAGTGTCCGCTAACACGCAGTTATCCCACGACTTGAAAAACATTTGATTTGACTAGTTTTGGGGAAAAATACTTAAAAGTAAATAAAGACATTTTAAAGCTATTTGAAAAAAGATTAACTTATAATAATTTGGGAGGAATGAAGGGTTTTTTAAAATCAAAAAGGGACTAAGATAGATAAGTAACTAAGTAAAATAACTGAAAAAAATTTAATCAACATAACGAAAAGGTTTATCATTAAGGGATTTAATTAAATTAAACCAAGCAAATAAAGTTAGAGTTAATATAAAACAAAATTAGATAACTAAATGAGCCAAGAGAATAAGGAAATTGGGCCCAAGCCTGGTTACTGTTTCCCTGGGCCAGTGCTTGGGCCTTTCTGCTGCTGAATTTTGGGGCTTTCGGCTATTTTGCTATGTATATTAACTGTGTATACAACCGGTGTATTTCACGTATATTGTCTATTTTTCCGATGTATACTGATGTACACAACCTATATATCTGCTCCATTTCCTGTTAATTTAGCTTCCTTTGCATACAAATCAGCTCCCCTTTCACCTGAACAAGATTAAGGACGACTCGATAAAGGAGTGTTGGGTTTCAACTCGACTAAAGATGCAAAGGGGGAGATGGAATCCGTTGGACTCAATCCATATCACATGAAACGGGAAAATAAATAGATGGATCAGTATACACCTTATGGAAGATTAAGAATAAAATATAATGATCTCAAGTTATGCTAATGAGAGTCATAAAATGGTCACTACACAACGATATTGAAAATGAAACAAAAAATAAAGATGAACCAATTTATAATGAATTTGAGCAAAATAATTCAACTCATGCATTCATTTATGGTCAGTGGCATGGTGCACACATCCTAGCAAGTTAAAACTAATTCTAATGACATTAAATGACAAGAATTTGAAAGCATAGCAGATGACTATTTCAAAAAATAAAAATAGGACAAACTTAAAACCATCAGCAAATGCACAGGAAGATGAGGTTCTACTAAAGACATGAAGGAATACTGCATGATACGAATGAACACCTTTTCTGGACAACAACTAATAAATATTTCAAGATCTTGAATCAAACTAGGGAACATAACGTAAGAGCAAAGGTTATATCTCCCCATTACATGTGATTAGTCCAATATTGGTAAGAGTCTATGACAACTAATCCAAACAAAGAAACAAACTCGACATCCAGCGTGTTTAATGATCAATATGAAGAGATTTTCAGACTATTCTAAACAGAAGTTAAAGAATAATGGGACATATTTATATTAGCTATAACGGAAAGGACCAAAGAAGAGACGATATTGAAATACAATAAGCTAAATAAAATAAACCGACACGTAAGCAACATAATATTAGCCTTCGTGGCAAATCAATCCTAATTCAAGATACATACCATATAATCGATTCACAAGCAAGTAAATATGAACAGTAACAGACCCAAGTGATCTAATAACCCATAATTCATTCTAAGGCTAGAATAAAATATAGATCAGCCTTTAACTCCACTTTATTCATAAATGAACTAAAGATATAATTATGATCATACCTACCGTCGACCGACTATTTAAGCATGCTAGCATAACATAGAGACAGACATTGAGAGACAGTGTATCCAAGACAGAAACACAATCATAACCTTCAAATGAGGACTTGAGTCTACATTACATAAAAACACCTAAAATATTAGAAGAAGCTCGTAAAGGGAAAAGATTCACCTTTATTAGGGCAGTGACGCCTGACTCAACGAGCTTGGGAAGACAAACCATCACCACAAGTGAAACTTCACCGGAAAGAAGCTTGAAATTCGAGAATTAAAGAATTCCGAGATATGGTTCCTAAAATAAATTTTAGCTAAATTACTGGACGAATATGTGTTTCTTTGGATGAAGACTCCTGTATTTTTGATGGTAAGAATGGAGTAAAAACCTCTATTTTTTAGTCAAGAAGTCCGCCGCTTGAAACAGTGACTGGAGGGGAGCTTTTATAGGAAGAGAATTAGGATTTAAATGGGGAAACGGGTAGAAATTTCAGATAAGAATTGAATTCAAAATTCGAATATTTATTGGAGGATAAGGTTGGACGAGTTGAAAATTGTACAAATCTTCAAAGGATTGACAATGGTAGCCGCTTGATCTTGAGAAAAGGACGATGCAACACTTAAGATGGTTCCACCTGTCTCGATTCGAGAAGGTTCTTGTACGGAGAGGATAAGGTTGAGAGGAAAGGACACGTGACGAGGCTGCAATGAAGGTTCTAGTTCGATGGGTCGCTGGGTTGAGTCGGGCGTCTAGACTCGTTCACGTTGAAGAAGATGCGTACAGGGGGTCGTTTGGTGGTATGCATATGTATGGAATGTATGTATGTTGTCGGTTGTCTGTATTATTGGTGTAATACCTCGGATTTGAAAAGAAGGAAAATTTATGGTTTTTAAGAACTGGTGCCAGTACTGACAAAAACCATCTATGGACCGTAGGTTGGCTTACGGGCCGTAGGTGGGAACCGTAGTTGGCAAGATAAATATTTTGAGAATGTCAAGTTTCAGGATCCTTTCTACGACTCAATAGGACGGTCTGTCATTGCTTCTACGGACCGTAGATAGGTTTTGGGATCAACGGTTGGTATGTACGGCCTGTAAGTGACCAACGGACCATACATGGCAACCGTTGTTGGAAGTCCAAAATTTAATAGTCTCAGAACTTTTCTTCGGTTGGCCAGGACGGTTTGTAGTTGGACCTACAGACCCTAGGTCTGAATCCGACAGTTATTTTTAAGGGTTTTTTGGTCTTTTTTCTAATTGACTTATACCTAATCTAAGTCAGTTTAGTCCTAATCCTAGACCCTGTATAAGTCTTCTAAGCCTAAAATCTACTCTTTCTAATCACTCTTCAATTTCCCCCAAATCCCTCCAAAGATTTCTCTAAATATTTTACTCTTTAAAAGCTTGAAGAAGAAGGCTAGGGATTCAAGTCAAGTCTCCAATTCTCTATTGATTGTGGGCTTCGAACTTCAAGGTATGATGACTTTCAACTATGGAGACCTTTCCTCCATAGGGTTCTTAAATTCCCTAATTTTACAAGTTAGAATTCTCTAATTGAAGATAGGGTTTTCTTCTATCTTATGGGTTCTTTCAAATTATGATCTAATTGATTGATTTAAGACATTTTATGCATGAATTGAGTTAATTGCAAGTTTTGAAGATGAATTACCATGAACCCATGCATGATCTATGATTTCTATACTTTGATCCTATGATGAGGTTTTGAACTATGAAAGATGAAAATTATGAAGATATGCATGTTCTTTATGAAATTGAGATAAATGATTTAAGGTTGCTTTGAGAGTGAAGCATCAATGTTGTTGTTGTTATGCTGAGGAAGGATTTCTCATACATTACTCAAAACATGAATGTGAAAGGATTTTCTGACAAGAAGGATTCATAAGGGTTGAAAGGTTTTCTCAACTAAATTTTGAATCAAGAATTAAGGAGCTATTTTAATGAACTTTAGCTTGAATTGGCTATTTGATGTGCCTTCATGAATAATGAGACAAGAGGCGATCACCTATATCTACTAATGATAAGATAAGTTATGAATTATGACATTCCGTAGGATTTATGCTTAGCACCGAGTGGACAAGCGGTGATTACCCATGTCCCATAAAATACATGCCACGATAGGATGATTGTCTTAGATAGACATTCGCTAGTGGATCCACTTAAGCTAGAAGTTATGGTTCTTACCTTGGCAAGTAGGGACACCTCTTTTCGGTGTGGGGTAGACACCGGATTCCATTTTATAGCTTACATGGTCTATGTCGGTTAAGGCTAATTTCCCACATAATGAACTAAGGTTATTTCCTAAAAGTTATTTCAAGTATGTTTGGTCTAAGATGATTTACTTGCATTGACCATGGCTTTTATCTCATGTTTTCCATCATGTTACTTTACGATTTAGCTTGGTCATTGTATCTTATGTATATCTCCTTTTTAGCATGATTTTATAACTTCTATGCATAGTTATCATACTTGGTACATTCTATGTACTAATGCATATTCTTGCCTACATTGCTTCACTAATGTAGGGCGTGACGACTCCTTTCCCTCCACTCGTGGCTAGATCGGGGTACTTGTCATTAAGAAGACCTTGTGAGTCCTCATACTTCGAGGACAATGCCACATTTATGGTTTTATGTCATTTTACCTTTGAACTTATATGGTTTACTTCCCAAATATCATTTCATTGATGTATTAGATGGCTTTGAAACTATGTTAGACTACTACTATTTTATCAAACTCTTTTAATATGAGATTGTCTTTTGAACTCTTAACTACTATTATCTTGTATGATGTATGCTACGTGGCTTGTATGGAGCCTTTCGGGGGTTTATACGCCATATCACGTCTAGGGGGGGTACTTTAGGTCGTGACAAACTTGGTATTCAGAGCACAAGGTTTTAGAAAGGTCCAAGGATGTCTTATAGGCCACGTCGAGTAAAGTCTTAGTCATAGGTGTGAAGCGCGCCACACTTATGAATCATAGGCTATAAGACATAAAGGAAACTCCACTTCTTTCATCATTCTAAAGTTGTGCAATAGAGTTTAACTCTATATCTCTCTCTCCTAATCCCTATCCGTTGTTTTTCAGGATATGGCCAATCGAAGGGCATATGCTAGGAGGAATGCGAGAGAGAATGTGGAACAAGAAGCTCCGCACGTTCCGGTCGACCCTTTGGCTGAGCAAGTAACTAATGCGGAGTTTAGGGCTGCTTTTCAAGTGTTTTCCCAAGCCATGACGGCTCAAGCCAATAGGGAGGTTGTGGTCCCCGTGAACCCAAATGTGGGTACGACAGCATCTAGAGTGAGGGACTTCACTAGGATGAATCCTCCGGAGTTTCATGGTTCCGAGGTTGAGGAAGATCCTCAAGAATTTATTAATGAGGTGTACAAGGTGCTAATGATCATGGGTGTGACGTTGGTGGAAAAGGCGGAATTGGTCTCTTATCAACTTAAGGGTGTTGCTCAAGTTTGGTTCAACCAATGGAAGGAAGAGAGGGCGGTTGATGCGGGTCCTCTTGATTGGGAGAAGTTTAAGATTTCTTTCCTTGATAGGTTCTTTCCCCTTGAGATGAGGGAGGCGAAGGTGCTAGAGTTCATTAACCTTCATCAAGGAAACAAGAGTGTGAAGGAGTATGCTTTGAAATTCACACAATTGTCTAGGTATGCCCCTACTATGGTTGCCGATCCTAGGGAAAGGATGAGTAAGTTTGTTTCAGGAGTGTCTGAAATGGTGGTCAAAGAATGCCGCACCGCCATGCTTATCCATGAGATGGACATTTCTCGTCTAATGGTACATGCTAAAAAAATAAAAGAGGAGAAACTAAAGGAAAAGTCTAGCAAGGCAAAGAGGCCTAAGACCAGTGATGGTGACTTTTCACGCTCGAGGCTCGATAGGTATGGTCGTTCTAAGTTTCGACCAAGGTTTTCCGATCAAGGTTCCTCCAATGCTCTGGCTCCTAAGTTCAACAAGGAAAGGGTGTCTAACCCTAAGCCTCAAGGAGGAAATGGTAGTGGGTCTTCATTGTCTACATATGCTAAGTGTGGAAGGAAGCATGAGGGTAAATGCTTAGCCGGTTCCAATGCATGCTTTGGTTGTGGCAAAATGGATCATCATATTAGGGTTTGTCCCTCTGTTGCTAAGAATGAAGGAGACAACCGTCGACGGGGTCAACCTTATCCTCCGCCAGGTTCTAGTTGGAGTCAAAAGCAAAACCAATTTTATGCACTTCAGACTCGTTATGAGCAAAAGGGTTCTCCCGATGTGGTTACTGGTATGTTGAAAGTCTTTAATCTTGATGTTTATGCTTTGCTTGATCCCGGTGCTACCTTGTAATTTGTGATGCCATATATGGCTATGCAGTTTGATGTTCTTCCAGATGTGTTGATAGATCCTTTTTCTGTCTTTACTCCTATTAGTGAATCTATCGTGGCTAAGAGAGTCTATAGAGATTGTCCCGTCTCCTTATCCCATAGAGTCACTCATGTTGATCTTGTAGAGCATGATATGTTAGATTTTGATGTTATTCTTGGGATGGATAGGTTGCATTCATGTTATGCTTCTATTGATTGTAGAGCCCGAGTGGTCAAGTTTCAATTTCCAAATGAACCCGTTCTAGAGTGGAAGGGGGAAAATCTATGCTTAAGAGTCGGTTTGTTTCTTGTCTTAAAGCTAGAGAGATGATTTCTAGGGGTTGCATATACCATCTTGTTCGGGTTAGGGATATGGATTTCGAAACTCCTATCTTTGAGTCGGTCCCCGTTGTTAATAAGTTTTCGAAAGTGTTTTCCGATGATTTACCCAGTGTTCCTCTTGAAAGGGAAATAGACTTCGGTATTGACCTTCTCCCAGATACGCAACCTATCTCTATTCCTCCCTACAAAATGGCTCTGACAGAACTTAAGAAATTGAAGGAGCAATTTAAAGATTTGTTAGATAAGGGCTTCATCTGACCGAGTATCTCTCCATGGGGTGCTCCAGTTTTGTTTGTTCAAAAGAAGGATGGTTCACTTTGTATGTGTATCGACTACCGTCAATTGAATAAAGTTACCATCAAGAATAAGTATCCTCTTCCAAGGATAGATGATTTGTTTGATCAACTTCAAGGAGCGAGTTACTTCTCCAAAATTGACCTCCGGTCGGGCTATCACCAATTGAGGGTGAAGGAAGATGACATTCCGAAGACGGATTTTTGGACTAGATATGGTCATGACAAATTCGTAGTAATGCAGTTTGATTTGACAAATGCTCCGGCCGCATTTATGGATTTGATGAATAGGGTGTTTAGACAATACCTAGAAATGTTTGTGATTGTGTTCATCGACGATATTCTAATTTACTCAAGGAGTGAGGATGAGCATACCAATCATTTGAGAATTGTGTTACAAGTCCTCAAGGACCAACAACTCTTCGCAAAGTTTAGTAAATGTGAGTTTTGGTTGAGATTTGTGGCTTTTCTTAGTCACATTATTTTCGGTAAGGGTATCGAGGTAGATCCTAAGAAGATGGATGTGGTTAAGAATTGGCCTAGACCTCTATTCCCTTCAGATATTCGAAGTTTCTTGGGTTTGGCTGGTTACTATAGAAGGTTCGTTGAAGGGTTTTCTTTGATTGCCTCTCCATTGACGGCTTTGACCCAAAAGAAGTTTAAGTTCATATGGTCTGAAGCATGTGAAAGGAGTTTTCAAGAATTGAAAGATAGACTTACCTTCGCTATGATATTGACTTTACCGGAAGGGTCCGATGGATTTGTGGTTTATTGTGATGCCTCAAGAATTGGATTGAGATGTGTCCTTATAGAGAATGGGAAAGTCATTGCTTATGCTTCAAGACAACTTAAGATTCATGAAAAGAGCTATCCTACCTATGACTTAGAACTAGTGGCGGTTGTGTTTGCTCTAAAGATTTGGAGGCATTACTTGTATGATGTTCATGTTGATTTCTTCACCGACCACAAGAGTTTGCAATATGTATTCAAGTAAAAGAATTTGAATCTTCGCCAAAGGAGGTGGCTTGAGTTGCTAAAAGACTATGACATGAGTGTCCTCTATCACCCGGCAAGGCGAATGTGGTAGGGATGCCCTTAGTCGGTTTTCCATGGGTAGTGTTGCTCATGTTGAGGATAATAAGAAGGAGTTGGTTCGAGATGTTCATAGATTGGCCCGATTAGGTGTTCGAGTGATTGATTCTAATGAAGGTGGTGTTGTTGTTCATAATGGTTCAGAATCGTCCTTTGTGTCGGATGTGAAAGCAAAGCAAGGTCTTGATCCAATCTTGATGGAGTTGAAGGAAGCGATGCTTAAAAAGTTCGTTGAGGCTTTCTCCCAAAGGGGAGATGGTGTACTCCGATATTAAGGTCGTTTGTGTGTTCCGAATGTTGACAACTTGAGGGAGAAGATTTTATCAAAAGCACATAGTTCTCAATATTCCATTCACCCGGTAGCCACCAAGATGTACCGTGACTTACGGGAGGTCTATTGGTGGAATGGGATGAAGAAGTACATTGCAGAATTTTTGGGTCAGTGTCCCAATTGTCAACAAGTGAAAGTTGAGCACCAAAACCCGAGAGGTCTATCCCAAGTTATTAGCATTCCTACTTGGAAGTGGAAAGATTTGAATATGGACTTTATTGTGGGTTTACCCCGCACTCGGTGGTAACATGACTCGATTTGGGTTATTGTGGATCGAATGACAAAATCAGCTCATTTCGTTCCTGTCAAGATTTCTTATTCGTCGAAAGACTATGCCAAGTTGTACCTAAGGAAGATGGTTAGGTTGCATGAAGTGACCTTATCCATTATATCCGATCGTGGTACTCAATTCACTTCTCAGTTTTGGAAATCTTCCTAAAAGGGACTCGGTACTCGTGTTAAGCTTAACATGACCTTTCATCCTCAAATCGATGGGCAAGCGGAGCGTACTATCCAAACTTTAGAAGATATGTTGAGAGCCTGTGTAATTGACTTCAAGGGTAATTGGGATGATCATTTGCCTTTGATTGATTTTTCTTATAATAATAGCTATCATGCAAGTATTGGTATGGCTCCATTTGAAGGTCTTTATGGTAGGAGGTGTAGATCTCCTATAGGTTGGTTTGAAGTTGGAAAAGTCACTTTGATAGGTCCCGAATTGGTACATGAGGCTATGGAGAATGTTTGACTTATTAGAGAAAAGTTGAAAACGGCTTAAAGCTGACATAATTCCTATGCGGATGTTAGAAGAAGAGATTTAAAATTTGATGTTAATAATTGGGTTTACTTGAAAATTTCACACACGAAGGGTGTAATGAGGTTTGGAAAAAAAGGGAAGCTTAGTCCCCATTATCTGGGCCCATATCAAATCTTGAGGTGTATTGGTAAGGTTGCTTACGAACTCGATTTGCCTAATAACTTGGTTTTGATTCATTCGGTTTTCCATGTCTCCTTATTGAAGAAATGTCTTGGTGATCCGACATCTATAATACCATTGGAGAGTCTTGGTGTAAAGGAGAGTATTTCTTATGAAAAGGTCCCAATTGAGATTTTGGACCGACAATTTCGGAAGTTGAGAAATAAATAAGTTGCTTCCATGAAGGTTCTTTGGAGGAATCAGTTTGTTGAGGGAGCTACTTGTGATGCCGAGGTAGATATGATGTCCCGTTATCCTCATCTCTTTCCCTCCGTCCCTACTATAGCTTGAGGTATATAGTTCCTCGTGGTTCACTCTTTTGGTCTCATGTGTCTTAGATATTCCCATGATTCCTCATTTATGCATGTTCATGAAAAGCTTAATTTTTGAGAAAATGAGTTAACTTGATTGATTTCTTCATGTTATGTGCATTTGAGTATGAGTTGCATATAGACCTTATGAAATGATGCTTTGAACATGCTTTAGCTTGGAGTTGATTTTCCTCCTCGGATATGTGCATTTATGTGATTGAATTCATGTTGGGCTGATAGATCTAGTTTCTACCCTCCTTATGATGTCTTAAATTCCATTCGAGGACAAATTTTCCCAAGGGGGAGATGTTGTAACACCTCAGATTTGAAAAGAAGGAAAATTTCTAGTTTTTCAGAACTGGTGCAAGTACTGACAGAAGCCATCTACGGACTATATGTTGGCTTACGGGCCGTAGGTGGGAATCGTAATTGGCAAAATAAATATTTTGAGGATGTCAAGTTTCAGGATCCTTTCTACGACTCAACAAGACAGTCCGTCATTACTTCTATGGACCATAGATAGGTCTTGTTGGTCACTCCCAAACTTAGTGAGTTTTGAGGGTCAAAGTTGGGATCTACGGATGGTATGTACGGCCCCGTAAGTGACCAACGGACCGTACATGGAAACCGTCGTTGGAAGTCCAAAATTAAATAGTCTCTGAAATTTTCTACGGTTGGCCAGGATGGTCCGTAGTTGGACTTACGGACCGAAGGTCTGAATCCAACAGTTATTTTTAAGGGCTGTTTGGTCTTTTTCCTAATTGACTTATACCTAATCTAAGTCGGTTTAGTCCTAATCCTAGACCCTATATAAGTTTTCTAAGCCTAAAATCTACCCTTTCTAATCACTTTTCAATTTCCCCCAAATCCCTCCAAAGATTTCCCCAAATATTTCACTTTCTAAAAGCTTGAAGAAGAAGGCTAGGGATTCAAGTCAAGTCTCCAATTCTCCATTGACTGTGGGCTTTGAAATTCAAGGTATGATGGCTTTCATATATGGATTCGTTTCCTCCATAGGGTTCTTAAATTCCCTAATTTTACAAGTTAGAATTCTCTAATTGCAATTAGGGTTTTCTTCTATCTTATGGGTTCTTTCAAATTATGATCTAATTGATTGATTTAAGACTTTTTATGCATGAATTGAGTTAATTGCATTATTTGAAGATGAATTACACCCATGCATGATCTATGATTTCCATACTTTGATCCTATGATGAGGTTTTGAACTATGAAAGAAGAAAATTATGAAGATATGCATGTTCTTTATGAAATTGAGATAAATGATTTAAGGTTGCTTTGAGAGTGAAGCATCAATGTTGTTGTTGTTGTTATTGATATGTTGAGGAAGGATTTCTCATACATTACTTAAAACATGAATGTGAAAGGATTTTCTCACAAGAAGGATTCATAAGTGTTGAAAGATTTTCTCAACTAAACGTTGAATCAAGAATTAAGGAGCTATTCTAATGAACTTTAGCTTGGATTGGCTATTTGATGTGTCTTCCATGAATAATGAGACAAGAGGCGATCACCCATGTCTACTAATGATAAGATAAGTTATTAATTATGACTATTTCGTGGGATTTATGTTTAGCACCGAGTGGACAAGTGGCGGTTACCCATGTCCCATAAATTATGAGCCATTATAGGATGATTGTCTTAGATAGACATTAGCTAGTAGATCCACTTAAGCTAGAAGTTATGGTTCTTACCTTGGCTTGTAAGGACATCTCTTTTCGGTGTGGGGTAGACACCGGATCCCATGTTATAGCTCACATGGTCTATGTCAGTTAAGGCTAATTTCCCACATAATGAACTAAGGTTACTTCCTAAAAGGTATTTCAAGTATGTTTGGACTAAGATGATTTACTTGCATTGTTAACTCATGTTTTCCATCATGTTACTTTACGATTTAGCTTGGTCATTGTATCTTATGTATATCTCCTTTTTAGCATGATTTTATAACTTCTATGCATAGTTATCATACTTGGTACATTCTATGTATTAACACATACTCTTGCTTGCATTGCTTCACTAATGTAGGGCGTGGCAACTCCTCTCCCTTCACTCGTGGCTAGATCGGGGTACTTGTGTTAAGAAGACTTGGTGAGTCCTCATACTTCGAGGATAATGCCACGTTTATAGTTTTATGTCATTTTACCTTTGAACTTGTATGTGTTACGTCCCAAATATCATTTCATTAATGTATTAGATGGCTTTGAGACTATGTTAGACTTCTGCTATTTTGTCAAACTCTTTTAATATGAAATTGTGTTTTAAACTCTTAACTACTATTATCTTGTATGATGTATGCTAAGTGACTTGTATGGGGCCTTTCGGGGTCTTATACGCCATGTCACGTCTAGGGGGTACTTTAGGATGTATTGTTGGACTGGGTATTTTGGTTTGAATTGTAATGTTGGGTGGGCTGGAGGAATTGTAGGAAGTGGGCTGCTGAGAAAGAAAATTAGGCCTGAGAATTGAAATTTGGCTAAAAGTTGGATGGAAATGTTGAGGACCCAAAAATTGTTTGATTATAAAGAGAGAAGGAATCGGTCCTTTCAAGAATTGTTTTAGTAAAGTAGCTAAATATTGTAATTGAAATCAAGTTGAGATAAATTATCTTTAATTATTTTACCGAGCTTCTTAATTTAACAATGAAAAATAATCATTTGTCATAGACTACTTATTTAAATTAAAGACTAATTAATTTCAATTATATCGATAAATTTGCAATTTAAACGATTTTATGAAATACAAATGCATATTTAATTTGAACACTATTTTTTGAAGAAATGATTTTCCCAATCTTTATTGAAAGTGAAAATTATGTAAATCCTATGTAAAAATTATTAGGAAAAATGGCCAAAGTTGCCTTGAATATGATCTCAAAGTATTTTGATTTTTGAAAACAATTATTTCAAATTGTTTGAAATTGAAGAAGCTTGAAAATTGATCAAATTGTGGAGGGTCAAAATTGGGTGTCAACATCACTCAGAAATTTTCTCTGGAGTGAATCTTTTATAAGTAGGATTCCATTTTTTTTTAATAATTTCATCAGTTTTTCATTTATCCATGCCTTTGTTAGGAGAGATTTTCCCCACTAGTCATCTCTCCTTTCTTCAGCTCCTTATCTCTCTTAGGTAACCTCGTTTCTTGATGTAATCCCCTACACTCCACTTCATTGTGGCATTTGAGTTTGCAGTGCATGCAAACTTTGATAACAATCATATTGGATCTTTATTCGCTCTACCCTACTCTACTTGTTGATGTCATTCACTATCTTGATGTCAATCACTATCTTGATGTCAATATATTACCTTCACTCTTGCACAATTAGGTTGCATTCTGTTTCTAGGGCCATGTCTAGGTGAATGGGCTTAATAGATTCGGAAAAGAAACTCGTGCCATAGCTTGAGGTGTTTCCTCATCCACCTTGAATTTGGTATCATATATTAGTGGCCTC
Organism: Solanum appendiculatum; assembly: GCA_018342035.1. Lineage (NCBI taxonomy): Eukaryota > Viridiplantae > Streptophyta > Magnoliopsida > Solanales > Solanaceae > Solanum > Solanum appendiculatum. The sequence goes on from JAGDQO010000370.1 coordinate 312,104, forward strand.
ATCTGATGTGTGATTGCATCCTTCGCCACTATGTAATAAGCGTTTTTAGCCATCATGTTCACAAAGTCTTCCATGATGCTAAATCTCATAAAAATATGCATTTTTCTCATCAATCTTATCTTGCAGTCCCCCTTAATGTTGCATTGTTTTGGAATATGTACTCTAAGGTCCTCCAACTCTGGTCATCCATAGGAGAAATTACCAATCACAACATATTATAGGTTTTCTATCACATTCATCTTCTAGACCTCCTCATTTCTCCAAATAACCCTCAGAACACCATCTTTGAAAGACAAAACCTTGATAGACACTTATTCAGATTGACCCCCTTTTCTTTGAGTTTGCAAGTTGATTGTATTTGGCTTTACTAAATCTGCATATCTCATCTTCCCATTATCATTTGGAATTGCATATGTCCTTTGTTTGGTAAAGTCCTTGTTAGGCAAAATTCTAGGCTCGATAGGCTAACTTGTAGGTTGAGAAGGAGATTTTGGGTGATATAAGTGGGGAAATGTTTTTGGAGATGTTAAGGAGAAAATCTGGAAGTCTGGTCAGTCTCTGATGACTAACCTGCGGCTAGAGAGGCCATGCACGGTGTATATCAAGGAAAATTTGGGTTGGTAGGGATTAGGTTTTGATAGCGTTTATTTAATATACTTTGAATCGACATTGGGGAGATTAGGATGTACACAAACTTACCCCTCCATCAACTATACTCCACCCTAGTAGAATTACAACTAGACGTTGAGATTTGGGAAAAAACAAAATTAAGATTCCATAAAGATTATAAAAGTAAAAAGCCCAACATTCAATTCAATCATATCATATATATATATAAAAGAGAACCCTCAACCCAGTGACGTGGCGCCACCAGAAACAAGAATTCTCTTTTTATTTATTTATTTCTGAAACTGTCCTTCTTAAAGTCACAACCTTACGGAAAAGTCACAACTCTTTAGAAAAGTCACAACCTTACGGAAAAGTCACAACTTTTCATAAAAGTCACAACTATTTAGAAAAGTCACAACCTTACTTAAAAGTCACAACCTTACGAAAAAGTCACAACTTTTCATAAAAGTCACAATTTTTCACAAAAGTCACAACTCTTCATTTTTCATTCACACAGTTTAAAACTCAACACTTCATTCCAAGGCACAGAAAGAAGAAAGAATAAACAAAGAAAATTGATTTCAATTGCAATGCGACATTACTACTCTTGCACCTCTCAGTCCATACCACATAACGTTGTTGTAATTGTTGAATTCATTACATTTGGTTCTTTAATAAACAAAACTTCTATTTCTACCACTATTATTTGTAGGTTTTTTTCCACTATAGGGGAGTCAAATTCAAATACATTAATTAAACTTCTTATGTAGTGTGTTTCATTCCTCAAAGTTTTCTTCCTTCTATAGCATGAAACTTAATCTTTTACTGTAAGTCATAGCGATTCATGTAACTATTGCAATTTCTTTTTGCTATTTTGGTGACTTTTTTTTAACTCTGTTAAAAATTCCAGCAAGGATGATTGAAAATTGATCTTCTCTTTCATCCATTTCTATAGGTTTCGTCATACATTTTTTGGGAAAATTACTTGTGGACTGTGCTATATTTGATAGCACACAACAATAAATATGTGATAACTCCGATGATGTGCAACCAGAAACAAGGATTCTCTTTTTATTTATTTATTTTCGAAACTGTCCTTCTTAAAAGTCACAACTTTTCATAAAAGTCAAAACTCTTTAGAAAAGTCACAACCTTACGGAAAAGTCACAACTCTTTAGAAAAGTCACAATCTTACTTAAAAGTCACAACCTTACTTAAAAGTCACAACCTTACGAAAAAGTCACAACTTTTCATAAAAGTCACAACTTTTCACAAAAGTCACAACTCTTCCTTTTTCATTCACACATTTTAAAACCCAACACTTCATTCCAAGGCACAAAGAGAAGAAAGAATAAACAAAGAAAATTGATTTCAATTGTAATGCGACATTACTACTTTTGCACCTCTCAGTCCATAACACATAATGCTGCTGTAATGGTTGAATTCATTACATTTGGTTCTTTAGTAAACAAAACTTATATTTCTGCCACTATTATTTGTAGGTTTTTTTTCGCTATAGGGGAGTCGAATTCAAATATATTAATTAAGCATCTTATGAAGTGTGTTTCATTCCTCAAAGTTTTCTTCCTCCTATTTCATGTAGCTTAATCTTTTACTGTAAGTCATAGCGATTCATGTAACTATTGCAATTTCTTTTTGCGATTTTGGTGACTTATTTTGAACTCTGTTAAAAATTCTAGCAAGGATGATTGAAAATTAATCTTCTCTTTTATCCATTTCTACAGGTTTCGTCATATACTTTATTGGAAAATTGCTTGTGGACTATGCTATATTTGTTAGCACACAACAACAAATATGTGATAACTAATGCGGAACCAATGGTGAAGTTTGTTAAAAGAGCCAAACAAATTGCTCTCTTGCTTGCCACAGTTAGTATATTATTTTGATTGTTTTATCTTAGATACAAACATTTTGTATGCCATTGCACTCTTCCTAGAATATTAGTATATAGACAATTAGTCCACTTCTTTTATCGCAAGTTGACTAATTGTCATATTTCTTCCTCTCTCCTTTTTGTGCATAATAAGAGATCAAGTTTTTGTGAAACTAACAGATGCCCAAAATACACTATAGTAAAAATAATTTTTATCGGCAATAGATATGCAGATTAAGAAGAGTGCTAGAGCCATTACCGACATTAATTATTGTCATTAGATTCAATGTCGCTATAGACTTTAGGGACATTTATAGAGAGTACTAATTGCCTTTGAAAATACATATTTAGCGATAATTAAGCTATTAATTATTGTTAAAGATAATTTTTGTTATAGTGATAACTCTTTATTTTGGTTTCTTTCAATTAAATTTGTGAACTGTAAACTTGGATACAGCCCGACAGACTATCTTTTTGAAAAATATGTTAAGCAACATGCCTTTTTCTTATTGATTGTTAGGAAAGTAAGGTTGCCTTTATTATTATTTGTGGATATTTGTGAGTTCAAGTGCTCACAAAATTATGTTGTGAGATTTTAATATGTTATGTATCAAAATTTTGATTTAGAATATCAAGTTGTGAACAGTTCCATTCAGATGCCACCTACTTCTTGGTTGATCATTGCATTAATTATTTGTAACTGCATACTATAACCATAACAATAACTATGGTTCAACTCCATGTAAGTTGGGACCGATGATATGAAACCTAAGCAATAGTAATGACTATTATGAGACAATGAGGAAAAATCTTTATGATACTAACAATTTTAGGGTTATTTTAAACATATACATGATACGACATACTATAATAAAAAAGAGATCGATGGGGGTTCATAAGAAAGGAGCTGAAGGTCCTCCATTTGAATTTAGTTAATTATGTTCTTCTATGGACCTGATGTTTCACTTTACATGGGATTGTTGTTGTTCGAGGCTTTTTGGTCTCTTCTCTAACGTCTGATGTTGTTCTTTATAACTTCTTGGAATTTAGAAAATTTCGTTACTTCTGACCATCTATTTCCATGGAGATTTTCTTAGACTTCTTTCTTATACTTCAAATCTCTATGACTCATAATTTTTGTATAACAAAAATGAAAATTAAAAAAATATAGCACTTTAAGATTTCGAGGAACTCTTGGCCTTAAGATAAAATGTTCTTGACAATGTAGTGTATGTATCGAAAATACAAATATTACCGAATGATAATATGTAAATTGTGCGAAGCACGGATAATTTACCTAGTGTATGTATAGATGAAAAGTTTGGTCAGTGTAGTGATTTTTGGAAGCATAGTTGTGTTTTGGATGGTGTTGGTGGGTGGGACGGTGGTGTGTCTAAATTTTATTCGAAGCTTGTCAAAAGTGGGTACTAGTTAAATAATTTTTAAAAAGTAGATCCAACTTAATAACGTCCAAAGTCCAAATAGGGCACCTCGTAAAATTTTTACTAAAATGTGCATTGAAACATAAATATCTGAATTTGAATACATATTTGAATATTACGTTGTTGCTTTAAGATTTGAATACTATATGGTTAAGAGTCTTAAGACTATTTGTTTTCTCAACATCTAATATATAGAATTATTTTTGTTTAAAAACTAATGAATATAAAATTTAAATAAAATACTAAATTAATAAAATATTCTTAAAAAATTATGACAATTATTGAGGATGCAAATCGAGTTTGTTATGTGTAGTAGCTAGTAATGATGGCAATTGACACTGGTGATTAACAATGGTTGTTTGGTAGCTAGTGGTGGAAGCTAATAATTATAGTAGATGATAATAATAACTAAAGGTGGTAATTGGCAATAGTAATTATGGTTGTAGTGGTTGGTGGTGACCATTGACTGTGGTGATCGACGGTGGTGATGGTTATGGTAGTTGATAATTGTTTGATCCATCTAGTCTACACAACTTCACCTCTTCAGGTTGTTCATACTATTCTTTGTAAAGCAAGTTGCCAAATGATCCTGAACAGGATTGATAAACGCAACACATCAGTATTAAGCCTCACCCGATCAGAAAATACAGAACTATATCAGACGAATGACAACATAATGGCAAAGCCATTATCACATTGCCCACAAAGAAATGGCTAATTTCACGATTGCATCTTAAACGTAAGCTAAATAGGAAGTTTCTCTACGAAATGTATCATTTCCAAATGTTTGAGCAATATGTCTTTGTTTGGGAAGATACATTTGAATGTATACAATATATATAGCTAAACAAATTTCCTACAGGTTTGTATAGTGAACTGCTGTTGTACAACCACAACTTTGATAATTTACAGAATGATGTAACGCATGGAACTGCATTTAGTGATACAACCTTAAAAAAAACGTTTGGAGCATTTCTGAGCTTAAATCACAGAGTTGCTTAGCCTTTGTACATAAATGACAACTTATACATTATTAGAAAAGGACCAAATATATCAGAATAAGTGTCTTATCTATTTTCTCGTTGCTGGCTCCCCGGATTTCAGCTCTTTCTCCAGCTCATCAAATTCCCAGTCACCAATCTCTTCCGCAGAGTCATTGCAATTTATCTTACCAAATTCAGATTCTAGCTTTGCTAACTCTGCTTCAGGGTCCAAGACCTCCTCTGTTTTGGCAGATGGTGTGTCTTTTTCCTTCTTTTCCCCAGCTACAGCAGTTTCTATGGCCTGCTCTGAAGGATGTGAAATATCATCATCTACCCTTTCATGAGAAGAAGAGTCTCCCTCTTTGACAGGGATTTCCATTTCTAGGATTGGTCTTTCAACAGATTCGAATTCTTGTCTTAGCTTCTCAATGTTTTCAAATAGCTCTTTTATTTTTGGATCATCTTTCCTAAAGAAAACGGCAGACAGTAATTTAATTTATGGAGCTTGGTATCCAACAAAAGATATATATACTCCCTCCGTTCACTTTTACTTGTCACATTTCGCTTTACAAGAGTCAATTTGAATAATCCTCGGAGCTCAATTGAATTAGATTAATTCAAATTTTAAATTCTAAATTCGGATATTCGAATTATATAAAAAACACTAAAAATTGCAATCATTTTCTTACTGATATGATGAAAGAATACATTTTAAAATATTGGTCAAAGTTCAACCAGTTTGACTCCTGAAAAGCGGAACGTGACAAGTAAAAGTGAACGGAGGGAGTAATTAAAAGAAAACACTATAATGAACAACCAAACCTGCGGATTTTCTCTTGTTGAGCGTAGAACTGCTCCCTCATGTTGTCAACAACGCTAAAGGTGGTCACAATCTGCAGTTAGAAGAGACATATACCTTGAGAATATCTAGGTTTTTTTTTACAAGGCACATGCAACAAAGCAAAAGGTAATACCAATTCACCCAAAGATATGTTTGGACTCATTTTTAGAAGGTATACTTATTAGATCGAAGCGGAGAAAATTAGAAACACGAATAGATGAACATAGTGTAGGTTAGAGGTGACAATGATACAGTTTGATCAGTTATTTTTAAAAATTTCAGTTGATATATTACACATAACAAGAAGCAATTTTCAAATAATATGAATGTACCAGTTTTTCTTCAAATTCTGTTTAGTTGGAGTAATTTTCTGCACCATATTTCTGGAAAGATAAATAAGAATGTCAATACTACTATGTTTTGGGAGGATATGGGCAGGTTCAAGGAATTTCAGGAGACCAACAAATCTTCATAGGGGAGATCTAAATGACCATGTAGGTAAAGACAACAATGACAACATGTACACGGGGGTAATGGTTATGGTACTTGAATAACGAATAGAAGACTATATTAGAATTCGCCCTTTAGCTTATGAATTACTGGTAGTTAACACAAACCTAAAATGAGAGATTCTCACTTTTTAACTTATAAGAGTGGGGGTAACAATAGTCAAATAGACTTTATCGTTATGAGAAGACGAGATAGAAGTACACACAAGGACTGTAAGGTTATTCTAGGAGAAGCTATTACCATCCAACAGAGGTTAGTAGTCTTAGATGCAAAGCTTAAGAGTAGAGTGAAAAAGGTGACGACATACAAACAACTGTGAATTAGGTGGTGAGCAGTAAAGGGCACTAACTATTTACTGTTTCCAGGAAAAAAAAAAAACGGGAGAAAGGACCTTGGGGCTCGAGAGGGATACAGAAGGAAATGTCAAGTTGCATTAAAAAATGTAATAACTGAAGTATTACGTGTGTTAAAGGTCTAGGACCTCAACCACAGGAATCATGGTGTTGGAATGAGGAGGTACAAAGAGGATTTGTTTTTGGTAATTAAAGTTTTTCATTTACCAAAATGGAGTTACGTACCAAGTGTCTCAACGAAAACTGCAAATCTGGGCAGAAGGCCCCAGTTTGCAAAGAGGTACAAAGAGTTACTAAAGCTAAAAGAGAGTGATTAGAGGAAGTTGCCAAAAGTAGAGGATGGGAGAATCCTTTGAATGATACAGGAAAGCTACAAGGGAAGCTAATAAGGTATTAGTAAAGCTCAATGGGGAGCTCTAGATGACTTGCATCAAAATCTAGAGACACGAGAAGGGGAGAACAAAACGAATTAACTAGCACGACTGAGTGAGAAAAAGGATAAGGATTTAAACCAGGTAAAGTGTATCAAAAATGATTCTCAACAAGCGTTGACAGGGAATAAAGAGATCAAGGAGAGATGGAGAGACTGTTTTGATCAATTGCTCAACTCGAACCAAGAGAATAATACTTTTAACCTTCACAAGTTTGTAAATGATAAAAACTTTAGCTACAATCTCAGAATTAGGCCGACAAAGGTAAAGGATGTCAACCAAAAGCTTGAACTATGGACAAGCATTTCAGAGAGTATGAGTTTTCGGATACATAGAAGACTCAATACATGCATTGCATGTTTAGTCAGCATGAGAAGAGAGAAGTTGAGGTGAGAATAGATGGGATTACAACAACATACCCAGTGAAATACCACAAGTGGGGTGAGACTAGATGGGATTGCGATGCCAAAATGCAAACAATTTAGATATCTAGGGTTGTTTCAAGAGAACGAAATGATAGATAAAGATGTTATAAGATTAACACTTTGCAGAAGTGCTACTGGGGTGTCATGTGATAGAAGGATGCCTACTAAAGTGAAAGGTAAGTTCTATAGAATAACTACAAGACCGACAATGTTATATGGTAATCAATGTTGGGCTGCTGAAGTCCAACATATCAACAAGATGAGTGTTGTAGAAATGCGGTGAGGATGTGTGGTCATACAAGATTAAAATGACCATATTGGCAGAAGGTGCAAGTAACACATATTGAGGATAAAATGTGAGTGGCCACTTGAGATGGTTTCGACATGCCCTGAGTCGACCTATAGATGGACAGTTCATAGGTATGAAACTATAGTAAGTGAATATGTCAAAAGGGGACGGGTAGATATAAAATCACATGAAAGGAAGTAGTCTTGAAAACATACAAAACCTTGGTATCAATGAAGACTTGGCTAAAGATGGACACAATGGAAGAGAACTTCTAATATTATTATTTTTGTTGATGTTTTTCTTAATTAATTAGCATCATTTTAGAAGCAATTTTCCCTTTTCCCAGCGTAATTACAGGAATAGAATATTTTTATTTTATTTTTTGTAATTATTATCTTTCCTTAATTAGTCATAGGACTCATTGTATAAAGAGATAATGGATCAAAAAAAACCCTAAGCTATCCCCTTTTTATTGGGATTTACAACAGTTGGACGTAAAAAATGCATTTCTTCATTGGAGGCTTAGAACCCATTTGGATTAGCTGAAACAAAAAGTAGCTTTTAGGCACTTCAGCTTAAAAGCACTTTTTAAGTGCTGGATAGTAGTTACATGTTTGGCTAAAAGTATTGAAGCTGAAAATAAGTAGTTGATGTGTTCAGTGAAAAAAGTGATGATAAGCACTACTTTCTGTTAAAATGACTAAAATGCCCTTAAAGCTGTTGTATTCACTGATTATTATAAAATGTAATTCTAAATTAATATTAGTGAAAGTTAATTCATAGCTATTTCAAGTTCTCAATTTAATAAGATAAAGTTATTCTACTATGTGAGTTTTTTCCCTTGAATCAGATTGTCAATGCACATGCATATGTTCTCCATGTGTAAACCTTATTTAAAGAATTTTAAAATCGGATATAATTCCAGCAAGTCAAGCTAACATTATAAGTTCCTAAAATAGTGATGTCTTCGTGTCTCTAATGGGATACTATTTATGCTCTATAATGAAGACTTAAGAAGGAAGAAGCAAAATCTGGAGAAATATTTGTTAACTAGGCTTTGTAGTAGAAAAGGAAAAATCTTTAAAAAATAGAGAAGTTCCATCTGTTATCAAATTTATAATTTAGCATTGATCTATCTTCTTTGCAAGCTCAATCTTTTTACTGGAATTCACAAAAAAGTTGCAGAGACTTCCGCCAAAATGAAGTAACTAAACTAGTGTTGTGAAAGGCAATTGCCTTGTCGCCAATGGCGAGATGCGAGGCGACCCTTCACCGTCTTTTAGCTTTGTGGCGAGGCAATCTTCAAAAGGCGACGCCATGGTGACAAAGGCGAGAGGCGAGAAAGGCGTCGCCTTTTGTATTTTCTTCTTAAAAAGGCGACCAATTCAGGGTTTTAAAAGTTTAAAGATAATTATAGGGTTTTCTGTCCAAATTTGCACACTTGCACTCTTAGACTGTGATTACGACTCCAACCAAACGACTCGACTAGACTTCTCCAGCGACTAGCCAGATTTTTCCGGCGACTCCAAAGTCCAACCAATGTGTATTTCTTCTTTTCTTCTTCAAATTTCTTTTTCCTTCTTCTTCAGACTTCAGAGTTACTTCTACCTCTGTTTTTTTTTTCTCAATGTTTTGAATTTTGTTCTATTTTTTTCTCATTCAAGTTCTAGACTCTAGTATGTACTATCTATTTTCAATTTTTGAATTGAAATATATGCTAATATGTTATTGCTATTGAGATTTTGATTATTTATATATGCAATTAAATATTTTAATTTTTTGGTATTGATTGGCGCCGCACTTAAAAAAGGCGAGCACCTCGCCGCTTGCCTCACCTTGTGGCGAGGCAGACCCTTGTTTCCTTTTGTCGCCTTTCGCCGTCCAAAACACTGAACAAAACCTACTAGACATGGTCAGAGAGATAGGTGATGAAGAATGAAGACGACGAATAAAATTGTAATTTACTTGGTTAAACCTCAAGTGCTTTTACTCCAACTTATAGTTTTTGGCTCGTTTTGAAATATTTTAGCTTAAAAGCTTTTTTTAAGATTACCAAACACCAAAACAAGACAAAGTGATTCTAAGCTGATTTGACCAACTTTTAAGCCAATTCAAACACTCTTTTAAAGGAAGAGGTGTATATGGAGATCCCTCCTGAATTTGCTACTAAACAAAGTCTTATAAAACTTGGTTTGATAGATTCTCCAAAGTGATGACCTCTTTCGGTTACCAACAAAGCAATGTTGATCATACTTTCTTCAAAAGAGATCAAAAGGGTAAACTCACTCTTTTCGCTATTTATGTTGATGACCCAGTAATGACAGGGAATGACAAAGAGGAGATGACCTGAAAGAAGAAGTTGTTAGCGTAAGAATTTGAGAACAAAGATCTAAGGAAGTTGCAACATTTCTCGGGAATTGAGGTTGCAAGATCAAAAAGAGGAACCTTTATTTCTCAAAGAAAGTTTATCACAGATCTCTTGAAAGAAGCTCAGATGACGGGTTGCAAGATAGCAGAATTGCCTATTGAAAGAAATCACAAGTTACAAACAGGAAGAGGGTCAGTTCATAATGAAAGATATCAGTGGTTGGCTGGAAAGCCCACTTAACTCTGTCACATTAGACAAGAATAATCTATTCAGCCAGATCATGCATAATCCCCGAGATCCTCATATGCAAGTTGTCTTTCACATTTTGTGGTATCTAAAATCTGCTTCAGGGAAAGGTTTGCTTTTCTCTAAACATGATCACCTCTGGATAGAAGCTTTTACAGATGTGGATTCGGTTGGATCTTTAGATGAAAGAAGATCTACATCTGATTACAGTTCACTCATAGGAAGGAACCTAGCACTTGGAGAAGCAAGAGACAAAGTGTAGTTGTCAGATCTCGTGGGGAAGCATAATGTAGAGCTATGGCCCAAAGTGTTTGTGAGCTTTTTCAACTACAAAAGTTACTAGAAGATTGATATTGTCTGAAAAGGAAAACTTTCTTGTACTGCAACAACAAAACTATAATCAACGTAGATCAGAATCTTGTTCAACATGAACAAACAAAGCATATTGAAATTGATTAATCAATATAGATCAGAATCTTTTTCAACATGAACCAGCAAAGCATATTGAAATTGATTGGCACTTCAACAAAGAGAAAGTTACTAGCGGTATCTTGAGTTCGCTTCATTTACCGTCAGAAAAACAGCTAGCGGATGTGCTTACAGACAGCCGCAGCAAAAGGATTTCTCATACATTGGTTTGCAGTTGGGTATGTGTGACATCGCTGCTCCAACTTGAAGGGAGCATTGATTGTGTTAATTAATTAGCATGATTGTAGGAGACTTTTATTTTTTCTTTCCCTCGCGTAATTATAGGAATAAACTATTTGCTTTATTGTAATTGATTGTCTTCCCATAATTAGTTATAGGATGCATTGTATAAATACCTTCTTATGGGATGTAAAGACATTAAAATATAAAGAAGGTTTTGTTGATTCTAAGAAATCCTTTAATGTCTCTAGCATAACTCTCTGGATATCAGACAGCAACATAAAAGTGAAGAGATAAAATGTAGTAATGTTTATCTACCTTGGCTTCATAGTCCAAGTATTCCTCCTCTAGATTTTTTCTAGGACTCAGTGATTTTGACCCACCAGATCCCACAGCAGAGCTGTCAGACAAAAGCAAAATAACCATAAGAGTGTGCAGTACATTATAGGCTAAAGAACACATGAAAAAGAGGATCTTACCCGTCACCTAAAGTCTTCAAGTTTTCAACATATTTAGCAATGCGATCAATAGAAGGCCTCAACTCTTTCTGTGCAAGCGACAGATATGTTCAGAAAGATGTCCTGTGCTAAGCACAGGAAAAGAAACTATGCTCATTTACCAATTAAGTACCTCATAAAAAGAGAGGAGTTGCAATATCAAGTTCCCAAAATAAACCTCATGCTTTTCGAGTTCAACACTACAAAAGTAAGCGCAAACCAAGAATTCATTCAGGATAATATTTAACAAACTAAAAAAGAGTTATATTTTAAGATTCTTCCGGTCCTGAAATCTGGAAGACTGAGTGTGCAGTAAATCCAGTAACATACTTGGCCTCCTTGTCTTTACTCTCTGTAAAGGAAGACTGAAGTGTCCATGTATCTTCCAAAAAATTAATCCATGTACTAAGGATATTTGCTTCAACTTTACAAGAGCCAATGGATTGTGTCAGCTCATCTTCCTACGACGATGAAGAAATAGGTCATGGCAACTGAAGAATAAGGATAGGAGACACATAAAAGGTATACCCCGGAATAGGAAAAGCAAAGGGAACTAATGACACAACAGATATTCAAATAAAAGACACACCCTGGTTTTCAAATGAGCAACAATCTGATCATTAGCTTCATAGAACTGGTCCCTCTCTTCTCGGACATTTTGAAGGCGTGCATTAGCTGCAGCCAGTGAGATATTAACCTGAAAGAAGAAATCATTAGCCAGTACCAGAATCATGAACACTAGCACAAAAAACAAAATGCAAATTCAAACAATTTGATCATTGAAACCAACCTTGAATCCCTTTCAAAGCAATCTCCAACTTGATAGAGATAGAGAACAGTAAACTAGCAAAAATATTGCATCAACAGAGAGATGGTGCAGTCACTAATCATGCAAGTCATTAAGCTTGCAATTGCAATTCATGGTTTCGAATCAGCATTTGGACATGCGATTAGGGATCATGATTTCATATCCCAAATTCTCAAAAAAACATGATTTGTGATTTTAAATCGTGATTTCAAGTTTTTTGTAATACAAACTAGACCCATAGTTTATATTTTGTAATAAATGATCCATAAATTGATAGATATATCATATATGGCACCTTCTCAGTACAAGACCATCTAAAGAAGACCCCATGTTTGATGCATGGGATGTACATGATGCAATGGTGATGTCTTGGTTAGGGAACTCCATCCTTCCAAAATTCAGTGGTAGCGTTATGTTTCTAAGCAACGGTAAGGAAAATTGGGATGCAGCAAGGAGACGTACTATAAAGTACATGATGCTGCCAGGATCTATATAATTAAAACAAAACTTTCTGCAGAAAAACAGGGAGCTCAACCTGTCACTGAATATTCTAAATTTTACAGGGGTTATGGCAAGAAATGGATCATTATCAATGCATTCAAATGGGTTGCAAAGATGATGCTGTGATTCTGAAGAGATTTATCGAAAAGAGTGGATTTATGATTTTCTTGCAGGACTAAATGCAGAATTTGATATCGTGCTGGTGCAAATCTTAGGAAAAGAAGATTTGCCATCATTAAATGAGACAATGGCCATTATATGGACAGAGGAGTGTTATGCTTGAAACTCAAATTAATGAAAGATCAGCTCTTGTAGTAAAAGGGAAAAGTTCAAGAAAATCTGGAGTTTTACAATGGGAGAGCATCGGCAAGCCCGCATGTTCATTCAAACCGCCTATCAATAGGGACAATCCTTATTGCACCTACTACAATAAATATCGGTTCACCCGAGAGAGATGCTGGAAACTTAATGGTAGGCCTCCAAACAGAAATACTAGTGATGGAAACCAGGCACATATAGCTAGCAGCCCTCAGATTGATGAAACAAATCCACACTCAGCTTCAGCAGGTAGTTGTTCATTGGCCTTCATGGGTATTTCTTCCTCTTTTGTTACTAATGTTTCAGACAAACTTTCTCCAATGTGGGTGGTTGATCCCGGGGCAACGGATCATATGACTAGTTCCTCTCATCTCTTTATATCATTTTCCCTTTGTCCTAGCTATAAAAAAATAACTATAGCCGATTGTTCAGTTATTGTAGCTGGACAAGGAGACATACCACTGGAAAGTCCTTGATATATAAAGATGTCCTTCATGTTGTTTATTTCAGGAACAAAACACGAAGGAGATGATTGGGCGTGCTAGTGAGAAAGGTGGTCTTTATTGTCTGGATTTCCACAATGGTGAAGATACAATTAAGAATTTCTTATCTAATTCATTCTTGGCTGAATCTATCAAGTCCAATAGAGAGAAAGTATGGCTTTATCATCGTCGGTTAGGTTATCCGTCCTTTTATGTGATCAAAAAGATGTCTCCATCTTTGTTCAAAGATTTGATTGTTGAGTCTTTTCATTGTGATGATTGTGAAATTGCAAAACACAAACGTGTTGATGCGTACCAAGAATTTAGGAAAAAATCGAGCTAAGCCTAAAGAGCAAATTAGCTGAATTGCTCTTGAACAGCTATACTCTGCAGAACAGAAGGATTAAGAAAAGAGAAAAGAGAAGTTTGTATTGATCTTTATAATTTGATGCCTTTACAATTGGAGTTGATCTCCTATTTATACACTATGAAGCAGAAACAGAATCCCATAGTTAGTTATAACTAAACGGGCTATGGTGTGTTAACCGACTAACAAACTAGCACGTGCGATTCACATGGCAACTAACTGAACTAACGAACTGCTTATTAATTGGCTCATATCAATACTTCCCTCTTGAGACCATCCTTGTCCTCAAGGATGAAAAGAAGGAAACTGTTGAGTGAATGACTGGTAATCCTCTCATGTACTATCTTCCTCAGCCGTGTTAAACCACTTGATCAACAATTGGGTAAGTGGTTTGCCATGTCATTTGATCAATCGCCTGTCAAGAATAGCTTTTGGTGCCAACAACACATGTCCATCATCTGAGCGAACCAAGGGCAAAACAGCAGAAGCAATGTGGCCTCCCAACTTTCTCTTGAGCTGGGACATGTGGAAAGTAGGATGGACCTTAGCATTAGGGGGCAAAGCTAGAGTATAAGCAACAGAGCCCGCCATTGCTATGACTTGAAAAGGTCCAAAAAACTTTGCAGCCAACTTCTGGAAGGTGTGAGCTTTCAAGGATACTTGTCTGTATGGCTGCAACTTCACATATACCCAATCTCCTACTGCATACTCCCTTTCAGTCCTTTTATCAGTCTGCGTTTTCATCCTATTCTGAGCCCTTGCTAGATGAGACTTGAGACTCCTTAGTGTAGCCTCCCTAGCTTGTAGACTTCTATCCACTAGATCCAACTTAGATTCTAATGCCATGTAAGGGAGAAGGGGTGGTGGTTTCTGTCCATACACCACCTCATAGAGGGTTAAGTTGATAGAGGTGTGGAAGGTGGTGTTGTACCACCATTCAGCAAGTGAGAGCCATTGAGGCCACTCTTTAGGGTTATTAAAAGTCATACACCTCAAATACCCTTCTAAGCACCTGTTAACTACGTAGTTTGGCCATCAGTATGTGGGTGGTAAGCAAATGAAGTGAGAAGAGACACTTTCGACCGCTTAAACAACTCCTTCCAAAATTTGCTAGTGAACACAGCATCTCTGTCAGGTACAATTGTCTTGGGCATGCCATGGAGTTTGAACACCCCATCCATAAACAACTGAGCTACCTCTAGAGCTGTGTAGGGATGCTTTAGGGCCACGAAATGGGCAGCTTTACTCAGTCTATCAACACCACAAAAATAGCTTCCTTGCCTGTAGCCTTAGGAAGACCCTCAATGAAGTCCATGGAAATATCTTTTTTTTTATGACAAGGGAAACCCGCGGCCGCTACCTTTTGGGTGCGCACAGGGTAAAACCCCCGCTCCTATGCAATAGCTCGCAAACCACATAGGAGAGGTAACCCGCACTAAGCAAGCCTGGTGCAACGAGCTCGACCCAGAAGGCAAACCCCTTGCTTTCGCTGGCAAGGGGTTTCAAACTTGAGACCTCCAACATGGAAGTCCCAAGCCCAAATCACTGGGCCACCCCGAAGGGTAAGTCCATGGAAATATCTTGCCACACCTTATCAGGAATAGGCAAAGGTTGTAGCAGGCCAGGGTATGCAACATTCTCACCCTTACACAACATTCTCACCCTTACATTGTTGACAAACCTCACAGTGCCTAACAAATGAATATACATCAGGCTCATTCCCTTCCAGTTGAAATCCTGCTTTAATCTCTGTAAAGTAGCCCTTATGCCTGAATGACCACCTCTAGAACTAGTGTGATAGAAATCCATCAGGTCTTTCTTTAGAGTAGTAACAGAGCCTACTATTATCTTGCCCTTCCTACTTAACATCCCAGCATGAAACTTAATAGGGCTTATGACCCCCTTCTCCCTGAATCTGATGGATCAACTTCTGTAAGGAAGGGTCCTGTGACCAAGAGGCCTTGACTGCTTCTAATAGTTGAGATTGTACTCCAGAGATATTGTTAACCTGAACTAGATCATCCTTTCTTGAAAGGGCATTAGCCATCAGCTACCACATTATCTTTCCCCTTCCTATAATCAATAGAGTAGTCATAACCAAGTAGCTTAATGAACCACTTCTGCTGATTTGGTGTAGTGATTCTCTGTTCTAACAGGTACTTTAGGCTATGGTGATCAGTCTTAATCACAAATTGTCTGCCCAATAAGTATGGTCTTCATTTCTGTACTACAGATACCAATGCAAGAAGCTCTCACTCATAGACTGATAATGCTTGATTCTTTGCACATAACCCTCGACTGAAAAAAGCAATTGGTCTATTGTCTTTAAGCAACACAGCTCCAATCCCTCCCCCTGAGGCATCAGTTTCTACCACAAAACTTTTGGAGAAATTTGGGAGGGCCAACACAGGTGCTGAGGTGATGGCAACTTTCAGTTCTTCAAAGGTTGTAGAGGCGGCATGATTCCAATGAAAAGTGCCGTTCTTAAGGAGATCATAAAGAGGTCTAGCAGTGATCCCAGATCCCAAAACCCTGTATAAATCTTCTATAGTAACCAACTAGGCCAAGGAACCCCCTCAAGCCCTTGAGACCAGTTGGTTGAGGCCAATTCAACACTGCCTCTACCTTATGGGTATCCATAGCTACTCCTGATTCAGAAATAATGTGGCCTAGGTAGTCAATCTGCTGAGCACCAAAGGCACATTTTCTCTTCTTCACAAACAGCACATGGGATCTAAGTATCTTGAAAGTTTCCCTTAAATGAGACATGTGAGCAATCGAGCTTTGGCTATAGACCAAAATATCATCAAAGAACACAAGTAAGAATTTTCTGAGATGTGGCTGAAAATTCTGGTTCATGAGGCTATGGAATGTGGAACGGGCCTTGGTTAAGCCAAAAGGCATGACCACATATTCATAATGGCCTTGATGTGTTCTAAATGCAGTTTTTGCGATATCAGACTCAAACATTCTGATCTGATGGTAGCCAGACCTTAAAATCCAATTTAGAAAAATACTTAGCACCATGGAGTTCATCCAATAGCTCTTCAATCACCGGAATAGGGAATTTATCTTCTCTATAGTCTACACACATTCTCCAAGTACCATCTTTTTTCTTCACCATGACAATAGGTGAGTAGGGGCTAGTACTATGTCTTATCACCCCCGAGTGAAGTATGTCCTCCACCATCTTCTCAATCTCATCCTTTTGCACTGTAGGGTATCTGTATGGTCTAATGTTTATAGGAGATGTCCCCTCCTGTCTTATGATCTTGTGATCATGGAGTCTAGATGGCGGTAAATCTTTGGGAACCTCAAACAAATCACCATATTCCTCTAAGATGCACTCCATATCATTAACCCCTTCTACATCACTGTTTGGAATTGCCTCTATTGATAGTAGACTACCAGTTTCCTCAAATTGCTCCTCTTTATAAACACCAAATGAAATCATACAAAGCTTTGCTATAGAAACTTGTCCATGTTGTCCTGGTGTACCATCTTTACTGCAGCAGGTTGTATTCCTCTCAAGGAAATTTTGTGCCCCATAATAGTGAACTCCATTTGAGTCTCCTGAAATTCCATATAATGTCTCCCAATGTTATTAGCCACTGAATTCCCAAAACCATGTTGCATCCACCAATAGGTAAAACTAACATGTCAAAGTCAAATGAGACCCCTTGCATTTTTCAAACCAGTTTCTTGCACACATAGTTACTCTGGATTTTCTTGCCATCAGCAACCGATACAGCAAATGGTGAAATAGTTGTCATCACACAGCCTAGCTTCTTTGTTATATTCAACTCAAGGAAATTGTGTGCTGCCTGTACCAATCAACACATGCACTGCCTTGCCCTTCACCGACACAGTAACTCTCATGGTTCTAAAATCATGTGATCCATGCATAGCATGTACAGATACATGAGGTAAAATGGCCCCTTCATTATCAGTCTCTATGCCCTGACCAATCATGGTAAAAAATTCAGCAGGGTCTACCATCACGTCATCTTCTATTTCTATGGGTTCTCCTTCTTCTACTTCCATGTAGAATAATTGCCTCTTCTTCTTACAAACATGACCATAACTGTATTTTTCATCACAGTTAAAACACAGGCCCTTACTCCTCTCCTCCACTTCAGCTGGTGATAACAACTTGGCATGTTTAAGTTGAGGCTTTGGGTTGTTGGGCAAGGTGGGGTTTTGAAATATAGAAATAGTTGGGGTATGTTTATTTGGTTGTTTGGATCCATAGGAAAAAGAAGGGTTGGTAGCAGCAAATCTGGGTATATTTCTGGGATTGGGAAGTACTGATGGTTCAGAAAACACTTGCTTCTGGACAACTAGTGTTTGTTCATGTATTCTAGCTAAGTTAACTGCCTTAGTTAGTGTCCTTGGTGTGAGCACCTTAACAGGTAAGCCAATTTCTGGTTTCAACCCTCTAACAAAGCAACTGACAACCTGATCTTTTGATAATTCAACCCTAGTGAGTAATTCATCTAAAAGATCGACATAGTCTTGAACAGAGTGTACCTGTCTCAAGTCCTTGAAGTCGCCCATTGGATCATCAAATAGTTCAGCCCCAAACCTGGCAAAGAGGCTTCCTACATACTCAGTCCATCGCGGCCATTCCCTAGAAAGTTTGTGCATCATATAAGACTAGTGCCATTGGAGTGCCTTACCCTCGAAGTTGCAAGATGCCAACTTAACCTTTGAGTCCTCCGGGGTTTCATATACATCGAAAAATTGTTCGCATCTGTAAAGCCATTCCCTCAACCCCTGTCCATCAAATTTAAGGAAATCCATCTGGTAGGTTACGAGTTGGCAATTGATAATCTCCAGGTCTATTTTCATCCCTAGGAATTCCTTCCGTTGCCGGTCTGACACCACCATTGATGCTCATAGACATCGCGAGCAACCTTCGAAATTCGTCCATGGCTTGAGCCACACTAGCATCCACAGAAGGATTGCTCTTGAACAGCTATAGTTGAATTGCTCTTGAACAGCTACTCTGAAGAACAGACGGATTGAGAAGAGAGAAAAGAGAAGTTTGTATTGATCTTTATAATTCGATGTCTTTACAATTGGAGTTGATCCCCTATTTATACACTATGAATCAGAAATAGAACCCCATAGTTAGTTATAACTAACTGGGCTACAGTGTGTTAACCGACTAACAAACTAGCACGTGTGATTCACATGGCAACTAACTGAACTAACGAACTTCTTATTATTAGCACATATCACATGTTTCCTTTCCAAATAGTAAAAAAAGATGTCAGACTTCATTTTCTCTTATTCATAGTGATATTTGGGGACCCTCTCCTATGCCTAATACTTCTAGGGGTTGTTTGGTGTGATGAATAAGAGAAAGTTGTCGTGGGATAAAATTTTAGTGTCTCTTAATCCCCTGTTTGGTTACACGGTTACACTGGATGGGATAACTTATCCCGGGATTAATAAATAGTACTGGGATAAGTTATCCCCCCCTGAGGATAGAATAGTAATCTCACGATAACTTATCCTAAGATAAAGTATGTGTAATAACAAAAATACCCCCTTAAACTCTCTTTTATACACCACTTTTACATTCATGTATATTAATAAAAACATAATTTTTAACAACTATAATAACATTCACAACCTTAATTAATAGTTATTTTTATGATAATATATTTTTCTATTAAAAAAATTACAATTTATATATACAATTTTTATTTATGAATATATTATAAGTTGAATTTATTTGCTTAATTCTTATGTTTATTTACATTTTGATTTTTCTTAAAATATTCACTCCACTACTAAATTACATATTTTTAATAAAGTAGTTTATTACTCACTTAGAAATTATATTTTATGTATCAATTAAAATGTAGATAACTTTAATAACAAAATTTCTTTTACTTTTATAAATTTAAAATGAAAGTTTTATTTTTAAGCTAAATAAGATGGAAGTTTCATTTTTAAGCTAAATAAGATGGAAATTTTATTTTTAAGCTAAATAAGATGGAAGTTTTATTTTTAAGTTAAATAAGATGAAAGTTTAATTTTTAAGTTGAATAAGATAAAAGTTTAATTTAAAAAACACACTGCACAATCATGGAAATGCACACACAAAAAATATTTAAGCTAAATAACATGAAAATTTTATTTTTAAGAATGAATAGCTAAAGCTTACAAAGAAAACGTAAAAAAAAAAACTAAATAAGGTGGAGGGTATTTCTGTAAACAAACAACTTATTCTTAAAAATTATGTAATGAATATAAGTTTGAATATGACAAACCAAACAAGTAATAAAAATTACTCCCAGCATAACTAATCCCTTATCCCAACATAACTAATCTCAAGATAACTAATTCCAGCATAACTTGTATTCAAACCAAACGACCCCCTAGTGCTGGATGGCTTGTGTCATTCATTGATGATTGTACAAGAGCAATGTGGTTCAATTTGTTAAAGCAAAAATCAAATGTCAGTCAAATTCTTCCTACCATTTTTAATCTGATCAAAATCCAATTTGATGTACCAATTAAAAGATCCAAATCTGATAATGCCAAGGACTACTTCAATCAACACCTCTTTGTTTTCTTCCAAAAAGAGGAAATTATTCATGCATCTTCATGTGTCATACTCCTCAATAAAATGGGATTGCAGAGAGAAGAAACGGTTTGTTACTTGGCATTACTAGATCACTATTGTTTCACAAAAGGGTGCAAAAAGTACTAGGGCCAAGCTGTACAAACTGTTGCACACCTTAGTAATAGGATTTTTTTCCCGAAATTTGAAATTTCCAATAAATTGGTTACTAGAACCTTCGGGAGTGTTGCCTATGTTCATATGCATTCTTAAAATAGAGGCAACTTAGACGCACATGTTATTAAGTGTGTTTTCATAGGAAATTCTTCTTCTCAAAAAGGCTATAAGCGTTATAACTATCATCAAAGAAATTCTTTGTTTCAGTTGATGTCACATTTGATGAGAGTGAATCCTTTATTAATCATTCTTACAATCATGGGGAATCATTTAAGGGAGAGGGACATCTAGACCTATCACTATTTGATTTGTCTATTTCTAGTCCTTACCTAAGTCACTATTTCTTCAATCACCTGAGTCTCTAAATCCAAATGAACCCATTGAGTCTCCTAATCCGGATATAGATAATGGAATTCTAGAAAATAATCTACCATTGCAAGTTTATGCCAAAAGAAAGAGGCTAACTGATCAAACTACTCATGAGTCATTTGCAATCATCTCCTCGGGTTACTGCTCCTAATACCGATCCTAAACCTGTTGAACCATAAGAAACACCAAACCAAACTGATCATAAGAAGCACCTAACAAACCTATTGACCTCGACCTTCCCATTGCACTCAGAGAAGGAACCAAAACTTGCACACAACACCTTTCGAGCCTTTCGTGACATATCAAAATCTATCCTCAAGTCATAAAGCTTTTCTATATAACCTCCACACAATTTCTATCCCTGAAAATTTGTCTGAAGCATTAGGAAACAGAGAATGAGAGAAAGCTGCGAAGGTAGAAATGGAAGAGTTGAAGAAAAACAAAACTTGGGAAATTATAGAAATATTACCCAAAGGGAAAAAGTTGGTAGGCTGCAGATGGGTGTTTAGTGTGAAATATAAGTCTGATGGGTCCATAGAAAGATTTAAAGCACGTTTGGTAGCAAAGGATTATACACAGACGACCTATATACTAATTGATTATCTGGAGACTTTTGCCCCAGTAGCAAAAAATGAATACAGTGAGAATCCTATTACCATTGGTTATGGTTTTTAGTTGGAACCTACAACAATTTGATGTAAAAAATGTTCATTTACATGGAGACTTAGATGAGAAGATCTATATGGAGGTGCCACATGTTTTGAAAGCAAGAAGGGAATGGTGTGTAGATTGAAGAAGGCACTCTATGTATTAAAGAAATCACCTTGTGCATGGTTTGAAAGATTTACAAAGGTTATGATCAAGCTAGGGTATCGACAAAGTCAAGGAAACCACACCTTGTTCATACGACACTCAAAAACAGGAAAGGTGACAACATTACTACTTATTAGTTTATGTGGATGACATCATAGGAATTGGTGATGATTTAGAGGAGATGCAACATTTGAAGATGTATTTACTCAAGGATTTTAGGATCAAAGAGCTTGGGAAATTAAAGTATTTTTTGAGAATCGAAGTGGCTAACTAAAAACAGGAAATCTTTATTTCCCAACAAAACTGTGTTTGATTTGTTGAAAGGCGAAATGGTCTAATGAACCCTTGTACATGTGTCAGTTTGTATTCTGGACCTTTCAACTTAGCACTTTGTCAACTGAACCCTTTAATTCAACGAAACTCAACATTTTAAACCCTGCTCACCGCTGACCAAGCTTATGTGGCAACTTGATTAATGAGTTGGAACAAATACATGATTCCACGCAAAAAAAGAGCGTGAACATAAAAAATTAGACTTAAAATAATTAAAAGAAAAAGGAAAATAAAATAAAAAGAACCAAAGAAAGATTAAAAAAAATATTTCACTTCTTTCTCCTTCCCCCCACCCATCCCCATTTCTTTTCCTCTTCTACCATCACTATCACTTTCCCTGTTCTTGTTCTTCCACACCCAGACCCCCATTTCTCTCTTTCTCCCTGTTCCCATTCCCACTCCTTTTTAATTTCTTTTTCTTTTCATTTTCTCTTTCCCCCAAATTAAAAACGAATTTGTGCAAAAAAATAGAACATAATGACCAAAGGAAAATCAAAAAATCGGTGCGATACACATAGCTGTCAGAAGAAATGCATGTAATGAGTATCCTGACCTTTTTTGTTGTCAAAATTGTTAGTAATTTTAGTGCTCCATCATTAAATCTGATATTGTTCTTGATTTGTTTTTCTTTTCATTTTTCTAGGGTAAAGTGACAAGATCCGGTAGTTTTGAAGGGTGAAAAGTAATTGTTGAATATCTTTATGAAATTAGATGAAGTGTGCTATGGAAGATTGTGTGCAAATATTAGGATATATTGAGGTATTTTAATGGTGATTCATTGGCATCAATGGAGGAAAGGGTTTTTAGAGAGGTTGGACAAGTAACAATGAAGGGAGTAATGAAGTGAAAAAGTAGAAAAAAATAATTTATTTTAATTAAATAATAAATGATGTGTCATATAAAATCTGATGTGAATGATGACATGTCATTTTTATTGGGCATTTGAAATTCACACAAAGCCAAAGGAACTTAAAATGTTGAATTTCATTGAGTTAAAAGGTTCAGTTCACAAAGTGGTAAGTTAAAGGGTTCAGAATACAAACTCATACAAGTATAAGGGTCCATCATTCCATTTCGCCTTGTTGAAAAAAACATGAAAATTAGGCAAACCAGTGGCTACACCAATTGAATATAATCATGGATTGTGCAATGCTCCAGGAGATTCTGTGGTAGATAAAAGCTTGTATCAAAGGCTTGTAGGAAAATTGATCTACTTATCCCATACAAGGTGGGGCATTGCCTTTGATACAAGTATTATTAGTCAATTTATGCATGATCCTAGAGAAATCCATCTTCAAGCTATCAAGAGGATTCTACAATATTTTAAAGGAAGTCCAGGAAAAGGAATAACATTCAAAAGAAGAGGAGACATGGTTTTAGAGGCTTATAATGATGCGGACTATGCTAGTTTATTAGTGGATCAAAGGTCAAGTTCTGGATATTGCACTTTCTTAGGAGGAAAGTTGGTGACTTTGAGGAGTGAAAACAAAATGTAATAACCAGATCAAGTGCAGAATCTGAGTTCAGAACTATGGCTGTGGGAGTTTGTGAGTTCTTATGGTTAAACATAACCGTTGATGATTTGAAGATGAGATGTAAAGGACCTATGAAACTATATTGTCACAATAAATCAGCAATAAGTATAGTTCATAATCCTGTACAACATGGTCGCTCTAAGCATATTGAGGTAGATAGACATTCATCAAGGAGAAATTAGATAGCAGACCCATTTGTACGCCATTTGTATCTAGAAAAGATCAGGTGGCCGAAGTTTTAACAAAGGACTGCCAAACAATTTATGTACAACCCCGTATATGAATGTCTGTGTGAGATTATCACTATGAATGCAGAGCACGAGAGAAAATATTAGCGTTAGAGAGAGTAAAGGTAAGATGTGACAATTTAAGAGAATCATGTTGTCTTCACTTATCATGATAAACCTGTAGATGAAATGCACCAGCAAAGAACTCATTCAATGCAAAATATAGGAACAATATCACCAAGGGAATGTCTTCTATCAACAACAAAGTACCTGTTTCAATTGAGCTTCAATCTCATCTCGTTGTTTCTTCAGCGTAGAAATCTCAGCCACTAATTCCTGAAAAAACAAGCAAATGAACCCCAAACCTTTAGGCCAAGCAATCCCAGAAACCTATATTTGACATATACTCTTCAACCACCACTGGTGCAAAAAACACTTTGGTTTTAACTTAACATCATGCAAACATGTTACCTCCTCTATTTCACCAACTTCGCTAGTCTTCGCCACACGAAATTTTAGTGCCTCCTCTTTCTGTATTCTGTCGACAGCAAATAATTATAATAAATCAAATAGCTATACACATTAAGAATCAAGTAAGCAGCAAAAGCACTTCACTCAATTCATTATTAAGTGCTGTCATCATTTCACTATTACTATCACTATTTCCTATCTTTAATGTTACTTATCTTTTAGTCAGATATTTGCTCTTATCTATTAAAAAATAATCTTACCTTTAGTTAGAGATAATGTTCTAGTAATCTCCCTCTTCTGAGCATGAAAGTAAAGCATCATAATTGATGAGAGAACAACCGAAACTAGAGTCTTCATACTCTCTAGGATTCTGGTATAAGTCTAAATATACATATCTTCCATGTTTCTCCCAGTGTTTTGGACGGCGAAAGGCGATAAAAAGCGACAAGAGTCTGCCTCGCCACAAGGCGAGGCGAGCGGCGAACCAAAAAAATAAAATATTTAATTGCATAGGTAAATAATCAAAATCTCAATAGCAATAATATATTAGCAAATATTTCAATTCAAAAACTGAAAATGGATTGTACATACTAAAAATCTAGAACTTGAATGAGAAAAAAAAAGAACTAAAGTCAAAACAGAGGTAGAAGTGACTCTAAATTCCGAAGAAGAAGGAAAAAGAAACCGAGGAAGAAGAAATCTAAAGAAAAGAAGAAATGTGTATTGGTTGGACTTTGGAGTAGCCGGAAAAGTTTGACTGGTCGCCGAAGGAGTCTAGTCATAAATCCTAAAATTACCTTTTAACTTTTAAAACCCTAAACTGGTCACCTTTTTTTAAGAAAATACAAAAGGCGATGCCTTTCTCGCTTTTCTTGCCTCTCGCCTCTCGCCTATCGCCTTTTGTCTCCATGGCATCGCCTTTTGAAGATCACCTCGCCACAAAGCTAAAAGGCGATGAAGGGTCGCCTCGCCTCGCCTCGCCTCGCCTCGCCTCGCCTCGCCTCGCCTCGCCTCGCCTCGCCTCTTGCCATTGGCGACGAGGCGATCGCCTTTCACAACACTGGTTTCTCCAGATAACTAAATTCTTCCTTGAATGTGAATAATATATTGAGATTAGTAGTGATGTAAGCCTAGTTAAAGGGCAAGCAAAAAAGTAATCAAAATCTACCCTTCGGGGTGGCCCAGTGGTTTGGGCTTGGGACTTCCATGTTGGAGGTCTCAAGTTCGAAACCCCTTGCCAGCGAAAGCAAGGGGCTTGCCTTCTGGATCGAGCTCGTCGCACCAGGCTTGTCTAGTGCGGGTTACCTCTCCTATGTGGTTTGCAAGCATTGCATAGGAGCGGGGGTTTTACCCTGTGCGCACCCAAAGAGTAGCGGCTGCGGGTTTCCCTTGTCATCAAAAAAGAAAAAAGTAAACAAAATCTGTTGTTTAATTATGAGGTAGAGACATAGCATTCTGATTTTAACTTCAGTGGGAACTGGCAAGATATGACACAAGTGGAAGAGGAGCAACTAGACATAAGCAAAATCTTCCGAAATTTCAACATGTAGATTTACATGTATTTAAGCAACACCAGGAAATTAATGGACTTAACTGATTATTCTTGAAATCAATCAGGATGAAGGTTGGACAGATGTAGCAACAAAATCTTGAAGTTTATTCAGAAAGAGATTTACAGATCTATGATGGCAAAACCTGAAGAAAGATGAAGATGCACAAAGGTGGAAACTATGGAAGAGAGGCTGATCAAGAAGAGTAGTCAAAGGAGAAAAATGCAAACAAAGCACCAAACTCTGGTGCTGATTTAAGTGCAGAGCTCAATCAGGGTATGGACTTCAGCGAAGAAAAGCATCAATGAGAAAAAACCAGAAAATACAAATGTAATGCAAGAAAATGTAAATATGTAGACAACCAATAATTATTTGGACAAGAGAAAGAAAGACTTATAATTAAGCTATATAGATGCAATTTAATCATGTCAATGAAGTTCAGAAACCATCTTAAATTTTTTTTATTAGATGAAAAAAATGTATCTATAGGTTTTCTACTAAATTTTAAATTTCTTATTCTTAATCACTAAAAGGCCAACCGTGACGTTTTATTTAATTTATCACTTACTCAAAAATATGTTGTCTAGTGTTTTTCTCTTAAAGATTTGAGCCCATCAGTGAGGATGTGCACGATTTACCACCTTGATTCCTAATTAAAGGGCATACTAAGCTAAATGAAGCACAAAAAATGAGTTTCACGAAGTTTAGTAGTGATGTAAGCCTATTTTTAGGGGAAAAAGAGAAAAGTAATCAAAATCCGTTGTTCACAATTATGAGGCAGAGATGTAGCATTCTGATATTAACTTCAGTGGGAACTAGCAAGATATGTCACAAGTGGAAGGAGGGGGAGCAACTAGACATAAACAAAATCTTCCAAAATTTCAACATGTAGATTTACATGTATTTCAACAACACCAGGAAACTAAGGGGTCGTTTGGTAGCTGGTTTAAGCTACCTCTAATACATGAATAACTTTGTTATTCATGTATTATTTTTATACCATGTTTGGTTTGCAAATAGGATCAAAGTTATTGATGTATTAATTTTATACAACGTTTGGTTGGTAAGTTTTCAAACATTGTATAAAAGTTATTCATGTATTAATTTTATACAATGTTTGGTTGGTAGCTTTTCAAATGTTGTATAAAAATTATTCATGTATTAATTTTATACGATGTTTGGTTGCGTTTTTTGTAATCCTACATAATTAATACTTGTATAACTTATGAGGGAATCTATGTATAATTTTTGCGGGATAGAAGGTGAAATACGTTATGTGTGTATTAGTTATACATGTATTAAAATAGTAAATTACATATTTACCCCTATCAATTTACTTTTAAATATATATTAATTTACAACAAATCAAATTATTAATACATGTAAAAAAACCACTATTGAGTTTTTTTGCTTTGGATTTTTTGCCTTCTTAATTGCTTAATTACTTTTAGTTTCTTTGCTTAAATTCTTGTTAATCGTTTTCTTTGGCGGTAAGGCAATGACTATTAATTCTAATTAATTACTTTGCATAGTTTCACTACAACACACTACCAATACATATTTTAATTTTTTAGTTATTTTTTATTTATTTTAATTTAAACTACCTATTGCTAAATTGCTTAATCATATGAATACAAATTACTTAATTACTTTTAGTTATTTGATATTTACTTTATTGTTTTTCGCTATTGGTATTTATTTAATTTTAATGTGTTATTTAATAGTGGTTAATTTAATGTTTTTATAATAAATATTAGCTCACTAATTATTTTTTGGAATTAAGAAATAAAAATTAGCTCACTAATGTATTGTAATCTCTATATAACTAAACCCTGCATAACTAATACCTATATAACTAATACATGTATAACTAAACCCTGCATTACTAATACCTACATAACTAATACATGTATAACTAAACCTTACATAACTAAACCCTGCATAACTAATACATGTATAACTAAACTCTGTATAACTAATACCTGCATAACTCTACCCAGCTACCAAACGACCCTTAAAGGTCTTAACTGATTATTCTTAAAATCAATCCGGACAAAGGTTGGATAGACATAGCAAAAAAATCATGAAGTTTATACAAAAAGGGATTTACACATCTATGACGTGACTCCCATGGAAAATGTAGAAGTGAGGATTGATAAAAAAGTCATCTCCAAGAAAGTAAGTTTCAAGTATCTAGGGTTGATAATCCAAGGAAATTGGGAGATTGATGAGGATGTTACACATTGTATTGGAGCGAGACAGATGAAAAGAAGCCACACATCTGGTGTATTGTGAGATAAGAATGTGACACCAAACCTTAAAAGTAAGCTTTATAAAGTGGTGGTTAGACCAGCTATGTTGTATGAGGCGGAATGTTGGCCAGTCAAGAACTCGCATGTCTAGAAGATGAAAGTCGTGGATTTTTTTTTCTTTTTTTTAAAACTTATTTTCAAAGAGGGATGCAACACATTGATAATGTTGAAACGGATGCGTGAGCATATTAGGAGAGATATGATTAGGAACGAAGATATTCGGAACAAGGTGGGAATGGCCTCTTGGTGGACAAAATGAGGGAGGCGAGGCTAAGATAGCTCGGGCAAGTGAAAAGGAGATGCACAAATTCCCCAATGAGGAGGTGTGAGAGGTTGGTTATAGTGGGTGTGAGGAGAGGTAGAGGTAGGCCGACGAAGTATTCGGGAGAGGTAATTAGACAGGACATGACACTAATAGAAAAATTTGGAGGTCAAGATTAGCATAGAAGGTTAGTAGTTAGTCAAGCGTTGTCTAATTTCCTTATCAGTATTGTTTTTAGCACTCTCCTACTTTCTTATTCTTCAATTTTGTTGTCCTTAGCTTCGGTTATCATATATTTGTTGTTTCTACTATTTTCTTTGCCATTGTTTTCAGTAGGACTTCTTCACTATTGTATTTGTTTTACATAATTGATTTTTAATATGCTTTACTTGAGCCAAGAGTCTAACCGAAATAGTCTCTCTACCTTCTCAAGATAGAGATAAGGTTGCATACACACCACCCTCCCCAAACTTCAATTATGGGATTACACTGGTATGTTGTTGTTGATGGCAAAAATTAAAGAGAGATGAAGATGCACATAGGTGGACACTTTGGAAGATAGGTCGATCAAAAAGAGTAGGCAAAATAGAAAAATGCAAACAAAGCACCAATCTATGTTGGCGATTTAAGTGCAGAGCTTAACCAGAGTGTGGACTTCAGCGAAGAAAAGCATCATGAAGAAAAAATAGAAAATATAGAAGTAATGCAAGAAATATAAATATTGAGACAAACACTAATTATTTGGACAAGAGAATAGAAGAACTATAATTACGCTATATAGATGAAATTAAATCATGTTAATCAAGTCGGGAAACCATTTTTAAAAAAAATTATTTAGATGAGAAAATGTAATTATAGGTTTTCAGTGGCTAGCAATCTCATACTAAGTATTAAATTTCTTTTTCTTAATCACTAAAGCCAATCTTGACGGTTTCTTAAAATATAATGTAACACCTACTCAAATAAATATTGTCTAGTGTTTTGCTCTAAGGGGTCGTTTGGTAGAGTGTATAAAAATAATGCTAAATAGAATGTATTAGTAATGCTTGCATTAGCAATGCCTGTATTAGTTATGCTTGTATTAATTATACATAGATTATTTTTATGCATTGTTTGGTTTGATGCATTAAAATTAGCATGCATTGCATAAAAAAATTTATTTACAAAGATACCCTCCACTATTATGGTGGAAAAGATGTAAAAAAAGTTTTGAGGGGCAATTGGGTCTTTAATCCTGCTAATGCATGCATTGAAACCATGGCATTGCTAATACCTAGAAATCCATGGTATTAGCAATACACACCTTAATACACAATAGAGTGTATACTAATGCAAGCCTTAGTTATGCAATTGGGTCTTTAATCTTGCTAATGCATGCATTAAAACCATTGCATTGCTAATACCTAGAAATCCATGGTATTAGCAATACACACCTTAATACACAATAGAGTGTATACTAATGCAAGCCTTAGTTATACATAAGTTGGAAAAGCGTACAAAACAAGGTACTAGTTATACACAAGACTAATGCATGCATTTTTATTTTTTTTGAAATAGGTAACTTTGTATTATATCACAAAACAGTACATGGGTTGTACTGAAACCATTATATATTCCACTGGTTTCAGTCTATATTGAGTCTAAAACATCAATTACTGATACAGTGTCATTGGAGTATACTTGATTACACCAAAAACACAACAATAAAATGCATTTCTGGACATCATTCTCTATGCTCTCAAAACACCTAGAATTCCTTTCTTTCCAAATAGTCCACCATATACTAGCAAGGATAATTCTCCATCTGTTTCTGTCCTTTGCATTCACCCCTGCCGCCTCCCAACTCTTCGAAGCCTGTGAGACCTTCCTGGGCATGGTCCAGGAGATGCCTTTGAGGTTCAAAAAAATCCTCCTTAGTTGTTGGGTATACTTGTAGTGTAGGAATAGATGGTTCACTGTCTCTAATGCCTCCCCACAAAGAAAACAACTAGAGCATAAGGTTATCCCTCTTTTCTTCAAGTTATCTTGAGTCAGAACAACTTCTTTGGCCAATAACCATATGAAGCATGAGATTTTATGAGGTATTCTGCTTCTCCATATTTGTTTCCAAGGCCAACTGTATGTTTGTTGGCTTGTCTGATCCATCAACTTGTAGGCTGAGTTAACTTTGAATTCCCCTCTGCTATTTCCCTTCCACCACATAACATCTTCCCTTGTTTGTGGCCCATTAAAAGCTTCCACAGTGTTGAGAAATTCCGCCACTCTTGCTATTTCCCAGTCATTGAATTGTCTTCTGAAATTGAAGCTCCACCCCTGATTTGTCCATAACTCTGCTATAGTATTTGTGCTGTCCCAAAACTATATTGTATATGTCAGGGAAAAGTACTTCCAGGTTTCCCTTTTCATGCCACTCATCTTTCCAGAATCTTGTCTTGCTTCCATCTACAACTTTGATCTTTGCATTACTCTTAACTTCATCCCACATGTCCCTTATTGATCTCCACAAACTCACTCCATAAGGTGTAGTCACTTCTTTGGTCATCCACATATCTTCACCTTCATATTTTGCATTTATTACCCTTTTCCATAGCATTTGATTTTCATTGGCATACTTCCGCAGCCATTTCATTCTGAGAGCTTTACTCTGCACCTTCAAGTTCTTTATTCCCATATCCCCTAATGCATGCATTATTTTTCCTGATACACTCTACCAAACCACCCCTTAAAGATTGAGCCCATCAGCGAAGTTGTGCACGACTTACCACTTGATGCCTACATTAAAACGCCAACTAAGCAAGGGAAGCAAGAAAAATGTGTTTCACTGAGCTTTATGGCTTAAACAAACCTTCAACAAAACTATTAGGAACATCAAAAATCAAAGGTGCAATGACTCATGAGGAATCATTAATTGTAGAAGGCCGGTTTGGAAAACCTAGGTCAAAGATCACAGACATAGAAGATATTCAAGAATGGCTTTCGTTTTTTTTTTCTTTTTTATAACCGAGAAATCCCCGAGGCTTGATGCACATGATTTGACACTAGGTGGCCCATGGACCCGCCTCTCTACCCTTCTTAACTTAACATACCAGACTTTTGTCTATGGCAGGGCTCAAATCCAGGATATACACCTAACCCACACATCATGCGTTATGCTCTCACCACTAGACCAAAGCCCTGGGAGTTTATTATTTGGACAATCTATATAATATTTATGTTGATAAGCTAAAACAACCTAAATAACACTTAATGATTTGATCTGGTATTATAATTCATCTTTCTATTGCTTCTTCCTCCTACCTTCTCCCGTCATTCTTCTTATCCCTTTCCATTTTTCTACTCCCACTTTTTACTAGGTGATACATTATATTTTTAAAAACGTCATGATTGAACTTTAAATGATTATAAATAAGAAATTTGAAATTTTAGTATGAGAAAGCTGGCAACTTAAAACCTCTTTCTCTTCTCTCTTTTACTACTCTGTCTCCCCCCCCCCCTATTCTTTTGTATCTGCCTTGTTCTTCTCTCTTTCTTTGCTTTCTCATCTTCCCTGTCCTTCTCCCCTACTTTTTTTTCCCGTACTACATCAATTTTGGTATCAAAGCACCACAGTTTTTACCCTTTTCAGCATTATATTCACAAAAGAAAATGAGAGGTTGTTCCAAATGGAATCATAAGAAAATAAGACCTTAGAGAGAAACAATTAACTAACTATCTTGAGAACTTGCTCAAACATGAGTTTTTTTATAAAAACTAGTCAATAGACAAATATAATATAAAAAACTTCCAGAATGTCTCATTGAAACAAGCAGCAATCATAATCTAATCCACCAGCAAGCCAAAAATGGTAACTCAACTAGGCTCTACTATTAACCTGTTAGGGGTCGTTTGGTTGGGAACAAGTTATTCCAAGATTACTTATCCCGGGATAAGTTATTCCACCATGTATATGGGATAACTTATCCCATCATTAAGGTAAAAATGGTGAGATAAATAATCCAAGGATCACCTAATACCTCCAACCAAACGCATGATAAAATAATCCTGCATTTTATCTTTAGATTATTATATCATATACCTCACACCAAACGACTCCTTAGAGTTCAAGCTGCAAATGGAGGGAATTAAGTTACCTT
This sequence comes from Solanum appendiculatum, assembly GCA_018342035.1. Lineage (NCBI taxonomy): Eukaryota > Viridiplantae > Streptophyta > Magnoliopsida > Solanales > Solanaceae > Solanum > Solanum appendiculatum. The sequence continues at coordinate 344,875 of JAGDQO010000370.1, forward strand.
CTGTCATAAGTTGACAAACCCACAAATCATTCAACCAAAAATAAAAAGCATTACTTTATAGAACAATTATGTTGATAAACTACTTTAGCCTAAATGAGCAACAAAATTGCTCGTTATCTAGCAATAACCAGAGACGACAAATAATATGCCTGTCTTCTTGAAATACAGGATCAACCTTTTGATTAAGCATTAAAAAGGTTGCACTTATATATCCTATATATTTCGACGGTAGTTCATCTTTGTATAAGGAAGTGAAATCCAAACAACCCCCTCCCCCCTAACTACACTATTTATTTTCCTTCTTTCCTTGGTTAAAGCATCAGCCTTTAGGCAGATTCCATTTTAATATCCTTTAATGCCATGACCAAACTTGGGAATAAAACTATCATCTATAATCCCTCACAAAGATGATGCACTATCCCCCACCCCCCACCCCCCAAAAAAAAGAGGGTTGTTTGCAAACGCAGTAAATTCTTGGTGTATAAAGCAATTTTTTTTATGAAATACTAAGAAATTTCATTGCTGGCATCAAGAAGATGCAGAATAGTACAAAAGTTAGGAAGATAACAAAACTTCGTTAGCTCAATTACAAAAAAGACTAAACTAGTACCAGGGAGCTAACAAAGTTTAAAAAGTTGTCAGATGAATCTATGGGTGAAAGACTATGCCAACTATATAGATACAAAAGACACCTAGCCTTAAGGGAGTGATTTGGAGTTGATAAACCTTCAAAACTTCTGCTGTGCCTGTCTGACCATATACACCAAAAGATACTAGCAGGTCTCATCTCCCAGATTGGCTGGATGGCCTTGCCAACTCTCCAATTGCACCAGTGTTCAAAGACCTCTTTGGTGCTATGTGGCATTACCCAATTAATACCAAATATAGACAAAAACATCCTTGGTATATAAAACTTATAAGACATGCAACACAGAAGTATAGCATATCTGGTTTGGGGAGACAGCTCTAATTAAACTAACTTAGAAGCAAAGAGCATACAGACCCTTTAAATAGATGCAGGTCTCCCTTTACCAAATGGAAACACAAATAAAATTAAAGATTGCAAGAAAAGTATACAAGGCCAAGATTATGGTGCTCTTAGTGATGAGGCGAACAATTTGCCAATGTACAAAAGAGACTACCCATTTTGGGTAAAATGTGCCACTTAAAAATGGTATTAGCAATGTCATAAAAAAAAAAATGGTATTAACAAAGCAAAAGGACGTAGCAATTGAAATATTCACTTCCAACCTGTGGTCGGAGATCTTCTTTTCAGCTTTTCCGGTGGAGCTAGCAAGAGATTCAGATAAAACTTTCAACTTATCAACCTGCAAACAGTCAAATATTGCTATAATCTTGCGAAAGATGCAACAAATAATTGATACAAAAGAAGGGATGAACTTCACTGAAAACAGTGTCCTGTTACTCACTAATGTATAAGGGGATCCACCAATGTTCTTACCACAAACAAATTTTTATACCAAAACAAATTGCATGAAGCACGTTGCTTTCTAGAACTTGAAGGAATTATTAAGCTAAGCTGACAAAAATTATCTGTCAAAATAGGAATATAAGACACTGAAAAGATATGCTTTGATACACACCACAAAGAGAAAAGTCCCTAACAAATACACTGCCTATGTTTCATTTTATATTATACCGTTATTATTTGGGGAGTGAAGTAGTTTTTATTTGACTAAAACTTTATAAACATTTGATAAATACTTTTAGTTATTAAAATTATGACCAGTTGTACTTTCAATGTAGTTTCCAAAAAATTTAGAGAAAATACATAAAGTCCCCCTAAACTTAGACCTTTTTTTGAAGTAGAAACCTAAAGTTTGTGGGGATCCTATTACCCCACGGAACCATTTCCAACCACTATAAATACACCCTTTTTACAGCATTTGTAATTCATAGCTTGTGTGTGTGTCACACCCCAGATAGAATAATATAATTTTATTTTTCTTACCCATTTAATAATGGGTTGGGTTTTTACCCCTAAACCACCGACATTTTGACCCTCAAAACCTTCTGGGTCAAGTTTGAAAGCACAGACCAAACTGTGAGACAAACTCAAAAGCCTCGATGCAAACGGGTGTAGATTGTAATTTGGGTTTAAGATATTCGAAACATTCGTGAAATTGGTCTTGATGAGCTGTTGGTTTTGAGTGTAGAGAAGAAGGTTAAGGATAGAATAGTAATTTGGATCTTCGTTAATGGTGGTAGAGAGAAGTAATACATTGGGTTTAGTGGGGATTTGTGAATGGGCAGTTTAATTTGGGTCGATTTCAATGGCTTTAAGAGTGTAATTACGACAATCTTCAAAGTTGCATTGTTGAAGAAAGAATTCAGCCGTAGCTCCACTTTTTTTGTTGTTGCAGAAGACAGAGATGGAAGGAGCAAAATTGGAGTTTTTGCAGAGTTGGGAAATGGACGATTTTGGACATGGATTTTTGTGGAATCCTCTGTTTCCACTGTTTCCTCAACAGTGAAAATGGTGAATTCCTCATTTGCAATTCCGTTACTTCCTCATTTCGCAAGCTTCCTTTGATATTTTTAATTTTTTTTATGACCGTGGTGTCTGGGATAGCTTTCGCGCACCTCGACTAATTCCACGGGATACCTGTCACCTCCTACTAGCAACAAGTCCACCAAGACTAGGAAAGATGGGAAGAATCACTTAGTGTTTTTTGTCTCTGCTGAGACCTGAGACCTCGGAGCTCTCAACCACTTCATTAACCACTAGGCCACACCCTTGAATGCAGCTCCCTTTATTAGATTACCATCGAGATGATTTCCACTTAGGAATTGTATAAACTCTTCATAAATTCTCAAGTAAATGTGAGAATGTTCTTCAATAACCACCATGAAAGGCATTGGCCAAGAAATCCTCTATTTCTTGAACTCTTTCAGGGAAATGGGGGCTTACAATCTAGCTACGTGGCAATTTTACAATAGTTTACGGGTGACTTTTTACTCATTCACGCGCCCTCAATACATAAGATACACCTGCCCTGACAATGGGTTAAAATGGTGTATTTATAGTGGTTGGAAATGGTTTCGTGGGGAAAACTTTAGGTGTCTACTTCAAAAAAGGGTCAAAATTTAGGCGGAACTTAATGTATTTTCTCAAAAATTTAAATTACTTTAAAAAATTACGAGATCAATGTCCGATTGAGACAACAAATTTATGGTTTGACCCTTGAACTCCAATCCCTTTCATCCTTCTTGAAACGGAGAAGTAAAATGGATAGAATATATTGAAGAATGAAAAAAGTCTCACATTGGTGGTTAATGAAATGGGTGATTTCCTTATAAGACTTAGGCAATCCTCCTCCCTTTGAGCTAGTTTTTGGGGTGTGAGTTAGGGGTGGGCATAAATACCGTAAAATCGAAAAATCAAACCAAACCGAACTTATTCAATTTTTCAATGTCGGTTCTTTGGTGTTTCGATTCGATGTCGGTTCTTTTTTTCAGTGTAAGGGTCACAATTCCACGATGCACCGAAGAACTAAAGTTTTATTAAATAAATTTAAAATAATATTTTAAATTATCTTAATTACATATTTTGATTTTTGACCCAAAACAATTTAAGTTTGACCCAACCCATTTCAAAATTAAATAAATTTAAAATAATATTTTAATTTGATTTAATTGAAAAATATAGCAGTTGGCAGTGGCACACTATTTAGTAACCATACAAAATGTATTTCCTATGTATTCTTTTCCACTAACCTATTAACATGCATACAACCAACATTAAAGATTAAGGTCCAGTATGGATATGGTATTTGCAAAGTTTGACACTTCTCCATTCTTGATGTTATTTGCTGAGCAAGCACAAGCATAAGTACTTTTAAGAAGTAGATAGTTGGCTTGTCCCACTGCAGTTTAAATTTTACAAGTTTACATAATTGTTGATTGTTGAATGTTGTTTTCTTGCAGTAGGCGGACTGCGGGTTTAAATTATTGATTTTGTTCTCATTTTATCTTTTATTTGCACCGAAAAATCGTTTTAAAAACACCGAATAAAACCGAATGGAAGTTGAAAAAACTGAACCGAAACGATCTAGTTTGATTCGGTATTCAGTGCACACTTTTTCAAAACCGAACACTGAAGAACCAAACCGAAATATGATAACACCGAACCGATGAACCGAACGCCCACCCCTAGACTGTGAGTTAGGCCCAAGACCTAATTGTACATGATATCAAAGCCAGACTCATCTCACCTCTCACCTGACATTGAGCCCTTATATTAAATATCCCCACCCACCATATGTTCAGCCCTGGTCGTGAGATAGGGTGTTGAAAAATGAAAAAAATCCCACATTGGTGGTCAATGAGATGGGCGGTCTCCTTATAAGGCTTGGGTAGTCCTCCTCACTTTGAGCTAGCTTTTGGAGTGTGAGTTAGGCCGAAGACCTAATTTTACAGAATAAAAGCAGCTAGTTGAAAAAATATAGTAGTATAAATAGAACACAAAGCCCCACTAGAAAAAAAGAATGGGTAAGACCAAGAAAGGCTTAAGATTCCTATGAAACTAAAAATTTTCATGAGAAAACAAATTTAACCGAAGGCTTACACACCAATGGTCCAAAACTGACGATGTAGGTGAGGAGACGTGATTTCAATGGAATCTAGACTGTACAAATGTGGACATCACTGAGTGTTTGATTACCCGTCTGATGTAGCAATAACCAACACCATTTCAAATGAAAAGATGAGCATAATGCGATTTCCCACAAGATGGAAACCATAGGTCCTGTTTTTTCAGAAAACTATATTTTAAAGTAACAGCTTAGAGTGGTGTACCTTCTGAACATGGACTTCAGGAGAGTCCCCATATTTAAGAGTTTTTTTCTTCAGTAAAAGCCCTTCTAATTTGGAGCAGACCCGAATATGTGCAAGTGCTTCTTTCAGGGCCTATCAATAAAAAAGAACAGTCGTGTTAAATCATGTCTTCTATTTCTAATGACAAAACAAATTGGAAGTTTTAGCCTATTTAATGAAGTACTAAGTACTTTTTTCTAATTTAAGCTTCTTATCATGTCCATAGGAAAAAGCCTAAAACTCCTTAAATTAAGGCCATGGGAGAATTCTATTTGTGGTGATCCTGAGAGTTGAGGTACAGGGCAAAGCTCTCTCTTGCGGTAACCTCATATAAAATTATGAGACCTTATAAAGGTCTACAACTAAAACAAACCATGAATACTTTTTTTAATAAGTAAAACTAGAACAATGAAAACGTCATTTAAGTGAAAGTATAACTTTTCCTTGAAAACCATAAAAGTGGGCAAAAAAGAGTGAAATCTGAAACCTGAAAAGGAGTTAAATCTGAAAACTAGAAAATTGAGCTCAAATAGAGTTACGCAATACACGTATGTTATATCTCATGCATGTAAGGCATCTACCTAACCACATTAGTAAAAGTCACAGACCATATTTGGAAATCTGAAATAGGAAGTATATTCGTGAATAGGGTGTTAACAGACTCACAAGAGCCAGAACAGCAATGGAGGGGAACACCTGGATATCGCACACTTCCCTCTCATTAAAAAACATGTCAACTTCATATATAGCCCAATTACATTCTTCAAATACAGATTAAAACAAGATAACCTATCTAAATTCATGAATTACATCCTCCAAGTATACTTTCACAAGTTTCATAATATAAACTCATTTAACAATTCAATGTCAAATAATTATACAATAATAGTTTCTTTATAAAGTATACTACACTACTGGAGAGGAATACCTGAATATCGTATACTTCCCTCTCCTTCAAAATCGTGTGATTTTCATATATAGACCAATTATATTCTTCAGATACAGATAAATATTTTTTAAAGGTATATATATGAAATACATTCACAAGTGTTAATAATGTAAACTCATTTAACCATTCAATATCAAATAATTGTACAATTATAGTTTCTCTGTAAAGTAAGCTACTATAATAACTTGCAATTCAAATAAACTTCTTCATGCCATGCTCAATTTGATTATGCCACATAAAATGAAGTTGGAGAAAAAGGAAACAACAGAACAACAATAAGGTTGACCTCAAAAAAAAAAAACTGGATAAATAAGCAATAAGGCTCACCTCTATTGAAGCAACAGTCTCTTGGGGCATCACTTCATGACCCTGACCATTTGGGTCCTTTGCTGCTTTTATTTCATCTAGTTTTTTCTTCAATGAGGAGACTTCAGCATCAATTCTGCAAGGAAGAAAGATGAATGATGCAACAATGTCACTTATAACCTCTTCCTGACATGTTTAAGCATTTTTCAGAATGTATTCAGTTCAATGCTTATAAAAAGTTTGCAAAAGAACTTGGTTCTTTAACTGAGTTCAGTTGTGAATTTCAAGTATGATAGTTTTCAGATGTAAGTAGACCACAAACAAATGAAAAATCAGAAAATATATGAAATGGTTCCTTGCTCATGATTCAAGAAATTGACTATAACCATTATTCACAAATTGAAGACTTCCTTCCCTTTATGATTGACAATTTGAACACACTGATATTGCCATCTATTTTGGTATAAGCACTGATATTGCCAGTTACCCCAAAACAAATGCAAAATGGAATACCTTTAATTAATCGGTATTCCATTTTCCACTCTCAAAAAGCCTACAATTATGTCTTCATTTGCATTAATGGAAAAAGGAAGGGAACAAAAAAGAAAAAAAGCAATAACTAAGAATGTCGTTTTTAACACATTATCATTTTCTCTATCATAAAGAACAAATGAGCATAAATCTTCCCCTCACCTAAGTAATACCCTCTTTAATAATCGCATACAGATACCAAATCGAAATCAAAGCTCATACTACATGGCAGCTTTGTCTCAAAAATATATGGCTCCTGACAGTTACGTATCAAATACACAAAAATGTCAAGAAAAGAAGTGTCCTAACAAGAAATTACCTCCTAAGATCCGCATTAACTTTTAAACCAGTGATAGCACTTTCTGCAAACTGGAGCAGCTCCTCTCGCTTTACCTGCCAAAAGAATATTATATTTGCAAAGATAGTCAGCCATGACAACAAGGATTAGTCTTTTAGATAACATTCTATTATAGAGATGTAAATATTGTTTTAACAGAGGAGACCATTCCAAAAAAGTTAAATAGTCAGAAAAGCAGATTAGGTAAAAGCGGACACTAGAAACAAGTGCAAAATTTGCTTTTGAGAAATGGAATGGAGAGGAGCAAATAGAACTGCTTTAATTCCTTGAGACTGGTCAAGACTCAACAGCACATAAAAATATTTGCACATGCGCACAAGCAGATTGTGCAACGAAGTATGACAAAGTCTGAAGATTCTCCTAGTGTTCCCACCCCTGTCAACTTTGATCCACAGACGGAAGTGACAGAAAGTGTGCTAGAAATGGGCAAATGAACGTGGAAGAGCCTAAGAATCTCACTGGCCTAGATGGAATACAAATAAAAACATTCAGAATGATCAACGGTATGGAGAATGTAGGCATGCTAAGTAATGAACTTCAGACACCAAGACCATGGGGAAACTACAACACATCAGATAAAATGGTCCATACAATGGCTGGCAAGAACTTCCGCAAATAGCCCTTACAAGTATTGTGGGTATATATAATCAATAAAACAATACACAGAGGTTTCAAGGAGATAGAATTTTCCTTTTCCAGATGTCAAGTATTTGGTGTAACAGAGATAAAGCTGGAAGAGATGTTATTTTTCAATAAAGTAAAAAAAAAAAATTGTGTTTGGGCAAAAACAGATGCAGATAGAATACAAATAAAAACATTCAGAATGATCAAAGATGTGGAGAATGTAGGTATCCTAAGTAATGAACTTCAGACACCAAGATCATGGGGAAACTACAAAATGTCAGACAAAGTGGTCCATAAAGTGGCTGGAAAGAACTTCCGTAAATAGCCCTTATAAGTATTGTTGGGCATCTATAATCAATAAAATAATACACAGGTTTCAAGGAGACAAAATTTTCCCTTTCCACATGTCGAGTATTTGGTGAAACAGACATAAAGCTGGTAGAGTTTTTATTTTTCGATAAAGTAATAAGATTTTTTTTGATGTTTGGGCAAAAACAACCGCTTGTACAGAAGAGGTATACCAAAGGTAGAAAATCTAAAAAAAGATATGTTTTTTACAAAAGCCACCCGATCTTCTATACCTACAAGGATCTCATGGGTGTACCAAAAGCAACAAGGAAAAAGAGGCTACTCCTTGACTGTACTAAATTCATCATCACCCCTTCAAAAGCTCTCCTATTTCTTTGTCTCCACACAACCCACATAAATGCTAATGGAGATACATTTCCAACATTATGCCCTTTCCTCCATCTGACACAATTCCAGTTGGACAACATTATTTGGCATCACTTATTGCACTCCAAACCGTATCAAAACTTCCCACCATAATCTAGAGATCACCTGGCAACGAAAAAGATGACCAACATCTTCACCCGAGCCCTTGCATATAAAACGCCAACTCACATAAGTGAGCTGTCTCTTCCTTAAGTTCTCAATCGTCAAAGATCACCCCTCTAGTTGCAAACCAAGTGAGAAAACACACCTTTCTCATAATTGTACGAATCCAAATCGAGCCATAAAGGAAGTCAATCTACTCCCCAGTCCCTGGTCAACATCTTCTAATAAAGTGACTTGACAGAAAAAACTCCATTGTTCCCCAAACCCCATTCCACACATCACGTCCCTCCGGTGAGCATCCCTGTTTGTGTAGCAAATCTAACAAACTTAGGAACTCTGACTCCCCCAGTCTTGAAATTTTCACCTAAACTGCACCAAATGAAAATTTCACCTAAGCTTGGGGGTTGTAACATTCTCCCACTGCCCCAAATGAAACTTCTTTCCCCATTAGCCAAATCCCAGAGAAAGTTCATTTGTGACCTTCACAAAATTCCCGCAACATTGGTTGGAGAATGAAACAAATACAAAAAGTATGTGAGGATCAGTGTTATTGAAAGCGCTCGTTTCAGCACTTGCATGAAGCGAGGCGAGGCGAGGGTCAGGCGCTTCAAAGCACTAAAGAGAGGTGAGCTAAAAAAGCGCTCTCCTCAGCAGAAGAAGCGCGGAGAGCGCGAACGAAAAAAGTGAAATTTAAGGTCTATTTTTAAAAAAAATTGCAACAGTCTTACATATTTTTTCATTTCTTCCTGCTGCTGCTCTTCCCCAATTCTTTTATTCAATTTTCTCTTCTCCACTTTTTTTGACTTTTTTCTCTTTCTCTTTTCTCCTCTATTTCTATTCCTTTTCTGTTCTCTTTTTTTGATTTTTTTCCCCATTTCTTTTCTCTTCTGATTTTTTAATGATGTATGTGTATTATGCGGGAAATCCCAAGTTGGCAGTCAAAAAGGAAAAATCCGTGAGATTACCAAGTGAGCAGCACAAAAGGAAAAAGGAAGCAAGTTTAAATGAGTCAAGACTCATGGTCAACAGCAATTAAAAGACTTGATGATGAAATAAATTAAGGAAACAAGTATCAAAGGAAGATCTCAAATCTCGTCAACTAAGGAAGATATCGAGATTAATTGACTCTGACATCAATATAGGAGGATTCAAGCGAAAACTATCAAGAACTCAACAATCAAGGAAGAAGTCAAGAAGCAGACTTCATTGATGGTCCTTCAATCTCGCCAGGAAAGAATCAAATCCATAGCTGATCAACACCCAAAAGTTTAAAAGTCAATCAAGACTTGACCTTATTCTTGGAAATAGGATTTCCCTTTCCTTTTCCAAGGATCAAATCTCTTGGGTTGCCTTCTCTTCTGAAGATCTCCAAATCAGCTAAACATATGCATCTATAAATGGCTCTTGAAGAACATAAGTATACAACACATCGTAACCATCCCACAAGCTCTGCTCTACTTTAGCAAACATTGTATTTTTGAGTGATCTACTGTGTACTTATAAAAGAGAGGAGAGAAAAATATTGTTGGTGAGGCTTGGTACCAAAAGAATGAAAAGAGAGAAAAAGAAATGAGTGTAGACTTAGGAGCTATACTCCATAAGCACTTACAAGTTCAAGTTACTAAAAACCTAGAAGAGAATACCCTTGCAACCAAGGGGACTGTACTAACATCCATTCCGGATCCAACCAGTATAAAAACATCTGGTATCATATTTACTTTCAGCACTTTCTTATCTGTCTGAAGTTATTTACTGCTTATCTTTAAGATAGTTGACTGCTGAAAACAGAAAGTCGAGAAGGAAAATATAAAAAAGGTCAATTCACCTTCCCCCCAAAACCCCCTCTTGCACTTTCAGTCGAAACTCAGGATGCAACCAGATTTTGAAGCTAGCCTCCTCATCTTCGATGACCATAAAAATAGGTACCTTGTCACCCTTCCTCACAATAATTCTAGCTCGTGACAAATCATGCAAACTACACATAACATCTACAATTCTCCCACAGATTCTCCACCACTTCTTGAATAAGTCAAAACACAAAAGGTGAACTGGGAGACCCGCCAAATTCGCCACCAGTCTCTCCAGTTAATCATGGATCTTCGCACCCAATATGTTCTGCCTGCCCTTCCACCTTCAAAAAATTGTCACCTTACAATCCTCTACCCCCTTGAAGAACTTTCGCAGCTTGGCTCTTGTCTACAAAACAAAATAGGAACTGTGAATCACTCAACTGAGTGATCTTCAACCCATTAACTAGATCCCATACTGCAGCAACCCAGTTTCCTACTGCTTATGTCGATCCCACCCATTTTGAGAAGGTCCCAACCAAGCAAGACTTCAAGAAATTGTTCCTTCTTTGAACATGTTTGCTTGATAGAGAGAACCAAGGTTCTTTTCCTGATTCTATCTTCCAGTATGTTTCCCCAACTCTAGAACTGGCCATTCTAGCATTTCTTTGAAGGACCTTTGCTCTATCTTCCTTAATTCTAAGGAGAAGTAGGAGCCCCTCTCTAGACATAACTCTCGACTCTGACTCATGCAAATTCTACACAAAAATTCTCCAAGGAACAGAATTCAAATCAAGTTACAAGATTTCTCATGTTCAAGAGGGAGAGGAGGCGAACTAATCCACAGAACTTCAATAACCTGGTTGAGATGTTATTAAGGAGATACAATTTGCTATCAAACCAAATGCAGAATGCCAGTACCCTCTAGGATAAAATGGCCTTCGATTTAGTTGGCATTATATTTTAGTTAACCAACCAACACTGTATAATTTTAAAATTATTAGATAAAAAAATCTATGAAATTGAACTTCACAACAATTCTCAGCCTCAGCAAAACATAGTACTGCAGTGAAAAATATTGAATGGATACGAAGGCCCAACACTTCATCAAATGATTGTGGCATCAAAGTAGCACAGTCAAAGAGAGTAACTAAAGTATTTAGAGTTTTCTTTGGCAAACAAAAGTACATGTAGTTTCAATTACAGTTGTCCATTAATTTTATATAAAATCAAGACGGTTGTCTACTGCTAAAAGATAGAAAGGACTGTTTGACTTTACCAATACTTCATCTTTGTAGCTTAAGAAAACTTTTGCCAGATCCTGGATACTGCTGACTATTGCATAGTGCACCTCTTTTCCTCCCGTGAGACAGAGTCTGCAGGTAACTAAATACAGTAATATCTTGGCACTCAATGCCTACTCAACAGATACAACATAAGCCAGAATTTACTGAAGACAAACTCATGGACTGTGATGCTGACTAAACTCACCCATACAATTCAAGAAGGAGAGAGACTTCCTCTTCATTTGGCGCTTCAAGAATCTGAGTAACAGAAAAGAGTAAATTTGTCGTTAACTTTCTTAATCAACAAATTCGAGAGCTAGATATCGACCAAATTATACATAAAAGAAACGACCACAGACATTACACAATCTGGAAGGATAAAACTAAAGACACCACTATTTTCCATACATGTCCTTGTTAAAACACAAAATAAAGCAGTTGTCTATATCTAAACTTTCATTATTTAGCCTAAGAACTCCAATAAAAGATGTTTTTTAAGAAGCATTTATTTGGAAAGATCAAAGTAATCATGAAAACCAAAGCTTAGTGTAAGAATCCTGTGAATATTCTAGAATAAGTGTAAATATAGTAGATAGCTTGATTTACTCCTATTGTAGTTATGTAGTGATTCTCAGTCATTTTAGAGCATATTAACATAGTTATATAACCCCAGTATCTTGAGGAAATAATAAAGTCATGTTCTCTCTTATCTCTCTTCCTCGTCATATGGTATTAGAGCTTGGTTGAGACGAGTAACACATAAGAAAGAGAAAAGTCCATCGCCGTGCCTTTTTTCGTCGACTTCCACAGTTGTCCTAGGTTACCCTTGTTTTTACAAGATTTGTGATCAAACCAACACTACTACAATAACCAGGACACTTGGGTGCCCAAAACCCAGCCAGTTCTGCTGTCGTTTGACTGCCAAGTGTTGACCAAAGAGATGTTTTTCTGGCGAGATCTGCTCACATGTCGGTGCGTGAGATGTCCTCAGACCACTTTTTGGTGAGTTCTCTTCTTCAGTGGGGCTGACCACTTGATTACTCGATTCTGAGACTACCCATCCAGGTTTGACTGAATTCCGACTACTTTCAAGAGAGTTAGTCAACTTTCCAGCAAACTTTTTCTTCGTTTTTGGCAAGTTTGTTCTGTCCTGGACTATGTTATGCACTTCTAATCATAATTTTTATCTGGTAATAGTCTCTTACCTTCGATTTGAGGTATTCATCTAATATTGGAAAAATTTCACTCGGATCGGATGTTTTTGATTAAAAAATCATGGTTTCCAGCAAACTATTTTATCACTATTGAACCCTTGATAGAAAGAGCAAAATTACTTATCTTGGTCTTTTTCAATTCAACTATTGTACAAGGAATGAGGTGTTCAAGATCACTTAATCACACAAGATAAGGGTATTAATAAAAAGGATAGGGGAGAATGGGAAAGGATTGATGCTCAATTCGGTAGTCTATTGTGAAAGTCTATTGATTCGAACTTGATGTCGTTGTTTCGTCCATTCCGAACTTGCTTTTTAGTTTGGGAAAAGGCTCATGAGTTATACACAAATGACACCTCCCACTTTTATAATGTGATTTCTCGGTTGACTGACCTTAAAAGGTATTTGGATGTCTACCTATCTTGGACACGTTCAGACAGCTATGGGAGAATTTAATGAGTTGATGTCAGCTACTACAAGTGTAGAAAAACAATGGAGCAATGTCAGGACATGTTTCTAGTAGTAACTTCTATCTGATCTTGACTCGACGCGTGACCAAAATTTGGCTAGCCCTATTATTTTTACTATGGATAACATGTTCGCTCAATTATTACGACTAGTTGGACCATATGCTATACCACTTATGTCTTCAGGTCATGCAGTGATACCGGCGACGTCCTATGTTCAAGCATCTCAGACTAGAAACCGAAATGAAGTCACTTAGGAAAATTAAGTTCATATGTAGTTATTGTAAAAAGTTGGGCCGTACTCGTAACAATCCTTGTGAAAATTCTAGAATATATGTAAATATAGTAGGTCTTTTAATTTACTCCTATTGTAATTAGGTAGTGATTTCTTTGGCTTTTTAGTACATGTAAACTAGATATTAGAACCCAAATAGCTTGAGGGAATAATTTAGCTTAGTTCTCTCTTATTTTCTCTTCCCTTTCACATGGTATTAGAGCCTGGTTATAGACAACACATACAAAGAGACAATTTCGGCGGCATGCCTTTTTATGGCAACTTTCTAGGGTTGTTTTGTGTCACAACCTTCTCCTTCGATGTTGTACGGAAACCAACACCATCATAGGGTTCCCCACCCTTTGGCGAGCAAACCCCAGGCAATCGCTTTGGCAGCACACCTGACACGTGCCGTCAGATCAATTCCTCTGGCAAGCATGTCTATTCCATGTGCAGATGCATGCAAGCTATTCCAACCATTTTCCAACAATCTTTTTTCCAGTGGAGCCACCTGGTCATTATGAAGTTACCCATTTAACAGCCTCCTGATTCCAACCACTTCCCGCCCGGTGAGCAGATTCAATTTTTCGGTGATTGTAAACTAATTGAGTAAAGGACCGGAAAGGTAGACTTCAAATAATTCTGCCCAATCCAATGATCAGCCGAGAAATCCATCTTCATACCATTGCCCCACAATTTCTGCCACTGGTTTCAAATCATTTTCCAAACACTGCTACCATAGGAACCATCAACTTCCCGAGCAATCCACAATTCCAACATCCCATATTTCTGGGACATGAAAATCATCTATAGTGCAATGTCCTCATTATTAAACGTCCAAAGCCATTTTTATAACAAACTTCTGTTGTGTAAATTCAGTTTCTCCAAGTCCAATCCACCATGATTCTTGCGTAAAGTTACATCATCGCATTAACTATATTAATGCTTTTGTTCTCCTTATTTCTTTGCCAGAGGATATCGCTTCTCAATCTATCAATCTTTTTGTCTACCTCCTTTGGGTAAAGGATAGACAGACATCATATAAGTGGGAAGTGCATCCAGAACAGAGTTGATGAATGTCACTCTACCACCTAAAGATAGGTATTGAGATTTACACCTTGCCAATATTTATCACATTTCTCTATAACTTCATTCAAGATCTCTAAAGATAGACTTTTGGCCCCCAAAGGCATCCCTAAGTAGGTTGTTGGCATAGCACCCACTTGGCATCCCAGATTTCTTGGTAGAGACACCAAACTGGATACATCATTAACAAGATATAGAAAGCTCTTGCACCATGTAATCCAGACCGCTTCAAAGATGGTTAGAGAGATGTTTGATCTGGCCCACTTCAGCTTCACAAAAAATTAAAGAATCATCTGCAATAGGTGGGAAATTTCTATTCCTTCATTAGCATTTGGTTAAGAACCAAAACCCCTAATCCAGTCATTTGACTGTGCAACCTTTATCATATGATTAAGTCCCTCCATAGCTAATTTTTATTTTTTATTTTTTGATGATGACAAGGGAAACCCGCAGCCGCTACCCTTTGGGTGCGCACAGGGTAAAACCCCCGCTCCTATGCAATAGCTCGCAAACCACATAGGAGAGGTAACCCGCACTAGGCAAAATGCTCAAACATACTCTGGAAACAAATGGATCAACTGGATAAGATTGTGCATCTCTAATGTAAAATTTCTCTGTTTTGATAAATGGGAGTCCTGCAGTTTTTTCTTCACTCTCAGACGGGCCTTGGACAAGGTGACCCAATGTCAGGCTTGCTTAGTGCGCGTTACCTCTCCTATGTAGTTTGCGAGCTATTGCATGGGAGCGGGGGTTTTACCCTGTGCGCACTCAAAGGGTAGCGGCTGCGGGTTTTCCTTGTCATCAAAAAAAAAAAGTATTTAGAATAAGAGTAAATATAGTATATTGCTTGATTTACTCATATTGTAATTATGTAGTGATTTTCCTTCCTTTTTACAGCATGTATACATGGTTATTTAAACCCCAATAGCTTGAGGGAATAATTAAGCCATGTTCTCTTTTATTTCTCTTCCTCTTCACACTTCGGAAAAAGGATGATATATACAGAATTGATAAATTAAACTAAACATGAATGAGCTTCTTTAGCAAAACCAAGCAGGAACTGAAAAACTTTATTTACATACCATACATATTGATATGCCCTCCAAAGCTTGACTGTAAAGAAAGACGTCATGGAAGTTCTTTGGTTCACCACCCATCTCTGTATCATAATAGAGAACCTATCAAATTGGAGACGGGTTAGGCTAACTGTGTGAAACAAGTAAACTGGAGTGAAAAACCTTTCTGAAGGGTGAATTATGAGAATCCAATCAATAAATAAACAACATATACCCATAACAGAAAAAAAAAATATAGTGATTGAGTTTACTCTTCATCTAAGCAACATAAGTACAAGAACCACGTGTAACTAAATAAGAGAGACAAGGTGACCACAATCAAAACAGTCTGAATTTAATTGGAATGATTGTTTTCGCAACAAGTGGCATAATATATAAAACATAAGAGTTTTCACTAAAACCATTCAAGAAAAGCAGAAACAATCGACAGATCACGACCAATAGAACTTGATATGCATTGTAAGACAACCAAAGACAATCTGATATCCATTCAGATTTGCGTCCAAAAGAACTTGTGGAATGTGGACAAAGAAGCTTTATCAAACATGCTCAGCTTCATCAATTTATGAGATGTTGGTTTCTCATGGTCTGCGTACTTGATGCAATAAATATTACTGGATTGTAGATGGTATACGAATCATACTCCAGATAAAATAGGCTTCAACAAGGTTAGTTTGAAATCAGCTGATGAAGACATCCTAGAAGTATAAATAACAAACCAAGATCCAGTTGGTGATTTAGCAATCAAAAGCAGCATAAAAGGATTGAAGGGAGTTTGACACTCCTTGATATTTCTAAACCAGCAAAAGAGCCTTTTAGGGGACTAATAGACGCACCATATCAAAAAGGAGATTAATTGACACAATGAAACAATTCCTGAACAGATTATTCCATGAGATAAAACAGCACCAATGAATCTACAGCAAAACTACTTTAACATACAATTATTTTACTTAATGCACATATAAATCCCAAACTGAAGAACAAAATAATTCTAGAATATTCAGATTTCCTTCTTACATGAAGACCAAACGGGAGAAATGATTTCTAGAAAGAGAAAATCCAAGTCCTGCTTCATCACAAAACAGAAATAAAAGTGAAAGAGCTTGGAAGATCAATTTACTCACCAGAGATATTTTTCTTGGATTCTCCTTTATTTCTTCGGGCTGCTCGTTGATCATATCCTTATCTTCAGCAGAAACCTCAGTCCTCTTTTCAATTTCTTTAAGTACAGCTAACCACCTTTTCATCAATAGAATTCTCTCTGGTCCCCTACAAGAGACAGAAGCCTCTTCCAATCTTTTGACCGTCTGTTTGAAACTTTTGAAGTTCCTATTCCCCTGGCATAAACAAAAAATCATCTCATGAACTCTTTAGTTACACATAAGAAACGGAACGCAAGCACAGGGAGCCCACATATAAAACTTCACAGTTCCTGTAGTATTCCAGAAGTTCATAATGATGTTAAACTCCAATTTGAGCTCTGCTGCTTGTATTTACTTTTCTTAAGCAAACCTTACTTTTTAAAATTTTGTTATACTTCTCAGCTATCATAATGATAAAAACAAGAAACAACTTGGTTTCCTTTTATTTTGATGACTATAATACAATAATACTCTCTTGCCTGCTTATATCAGGATGGTGCCACCTAGACTGAAAGGGCAAGTTCTACAGAGTGGTTGTTAGACCAGCTTTGGTTGTATGGTGCGGAGTGTTGGCCAATCAAGAACTCTCACATTCAGAAGATGAAAGTAGCGGAGATGCGTATGTTACAATGGATGTGTGGGTATACTAGGAGAGATAGAATTAAAAATGAGGATATACGAGACAAGTTGGGGTGACTTCAGAGGAAGACAAGATGCGGGAAACAAGGTTGAGATGGTTCGGGCATGTGATGAGGAGATGTGTGGATGCCCCAATGCGGAGGTATGAGAGGTTGGTTATGGATGGATTCAGAAAAGGTAGAGGTAGACCTAAAAAAGTACTGGGAGAGGTGCCTGGACAGGATACAGCACAGTTGCAGCTTATTGAGAACATGACCTTAGATAGGAAGGTGTGGAGGACTCGAATTAGGATAGAAGGTTAGTAGGTAGGAGTGATTTGTCTTGTTGCACTTACTAGTAGTCATAGGACTACTCTTTTTTTTTTGAGGAACAGGTAAATGTGTATTCATAAAATTCCATCATCCAAACAATGATAAGAGTGAGCACTTACATCCCATAGGAAAAAAAACGAAGGCCATAAGAACTAGTCTATGGAGCTTTACAATTTCCCTATAAAATCAACAAAAAGTTCTATATCCCCGACCATATCCTGTTTACACCAAAAATATAGAAGACTAAGGCAATTAATTTTGATTTTTTGAATGTTGTTGCTTTTGTCTTCAAAGCCTCTTGTATTTCTTTCCTTCCACAATGTCCACCAGATGCTTGCAGGGATCAATTCCCACCAGTCCTCTTTTGACTCTCTTCTTCCAATCTCTTTCCAACAGTCCATCATACTTTTAGTAGTTTTGGGAACCACCCAACTCACTCCAAGTATACACAAGAACATGTTCCACAGATTTGCAGCTGTTTTACAGTGTAGAAATAGATGGCTATTTATTTCAGCATCCTGGTCCCACATAAAACATCTTGAGCAGATTTGTCTACCTCTTATCTGTAGTACTTCATGAGTCAAACAAGCTTTTCTGCAAACTAACCACACGAAACAAGAAACTTTTAAGGGGACTTTGGCTTTTCAGATTAGTTTCCAAGGCCAGTTCCTAATCTGCAGTTGGCCAGTATTTCTCCTCCAATAGCATGACTTCACAATGAACACATCCTTGCTGTGAATTTTCCACACTGGTCTGTCAGGTGCATTGGTAGTCCCATTGAAATCATTTATCACCATAAGCAAATCTACAACTCTTTGAACCTCCCAATCATTTAGGGCCCTTCTAAAGTTGAAATTCCAACCTTGTATGCTCCACATCTGAGCTATAGTGGCCCTAGTCTGTTCACTAAGGACTATTCTTGTAGTTCCTTGTTCGTTGATTTCTGTGACTATCTATTACTTGGTATAGTTTGCTTGTAGTATTTTGTGGTAGTATTATTACGTTCCTATATGTTGTTTTGTTACTATCGATTGTATATTGTATTTTCATTATGTCTTTTCCTGGAGTGTTTTCCCCTTGAGCCGAGTGTCTATCGGAAACAGTCTCTCTCCCTTACCTCTGAGGTAGAGGTAACGCCTGCGTACATTCTACCCTCCCCAGACCCCACTATGTGGGACTACACTGGTATGTTGTTGTTGTTGTAGTTGTAGTTGTTGTTGTTGCCTGCTTATATCAGGATTTTCTCTATTCTTTGATTTGTCATTAAAGTTAAATTATCCTATAGATATTTATTTAGCCAGCTTTTGTTATACCCATGTACAATGAAAAGCTCTTTTCCGCTATCTTTCCTTATTTATTGCCACTGTGGAAGTACTACTTTCAAGGAGATACTCATTTCATTTGTATCGTTGAGTTGATCTTTTAGCTACTCTGATTTTTCTTTTCAATAATGGCAGCGCCTGGCCAACTTACACACACTCAACTAGTCTACCAGGTTATTGCTACCTCCCACCAGCACAAATACTAGGTGACTCTACCCACCAAGACTTAAACACATAGAAAGAGTTAACCTAGTGCCAGCTCTCCTACAACTTGAACCTTAGTTCACTCAGGTTATTGGTCCAACCTTTTACCATTAGGCAACCATGTAGTAGTCAGAGCACTAGCTATTTAATTTATACTTCCTGTAATGTTGACATCATCAAGGTGAAATCTACAAATAACTCAATAGTCCTTACAAATAATTCTTGGATTAAATGCAATATCAATTAGGACTAGAAGTTTATGGATCTATACCGTTGCACAACGTATTTTATTAGAAAAACCACTCTCAATCAAGAATCAAGCTCTCTTTTATTGTTTTTCACAGGCGAGTGGACCCATCACCCTAATATCAGGACTTGCCTTTTTTGTTTTCCATTTTTGTGAAGTAGAGCATGAGATGAATGCCAATTCATCAAATATTACCAAGCCTAATTTTTTAGATACACTTAGCTCTATTCTTGAGCAACATTAAACAAATCAAGTTTTAAGGAAAAAAATAAAACCAAAAAGGAAATCAATAGTTCCACTAGTAAGAAACTTACATAATACATGGATGCACCTCTTTGTTTCCTCAAGCATCAACTTGAGCTTAGCTATCTAGCTCTCCATTCCTTGTTAATACTCAATAATTCCTTCACTTCTAAACACCATTGCTAATGTCATGGTGTTATCTTTCAACTCAACCAACCCCTCCTCTTACTATCTTCCTCTTTCTTCACTCTCTTGGATAGCTTCTTATGCAAAAAGCACTCAAACAAGTACCCCTTCTCATGGTCTTCCTCAAATCCTCCACAAGAACATTCATTGTAATAACTAGTTTCAACTTACCCTTCCACTTCATTTAGGTGACCAAAATTTGTCTTCCATGAATTTCTAGACACAACAACAGCATACCCAGTGTAATCCCATAAGTGGAGTAATGTGTGCGCAGACCTTACCTCTTCCTTAAAAAAGAAGTGTCTCCGATAAACCCCTAGACTAAGGAGCCTAAATTTGATTCTCTTCCTCTATCAATCTAACCCCGTAGACTTACAACCATCGTCCCCTCCATCCCTCGTGTGACTCATGATGCTCCATTGTGTGGACTCACGTACCCACTACCAACCACAATTTAGGCTCCTCAATCAAGTCATTTGTGGAGAAGAAACGTGGGTCATCTTAATGATTGTAAAGCAAAAGGGTGAGTTGAAATTAGTTATTCCAATGAATTTTCAAGAGGAGGATTTGAAGAAGACTGCGAAAAAGGGTACTAGTTTGAGTGTATTTTGCATAAGAAGCTATTCAAGAGAATGAAGAAAGAGAAGGATAGTGAGGAGAACTATTAACTGAGTTGAAAGGGAACAACATGACATTATGAATGGTGCTTAAAAGTGAGATGGTATTGTCGTTGATTGAACTCTATTGGATTCCACTTGTTGTTAGATCCTATAGCTGTTGAAGATATAAAAATGGGTCTCCTTATAAGATATCGGGCAATCCTCACCTCATGAGCAAGCTTTTGGGGTTGAGTTAGGCCAAAGGTCTATTTTATATCATGTTTTCAGAGCTCAAGTTCATCTCGAGTTCTTGGTTTACCTGATGCTGGCCCCTATGTCATTTTGTTAACACTCCAAATATCCAAGTCATGGGCATGCGGGGTCATTAGATCCCACATCGGTGGGAAATTTTAAAACGGGTCTCCTCATATGGTTTTGGGCAATCATAACTTCATAAGCTACTTTTTGGAGCTGAGTTAGGCCTAGAATTCATTTTCTTAATATTTTGTCTTAATTACTTCCGTAAAACTTGATTAGTTGCTCAAATATAGTTCTAAGCTTATTTAAAAGAATTAAAAGAAAGCACTAAGGACAAAAAAGTATCAAAAAAGTATCCTTCTCTAAATATTATTCTTAGCGGAATTCCCCAAATGTCTAATTCACAAATAATCAAGTTCTGATATTAGGGACATGAGTACACTCACCATTGAGTGAAAAAATTAAAGAAAGTCGTATACCTAACTAGAAACTACATTTTTAAATTAGTTAAAGGTCATTTAGTTTAGATACAAGTTATGCAACAATTAGCAATACAGGAATTATTATATAAGGATTACTTATGAAGGGTTCAGTAATATAAGGATTGTTTTGCATGGATTAGTAATGCAAGGATCGTAATGTGAATTATTTCTTGTTGAATATTTGGTTTGATTATCATATTAGTATATAGTGTATATATTTAAAATACTTTAGTAAAATAAAATGTTTGTTAAGTTTAGGAGGTTTAGTTTTGTCATTTCAGTTATTTAATCTAGGTATTATATAATGCAGCTATTCTTATTCCACAGTTTACCCCGCATAAAATATACATAGATTCCTCATTAATTTACTAGGGTAAAGCTAACCAAACATTGTATTAGCTATACTGGATTGTATCCCAAAATTAATCTCCTTAAAATGCAACCAAACAATGTACTATATTATGCTCATTTTCATAAACACATTAACTCCATTGACAGACAACCAAACGACACCCAATTTGTGTTGTCTAATTTCAAGACAATTAATACCAAAGTCTTAATAATATGGAGTGCTGGCTGTAAGAAAACAAAATTGGATAGTGGAGAAATTACAATACGATCCTGGAGGAGTTTGGCGCCCTCTGCGACAGCTTGACCGGCTTGTTGAACAACGGAATCGGCGTAGTTCTTGACAGTGCGGGTGAGGTTGTTCTTGTTCCCAACCTCCACGGCTTTGCTCATGGCTGATTTGAACCACGACATTTTTTCAGTTTTGAGCTCTGGTTATTCCAATTAGGGCTCTACAGAATATGACGTTACGGATGTCGATGGATAGCCAGAGAGAACAGAGACTAATGAAGCTAACTTTTTTCTGTTGCTGATATCCAATCTTATAGTGAAATGGAAAATTGGGAATGAAGATCGTGCTTGGTGTTGCTCTTCTCTGCACAGCTTTGGGATAGGAAAACTTGCTTTGCCTAGACTGGACTTGTACTTCTTCAGAGTCCACTATGCAAAATTCAATTTCTTCTGCAAATTACACTTCCACCACCTAAGTTCTTTTTATTATTATTTTCTTTCACTTAAATTTAGAAAAATACATGAGTTGCCCGACAGAATTTGGTGAATTAAAAAAAAGTGATATTGACTTGGTCAACTAAGATTACGACTTCATTTGTTTACATCTAATAGAGGTCTTAATCTTAACCATTCAAATATCAGTCATTAAGAGGTAGTTTAGTAGAGTGCATAAGAATAACAAAGAATATAATGTATTATTAATAATGCTTACGTTAGTAATGAAGGATTATTACCTGGACTGATTTCTCATAATCAGGAGTTGTGAAGAATAGAAATATATCTAAAAATGAGTTATTGGCTCAAAAAATTATTACTGATATCAATAAAAGACCCTTACCCCCTCCTTTATTCATCATTGTAGTAGAAGGGCTCACGGGGCCCTTAATCAATTATTTTATAATGCTGATTTTGTGGGCTATGGGATACCTAAGAGGAGTGACAACTTAAATTATCTTGCTTATGCAGATGATATTATTATTTTTGCTGCGGCTGAAAGGAAGCCATTATCACATACTATAGAGGTTGATGAACGCTTAACTATGTCTCTTTTTTCAGAGCATAGGTGATCGTTTGCAAAACAATACCCAACTTTAGAGTTTTGGATCGAATCAAAAGGATTGGAATATGAGATCACTCTCAATTGATTTCGCAATTCAAAAGAAGCTACACAATGAATTCTCAACACGCATAGATGTAAAATGGGGGGTTTTAGGAAAACTATAATCCTTCAATATCAAGTAACAAAATACGAAATCAACACAAATATGATCTACCAAGGTTGGAAAAGAGTAGGGTGTGTGCTTTATAATTGGGGTTTCAACTCAAACAGGCAAAGATTAATCGTAACCAAATCGATTGATACATGAATAGCGTTTGGTCTAGACTACATTCAATATTCTCTCTAACTATCAAACGTATATCCCTTAGATTCTCTCAAAATCCACGATCTTTACCAATAAAACACCAAACATTGCTCGAGTAGATAGACTATCCTTAGCTCATATCATTACATGAGAAATTACTCTGATTATCCCATTCGTGGCTCAAATCGATAGAGTAATTTTCACGTCTTCATTATTGAATCTTACCTAACTTCAATTTGTTTTCTCGAGCCAAAAACGGTGTTAGAGAGCTCAACCAGTGTTTGGAACCACTGATTTTTAGATTAAAACTTCAAGACAACAATAGATTTATGCCATACAATCAATTTTAGAACCAATTAATCAATACTCATTTGGGGTTTTACACTCCTATCTCGCACAGACACCCATAGCTAAGGATTTCGCTCCTCATAAAAGAAGAAATAGAGACAACACCCTGGTAAAAAATCTTCATTTCAAGCTAATTTGATTAACAAGATCTGAATCCAAGCTTAGAATGATGCAAATCTTAGGTTTCTTCCTCTATAAGAAAGGTTTTTAGCTACAATACTCAAAGTAGTATTCTATAAAGTTCCTCTTCTCTAATTCTCTATGTTTACTCTCCCTAAATGAGAAGAAGATAAAGGTACATAATTACACAAATTCTTATTCTATCCTTGGAACCTTCTAAAGGAAACACTTTATTATTTGAGTACGTTTTTGCCCTTTAGCTTCCTCTCTTTGACATCCACAGTTGTGCAGCACCAATTACATCGCCGCTTCTGAATTTAGTTTTTTCAGAAACACTTACAATGGGATTGGCGAAACGCCGGCCAGAAATTATACCACGCCTATGAATCGCCAGTGCTTAGACAATTTTGCTTCAGTCAAACCTGCATTTAGCCAGTGTGACGTCTATTGGCTCTTGTGGGACACCGATTTCTTCATCGATGTGCTTCAGCAATTTTGAACTCCAAATCCATCAAATTTGAATTTTCCAAGGAATGTTTGCATACACAAGAACTAGGGCCTAAAATCCACCCAATTAGCATAAAAAATATAACAATAATTCATGAATTTGAGTTCAATGAATTAGTAAAATACCAACTCATCAGAGGTGTTGAAGGATTATGAAGATGAGTCAGGATAGAAAATTAACAAGGAAATTAAAAGGTGGAATGTTTAGTAAGGTTGTACATGCCCATGTTCAAGTGGTAGAGGATGTCATTGGTCTAATGAGAGAGTTTCCCCCTAATGTATCTAGGGTGCACTATTGATCATGCAAGGAAGAGGAAAACTCATTTCTGTGAGTTGATGAGATATTATCGTTTGAAGTTGGTCAAAGCGAAATCTTATATCGAAACTCAATCAGTAAGGAAGCTTTCAACTCAACTTTGTGTTATAGGATTCTTATGACCTTAATTCATCTCCAAATCTCTTTTCACACTAAATAATAGACCTTAACACCTATGCACAATTAACAATCATTCGATATGACCCTATACACATATGAAGAATGGTTCGGATTTTAGCTAAGAGATTTTTGGGGTGTTACAGTATCTCCCTTTGGAATCATTCGTTAATGATGTCAAGTTGGACTAAAAAAGAAATGAGATACTCCTACTATCTTTGTGACTTCTGAACTTTCTCATTAATATAGATAGAACTGATTTATATTGAGAGTTTGAAACTCAACTAGAGAACTCTTGGCACGAACATTCACATAAGATTTCAAGGTTACGGGTCATGACATGAAGATTCTAAGAATAACAATAGGAATAAGGCTATCACCTCAAATGTTCTCATCAAAATTTCTCATAACTTTTTGGGGAAAGAATTATGGGCATGATTCGTGTGAGACATCTGAACATAAAGCACTAATAGAGTCTAAGTATCTGACTCAACTAACATGGGTTCATAAAGTAGGCTATCACCTCAAATGTTCTCATCAAAATTTCTCATAACCTTCTGGGAAAGAATTATGGGCATGATTCGTGTGAGACATCTGAACATAAAGCACTAATAGAGTCTAAGTAGCTGACTCATCTGACATGGGTTCATAAAGTATGAATGGTATAGATTTGAACTTGACATAAAACATGGATACCTTGGGCATGAAACAAGAATAGAACTATTATGCCTTAAGCGATATGACTGATAGCTTTTAAACTTAGTCACACTTCTCACTATGCTCCTCCTTGTGAACACTACACTTCATCAGCTACTACCTATAACTCCCACAAGGGTAAATATGTTTACCCCTACCAATGTTTGAGTCTAAATGCATTTTCTTGTCGCGTTTAAGCCTAACTCAGAGTCACAAAGTGCTATACATAATATGATTAAACTAATCCAAACCACAAGATTCATGTTCTTTACCTCTGTAGGGAATTTCATCCCAAGAGTACTACTCCTTACCATCGCATTCAACAAACCTTGAGTTCTAATCAAGAAGCACTTAATGCATCATGCATCCATTCAAATGTTATCAACACCACATTCAAGCCTAGTACTATAACCACTCAATGGACTTCTAGGTAATCAATTCTTCTAAGAATTTCCCGCCTTCTTATCATCTCTACCAACTGAAATTTCATGAATCACTAATAAGGACACACACCAGAGATTCTAATCTAGCTACTATAAATAACCGAGCCTTATTTTGATCTTCCTATACACTTACAACCTTACATATATGTAATAAACATACTACGTTCTTCACAATAAGGGTCATCTACCCTCTTATATAAACTAATACTAAGGTATTATCAATATTGATAGCAAAATTGAAAGAGAATCACTAGAAGGGCTTAGAGCAAAAAGATCATAAGCACGAATAGTTCAAGAAATTTGATCTAAGAATATGCATGCCGTAGAGTGATTTCACTAGTCATTAAGGGTATATCATGAGTTCATGGGACTGAGCGTACTATGAAAGGGTATATCATGAGTTCATAAGACTGAGTGTACTATGAAACATGAGTCCATATATATCATGATCCATATAACATGGGGCTGGAATTTCTCAATTTCATGAAGTAAGATTGAGATTGTTGTGCTAAATTCATTGCTTCATATTGTAGGACCTGAGCATAGTCATGAATATGCCTAAAGTGCATAAACATAGGTCATGGGCATAAAGTTGATATGCAAGACATAAGCAGAGTGTCAAAACAATTGAAATTTGAGGATTAAGCTAGAGTAGGAATGAAGTGCTATCACATCGTAGCTCTTTCTGGACACATCACCTTATCAATTCCACCTTAGGTCTAAAGCCGTCATTCTAAGTCTGTGGACCTATTTTGTATTCTCTAAACTATCCTACATTCACTTTACTCAGGGATACTAACAAAGAACATATAGAAAATTATAAGCTTAGAACCTCACACGACTATATACTATACTATCTTGGGTACACATCTCTCTTCCTAAGGCTTAAAGTACTCTTCTACATAAATATTTTGTCACAACTTACTACCTCGCATAGGGAGCACATATACTTTATACATACATATACTTTATAGTTACATCCACTCACCACCTAGACTTGATCTATACTAACACAATGACATACTCTAAGTCACCTTAACAAATAACTCTCTTTGTGATATTAACATAAGATCTATGCATACTCATTAATTCTTAGCCAACACATAAGGGAATATCACCTCATTACTAACTTACTGGGTGCATAACTATAACTAGTGGTGGCAAATGGACAGGTTGGGTCAAATTTGGGCGGATTAAAAATGGGTCAACATAAAATGGGTAATAATTCAACCTGTCCATGTTTTATATGGATAAAAATGGATTGGGTAACAAATGGGTTGGGTAAAATACAAGTCCAACCATATTTACCCATATTTTCATGAATAAATAGTACGCTACTTTAGAATTCAATTTGGAGAAAATATTTTAGTCTTTTGTAGATGAAAAATATTGAAAATACTTTATTTAGTTTTATTGTATCATAAAAGTATAAAAAAATCCTATAACTTTTCAATATAAAATAAATTTATGTAATAACAAAGGGAAAATATTTTTAATTTCAAAGTAAATGAATAATTGCATTTATGTGCTTAGTGCACTTTAAGCAATATCAATACTAATACATGATTTTCTTATTTTACACTATTATTTGTTATCCAATATAAAATTAAGTAAATAAAAAATATAATTATAATTAACAAAAGAAATGTACATTTAATAAATATATATAGGGCCAAAGATTTCATCTTTTCAAAATTGTAGAGAGGAATAATTAGTTTTACTGAAGAACATAAAAAGGAAGAGAAGTTGCAACATTTTTAGTGATATCATGAATTTAAGTGAATAAAGTTGAAAGTTTAACCCATTTGGCTAATCCATATTTTACCCATAGTTTACCCATATTTTACCCATGAAAACCCATATTTTTATGAGTTGAATATGGGTTTAAACTCATTTTTTACCCATGTAAAAAATCACTCATGCAACCCATTAAAATATGGACAAGTTATCAAAATATGGGCTAATTTTGTGAGCAGTAACTGCAACTACATACTTTACTCAGTTACTATCCTCACTCTTTTAACGTTGCTAAACTTCTGACTTCAAACTTCTTACTCTAGGCAATTCTATTACTAATGGCTCATAACGACACAAATCACACTATAACTGTTGCTCCCAATTGCACACGCAAGTGTACGTAGTCGCAGAAGTAATAAATGACTCTTTTAGAACCGGGTTGTCGTACCCAAGGGACTTATGATCAATGTATATCAATTCAATTAAATCTACAACTTAAAGAACGTATTAACGATATGGTTTTGAATACTACTACTAAGAACAATTTAAATAATAAACTAACTAACAAGGATAACTATAATTTCGGTGTTTTAATCAATTAAGGGAAAATTCCAGGGCTGCAGCATGCTTTGGGTTTCATGTATCACATCTTATGCAAAGAATCAATTTTAGTTATCACATTACTGATTTACAGGGTTGATTTTATGATCATGTTCTCTCGACCTCTAATCGCCTACTTCAACTAGCTGTCTAACTACATCGTTGAGCGGGGATAGACAGTCCTAATTGGCGAGCATTTATATTTCATCCTGTTTCGTAACCAAGTTAGGTGTTCGTCCAAGCGTCACTCCTAAAGACGAATCTAATCAAAGTTAGAACAAGCTTTTTACATTCTCTGGTCTATCTACCTCTTCATCTCTCGAGTCCAAGAATAGACAATAGATTTATTTCTATGGTGGCCTAGCATGAAATACTAAAACAAGAATGTAAAAGTAATGTATATGATAACTAATAATCAATTCAAAGCAATTCGATGTTCAACAATAGCACGTAGCTACAGTCCTAGAACAAGGGCGTTTAGCCACTCATAATATTCATAAACTCAAAAATAATAAGTTTTATAAAATTCAAACCTAAAGAAGAAGTAGAGAATTGAAACCAAAGATGAATTGTAATCCCTTGCTCTTGTACACCAAAAAATAGCTCACCCCTTACAAAATAACCCTAGGGTCCTATATATAGAGTTCCCAAAAATAATTTTCCTAATTTAGACCAAAATAGGAGTCCTATTTAAAATAATTTTTGCTGGAAATTTCGGACCAAGGCTGGCGTGGGGCGCCAGCATAGCCCCAAAGCACTGCTTCAGTAGTTTACTGCCTGGCGTAGGGCGCCAACAGTACGCCAAGACTTTCCTTCTGAAGTTTTGGGCCTGGCGTGGGGCGCCAACAGTATGCCAAGGCTGCCAGGCCCAATTCTTCTCTTCTTTCCATTTGCTCTTGCTTCCTTGCCTTGTATCCATGCTTCCCGCTTCGTGCTTTCTTCCATAGACTCCATTTTTCTTCAAGAACTCCTGCATAATCTTATCACATGTCTTAGTGTACAATCATTGCAAATTACTCAAAACATAACACATAGTTTAAAGATTAGTCTTTAACACAAGACTAATATGGGCAATATTTGACAAACCGGCATATAAATATGCCTAAGATCATCACCCCACACTTAAACTCTTGTTCGTCCTCGAACAAACTTTACTCTATCACCTTTTCATCACTACCTTTGAACTTAACTACCCACCTCAAAATCAACCAAGCATATTTAATCATGCTTTTGTAGTACACACTTTATGCAACATTCTTTATTTTAAACACTTTATGTTATCCTACCTATCAACAACATATAACCTCAATGAATGACTCTTGTTTTTCATAATTCCGAACTAATGCAATCATATAAGAACACACCAAATAACAATATACCCAAACATGCGTCATGGATGCCCTCACCAATTTTTGGTATAGCCTTCACTTCTACAAACCTTTCATTCGCACATTTATTTCAATACAAGGCCCTTTTTCCGAAATTTTTCACTCCCTCTCCAAAAGAAGTTCACACATATCATAGCATGCCATAAGTTTGCTCGTAGTGTACATCAATTTTCACAAAGTATTCATCATGGAATCAAGAAGACTTGCATTTGGTTGTAATGTTGGCTTAAGGTAAGGGAGGATACGTTTAGGATATAATTAGTGACTAGTCCTCCCTAATGCACATGTTTTATTTTAAGACATCCTTCCCTCACTAGACTCCTTCATGTTTCAAGTGTTGCCTCTTTTTTTCATTTAAGCACTTGTTTATTATTATTTATGATATTATTTTTTTTCACAATGTGTTCTCTTTTTTTTTTCTTTTTTCAAGTGCCTTTTCATTATGAGATCATGGGCCAATTAACCTCTTTTCTTTAACTTCACCACACCAACAAGCATTTTCACCCTCATTCACTTCTACCATTTCTTCCATAATCACCTCATAACATAGTGCATTAAGGATCAACTATTGGGATCAAAGACGTCATGGTATCAATAAAAGGGATTTGGTTCAATATGTAGTTCAATAAAAAAAATAGTGGCTAAGAAGGCTCAATGGGGCTAAACTAGGGATAATTCATTTGGAGGCATACAAAAGAGTCAGAATTGGCTATTCAAAGAATTGCCTCAATCACATTCCTTAAATCCTACAAGGTACTCATTTAAGCACACACGGGGCAAATTCTAGCTATCAATCAATGCATGAACTAAACAATCACGTTCCACACATGGCATCACAACACAAGTAAGGATACAATCACTATTCAACATGCTCATATAAGTCACATTACGGTGTTTCCACACAATTAAGCCCAATTTTATTAATTCAGAGTCAAAACAAAGAGCTTATGGTTGTTTAAAGGTTGCCAAGTTCTTTCAAGTTGCATACAAGTGAGACTACCCATGATGTCTGGCTAAATCTCAAGGCAAGGTGTCAAAGTACCAAAAGGTTGGTTTCTCACAAACTACTACTCCTAGTGACTAATTTTCCCTTTAGACGGTCGTCATCCATCCATCATTGGGAACTGTCACTCCTATGACTCTACGACTCAATCAAACTAAAACAAAAATACTAGTCCTAATCGGTTCAAAGGGACTATCCTCAGGAAAAATACCGAAAACAAAAATCGAGGAACCCACCTAAAAATACAAAAAGACTTGATAAAGCAGTAAAATATTTACAATGAAGTTCATCTCCCACCCCACACTTACAGATAGCACTGTCCCCAGTGCGCAAAGTAAAATAAAGTACAGAGTTAGAGAGACTGCCTCAGGCCTCTAGGCCTCATCGTCATCACCATCATGACCATCCGCCACAGATGTGGCACCATCAACTACCATAAAAGCCGTATCGGCTGCATCTCCCTCATCATCATCATCCTCATCGAGCTCCTCATCCACAGTGGCTTCATCGTCGTCTAGCGGCTCTTGAAAAGCCGAGCCCATCCGACACATATACATGGCACTATCCGCTAGTGGATAGCGCTCAGCCAACTTCTCCATCTCTTTGTCGGTGACCGGACGGCCTCCAATGCGAAGTTACAACTCCGTCATTCCAAACATCCGTGCCATCCAGCTATCATCTCTAGCCTGTCGGTCGGCAGTAGATATGGCAGGCACGTGGGACACATCCAAAGCTTTAGTACGTGACACATCAACAAGGCTACTCACTAGGTATGGGGCCCTCGCTTGGTCCATGTCAAGAGGTTCCTCCTCAATACCTTCGGCCCTCAGAAACAGAGTTATCAAACCACCATAACAAAAGCGCCACCTTTTATTATTCCGAAACTTCATCATATTTTGTCGAAGTACCGCCCCTACATTGATTGGCATTCCTTTCATGAGCATGTAAATTAGGACCACACAGTCCCTAGTCACCTCTGAAGTGTGCTTGCATGGTAGCAACACACTACTCACGATCTTGAGCCACACTTGGGCTTCTTGATTTAAATGTGCATAGTGGAGTGTGGCATGCCTCCCGGTGTCCTTGCTTCTCTCCCATCTCGCCGTGGAGTCAACCCCACACAATGTATGTCGAATCTCTATATACGGTGGAGTTTCTTTCAATTGATTATACGCAGCAGCATCACAATGAGGGGTCTCCAAAATGCATTAAGTATTCTTGAAGTAAATCGGACCGTCTTCCCACAGACTTCAACTGAATGACTATGCCTCATTTCCATTATCAAATTGGCATAAAATTCCCTCACAAGAGTAAGGTTACAATCTCCTTGATTAACAAATATGAACTGCAGCCCCAAATTATAAATAATTTCATGAATGCGGGGGAATTCGATTTGCAAACGTACCTCATGTTGACACCAAATTTTGTTATGATAGTTTTCAAAGTTAATATTTTTAAATATTTTATTTGTTAAATAGTTCAAAATACATGTTTTGCAATTACAATGCAATTTGTTGATAATTATCCTTATTTCTCAAAATATTAGGATTTTTATCGGTTAATCTTGTTTACATTATTTTTTTGTCACAACCGGTTTGAATATGTTCAAATATTTGTTCAATTTGGTTAAATCATTATTTTTGTTAAATCGCATTTCGTATATTCCATTAGTTATGTTCGCTATATTTTTTAATTTTCATTTTTATTCGTTACATTTGTTAATATTAATTTTGATATTTTGCACGGTCTAGAAATTCATTCAAATATAGATAAAATTTCATACACAAATATTTTATTTTCTAGTGGTTTTGACCCACGATTTTAAGATAATGGTATTGTACTATTGGTGGTTTTCAATTTTCAATTTTAGTAATAGCTTGGTCATTAAGTTAGGGTGGTGGATAAAATTTTAGGGGTAGTTTTCAGATTTTTAGTATTTGATAAATTCTTTTAGTGTTCATAATTTTCCGATGACAAGTTCACCGGAGTTTCACCAGAATCCGACGAATCCACCACCCAAAAGACCCCATTGTTCCATTTTTTCCTCTTTTTCCGACAACTCTCCTCCCCTCTTTTCCTTCTTCTCCAACCAGCCACCAACAGACCCAGAACCAGCCACCCAAACCAGACCTCAACTTCACCCTATTCACCTCCCAAACTCCGACCGGCGATACAACCACCAAAGCATCCTCCATTCTCTCTATTTCCCACCTCCAAACCCATTTTTTCTGACCAAAAACAACCCTCAAACCATCATTTTTCCTCACCTTCCAGACCACCTGAAACCCCAAATTCCGACAACCAGACGACCTTCGACCAAGACCCACCAAAACCCAACCAAAACAGCCACCCACCACCGAAAAACCAGCTCAAAACTCCGACCCAAACCCCCTAGAAATACCTTTCTCGACCTCTCCGGTGAATCACACACAACCTTCAAACAACCAGCGAGCTCTTTCTCCACCAGTGAAGCTCCAAAGCTTCAGAACCGAGCTCCAAAACAGCACCACCTCCGGTAAACAAGTAATCTACATTTTTATTTTTTCTTATTATAGCTATTTTGCTTCGTTATTTTTTTGGATCTGGCCGGAGGAGTTCAAACTCTGGCCAGTGTTAGTTTTATTTTTCATATTTTTCGGTAAAGTTTGTTTTCTCTGACCAGCTATGTTGAATTTTTTGCACCGTGTTGATTCAACATTTTTTTTTTGTTATTTCACATTTTGTGGCTTCTGTTATACATGTTGTTATGCCTTATTTCTATTTACGATTGCCATATTTAATATTGATTTATTACCATTGAGTTGTGCATTTTTATTATTTATTTATTAAAATTTTCTAGTGACTCTCATGTTAGGTTTATTGTGTTTTTGTTCCATTTTGTTTGCTCCAGTTATTAATGTCATTGTTTGGTTATGTTGTTAATTGTTTTTTTTTATTAGTTTTACCATTTATATTTCTTCTAAAATTTTCCAGTAGCTTAAGTTATTATTATTTAGTTGTCATTATCATTTGGGTGTTGCATCTTAATTTAATTGTCTTTTGTTTATTTTATACGATTTTGTGTTGACAAATAGTTAAAATTGGCCAATGAAAAAACCTCTCCGTCGGTTTTGGAGGCCTCCCCAATGTTAAAATATGGAAATTTAGTTGTATTATACGTTATATATTGTATGTTAAAATGGGCCGATGAAGAAATTACTGTCGATTTCCAAGGCCTTCCATGTTAATAAGACGAACTTTTATTTTTAAGTTATTGTTTCATTCATTTATTTTTATTCGTATTACTAAAACTTTTACTAAGTGTCTTTACAGGTACACCCGGAGTCGCTTCCCATTGAAGCTATTCCAATGGAGTTCAAATTATATTTTTTATTCGTTATTGTTTATTTTATTGACGTTAGGCAAAACTTAGGCCGTTTCTCATATTATTGTTTTACTTCATTATTTGTTTATATTTCATGTTTATTATACTTGTATATTGTGTTATCTCCTCCTCAATTTGAAAAAAATGAATTCCGTAGGGACCCACAGTTGTGGATTCTGAATGATGCCTAATACCTTCCCTTCAGAATAACTTGAATCCTTACCTAGAATCTATTGGTTTCGTAGACATTTTTTATTAATCTGTTTCCTAGTTTTCCTAAAATTAGGTGGCGACTCCCTTTAAACCCCTTTCCCTTTTAAACTCCTTTTTCCATTTTACATTTTTTTTATTCTTTAAAATTGATTATTTTTTGAGTCACCGCGGCGTTTCTCCTTTTTAGGGATGTCAACAGATTGGCGAGACTCCGCTGGGGATATAGAGGTTCTAACCATCATGGGTTCATTTTTTCAAATTGAGGAGACTATTCTTTTATTATTTTATTCGTTATATCTTGTATATTTTGTTGATTATTTGTATGTTGTATTTATTATTTATTCATTATTTGTTTAATTATATATGCATTGCTATTGCATTCATGACAGATTTCCGCCAAATGGCATCAATCTTGTATATTAAAGAACGCTTTTGTGATTCCGCAACCGGTCTTTTTTATATGTTACCCTTTTTGGAATGCATGACAATTTATTGGTTCGTCATGCGTCCAATGGTTGTCACAATTCCAACTCAAGCTGTCCGCTTGAGACCTAGTCTCAAATAAAGCCCACTCTTGGTCACCTAGTTTTAGAAAATTCATAATCTTAATCTAATTCCCATTTAAGTCGTATGTGGTTGGAACTACGTTTGACCTGATTCCTGCTTCAATGGGATACGTAGGCACCACAATGGCTCGGTCATGTTCCCCGTAAGCTTTCTCATGTTTTAAAATGGAAACTGGGGCACATTTTTTGAGGAGGTCTCCAAAAATTTTACGAAGGAGACAGTTGCTACAAGATTGAATACCGGAGGTTGCTAAAGTTGAAACAGGGGCAAAATATTTAAGGAAAGCCCTAAAAATTTCATCAAGGTTGTACTCAGACTCCAGATTTATGAGGCATCACTCCAAGTTGGTTTATGCCTTTGTATTAATTTTTGTACATAATGTCATAGTCATAGCATATCTCAAAATTTTATGTCTTACATTCCATTGAAAAAAAAAAGATTTTTTGTTAAGTTTGGGTGATCCGCCCTTCAATGTGACTCGTTGATTTTTTTTATTTTTATTTTAATTTTTGTTACTTGTTTTCTAAATAATAAAAAATATTTTTGATAAATTTGGGTCGTCCGCCCTTCAATGTGACTCATTGATTTTTCATTCTGGTTATTTTATCTTTCAAAAAAAAAATCTTTATTAATTTGGGTTGTCCGCCCTTCAAAGTGATTCATTGGTTTCTCATTTTTGTTATTTTTCTTTCAAAAACTACATTTTATACCATATTCGAACGAACTATGCAAACCTGATTCTCTAATGAGATACGTAGGTAGCCCTTCTAGAGTTCGGTATTCTTTATTCAATTTTTTTTTTATTCTTTTTAAATGTTTATATTTTTGAAATTATTTTTTGACTTGGTTGGTGCCAACACAGTTAAAGTGTGCATATGAAAAATAATTGGTACGATGGAGGATTGACTTCTTGTTAATTAAACTATAGATTCTTTTGGTACCTCTCATTCATACTTTTGTTACGTTTGAAAATGTTCTCTTGCATGCATTCAAGATAAGAACAAAACCATATTCATTATTTCATGTGCATTGTGTGGTGAGCTTTTTGATTAAATTCAATTGTGTTGTGTTGTTGATCTAGAACTTGGCTTGAATGTTGTTGAGGCGAAATCCTGAGTAACGTTTGATTTGAAAAATGATTGTAGGTCTTCTTTGACCCGTTTGAGCCTTTCAAAGCCTACCAAATGACATCAATCCTTAGTGTGACCCCACTTTGAGCGTTGAGCCTTTTCTTTGGACAACCGTACTTTAGCCTATATCCTTTATGAGTGCTTATACGCACTATCCCTCTTTTGGCCTTACTTTCTTGAGTGCACTGAAGATGTGCAAGTTACAAAAGAAGATTCAAAGTTCAAATTTGTCAAAGACAAAGTTATGAAAGTCGAGAATACAAAAATGACTTCAAAAGAAAGAAGAAAGAGTTGAAAATTCCCCACAAGTTCAAGCAAGCAAAATTTCAACAAAAGAAAAGAACACTCCAAACAAATAGGAGAAAGTTCAAAAGATGATGAGAAGGGGAAAAGCTCAGACAAGCAAAGCTTTAAAAGAAGTCAAAAAGTGCAAAGAGAGGAACAATAAAGAGAATCAAACGCTAAAAGCGTAACAAACGTTGAAAGCACAAATTCAGTGCCATGCTCAAGAAAGGATTAAGTCACTTTTTCCCCAAATGAATATCCTACCCGTCTCTAAGCCTACATTACAAGCCAATAACAAGCCCTACATGATTTCATTTCAAATGTTCTCACATTAGTGGAGATTTACATGAAGGCCAAGCCTATGGTATCACAATTGCATACCTTGAATATTTTTCTGAGTGTGAGTGAATTTTGCAAAATGTCCTCAAATCGATACATTTTAAATGTGTGAAAATTGAGATTTGTTTGTGGTGAGGGCACTTGAAACATGATGTTAGGTCTAGTTCAAAACCTTTGATTGAAGCAAGATGAACAAATTTTGTCGTTACTTGAGTACATTTGAGGTACCGCTTGAATCAATTGGAATTACCTCGAAGTCAATCTCAGTTGAAAGAGAAAGAATTGTGAGAAATTTTGTACAATACTAGTTGTTGATGCTAACTAAGTTCAAATATGTTTCATTGTTCAAAAAAATAAAAATGGGTTGACACCCACTTTTCAATATTGTCCAGATCAACTTTGTGGACCGTTTCATTGTTGAAATTGTATTTTTGGGTCGTCATACCCCTCAAATGGCATCATTTTAAATTTAGGTCGTCATACCTTTCAAAATGACATCTTTTAAAAATTTATCTCAAATAAAATGATGCTTTTTAAAATTGGTTTGTCATGCCGTTCAAAATGACACTTTTTATTTTGTTATTCCTTTCAAATTGACATTTCTTATACTCATGATATGATTATGTTCTAAATGTTGCCGGGGTTTATCACCTTGATCACTGTTCATATGAGGTCATATTTGCATAGCTTATGTTGCTTTTATGTTACATTTGTTACTAACATTGTTATTGCAGATTTTGTGGTACACCATTCATATTAAGTTCAAGATTGGGTTGTCATCTCCCTCCAAGTGACATTTTAAGTTCAAATTGGGTCGTCCGCCTTTCAAAGAGACACGTTGGGTTGTCACCTCCTTTCAAGTGACATATTACGTTCAAGATTGAGTTGTCATCTCCCTCCAAATGACATGTTAAGTTCAAATTGGGTCGTCCGCCTTTCAAAGAGACACGTTGGGTTGTCACATCCCTTCAAGTGACATATTAAGTTCAAGATTGGGTTGTCATCTCCCTCCAAATGACATATTAAGTTCAAATTGGGTGGTTTGCCTTTCAATAGACACGTTGGGTTGTCACCTCGTTCAAAGTGACATGTTAAATTCAAAATGGGTCGCCTGCCTTTCCATAGACACGTTGGGTTGTGACCTTCCCTTAAGTGACATATTAAATTCAACTTGGGTCGTCTCCCTTTCAAAAGACACATTGGGTCGTCACCTCCCTCTAAGTGGCATGTTATATTCAAATTGGGTCGTCTGTCTTTCAATAGACACGTTGGGTTGTCACCTCGTTCAAAGTGACATGTTATATTCAAATTGGGTCGTCTGCCTTTCAATAGACACGTTGGGTTGTCATATCCCTTCAAGTGACACGTTATATTCAAATTGGGTCATCCGCCTTTCAAAGAGACACATTGAGTTGTCACCTCGTTCAAAGTGACATGTTATATTCAAGTTGGGTTGTCACCTCGTTCAAAGTGACATGTTATATTCAAATTGGATCGTCCGCCTTTCAAAGAGACACGTTGGGTTGTCATCTCGTTTAAAGTGACATGTTATATTCAAGTTGGGTTGTCACATCCCTTCAAGATACATATTACATTCAAATTGGGCCGTCTGCCTTTCAATAGACACGTTGAGTTGTCACATCCCTTCAAGTGACATATTAAGTTCAAGATTAGGTTGTCATCTCCCTTCAAATGACATGCTAAGTTTAAATTAGGCCGTCCACCTTGCAAATAGACACGTTGGGTTGTCATCTCCCTTCAACTGACATATTAAGTTCAAGATTGGGTTGTCATCTCCCTTCAAATGACATGTTAAGTTCACATTGGGTTGTCACCTCCCTTCAAGTGACATGCTAAGTTCTAATCGAACTGTCCGCCTTTCAAAGAGACATGTTGGGTTGTCATCTCCCTCTAAGTGACACGTTAAGTTTAAGTTGGATCGTCTGCCTTTCAAGAGACAAGTTAAGCCGTCATCTCCAAAGTGACATGTTATTCGCACCGTCCTCCTTTCAAAGAGGTACACTACCTTCATTATGCAATCTTGGAAGTAACATCGAAGGTATGTGAATGTTTGATCAATCCTTGCCTTTTGATTATTATTTTCAGCCCCGTTGACGGACGTAGAGTATTGTTCAAAAGCTCTACTAATGTCTCATATTGTTTTGTTCAAAATTTATCAAACCAAATTTGGGTTCGTCAACTTTGTTTGACCAGGATCTCTTTCATCGATCCTAATCAAACAAAGGGGCAAGTTGTTGACACCAAATTTCGTTCTGATAGTTTTCAAAGTTAATATTTTTAAATATTTTATTTGTTAAATAGTTCAAAATACATGTTTTGCAATTACAATGCAATTTGTTGATAATTATCCTTATTTCTCAAAATATTAGGATTTTTATCGGTTAATCTTGTTTACATTATTTTTTGTCACAACCGGTTTGAATATGTTCAAATATTTGTTCAATTTGGTTAAATCATTATTTTTGTTAAATCGCATTTCTTATATTCCATTAGTTACGTTCGTTATATTTTTTAATATTCATTTTTATTCGTTACATTTGTTAATATTAATTTTGATATTTTGCACGGTCTAGAAATTCATTCAAATATGGATAAAATTTCATACACAAATATTTTAATATCCAGTGGTTTTGGCCCACGGTTTTAAGATAATGGTATTGTACTATTGGTGGTTTTCAATTTTCAATATTAGTAATAGCTTGGTCATTAAGTTAGGGTGGTGGATAAAATTTTAGGGGTAATTTTTAGATTTTTAGTATTTGATAAATTCTTTTAGTGTTCATAATTTTTCGATGACAAGTTCACCGGAGTTTCGCCGGAATCCGACGAATCCACCACCCAAAAGACCCCATTGTTCCATTTTTTCCTCTTTTTCCGACAACTCTCCTCCCCTCTTTTCCTTCTTCTCCAACCAGCCACCAACAGACCCAGAACCAGCCACCCAAACCAGACCTCAACTTCACCCTATTCACCTCCCAAACTCCGACCGGCGATACAACCACCAAAGCATCCTCCATTCTCTCTATTTCCCACCTCCAAACCCATTTTTTCTGACCAAAAACAACCCTCAAACCATCATTTTTCCTCACCTTCCAGACCACCTGAAACCCCAAATTCCGACAACCAGACGACCTTCCGAACAAGACCTACCAAAACCCAACCAAAACAGCCACTCACCACCGGAAAACTAGCTCAAAACTCCGACCCAAACCCCCTAGAAATACCTTTCTCGACCTCTCCGGTGAATCACACACAACCTTCAAACAACCATCGAGCTCTTTCTTCACCAATGAAGCTCCAAAGCTTCAGAACCGAGCTCCAAAACATTACCACCTCCGGTAAACAAGTAATCTACATTTTTATTTTTTCTTATTATAGCTATTTTGCTTCGTTATTTTTTTGGATCTGGCCGGAGGGGTTCAAACTCTGCCAATGTTAGTTTTATTTTTCATATTTTTCGGTAAAGTTTGTTTTCTCTGACCAGCTATGTTGAATTTTTTGCACCGTGTTGATTCACCATTTCTTTTTTGTTATTTCACATTCTGTGGCTTCTGTTCTACATGTTGTTATGCCTCATTTCTATTTACGATTGCCATATTTATTATTGATTTATTACCATTGAGTTGTGCATTTTTATTATTTATTTATTAAAATTTTCTAGTGACTCTCATGTTAGGTTTATTGTGTTTTTGTTCCATTTTGTTTGCTCCAGTTATTAATGTCATTGTTTGGTTATGTTGTTAATTGTTTTTTTTTTATTAGTTTTACCATTTATATTTCTTGTAAAAATTTCCAGTAGCTTAAGTTATTATTATTTAGTTGTCATTATCATTTGGGTGTTGCATCTTAATTTTATTGTCTTTTGTTTATTTTATACGATTTTGTGTTGACAATTTAGTTAGAATTGGCCAATGAAAAAACCTCTCCGTCGGTTTTGGAGGCCTTCCCAATGCTAAAAGATGGAAATTTAGTTGTATTATACGTTATATATTGTATGTTAAAATGGGCCGATGAAGAAATTACTGTCGATTTCCAAGGCCTTCCATGTTAATAAGACGAACTTTTATTTTTAAGTTATTGTTTCATTCATTTATTTTTATTCGTATTACTAAGTGTCTTTACAGGTACACCCCGTAGTCGCTTCCCATTGAAGCTATTCCAATGGAGTTCAAATTATATTTTTTATTCGTTATTGTTTATTTTATTGACATTAGGCAAAACTTAGGCCGTTTCTCATATTATTGTTTTACTTCATTATTTGTTTATATTTCATGTTTATTATACTTGTATATTGTGTTATCTCCTCCTCAATTTGAAAAAAAATGAATTCCGTCGGGATCCACAGTTGTGGATTCTGAAGGATGCCTAATACCTTACCTTCGGAATAACTTGAATCCTTACATAGAATTTATTGGTTTCATAGACAGTTTTTATTAATTGGTTTCCTAGTTTTCCTAAAATTAGGTGGCGACTCTCTTTATACCCCTTTCCCTTTTAAACTCCTTTTTCCTTTTATTTCTTTTAAATTCTTTGAAAATTGAATTATTTTTTGAGTCACCGCGACGTTGCGCCTTCACAGGATGTCAACACCTTATTCACGTGTTCATCTCCAAGGTATTTCGCTTCTTTTTGGATCTCAAACCAATCCACACCATGATGCTCCATCGCTTGCTTACCAAATTTCTTTGGCGAAAATTGTAGACTAGTTGTTCCGGCGGTGTTTCCCTTCCTAGCACGCTTTCTTCCCGATCCAACTTCCAAATTCTTACCTTTGGGTGCCATAAGAACTAGAATAGATCAAGAAAAAGAAAGAAAGAAAAAAATTTGGGGTATGGGTAGGGGTGTCGGGTTAGGGCAGTGGGGGGTTAGGGGTTTTGGTTTGTGAAATTTCTTGAAGGTTTATGTGTTTTGGGGGTTTTGGATGGTTGAATATTGTTTGGAAGAGGCTTTGGTGGAAGATTAATGGTGGATTTGGGATTTTTGGGGAAGAAAGTGTTTGAGAAGAAGAGAAAAATTTGTGAGAAGAGGAGAGAATTTGGAGGGGTTGGTCGGGTATGAGGAATTTTAGACAGAGGAAGTGAGTTAGAATTGAAGTGGGTTTAGGTGTTAAAGAGGAAAATTAGAGGATTTGGTTCGGGTTTTCGGGGGATGGGTCAGGTATGGCAACCAATTGAAAAAATAAAAAAATAAAAAATTTCCGTCGAGGGAAGCTGGCGCGGGGCGCCTGTGTTGCGCCTGGAAAACTACCTAGCAGTTTTGCTATTGGCGCTGGGCGCTGACAGTGCGCCTAATCTGTAGGCCGGTTGGCGTAGCGGGCCACTAAGGCACCTGGGACGACGTTAAGAAGTTCGGGCATGGGTGTGGGGTGCCCGTGTTGTGCCAGACCTGACAGACCTGCAACTTCTTGACATAGCGCGCCATTGTGGCGCCATACGAGGGTTTCAGCAGTTTCGCGTGTGGCGTGGGGCGCTGCCAGTGCTCCCCAATCAGCGTTCAATAGTTCATGCCCTAGCGTGGTGCGCCAACTGTGCGCCTGCCTGTCAGGGTCCATTTTTTCTTTGATTTTGTTCAGTTTTTTTTATTTTTTATATATACCTGCATCAAGAAGACCCAATATTAGAAAAATGGTGGGTTGCCTCCCACCCAGCCCCTTAGTTTTGGTCGTGGCGCGACGCATCTTTTTCTATTTTTCTCATTTATAGCTCCTAAGTATTACAATTGCATTAAAAATCAACTAAAGTCCTACCAAACTAAAAAATGCAACTAAAACCTAGAAAAATTAAACTAACTAAAAATTTAAAAATCAACTAAAGCAAGAATTAACTAGTTATTATAAGTTGGCACGGGTTGCCTCCCGTGGAGCACCTGGTTTAACGTCGTGGCTCGACCCAGCTTGGATCATTCATCATTTAGCTCAAGAGCTTCACAATCTTGATCCGTATCTTCTCCAAAGTAATGCTTGACCCTTTGTCCGTTCATCATGAACGACATGCCATTTTTGCCTTTAAGCTCCACCGCTCCATGTTGAGTCATCCTCACCACGTCAAAGGGTCCACTCCATTTCGATCTTAGTTTTCCAAGGAACAACCTAAGTCTAGAGTTAAAGAGTAATACCTTTTGCCCCGGAGTGAAAGTGCGAGGGATTATGTGCTTATCATGCCATCTCTTGGTCTTCTATTTGTAAATTTTTGCATTCTCATAAGCATGGAGCCTAAATTTCTCAAGTTCAAGCAATTGACCAATTCTCTTCCTACCGGCTAGCTCAGGATCAATATTCAACTTCTTTATAGCTCAATATGCTTGGTGCTCTAGCTCTGCCGGAAGATGACATGCTTTGTCGAACACCATGTG
This sequence comes from Solanum appendiculatum, assembly GCA_018342035.1. NCBI lineage: Eukaryota > Viridiplantae > Streptophyta > Magnoliopsida > Solanales > Solanaceae > Solanum > Solanum appendiculatum. The sequence goes on from JAGDQO010000370.1 coordinate 387,630, forward strand.
ATAGGGAGAAGTCCATATAGGTGTTTTGTATGCAGTCCTATATGCCCATAATGCATCATCAAGCTTCTCAGACCAATCTTTGCGCTACACATTCACCATTTTCTGTAGTATCTGCTTCATCTCCCGATTCAAAACTTCAACTTGACCACTAGTTTGTGGATGATAAGCTGCAGCTTTTTTATGCCGTATACCATACTTAGCAAGAAGATTCTGCACAAGATGGTTAATGAAGTGCTTACCCCCATCACTTATGATTGCCCTTGGAGTGGCATACCGCGTGAAAATGTGCTTCTTAATGAATTTGATCACCACTCTTGAGTCATTCGTGGGAAGAGCTACAGCCTCAACCCATTTAGACACATAATCAATGGCCAGAAGAATATATTGGTTTCCACTCGATGGTGGGAAGGGACCCATGAAGTCAATACCCCACACATCAAAGATTTTCACCTCAAGAATATTATTTTAGGGCATTTCATGTCTTCTCGATATCGTGCCCAACCTTTGACACTTATCACACCCCTTCACATAAGCTATGGAATCTTTAAAAAGAGAGGGTCAAAAGAAGCCGGATTGCAATACCTTGTGAGCCGTACACTCTTCTCCATGGTGCCCTCCATAAGGACTTGCATGACAACTCTGAAGCACTTGCTTGACCTCATTCTCCGGAATGCATCGCCTCACCACTTGGTCCACTCCTTGTTTGAACAAGAATGGCTCACCCCATATATAGAATTTAGCATCATGCATCGGCTTCTTTCTTTGTTGGGTTGTTGCGCCAGGTGGAAACACTCCACTCACCAAGAAATTTATAATGTCCGCATACCAAGGCACTTGGGAGATATCCAGAGCCATCAACTGCTCATCCAAACACTCTTCGCGTATTTGTTCCCCTTCATGCACATGCGAAAAATCTTCTAACCTTGACAGATTATCAACCATCTGATTTTCAGTACCCTTCCGGTCTTTGATCTCAAGCTCGAACTCTTGAAGAAGCAATATCCACCGAATTAGTCTCGGTTTAGCATCCTTCTTTTTGAATAGGTACTTAATAGCTGCATGGTCAGTATAAACAATATCTTTGGTGCCTACCAAATATGATCTAAACTTGTCGAAGGAGAACACTAGAGCAAGCATCTCCTTCTCAGTCACTGTGTAATTAGCTTGAGCAGTATCAAGGGTCTTGCTCTCATAATACTGGAACACTTTACCTTGTCTCTGTCCCAATACTGCACCCACTGCTACATCGCTCGCATTACACATGAGTTCAAATGGAAGCTCCCAATTAGGAGCAATCAAGATAGGAGCTTCTATTAAGTTCCGCTTCAGCTCCACAAACGCCTTTAAGATACTTTCATTGAACTCGAATTTCACCTTCTTTTCCATAAGACTGCACATGGGTCTAGCAATCTTGGAAAAATCCTTGATGAATCTCCGGTAAAAACCCGCATGCTCAAGGAAACTTCTTACCTCTTTTATAGAAATAGGAGGGGGTAATTTTTCAATAACTTCCACCTTCGCTCTATCTACTTCGAGTCCCTGCTTAGACACTTTATGACCAAAAACTATGCCTTCTCGGACCAAGAAGTGACACTTTTCCCAATTAAGCACTAGATTAGTTTCTTCACAACGAGCAAGTACTCTATCAAAGTTTTTAAGACATACCTCAAAAGACTTCCAAAAGACGGAGAAGTCATCCATGAATACTTCTACAATGTCCTCCACCATATCATGGAAAATGGCCATCATGCACCTCTGGAATGTGGCAGGAGCATTGCAAAGCCCAAACGGCATGCGCTTGGACGCATACGTGCCATAGGGACATGTGAAAGTAGTCTTCTCTTGACCCTCAGGTGCGATCAAAATCTGATTATATCTAGAATACCCATCCAAGAAGCAATAATACTCCTGCCTTTCTAAACGGTTAAGCATTTGATCAATAAAATGGACAGGGTAGTGATCCTTCCTTGTGGCATCATTCAACTTTTGGTAATCCATGCATATTCTCCATCCGGTGACAGTTCTTGTTGGGATCAACTCATTATTGTCATTCTTCACTACTCTCATCCCTCTTTTTTTTGGTACACACTGCACCGGACTTACCCATTTGCTATCAGAAATAGGATACACAATCCCTGCATCTGACCATTTAATCACTTCTTTCTTCACAACCTCCTTCATCAAAGGATTTAGCCGGCGTTGGTGTTGTGCACTTGGTTTATGGTCTTCCTCCATATAGATTCGGTGCATGCACAATGCCGGACTAATTCCATGAATATGCGACATTTACCAACCTATTGCTTTCTTCCTTTTCTTCAATATCTCCAAAGCCGCATCAACCTGTGCTTCAGACAATTCTGCAGAAAGTATAATCGGTAAAGTTACATTAGCGCCAAGATATGCATACCTCAAGTGTGACGGAAGAGATTTTAACTCCAGCTTTGGTTCTTCTTCTATTGAGGGTTTGGGAAGAGGACCCAACACTCGATCTAATGGTTCCACTACACCATTTCGTGAACCAACTAGCGCTACATTAAGACAAGTAGCCAGTTCTTGCGCTTCTGCATCTCCATCTATGTCATGCCCCACCAAAAATCTTTCCAAGGGATCCTTAGGAGTTATGCAATGCGATTCTATGGCAAGGTCTCCTACTGTAATGGCAGAGAACTCTTTATAGACAGAAGGCAACTTCAAGGCGCGATAGACATCAAACACCTCCACCTTATCATGAGCTCTCATAGTCAACTGCCCCGCTGCTACATCTATCATTGCTCACCCCGTAGCTAGGAATGGTCATCCCAAAATAAATGGAACTTCAGGGTCGGGCTCAAAATTGAGGACAACAAAGTCCACAGGAAAGATCAGCGACCCAACTTGCGCAAAGACATCTTCTACTACTCCTTTCGGCCTCCCCACCGACCTATCGGCCAATTGAAGGATGATTGAGGTTGGTTTTGGACTACCCAACCCAAGTTTATTGTATAAAGATGCCGGCATGAGGTTTATACTAGCACCCAAATCACACAAACCTCGAGCATGAACCCTTTGGCCAATGGTGATTTGGACCGTGAAGCTACTCGGATCTTTCAACTTTTTGGGTAGTTTATTCTGAATTCTTGAACTACACTCCTCCGTGAGCGCCACTGTTTCATACTCCATCAATCTCCTCTTATTCGCCATTATCTCCTTCACATACTTGGCGTAATTAGGAATTCCCTACAAAATATCAACCAAAGACAGATTAATGTGAACTTGTTTAAGGAGAGACAAAAACTTACCAAAGCATTCATCCTCATTTTGCTTTTTGAACTTTTGTGGAAAAGGAGGGGTTGGTTTTATTTGAGGAACAACCCTCTCAACATTCGCAGCTTGAATCACTTCTTCGGGTTTCTTTTCTTCTCTCACCACTTCAGAACTTCTCTTCTTTGGAGCTAGTTCCTGCCGTTCTAATCCACTTCTTGTGCTCACTGCATTCAGTTGCCTTGGGTTAGGATTCGTGTCACCCGAAAGACCTCCAGGAGGACGCACATTGACTGCATTAGCCAATTGTGTGAACTGCCTTTCCAGATTTTTCTGCACTAACTGGGTGCTTCTCAACTCTTCTCCCAACTTCCTATAGTGTTCTTCATTTTTGTTGTTGATTTCTGTACTTAGCTTTTGGAATAGCTCCTCATTAGTCATGCCCCTTGCTTCGCACCTTGATTATTTGGCTGTTGAAATTGCTGTCCATTACCTTGTGGTCGGTATCGGTTCTGCCCTTGAGCCTGATTTTGGTGTTGATTCTGATTTCCACCCCATGAGAAGTTGGGGTGGTTCCTCCAACTTGAGTTATACGTGTTCCCATAATTCTGCGACCTCCACCTCTTTGGGCGTTCCCCAGATAGTTCACAGAGTCTAGGTTTTCACCGTTAAAATCAGACACATGGTCTCCACTTCCGCAAACTTTACACCATCCGTGCGGTTGGTGTATAGTATTTACTTGTGCTTGTTGCTGCCCGACTGATAACTTCTTGAGCTGCGTGGTGAAGTTAGTTGCGAGCGCATCCAATTTTGCATTTAGTTCAGTTAATTGATCCACTTCCAAAACACCTGTAGCCTTTGGTGCTGTGCTCCTTTGCGTATCACCATTCCAATCCGGGTTGCTTTCAGACATTTTGTCCAAGAGCTCAACTAACTCATCATAGGTCTTCTCAAGAGCTTGCCCACCTGCTGCAGTATTCAATAGCACCCTAGCATTATATTCAGTGCCTTTAATAAAGGTATGAGCTAGTACCTCATTTGCCTGATAGTGATGTGGACACGCAAACAACATTTGTTTAAATCTATCCCAGGCTTGGTACATGTTCTCTCCGCTTCTCTACTTGAAACTCAATATTTCACTTCTCAGTTTTGCAGTTCTACCTGAGGGGAAGAGTTGATTAAGGAACTTCTTTGCTAACTGATCCCATATGGTGATAGAGTTGGGAGGCTCAGAGTCTAGCCATCGCCTCACTTCTCCCAAAAGTGAAAATGGGAACAAGGTCAATCGAACATAATCAGTTGATACCTCATGTGGAATATAAGTGTTGGGTATCTCCAGAAAACCTCTGAGGTGCACTTGGGGATCTTCATGGGGTAGACCAGTGAATTGCCCATTAGTACGGAGGAGATGCACCATGGATTGTTTCCACTCAAATCTTCCACCCGGTGGTGGTTTTCGTATGCTCGAGGTCATACTAGTGGTGAGTGGGACTGCCACGTCACGAACTGGCCTCGGAGCTATCACTGCAGGTATCTCCATGTGTTCTCTTTCCACGTGTTCTCCATGATCGTCAATCGGGTTTTCATCCCAGTTTTCTGGGAGATCTAGTCCTAATTCCCGCTATCGTCCGAGATTAGCCAACTTTCTTCGTTGTCGAAGGGCTCATTCAGGTTCGTCGTCTGGTTCAACAAGATCACCATTGCTAGCCATACTTTAGATCCTAATTGCCTTCAATACAGAACAACTAAGATCAAGTTATTAGCACTTCGAACAATAACTAGTAGACTTAACGAAATTAAATATAAATTAATTTCTAAGTCCCCGGCAGCGGCTCCAAAAACTTGTTGCTCCCAATTGCACACGCAAGTGTACGTGGTCGCAGAAGTAATAAATGACTCTTTTAAATCTGGGTTGTCATACCCAAGGGACTTATGATCAATGTATATCAATTCAATTAAATCTACAACTTAAAGAACGTATTAACGATATGGTTTTGAATACTACTACTAAGAACAATTTAAATAATAAACTAACTAACAAGGATAACTATAATTTTGGTGTTTTAATCAATTAAGGGAAAATTCCAGGGCTGCAGCATGCTTTGGGTTTCATGTATCACATCTTATGCAAAGAATCAATTTTAGTTATCACATTACTGATTTACATGGTTGATTTTATGATCGTGATCTCTCGACCTCTAATCGCCTACTTCAACTAGCTGTCTAACTACATCGTTGAGCGGGAATAGGCAGTCCTAATTGACGGGCATTTATATTTCATCCTGATTCGTAACCAAGCTAGGTGTTCGTCCAGGCGTCACTCCTAAAGACGAATCTAATCAAAGTTAGAACAAGCTCTTTACATTCTCTGGTCTATCTACTTCTTCATCTCTTGAGTCCAAGAATAGACAATAGATTTATTTCTATGGTGGCCTAGCATGAAATACTAAAACAAGAATGTAAAAGTAATGTATATGATAACTAATAATCAATTCAAAGTAATTCGGTGTTCAACAATAAGACGTATACAACCCCAGAATAAGGGCGTTTAGCCACTCATAATATTCATAAACTCAAAAATAATAAGTTTTATAAAATTCAAACCTAAAGAAGAAGTAGAGAATTGAAACCAAAGATGAATTGTAATCCCTTGCTCGTGTACACCAAAAAATAGCTCACCTCTTACAAAATAACCCTAGGGTCCTATATATAGAGTTCCCAAAAATAATTTTCCTAATTTAGACCAAAATAGGAGTCCTATTTAAAACAATTTTCGCTGGAAATTTCGGACCAAGGCTGGCCTGGGGCGCCAGCATAGCCCCAGAGCACTGCTTCAGTAGTTTACTGCCTGGCGTAGGGCGCCAACAGTACGCCAAGACTTTCCTTTATAAGTTTTGGGCCTAGCGTGGGGCGCCAACAGTACGCCAAGGCTGCTAGGCCCAATTCTTCTTTTTTTTCCACTTGCTCTTGCTTCCTTGCCTTGTATCCATGTTTCCCGCTTCGCGCTTTCTTCCATAGACTCCATTTTTCTTCAAGAACTCCTGCATAATCTAATCACATGTCTTAGTGTACAATCATTGCAAATTACTCAAAACATAACACATATTTTAAAGATTATTCTTAAACACAAGACTAATATGGGCAATATTTGACAAACCGGCATATAAATATTCCAAAGAATAATAACACTACCCCAAGCATTCTAGAACATACTTTCCCCTTAAGGTATCATCTATAGAAAGGTTTAAAAATGGGTCTGAGAGAATAATGTACTTTGGCTCAACGCATGATTCATATGAATAAGAGTTCATTCTTTCAGGTCAAATAAGGTTTAACACATGATGGCTCCACTAAAGACCTTGTGCAATCTCTTTACTTTATGTTGGCTTTATCTTAGAGTACCTCATTGATTAGGATCTGATCTTTACTATTCCTACCACCTCAAAGAAGAGGCATAGGTAGAGAAATTGAAGAAACGCATGAATCTGCATAAATTCCGTAGGAGATAACTCTATTGCACGATCTAGAATATGAAAGAAGGGAAACATTTCTTAAATGTCTTGTATCCTCCCAAAGAAAAGTACAGACATCTTCATACCATTCCATAAGACTCTATTAGATACAAATTCATAGACACCCTAGGACACTTGGACCTTGTGCTCTGATACCAAGTTTGTCATGACCCGAGACTACCCCCTATTCGTAACACGATGCTTAGAGTCACAAGTAACCCCAAGTTAACCCTTGATATTGCATAGTCATGAGTAACTAAATATGAACATGTAAAAAAACTAAAATGACTGAGCGGAAGTATAATTATGGAACTTTGGTTCAATAAATTTTTGAACAAAGTTTTGTATCCAACAACTGTTATCTGAAAAGAATTTGAAAGAGAATAGACTGAATATAACAGCTCTAACTAATTGTCTATGAAGCCTCTACTAATACTAATTATAGTTAGCCGAGACATGATTCGTGATCCCACTAATCAATCCATGTGAATAGAAATAACATAATAGAACTACAAACTGACTTGAATGCTTGAAATAAAAGAACACATCACCTGCTGGCTTGAAACTGCGATCTGACTGACTAGGATCTTGATAGTAAGAACTTGAATCTACATCACATGAAAAATGTAGGCAAAAGAGGTATGCGATCAATACTTTGAATGTACTGAGTGTGTGATATAGGCATGATAATCTATAAAGCTGGACATGATGAATATAAGATGCTACAATGAATGTAAAACTGAAATATATGAACTGATGTAATGACCAAGTAGTAAAATATGCAATTAATAGATACTGAAACTGAAATAATTGAATGCAAGGTCAAAACAATAATCTGAAATACTTGTCACGACCTGATCCCTCGAGTCATGATGACACATACTATCACCCACCAATAGGTAAGCCAACATGTAACCTAGAGCGACAAATAATGAGTACAATGGTAGAACTAAACAAAAATAATACTAATAATAAGAAAAGACAGAAACGGAAGCAAACCAAAATCGATATACAATGGAAACCCTCCCAGAACCTGGAATAGTTGTCTAATATGAACAGATACAAGTCCCAAAGGTGGACCACAACAAGCCGTCAATAAAGACTAGCTAACATAAGTACAGAAGGAGACAGGCTGGTCCAGGATGCCAAGTCCTGATAACGCTCAACTACACCTATCACAATTCAAGATGTAGGCGGTCGTTAGCAATATACACCCAACGAGGAGTTGGGGTCGATCCCACGAGGAATGGAGCAGAGTATAGAATTCAAATATAAAGTACTAAAGTGATCTAGATTTTTGTAGAGGTAAGCGAATGAATCGATGCATAAAGTAAATTGTCTAGGTTTCAATTATCAACAGTAAAGAGCTTCAAATGATTGATTTCAACACACGCGAGTTAAAGAGAGATTTAACCAATGAAGATTTTGGGACCTTAGGAATGTGTGAGTGTTCAAATTCCAATTTCACTGAATGGGTCATTATTAATTGCTTAAGAGTGTTGAAACATAATAGGTAGGCAAGATAATGATCACGATAGCTATTTTGCAACCAACTACCATGCTTTCAATTGTGTTTTATCAAATCCCAACAGGCTATACAAATTGAGCACAATCTTATACCTTAATTAAACCCACTTTAACAAGTTGAGTAGTACAAGATAGAACTCATACAATTATCAGTTAATAATTTCACTCAATTGCATCTTCAACAAGCATACAAAGAGATATAAACTAAAACTGAATTTGCAACTTCAATTCATAAGATAAAAACATGAATTATCAACTGAACCCATTCTATTTCAACATTTAATTCAGCGATCCATAAGACCCATAAGCTAATTAAGCATTTGAGCATATAATCACATCCCAAAGGCAATGGGGTTTTAGCCAATCATAGTAATGATGAAGAGATAGTTTCCAAAAATATTATCCATTGATTTTCCAAGTCTTCAAATAGCAAATACAATCAGCTAAAATTTACCCAAAGTTCAACTCCCAAGAAACCACAAGAATAGTTCACAAAATCCCTCAAAAGTGCAATGTACTTTCTAAGTTTAAGTTCTAGTTCTTCTCCCCAAGCACTCCCTCAAATTCAATTTAAAAAATTTCTAATATACTTTCCCAAAAACTCCACACGATTTGAATTTCGGGGTCATTCGGCGGTGTTAGTCGGGCTTGCCCTTCAACTCGGTGATGCGTCGAGTTGCTAGGTCTCGCCCTTTAATTCTTGACTTTAGTGCTGATTTCATTCTGGAACATTAGGCGGTATGCATCTGGCTTGCCGTTTTGATACTCGACGCGCCGAATGGTCCCTCAGCTCACCGATTTGACATGGATTCACTCTTTGTTTGCTGGAACTTTAGGCGAGGCTTCGTTCACTCGGTGACTCATCGAGTTGCCTTTGGCGAGCCTCAGCCTTCTTGTTCTTTCAACTTTTGCATTTTTTTGGCTTCTTTTTGCATTAAATTGCTCTTGCCTCATTCCAAGTCCTTCATGCTGCCACAAACGATTTAATATTAGTTATAGGTGCAAAATGGGCGTTAAGGAAACTCATTTGGCACAATCAAAGCTATAAATGAGTCAAATCTACCGACTCATCAAGTGCTCACCCTCGTCTCCGATATCCACAAACTGCAAAAGATGGTACGAACGATCACCACTTGTATCTGGTACTAGGACTTGCATCACAAAAAAAGATGCAGAGTGTAGCATAAGTACCAAAATAAAGGTACTCAGTAGGCATCATAGGCTGACATAGCGTACAAGACCCCGAAAGGCCTCATACAATCCACTTAGCATGCATAATACAAGATTATAGAAATTAAAGAGTTTAAAACACAACTTCATAACCAAAGAGTTTTATCAAAAGTAGCGGAAGTCTAAACATAGTCTCAAATCCAACTAAACTCATAGAATGAAAGGTTGGGACGTAACCCATACAAAGTTTCAAGAAAGTAAATGACATCAAAGATAAACGTGGTCTTGTCCTCGAAATGTGAGGACTCACCAAGTCTTCAAGTTCTTCTAACACAAGCTCTAGCCACGAGTGGGTGGGGAGGAGTCGTCACACCCTACATCAATAAATCAATGTAGGCAAAAGTATGCGTTAGTACAAACATGTACCAAGTATGATAACTATGTATAAAACCATAAGATCATGCAAAAAGGGGACATTTACATGACATGCAAAAACCAAGATAAAACATGAGATAAAAGAGGTTAGAACATAAGTCATAAGACCATGGTCAATGCAAGCTAAACATGCTTAAAACACTTGTGAGATACCTTGAAAGCCACTTTAGTTCGTTCTTGTGGGAAATTACCTTTAACCGATATTTAAGACCATGTGAGCTATTAACATGGAATCCGGTGTCTACCCCACACCAGAAAGAGGTGTCCTTACTTGCCAAGGTAAGAACCATAGTCTTCTAGCTTAAGTGGATCCACTAGCTAATGTCTATCTAGACAACCTATGGTGGCACATAGTTTATAGGACATGGGTAATCGCCACTTGTCCACTCGGTGCTAAGCATAATTCCCACGGATTAGTCATAATTCATATTATTATCTTATCATTAGTAGACATGGGTAATCGCCTCTTGTCTATCATTGGGGAATATGGGTAATAACCTCTTGCCCCTTCATTCATTAGAATAGCTCTCCTTAACTTTGATTCAGGTTTAGTTGAGAAAACCTTTCAACCCTTTATGAATCCTTTATGTGAGGAAACCTTTCACAACTCAACAACAATCAACATTATTTTCTTCACTCTCAAAGCAAGCCTTAAATCATCATCATTTCATAATTGAACATGCATATTTCCATAAAATTCATCTTTCCATAAATCAAAGCTTCATCATGAGTCACAATCTAGAAATAATAGATTTCACATGGGTTCACGGGGATTCATCTTAAAACATGCAATTTAACTCAATTCATGCATAAAAAGCCATAAATAAATCAATTTGGTCATAATTTGAAAGAACCCCCATGATAGAAGAAAACCCTAAATTCAACTGAGAATTTTTACTTTGAAAATTGGAGATTTTGGGAACCCTATGGAGGAAAGGACTCCATAGGTGAAAGCTATCACACGTCAATGCCCAAAAGCTTGAAATCAATGGAGGATTAGGGAACTTGTCCTTCAAACCCTACCTTTCTTCTTCTTCACTTCTAGAGAGAGAAATATTGGAGGAATTGGAGAGATTTTGGGAATAGTTGTAAAGTGATTAGGAAGGGTAGAAATTAGGCTTAGAAGGCTTATATAGGGCTTTGGATTAAAGGGTAACTGACTTAAATTAGGCATTAAACATTTAGGGGAAAAGACCAAAAAGCCCTTTAAAATAACTGTCGAACCCTTACCGACGGCTCGACCTACGGTCTGTAGGTCCTTCCACGGACCGTACTGGTCGACTGTCGTTTGGTTCAGAGACCTCCAACTTGAGAGCCCCAATGACGGGACCCTATCTACATGGGTCCTTCTATGAACCGTACACCACGGCTGTAGGTCCCAACATTCGACCCTAAAATTTCTCTAAGTCTGGGCCCATCTACGAGACACTCCTACAGTCCGTACCTTAGATGACGACTCGTCCTGCTGAACCGTACAAAAGTACTGAAACTAGACATTTTTTTGGAAACTTGTACCTTGGCAACCACGGTTCCACCTACGGACCGTAGGTCAAGCCACGGACCGTCGGTGGCTCTGTAGTTGCTGGCACTAGATTTAAAACCTACAACCTTTTCTTTCCTTTCAAATTCGAGGTGTTTCACTGAGCAAGAAAGGTAAACACAATTTGAAAAGAGAGATTTTAGACACAAACAAAGGTCAAAGCGAGAAAAGAAAGAAAGCACACGAGCATACCAAAAATAAATTTAAGTACATCCAAACTAAACCCAATTGGAACCCCAAAAACCTAGAAAGTACACTCGTGCACATGTTTAAATAATACCCGAACGGACTCCATAAGCCCGACGGTACACAAAATAGCTAAGACTACAAGAGTGAAGAGTAGCCCAAATCCAAATCCAAGAACATCAGCTAGGCTCCCATCCCAAGTAACCACACATCAAGAAATCAGTCAACTCCTAGCCCAGTTAGCAAGAGTGATAATCAATCCAGGCCGCCCAGCTAGACAGTCCACTCCCAGGGGCGTAAGCCACCCAACTAGCAAAAGTTGACCCGAGGGCGTGTCAACTCTGTAGAGGATCTCAGATATCAAGGCCCCCAAGTCAGCCAGTCCACTCCTAGGGGCGTAAGCCACCCAACTAGCAAGAGTGACCCGGGGGCGTGTCGACTCCCTAGAGGAGCTCAAGTAGGCTCCAAGCCACTGTGGATCGACGTCCACTCCCAAAAAATCATAAAAGGCTCCAAGCCTGAAATACTCCAACCCCGAGAAAGCACACAACCTCCGGTAACACATCAAAGATGCAGAGATAGGGAGAGAAGACAGAAGGTCTAACAAGCTGCGCAAACGCCTAGACTAAGGCTCATACTATCAGACTCAAGTATGCTATTCCAGTCTACAAGGACCTAGTTCATCCTAAATGGCGTCGGAGACATGATAAAACCTTAAGGTTTGAGAGTCTAAGGCATCACTAATCTATCCTAGACTAAGGCCAAACATGCTTCATAAAGCAAGTAAAACACAAGTAATTCACACAGCATGCGACATACAAACAACCCCAACTAGCATGGTACTACCCATGAAACAACCTTGATCAATCCTAAAACATGGTTTCTAAAAAGAAAAGTAGGAATAACTAGGCACCCGCCCCTAATTCACACTAATCATCATGAATTCACCCGTTCATACTCAATCTATATAGAAAGGAAGTCGCAGCCTACCTATAGGTCGACCGCGCGCGCTCCAAATCATAAGGCCAGAGCTTTTCCTTTAATGAATAGGCTTCGAACGCTGCAACATTTTCAAAAATAGGATCACAATGTAAGTAGGGTCATTTAGACACTAAGAACACATAAAACGGAGACGAACCAATTTTGGAGTCAAACGGGAAGTATGGGACCCGCACCAAAATTTTGGAACTGAGTCCATCAAGAGGTCCTAAACTACGCCTCGAACTTGTGTTATGAAATTGAACATAATCTGAGGCCCGAAAGCAGCCACAACAACAACATGCAAATTAATCAAGGAACCAAGCCAAGGCAGCCTCAGTCTCACCAAATTCACCTCAAACGGAGGTTCTTCAACAGCTCCTGATCGTCCACCCACATAGCCTTGAAAACTACGGACACGTAGGACTTTGAATCGCCAAATTCTGATAATAATTTAAGGAGAAATCACCAATTGAAGCTCTTAAAATGAGTTGCCTCGTGTCCATCTCTTATTTAAAGAATGGACGTGTCTCTTCTTCGTGACCGCGACATGCCTCTATGAACGCGGGCCTCACGAACGCTGTGGGGGCCCCAAGAATGCGGCCAAAGGTGAAACGAAACCCGCGATTGTGGTAGAGGTCTCACAATCACGGGCTCCGCGAACGCGGCCTATAGGTCAGCTGACCTTCGTAAACACGGCTAAGGGCCCACAAGCGTGAAGGCCTGCACCAGCTGATGTATATCGGTTGGTTTGGCAAGTCCCAAAATCTCCAATGGGGCATCCCAAATTCGTTCAGAACCCCGTGCATGCAAATGAGATATGAAACTCTACCAAATTTGATATTCTAGACTCAACGGAGCAATCAAAATTCCCGTACGAGTTCATCTCAACAAAAAGTGGCCCCACACCCAAACTCCATTTTAAGCCAAAATTCAAAAGGAGGCTTGAAATTAGCCCGAAAGCCTCGAGATCCAAATGAAGGGTCGTTTTAGACCAAACTCAACATTCTGGAGTAATCGCGCTAACGGAATTCTCATCCGAGCTTTTTAAGGAGTTTGATTTAGTATGGTGAATAACTAAAGATTTATTGTGTTTAACAATAAAAATGTGAAACTAAGGTTGTGGATTCCCATTTTAGGTCTTAACTTTGATTGAGTTGCCTTTACAAAAGTTTAACTAAGTAGTCTTAGGTGTAAAACGATTGACTTCTAAAGTACATATAGAGTCCTTTTGGTTCATCTAAAAGATGTCACCTTAAGTCCTTATGGTACTTGTGTTTCTTTAATGATTATCAACCTATGTCTCACGAAGACTCTCTCCGTCAGTTCTCAAGTCTTTAGATGGAGCACAATTCCGAAATCCTTGTGCTTAGTTCTTTTTTGCCAATCTTAACCTCTTTTTTCAAGTAAATTTATAATACAGGTGAGTTCTAATGCAGGCCTTTCATTAGAGTCCATACATATCAAAAGAACTAATCATACACCAAGAAATATCATCTAGAATTTCTAACAAGATAACTTTATTGTTGTTACTCTCCTTTTAAGGTTCCACAACCCTAGCTATAGGGTTAGTTACCCATAAATATTGCAGAAGCTGAAATAAAAGTTTAAAAAAACTTGCTTACAATGATCAAGTAGTAAAATCAAGAACCGAAAGAATGGATTAGATCCACAATAACTCGTTCGCAATGTCGAAATGAAAATGAACGTATATTTTCTACAAAAGTTACGCTCCAAGAACTTAAAAATCATATGAAAATTGAACTGTTAAATAAATCCTATATATATATATATATATATATATATATATATATATATATATATATATGTACTTTCTAAAAATACATAACAAAATTTGGAGTGCTAATGTGATCACATCTACTTCGCCACATAGTGAAGCTCAATCAAATTGACGCGCCTGAATTGCGATGAACGGTAGGTGAGATGTGTCACTGCATCTAGAGTTGCGTACGCATTAGAGCACTGCTCATTGAGTTTTATCTACACCCACTCTACCTCGACTTGCGGTTTGTGAACTAGGTGATGCAGCTTCTCATATGGACTTGCGACTGCATCACCAACTATTTATGACAATAGTTTGTTAGATCACTTTCAACTCCCCTTTTTACACATTGTTTATTTAGTTTCAACCCAATCACATGAAACTCATGAAAATCTGTCTTACAAGGTTAAAACACTGTAAATGTACTCTTTTTATCTAAAAAAACGCACAATAAAATATGCTTAAAAATCATATAAGTAGGTAAATTACCGACTTATCAATATATGTCTAAGCACGGGTAGTCAAGTAAATAAGCAAACCCAAAATTAAAAGGCTTAGAGCCTGTGTTTTCAAGTCAAAAAAATAAAAAGTCAAACTTAAATGACTTTTAAATCAAAAAATAAAAACTAGGGGGAGACCTACTTTTAGTTTTAAACTTTTTTTATTTTAAACTTTTTTAAAAGTCATTTTAAACTTATTTTAAGTTTTTTTTTAACCTTGTCAAACACTTCCAAAAGCTAAAAATGACTTAGAAGTAGGTTTGACCAACTTTTAAGCCAATCCAAATAGGCTCTTACTCTAACTCAAATGGAGATTTCTCCCTTGAAAATCGCATAAAGTCGAACTCCAAAATCCCAAATTCTTGAAATGAATTAAAAATCTTAAGAACACTATTTAAATACCTGCCACCGTTACCTTTTGCCATTGAGACTAGAGGTTTCGCGACATTGAGACTAGAGGTTTCGCGACATTGAGACTAGAGGTTTCGCGACAGTCAGAGTAGTCAAACAAACCTTCTTCACAAACATGACTTATCACACACAATTGTGATGCGTTCACATGATCGTGAAGTGTTGTGGTAACACCAAAACAAAAAGTTGGTGCATCCCATTTAGGGATGGAAAAATCAAACTCAACCCATTCAAGTTTGAGCAAGTTATTGACCTACTCTATATTAGCTCCAGCTCATTTCAGCCCATTAATTAATAGATTGATATGTAGCTCAAATTGACTCGTGAGAAATCTTGTCAAAATATATTTTAAAAAAAAGATAATTCTTTTTAATTGATATGTTATATGTAGTCATAATAAAGAAAAAAATATTTTATCAAGTACCAAAAAATTATTAAAGAGCAAATAAAGCAATTAAAACTTAGTAAGAATTGGACAAAAGTTTGATTATGACCCGTAATTCTACCCATTGTCCAAGTAACTTATTGGTGGGTCAAACTCCACTCACTTACAAATTCAACCCATTTTGAACTTCATTTGATACCTCTAATCTTATCGAGGTGTTTCGGCTCCAAAACTCACCCGAATCTCTCAGGTCTCAACCCATACTCCTCAAATAAGTCTCAAATGGTGAATATGACCTGTACAAAGCCTCAAATCCTTAAATGAGGCGTTTAAAACTTGAAATTCAGAATCAGATCGTTATAAATGGAGATGACTAAACCTGGTTCACGGTAATACTTATGGCATATTTATGCTTTCATGAGTATGCAAATGCAAAATATACTGAAGATAACATATACTACAGCATACAGAGTGAAAGTGTTTGATTCTTCTGCAATTTTCAGTATGCATTTTCACTAGACTAGCACTTTGTAATATCAGTTTTGAGAAATCTATAACAATAATAACATATACAGTGTTGTTTAGGGCAATCTATGAGCTTTAAACTGATACTTTAAGATTTTTGCACGTTATTACTTTTCTCATTTGTAATTGACAATTTTGTTATGTGTTAATTAAAAAAATATGAAGTCCCTTGCCTACTGGTATCTTAGTTTCTAAAAAAAAATGATAATCAAAATCCTCTCAAACTAATTAATTAATAGGCATTGGAGACTGGATTTGATGGTACCACTGCGTTCCAACACTTGACTTCAGTATCTTTTGGCATTTTGTACTGTGCTCTTGCTTCAATAATAATACAGCACATGGTATGTGGATCCCTCAATAACTAAAGCCAATTTGTTGCTTATTTTACAATGAACCTTGGTCCTTGAACAATGTTATGAATCTATGTGATTTGACCCATGTAACAACATATTTAGTATAATCTCACAAGTAGAGTCTAAAAATAAGAGTTAATATCTCATATGGTCACTCAACTTTGAATAGTTCACTTAGAAAGTCACTCAACTTTGAGTTGTTCACTTAGAAAGTCACTCAACTTTGTTTTATAACTCAAAAGCCACTCAACTATTAGTGTTTCACTTAGAAAATCACTCAACTATTGATATTTCACTTAAAAAGTCACTCAACCAATTTAAATAATTTTTTCATTAAATTTTATTGAAATTTTAAACTATTTTTTAAAGAAATAATAAGATATCTATTTTAATTATCTTATTGATCCACTTCAATTATTTAATTATAATTTTTCTAAAAAACGTACAGTAGCTATTGGGCTAAAAAAAAACCTTTTCCGTTTAATTTTTTTTTGTTTGTATTTTTACAAAATTTAATGAAAAAATTATTTAAATTGATTGAGTGACTTTCTAAGTGAAATATCAATAGTTGGGTGACTTTTTAAGTGAAACACTAATAATTGAGTGACTTTTGAGTTATAAAACAAATGTGAGTGACTTTCTAAGTGAACAACTCAAAGTTGAGTGACTTTCTGAGTAAATTATTCAAAGTTGAGTGACCATATGAGATATTAACTCCTAAAAATAATGATGTGTATGCAACCTTACCCCAACCTTTGTAAAGGTAGAGAGGTTCCTAATACCTTCAACTCAAATAAAGCATATCAAAATCTTAATTAGAACCATCTCATATCCAAACCTAGTAGCTATACTAGCATATGGCACATGAATCACAAATACCTCGTAAATTTTAAAATTTTCTTCCTTGAAGTTGAAGGACGTCTTTGGTAGGTAGAAAATGTTTTTACAATTTTCTCGTGTTCGCTTGGTCAAAAGAATTTTTTTAAAAAAATTCTCTAAAAGAATAAGTTTCTTAAAAAAAAAAGAAAAGGGAATATGAATTTTCCCAAATGGAATAGGAAGAACAAGTTGCACAAGTGACAACCACGTTGATTGGTATCCTCCCCACCATCCAACACACTTCATCTTTACTATTTTCTCAAATATACGTTATACCTTGGGCTCCATTAGTAAGATATTCATAAAGTGAAACATATAAGGAAGAGATGTAGGATAATTAGCAGAAGTACTCTTACAATAAAACTATTAAAAGTCTTTCCCAAGGAGAATGTAAAAGTACTTGAAGATAGGTAATATAGACAGGAAAGTTCTTAGACTCTAGCCATCTATATAATGGCATTTTAGGAATTTAAAGCTACTGTTTGCCAATTGATACAAGCAAATGCGCCAACAGTTACTACATCTAATAAGTAATATCGGACAAACGGAAGTAACTCATTGCATTAGAACGAAGAGAAGGACAGACATCTATAGCAACCATACAGGCTTCAAAAGCACACAGTGATACCAACTAACACCCTTTATGCAGCGACCGCCAAGTAAGTCACCAGATGCTGATGGAGTTGTGCACTACACTAGCTCAGCTCGGAAAAAAGTGGTTGTTACACATTGATCAAAAACAAAAGGCGTACCTTGAACTACGAGTAGTTAGTACTTAATAACAAGAAGAATCTACACAAAATAGTGAAAGACCCGATCACGGTTCCACAAACCATCTCTGCCTTGGACAGCAAAGGTTAAGAGTAGCAAGTGCTCCTTTAAGAACATGAAATACAAGTATCCTTGAAGTTTTCACTTTTCTTCTCCTCCAACATCATTCCACAATAGGAGCACTCCAATTGCAATAGAACAGCATGAGACGAGAAAATCAGGTTTAGCAGAGACAGCAGGACATTCAAATAAATTAAAATTCGTCATCTTTAAAGTTTACAGCAAGATCCCAGTAATGAGGAACCCCAGCATCAGCAAAAACTTTACGAGCAGCAGCCTCAGTCCTGCAGTCATAAACAAAAAACCTATTGAAGCTTGATTTAGCAACACTCCCTTGCCAGACCAACACACACTTGTTGAGAGGCTTATCTTCATCTTCACCTTCACCTTCACCTTCACCTTCATCATCTTCTTTCTTACCAGCAGCTGCCCAATCAATTCTTCTAAGCATAAGTTTCCCATATCGCTTGATTGATTTTTTCCCACCTTCAACAACAACAACACTAATACCTCCTGAGATCACTGCACACCCAGTCAAACGATTCTCCTGAGCATTAACATCCACCTTGAAGCGGGTTTGTGGGTGGGAGAGGTCATTAATTTTGTATACTGAAACAATAGTCTCCGGTGCGATATTTGAGTCATCAAAAAGTTTCCTCTCTTTCTTCTCTCTACGCTCATCAGGAGTAAGCTTACGAGCAATATTCCTGTCTACATGAGCCTGCTCACGCTCAGCAGCAGCACTTCTAATCTCCATTTCAAGCTTTGTAGGATCCTGTGTGGCTTCTGAGCCAAGAACTTTCATTAGATTGCTCATTTTAACTTTCGGCTTTGGTGGTTCCACCAGGCCTTGTCGTATCATTTCTTGTCTTTCTTTCTCTCTGGCCAATCTTCGCTGAGTTCGAAGTTTCTTTTGCTCCTTTTTGGTTAGTTTCAATGGTTGGGGAGGAGGTGGAGCTGGTTCAGCAGGTGGCTCAATAGGGCGAGGATGTTCAACATATATGGTGATCTTTTCAATCTTCAACTGTTCGTTAATTACGTTACCATCAACAACATCACCATAAGTACCAGATCGTAACAGAGGAGCATCCCTGGCAGGTCAAGGCAAGAAATAAGAGCAAGCACAAAAGAAACAGTCATTTCAAGAAAAACAGACTGTTACAAGACAAAGAAAACCTCAACCTCTAATCAATATTTCATTATTCTTCAGCTCCAGAAGTTTATAAGAGGTTTAGCATAGGTAACAGAAAGAACAAACTAAAGAGGGCTTGCAACATCGCAAGAATATTACAATCCACATTACAGGTATTCGTGCAGAGAGTTCTGCAGAAAGATATAGCCAGAGGAAGGTGGAATACTTTCTGGAGTAATTTCATGTGGATAGGTTGCATAATGCATGTTCTTTCTGTACTCCTTATCTTGGTGAAGCATAGATAGACAGATCACAGAAGCACATAGGGATCTACCACCTACCAAGTTTCTCTCATTTTACAGTTAACATCAAGACCACCAGTTCAAGCTCCCAAGCCACACTGTGGCCCCAACAATGAGAACTCAGGAGACATACAAAAGTATACTAGAAAGCAAAACGACATTGACATTGAAAAACATTTAGATCAACGTACCACCACTCAACTTCAGGAATAGGTTCCTTCTGTTTTTCCTTGGCGATAACCCTTTCCGATACCTCAATGAGATTCGGATTTATATCAGGCTCTGCTTTAGCCTTGGTCAACTGTGCTTGCTTTGCCTTTAGCTCTTTGGCTCT
Source organism: Solanum appendiculatum (assembly GCA_018342035.1). Taxonomy (NCBI): domain Eukaryota; kingdom Viridiplantae; phylum Streptophyta; class Magnoliopsida; order Solanales; family Solanaceae; genus Solanum; species Solanum appendiculatum. The sequence continues at coordinate 407,656 of JAGDQO010000370.1, forward strand.
TGCTTCACCAAATTGGCTCTAAAGACAAATGTTGCAACACGATCAACACTAGTATAGGAAGCAACAAGAACAGAGAAGGGAGTACTGACGGAAAACAAAAAACAGCAGCAGCAACCATAAAAGAGGGCAGAGCCCAGTGCAGGAAGCATCCTGTGTAGGACCCGAGGAAGGGACGTATCCCAATAGCAGCAGCAACCATAACAAGGAAAAATTAAATACCTTTAACTTGATTATCTCTGCATCTCTGGACCATTTGCCTTCCTCCACAAACTGAAATGTCATCCTCTTGGGCCTCAAAATTTTGTTCTTGTCAATGCCCATGCTTGGATCAAAATGGGGATTTTTCTCAGGATCAACCTCAAGTTCAGGTTTGAGAATTTGAAATGCTTCTTGTTTCTTTTTATTGATGTTCACCTGTACATATACTCCAGGTTAAACACAGAAATTCAAATAAAATATAAAATATGAGAAAGGGAAGCCAGAACAAAAATGAGCCATACCTTAAGGGTGCTAGATGGCTTAAGCATATTGACAATATTTCCCTGCTCATCAATTTCCCTGCCAAGGGCATCCAATCGAAGAACAGGGGCTTTTGCAGGCTTTGGCTGAAGGGTAACCTCTGGCGGCATTTGCCCCGGAAACATGTTTATGAGGGGAGCAAATTCTGGGTCCTGTCGGAATCCCATCTTAGCAGCAAGCTCCTGTGCACGCTTTACTGCTTCATATTTTTGTGCTGTGAGGCCCACAAGATGAGGCAAACCACTGGATGGTGGATTTGATGCACTTGGTGCTGAACCAGGAGTTAGCAATACCCCTGCATCTGAAGATGCAACTGGAGTGGGAAAAATCCCTGCATTAGCCGAAGGTTGAAGGCTCTCCTTGGGTCCCACCTGTGGAAGTCCCTCTCTAGTAAAGTTGGGACCCTTGTTATTGTTTAACTACATGATAAAAATGAGTACAGTTACAAAGACTATGATATGCTTATAGCAAAGTGGAAACTCTAATCTTCTGTTTATATCCTTTTGCTTTCCCACACCCCCAAACCGTCCCCGGGCAAAGCAACCAGGATCGGGAGCAAAAGAGATCCAACAACCAAAAAGAGAAACAGCATGCAAAACAGAAATGTGCTAGATATTCATATGTAGCAACTTACTGCAGGTATCTTCTTGAGCTTTTCAGCCAACTCCTTTCGCATTTGTAAAGCTCTCTTCGCTTTTGCTAAAGCATCAAGGGATAAGCTCCCACTCTTGCCAGCACCAGAAACTGTCCCATCTGTACTAGATTTCCCAGGAATCTGATGAGATCCGTTAATATTAACTCCCTTATTTTCATTTGTGGTAGAAAGCAAAGATACCTTGGTAGCTGGAGAATCACCATGAGCCAAGTAGTTATCAGGCAAAGTCCTTGATGTCATATTGTATGATCCCATTGTCACACCCTGAAAAGTAAGGTCAGGGAAAAATCAGCACAAAAATCCCAGAGAGCACTAAAGTGTCACAAACAGAGAAAGTAACGCGTATTCATCTCAAGATACAACCAAAAAAATGAACAGCACTTCTCAATCAGAAGGAAAAAACACACAAAACAGCAAAGACATGGGCAAGTCAAATAAGCTATCCAAATCTTCCAAGGTTGAAGACTCTGTCCCGAGCAGAGCACTACAATAATTCCATGTGACAATATGACAAAGGAATTTTATCGACTGAATCTCTTAATCAGAAGTGAACCTTTAGAACAATGGGTGTTTTTGAGAGCGCAAAGCATAAAAAGAGACTGGGCCTGGCCAAAATAAACCTTGCACAGACCCAATGTATATAATCACAATTTAAAAACTAAAAAGTAGATGGCAAAAAATTCATCCATAGGGAAGATTGTCAAAATCAATTAGGGAAGATTTGTAGCAACTTTTTCCCTTCCTATGTCCTTTAACCATAAATGTTCTCCTCAACTCCACTTCCTCTGCAACCCCAAGTGAAATCAGAATCTTCACCAAATACTTCTTCATCTTCATGATTTTCAGGGACTCCACTTAGCCATTCATTAGTCTCATCAATATTGTCAAAAAAAATCCAAACCTTTGTAACAACACATCAATGTTTTATTGTATCTAATATACACTAGATCATTGAGACGCTTTAGGGCTGTGGCAAGTAATTATGTAGCACCTCAATTCCTAACCCCTTGTTTTGAATAATCACATCATGTCCCTTGATTTAGCTCCTCATAGGTTTAAATATGGTTTCTGGACTTGTTGGGATGGTTTTGGTTTGGCACCCAAGGGGCTCGGGTGAGTTTTGCGCAAGAAACTACACTTCAACATGTTGCAGTTTTATTTGTCTAGTGCAACCGCAATTGCAGAAATGGCCACGTAATAGCGACACTAATTATGGATTCAGTCATACAATTGCGAATTGCAATTGCGGTAATAACCATGCAATTGCAAGGCCAGCCAGATTGTAGCATGTCGCATTGCGAGCTAGCCATCAGAATTGCATAAATAGTTGTAACATAAAAGGGGTTGTTTCCGAAAATTTTGACATTCCAACACAATTTTGGACGAGCTAGGCTACAAATTGGAGGGCGGTTCAACTTGGAATCCATATACCAAACACTAGCGATTATAAATGATTCTTCACTAGATTTTGTCATCAAAACTAAGAAATAGAATGTCGAAATTGGAAGATTTGGGTCCAAGCCCTAGAAACATCTAATTGAGAATTTTACATCAATATGAAGTCAGATTAGAAATCTTATTTAATATTTGGACTTGTCGGGTTATGGAAACCCTGAAACGTAATTTATTTCAGAGTTTAACCACAAATCTCGAGGTTGTCTTTTTGCGTTAACTTTGACTTTGGCCTAATCTAGAAATATGGAATTGACATCAATGGATCAGACCACAATCTCCTTATACCTTCTAATTCATGCCACAATTCAGTTCTTTCATGGTTAGTATGAGGTCCATATACACCAGAAAAAACCCATTTGAAATCATCTACTAAATTAAACTTTCAAATCTACAGGAAAGAGAAAATTCCAGCTTCAAAATCAACACATTTCCAGGCTCTTTTGTCCCACATAATTAGAATTCCCCCTTTGGTGCCAAGTGCTTTGAGTTCTGCCCAGTCAATCCACCTATTCCCCCAAACCTACCTGATCAGTGAAAAGTTCCATTCCTCTATTTTAGTCTCCTGAAAACATATGATGTTTATCCCCCATTTGTGAATAAGAGATTTCAAAGTGCTTCTCTTATCTTTATTGTTGAGACCCTGCACGTTCCAGATAAGAAGCTTTACTCCCGTCTTGAGTGAGCTTTTTTGAGACCTGCTTTCCTTCTTTCTGTTTTTTCAACAATCAAAAAGAAAAACAGCGTGCAAAATGGAAATGGAGTCGCTGAATTGGAGCTTATATCTATAAAAATGCCAAAGAATGCTCTTCAACTTTTTTCTTAAAAAATAAGTTCCGATTTTATTTTTTCTTCCAATCAGGTCCCTCATTTTTAAAGCAAAAATGAAGCAAACACTTCCGCGTCGATTGAAAATCCAATTAGCTACTAAACTTTAATTTTTTTAATTAGATTTTTAAGTTGTAGATTTCTAATTAAGAATCGTTTTGATAAATAATATTTGAATTAATTCAAAACTAACAAATTTACTAACAATTATTTAGAAAGTAATTTAATTGTGCTGAGACAATTAAAGGATTAAGTTAATAACTTAGAGCAATAAATAGGAGTTCTTTTTAAAATGATTATAAAGGGCTGGCAGTAGTCGCAGGGATTCGAACCTGCGCCCACACTCTTGTTGTGTCAAGGGTGTCTAAAATATGATATTTAACCGTTTAAGGGTAGCATTTTATTTATTTATATATACGGTATAATTTTCCAGCGAAGGGTGTCCGCCTGGCCACCTCAGTACACTGTAGCTCCGCTACTAGTGAACCATGGTTTGAATATCTAAGGTTCAAAGGCTAGGTAATATTTTTCCTCATCTGCCTGAGCCCTAGTGGACATATTAGGGAATACATTTACTGGAGCAAGTACCATGAGGTGAACAACACAGTTTTGTGTGTGTATATATATATATATATATCTATACGTGTATGTGGATCTGTTGCAATTTTTGAATGAAGTTGATTGGAAAAATACAGATTTCTCTACAGAGAATTAGAATTTCGATATGATAGTGGGTTGCCCAGGATTCGAACCCGGAACTAGTCGGATGGAGTAGATAAGTTCCTTGTTAAATAAAAGAAATGTTAATCAACAATTAAATAAACAAGTAAAAATCCTTCCCCGAGCCGCACTTGCACTTTTCATTGCACACGGCTTTGCCTATGTATACATGAGTTCCTTTCTTATAGAAATTTGAAAGACTTTACAGAGTTGAATACTATATATGGCAGCAAGAAATAAGCAAAATAAGTTTAAAATGATGAATAATATGCCTTAGGTAACACACCTTAGCAATGGAACCAACAGGCTCATCCTGGACATTATCAGTTGGCTCTTTCTTGGAAGTTGTCATTTGAAATCCACCTCCTCTCCTTTCTTCATCAACTTGCACATCCTCCTCCTTTACTTTATCCTCAAACCTCCTTTTCTCTCTTCTCTCCTCATCCTTATCCCTCCAATCTCCATCATCAACTCTCTGCTTATCCCTACCATTGTCATCATCAGTCCTCCTCTTGTCAGAAACTCTAGGTCTCTTGTCATCCGCATTGCTTCTATCAACACTTTCTGCTCGGTCTTTCCTCTTATGCGAATGCTTTTTCTCCAGGGATTCCTCCTTCCTACCGTGATAATGAGATCTTTCTCGGCTTCCTTCTCTCTCAGATCGGTGGTGTCCGTCTTCAGATCGATGCTTGGAACGATGATGATGATGACCACGGTCATCATCATAGTGTTTATCCTTGGAGCTACGGTGTTTATCCCTAGTTGATTTCTCTTTCTCAGAAGCTCTATCCATGAGTCTGAGATTTCTGAAAACCTCTCGCTTTGTTCCTATTTCTAGTTCGCTTGCAGACAGCAAGAGATCTTCGATACGATTAGGGCACACACATACAGTTTATATTATCTTTCCTCATACATAGATCCGCCGGGTCGGGTTTTAAGAATCCACATTCCCTTTTCTTTAAAACCTACTTAAATTGGCTAAAAATACATGTATATAAAATTTAAGCATATTTTTTACCTCTATAAAAATAGCTTTAAAATATCCTTTATATATTATTATAAACAAAATTAAGTGTCATGTTTCATATCCGATCCTGACTAATACACATTTGATGTTGATGAACTGCATTGAAAGCACTTTATAAAGATAATAGGGATAATTTCAGAGGTCCTTTCTTCATGTTTGACTCTATAACACTGACATGCCTTCTCGTTTATAATATTATGCTCACCTTCCTTATTTTTATGTTTTTGCAATAATTCTCTTAATATATTTATTAGTAAATTGAACTAATTGTAATTTGACTAATTTGCCCTTATTAAAAGAACAGTTTTTAAATAATTAAATTGTAACGAATAAAAAGTTAATACTCTAGACACGATAATATTCTTTATTTTTCTCTACAATGATATGTCGTTCTTTTCCTACTCATTAATTGTTGCTCTCTTCAATCTTCTTATCATCTTCGTTTTTCTCTGTAAAAGTAACAATCTTTCGCTTAATCTCTTTTTTTAAAAAAAGAAAAAGAAATCTTAGTAGAAATTCTTGCTTATAATATATGTTCAGTAAATTTTATGCCTTTGCTTATAGGTATTCGGTAGTCTTTTTTATTGATGTTTGATGAACTATCTTGGTTAAGAGAAATAAAACCTCTATGGGTATTCAGATAGAGATGATTAATTTTTTTGGTTTTATTCGGTATACGGTATCTAGCTCTTTGAAATTTAATTTTTAATTCGTATTGAAAAGTTTTATTTTAGAATAAAATATTCTTTATTAACGATGACTTGTGATCTCCATTCGTAGGATTCAAACCCAAAATCTCCTTTTTTTTAAGGATAAAAATATACCTCTGCAACTTTTGAATATCACAAAGATAATCACATTAATATTTTTCAATTTTATTGTTGTCAAAATAATTAGAAAAGTTGTCGGATTTCATATTTTCTAATTTTTAATTTAACGCTATATATTTCAATACCAATTAAGAGTTACTGCCAGTTTGATCAAAAAGTGGGTTAGATTATGGTTCTGTAAATTCAAAACGTGGTGAACATTCTAGGACTTGCGTTTTTTCTTCTAACTAAACTTCTTAAACAAGAAATTTACAAAGTAAATATTTTTTTAAGTAAAACATAATATTAATAAGGGTGAATTAGTCATATTATAATTATTTTTATCAAGACAAATTGATTAAAAAAATTGTTACAAAGAAATCAAAACAAGGGATATAAGCATAATATAACAAATCACAAGGGAGGTCAGTGTTATGGAGTCAAATTGATGAACTTCTATGGATCCTCCTCCACTTTTGAATGATAAAACTCAGGTGGATTCATCCTAGTAAAATCTCAAACCCTAGCCGCTGCCGTTCTATTTGAATTAGCCTATGCAATAGCCTACTGATTGACCTGAGTGGTCATGGCCTGAGCTAATGCCTGAAAAGCAACCCTAAACTTGACATGAGAGACTTGCTCATTCAAGGGGTCTGCTGAAGCCGGCAGTGCTTGTCGGTCCTCATTTCTATTTCTTCTAATGTAAGCTTTTCTGGGAGGCATGATTCTCTAAACGCGTAAAGTACGAATTAGAACATAAGAAGGTTAAATAGAGTTAAACTTTATCGCACGAATGAGAGCATGAAAGAAGTAAAGTATTTCCTTAAACATTTCATAGCCCCTCATTCATAGATGTGACACACTTCACACCTATGAACAAAACTCTACTTAACACGTTTTCGGACGCCCTAGGACACTTAAACTTAATGCTCTGATATCAAAATGTTCACTATCCTAGACTACCCCTTGTCGTAATACGGTGCTTAGAGCCACAAGCTAACCCATGGTCTAGCATAACACTATGATTTATGTAAGCAATAACTGAGAATAACTGAATGTAGAAGCTAAACTAAAATAAATAATAAGTCAATGATTTAAAACTGAATACTCAAAAGTGAGTTTATTTGACACAACATAAAGCTGATATGTCTACATAACTGTCTATCTAAAAACCTCTACTATGATGAGTTTCTAGGACAAGCCCCTAGCTAGATCTGATGGCCTGAAAACTAAAATAGTAAATAACTAAAAGAAATATAAAGATTTTCCTCAAAAGATGAGGACTCACCAAATGTGTTGTTGAGCTGATTGGAAGTCATACTAACCATGGGCTGAATGTTGAATGTCCGAACCTATACTATAAAAGAATATAGCGCAAATAGTATGTGATCATTACTTTGAATGTACTGAGTATGTGAAATATGCATGATAAAACTAACAAACTGAACATGATAAGTCTGAAGTGATGAGTTGAATAACGTGAACTAATGCAATGACCAAGTAATGAAAACATGTAACTGATGAATGCTAAAAACTGTGATAACTGACTACAAGGTCATTCAACATTTGAGACTGAACTGTAAGAGATACTAATAACCAACATATAATCATGTGAGCTAAACATTGAGTTAGATGTATAATCCCCACCGAAAAGGGCCTACTATACCTTGGCATGCATAAAGGCAGATCTAAGCTAATGTGGTACCACTAAGATAAAGTCCATAAAAGGCTGAGGAGTCAGTCCTGGTCTAACTGGTGACTCTTAAAATCCTATGGTGGCACGTAGTTCTGGGACTTAGATATTGCTACTAAAAGTCTCAGTCTTAACTAAGGAGTGAGCATTCATCTCTAGGTCCTCTCGGTGCTAAGTAAAACTCCCAACGAAAACATGCTAATAATCTAATAACACTGAATGGTGCTGATAAAACTAATAATATGGGTAGTTCATGAATACTGATATTAACTTATAATAGTTGATGGACACTTTATGTGAAAGTATTTATAATCATGAGAAACTGATAGTCTGAGTCATGCAATCTAACATAACATGGGTCGGAGACATGAAATATCTATATACTGAGAATTCATGAGAATACTATTTAAAAGTAATGAATTTATAGATGAAATCACATAATCAAACTATTCATGAAGAAGAATGAAAAATATAGTGAAAATCATGCTTTCATAAGAACCCTAACTTCTGTAGAAATCATTGTCTAAAAAATTAAGTTTCCTTCGATACTTAATGGGTGAAAGTATTCTCATCGATGAAATCTCACATACTTTGAAAGGAGATCCTAGCTTGATTTCTTAAACTGAAGTTTGAAGATGAAGAATCCTAGTTCTTGCTTGAGAGGAGTTAAGACATACTATTCTCATTTCTAGGTGTTGAACGTGAATGAGGAGGTTTTGGTCGACTAAGTTATCCTTAATCCCTCATAGAAAAGGCTAAATGACATAGTATAGAATTAAAAGAGTGAGGAAAGACCAAAACAACCCTAAAGAAAAAATTGTAGGCAACTTTTACGAGGGCTATCTACAGTCCGTCAATTGGACTACAGGTCATGGTGGACTAGGGGCCGTAAATTCCTCTCATAAAAATCAAGCCTAAATACTGGATATCTAAAGTTTGATCTAGGGGACTCATTTACGGTCTGTAATTTCATTTACGAGTTGCAAATGTGGTCCGTAAATGTTAGACAAAAATTGTGTTTTAGGACTTTGACCCATAAGCCCAACTACAACCCGTACAAGCATCTACGATCCGTGGTCCTTGCTAGTAAAACTCAGGCTAAATTCCAATTCTCTAAAGTTGTGTAGCACCTCGAATTCTAAAAGGAGAGAAATTGCAGTTTCCTAGAATTCTGGTGCCAGTACCTACGGAGCCACCTATGGCTCGTGGTCTGACATATGGACCGTAAGTGAGGCCCGTGGTTGGCAAGTCCAAATTCCCTAAAAAGTTAAGCTTTAGTACTTTTTATACGGTTCGCTAGGACGGCCCGTCACTCTATGTACGAGCCGTAGGTAGGTCTCGTAGGTGAGACCCATACTTAGTAAAAATTTTAGGGTCAAAAGTCGGACCTACGGTGGCCATGTACGGACCATAGGTAGACCCACAGATCGTACATGGTGTCCCGTCGTTGGGGGTCCAAAAGTTGAAAATCTCTGAAGCTATCAACGGTTGAACAGGACGGTCCGTAGGTTGACTTAGGGACCGTAGGTGGGGGTTCGACAGTTATTTTAAAGGTCTTTTTGGTCTTTTTCCTAGATGTTTAATTCCTAATTTAAGTCGGTTTGGCCCTTAACCTAGGCCCTATATAAACCTTTTAAGCCTAAAATCTACTTTTCCAAATCATTCGCAAAACTCTCCTCTTCCAAATAATTCTCTCTCTAGAAAAGCTTGAAGAAGAAGAAGAAGAGGTCAAGTTAGGGTTCAAGAATCAAGCTTCCATTCCTCAAATTTCTTAAGGGCTTTGAACCCCAAGGTATGATAATCTTCATTTATGGAGCCCTTTCCTCCATAGACTCCCTAAAATTCTCTATTTTATAAGTTAGAAATTCTCCATTGAAGTTAGAGTTTTCTTCTATGCCGTGGGTTCTTTTCAATGTTGATTTAATTGATTGTTTTATGAACTATGAAGAATGAATTGAGTTGAATTTCATGAATTAAGATGAATTCCCATGAACCCATGTGATTTCCCCCAATTTCGAAATTAGGATTTGTTTATGGGTTGAATTATGAAGAGATGAATTTTATGAAATCTATATGAACCCATGCATGACTTATGTTTCCTAAAGCTATGATTTCATGATGAATTATGAATGATCAAAAGATAGGTTTTATGAAAATATGCATGTTCAATTATGAAATTTATGATGATTTATGAATTACTTTGAGATTGAAGCATGAATGATGTTGTTGTTGAGTTGTGAAAGGGTTTCTTACATAATACTCAAACCATGAATGTGAACGGATTTTTCTCACATAAAGGATTCATAACATGTTGAAAGGTTTTCTCAACTAAACTTTGAATCAAGATTTAAGGAGCTATTCTAAATGACGTAAGCTTGGACTAGTCCATGGAAGATGAATCGTCAATACTAATGAACTTTAGCTTGGATTGGTAACTCTAGTTGTACCTTTCCATGGATAATAAGACGAATAAGAACTATGACTATTCCGTGGGATTTATGCTTAGCACCGAGAGGATATTGAGATGGAAGCTCTCCCGTAGCTTGAGGCCGGGTTTCTAGTAGCAATCTCCTTATCCCATACCTATGTGCCCCCATAAGATGATTGTCTGAGATAGACATTAGCTAGTGGATCCATGTAAGCTAGAAGTTTAAGGGTCCTGCCTTGGCAAGTAGGATGGCCCTATCGGTGTAGAGAGGACACCAGATTCCATGTTGATAGCTCACATGGTCTTACATGTCAGTTAAGGCTAACTTTTCACAAATAATGAACTAAAGTGACTTTCAAGGATCTCTCAAACGTTTTAAAGATGTTTAGCTTGCATTAATCATGATTTATAACTTATGATTTCTAACCCTGTTCTCATGGTTTAGTTTGACCATCGCATGTTACAAAAATGTCCCTTTTTGCATGTTTAAATGTTATTATGCATGGTTATCATACTTGGTACATTTTTGTACTAACGCATACTCTTGCCTACATTTTCATATAAGTGTAGGATCCGGCTCATCCCCATCTTCTCGTGGCTAGTTCATGATATTAGAGACCTTAAAGAATTTGGTGAGTCCTCATATGTTCGAGGACGTAGCCACATTTGCTTTCATGTCATTTACTTTCTTTTAAAGACTTTGTACGGGTTACGTCTCAATGTTCTTTCTATTCTTTTGAGTTTTAGATGGCTTTGAGACTATATGTTTAGACTTCTGCTATGCTTTGTAAACTCTTTTGATATGGAATTGTCGTTTAAGCTTTTAAATTGCTATTGTCATGTACGATGCATGCTAAGTGGCTTGTATGAAGCCTTTCGGGGTTTTGTATGGCATGTCACGTCTAGGGGGTACTCTGGGTCGTGACAAACTTGGTATTCAGAGTACAAGGTTTTAGAAAGGTCCTAGGAAGTCTCATAAGCCACGTTGAGTAGAGTCTGGTTCATGAGTGTGAAGCGTGCCACATTTATGAATAAGAAACAACAAGATGATTAGGAAATTCCATTTCTTTCATTACTCTTAAGTTGTACGATGGCATGACGGGCGGCATCATGCGTCGGTGCGGGGAGGCTATGTCGGTGGGGGGCAGGCTAGGGCGTTGGAGAAAGGAGGTGTTTAATAGAGTTTTGAGTGGTAGGAAAGATGGATGCGATCATACCAGCACTAAAGCACAGGATTCCATCAGAACTCCGAAGTTAAGCGTACTTGGGCGAGAGTAGTACTAGGATGGGTGACCCCCTGGGAAGTCCTCGTGTTGCAGCCCTCTTTTTTGTCGAAATTCGATCGCGTATTTTTTAATATACATATTTTTTTGCAGAAACGACATTCGGATTGAGACGTCGTTAAGACGGGTGACGGGGGAGATTAGGATGGGCGTGACGGGCGGCATCATGCGTCGGTGCGGGGAGGCTATGTCGGTGGGGGGCAGGCTAGGGCGTTGGAGAAAGGAGGTGTTTAATAGAATTTTGAGTGGTAGGAAAAATGGATGCGATCATACCAGCACTAACGCACCGGATCCCATCAGAACTCCGAAGTTAAGCGTGCTTGGGCGAGAGTAGTACTAGGACGGGTGACCCCCTGGGAAGTCCTCGTGTTGCATACCTCTTTTTTGTCGAAATCCGGTCGCGTATTTTTTAATATATATATTTTTTTGCGGAAACGACATTCGGATTGAGACGTCGTTAAGACGGGTGACGGGGGCGATTAGGATGGGCGTGACGGGCGGCATCATGCGTTGGTGCGGGGAGGCTATGTCGGTGGGGGGCAGGCTAGGGCGTTGGAGAAAAGAGGTGTTTAATAGAATTTAGAGTGGTAGAAAAGATGGATGCGATCATACCTGCACTAACGCACCGGATCCCATAAGAACTCTGAAGTTAAGCGTGCTTGGGCGAGAGTAGTACTAGGATAGGTGACCCCCTGGGAAGTCCTCGTGTTGCATCCCTCTTTTTGGTCGAAATTCGGTCGCGTTTTTTTTAATATATATATTTTTTTGCGGAAACGACATTCGAATTGAGACGTCGTTAAGACGGGTGACGGGGGCGATTAGGATGGGTGTGACGGGCGGCATCATGCGTCGGTGCGGGGAGGCTATGTCGGTGGCGGTCAAGCTAGGGCGTTGGAGAAATGAGGTGTTTAATAGAATTTAGAGTGGTAGGAAAGATGGATGCGATCATACCAGCACTAACGCATCGGATCCCATCAGAAATCCGAAGTTAAGCGTGCTTGGGCGAGAGTAGTACTACGATGGGTGACCCCCTGGGAAGTCCTCGTGTTGCATCCCTCTTTTTTGCCAAAATTCGGTCGCGTATTTTTTAATATATATATTTTTTTGCAGAAACGACATTCGGATTGAGTCGTCGTTAAGACGGGTGACGGGGGTGATTAGGATGGGCGTGACGGGCGGCATCATGCGTCGGTGCGGGGAGGCTATGTCGGTGGGGGGTAGGCTAGGGTGTTGGAGAAAGGAGGTGTTTAATAGAATTTTGAGTGGTAGGAAAGATGGATGCGATCATACCAGCACTAACGCACTGAATCCCATCAGAACTCCGAAGTTAAGCATTGTTGGGCGAGAGTAGTACTAGGATGGGAGACCCCCTAGGAAGTCCTCGTGTTGCATCCCTCTTTTTTGTCGAAATTCGGTCGCGTATTTTTTAATATATATGTTTTTTTGCGGAAACGACATTCGGATTGAGACGTCATTAAGACGGGTGAAGGGGGCGATTAGGATGGGCGTGACGGGCGGCATCATGCGTCGGTGCGGGGAGGCTATGTCGGTGGGGGGCAGGCTAGGGCGTTAGAGAAAAGAGGTGTTTAATAGAGTTTTGAGTGGTAGGAAAGATGGATGCGATCATACCAGCACTAAAGCACAGGATTCCATCATAACTCCGATAGACATGGTCGTTCTAGATTTCGACAAAAGTCCGGTCAAGGTTCCTCCAATGCTCCTCCTAAATTCAACAAAGATAGGGTGCCTAAACCTAAGCCTCAAGAAGGAAATGGTGGTGGATTCTCATCGGCTACTTGTGCTAGGTGTGGAAAGAAGTATGAGGGAAAATGCTTAGCCGGTACGGATTGTTGCTTCGATTGTGGTAAGAGTGGTCATAAGATAAGGGATTGTCCATCTCTCACGGCTAAGGGAAGAGAAGGTAAGCAAGTTACGCTTAGTGGTTCGGGTTCAAATGTTCCCAAGCAAAATCGATTCTATGCACTTCAGGCTTGCCATGAGCAAGAGGGTTCTCCTGATGTGGTTACCGGTATGTTGAAAGTCTTTCACTTTGATCTTTATGCTTTGCTTGATCCCGGTGCTACTTTGTGTTTTGTGACGCCATATATGGCTAAGAGGTCTGATGTTCTTCCGGATGTGTTGTTAGATCCCTTTTGTGTCTCAATTCCTATTGGTGAATCTATTGTGGCTAAGAGAGTCTATAGAAATTGTCCTGTCTCCTTATCCCATAGAGTAACTCATGTTGATCTTGTAGAGCTTGATATGTTAGATTTTGATGTTATTCTTGGGATGGATTGGTTGCATTCTTGTTTTGCTTCTATTGATTGTAGGACATAAGTTGTCTAGTTTCAATTCCCAAATGTGCCTATACTAGAGTGGAAGGGGGGAAATTCTATGCCTAAAGGTCAATTTATGTCTTGTCTTAAAGCTAGAAAGATGATTTCTAAGGGTTGCATATACCATCTTGTTAGGGTGAGGGATATGGATTCCGAAACCCCTACTCTTGTGTCGGTCTCCATTGTAAATGAGTTTTTGAAAGTGTTTCCCGATGATCTACCCGGTGTTCCTCCCGAAAGGGAAATAGACTTTGGTAGTGATCTTCTCCCTGATACGCAACCTATCTCTATTCATCCTTATCGGATGGCTCCGGCAAAACTTAAGGAGTTAAAGAAGCAATTGAAGGATTTGTTGGATAAAGATTTCATATGACCAAGTGTCTCTCCATGGGGTGCTCCAGTGTTGTTTGTTAGAAAGAAAGATGGTTCACTTCGTATGTACATTGACTACCGTCAATTGAACAAGGTTACCATTAAGAATAAGTATCCTGTTCCAAGGATAGATGACTTGTTTGATCAACTCCAAGGGGCAAGTTACTTCTGTAAGATCGATATTCGTTTGGGTTATCACTAATTGAGGGTGAATGAAGATGATATTCCGAAGACGGCTTTCAGGACTAGATAAGGCCATTATGAATTCCTAGTGATGTTGTTTAGCTTAACTAATGCTCCGGCCGCGTATATAGATTTGATGAATAGGGTGTTTGGACAATATCTTGATATGTTTGTGATTGTGTTCATCGATGATATTTTGATTTACCCAAGGAGTGAGGATGAGCATGCCGATCATTTAAGGATTGTGTTGCAAGTGCTCAAGGAACAACAACTCTTCGCAAAGTTTAGTAAATGTGAATTTTGGCTAAGGTCTGTGGTTTTTCCTGGTCACATTGTCTCCGATAAGGGTATTGAGGTAGATTCTAAGAAGACAGATGCGGTTAAGAATTGGCCTAGACCCCTATCACCTTCGGATATTCAAAGTGTCTTGGGTTTGGCTGGTTATTATAGGAGGTTTGTTGAAGGGTTTTCTTCGATTGCTTCCCCATTGACGGCTTTGACTCAAAAGAAGGTTAAGTTCACATGGTCCGAAGCATGTGAGAAGAGTTTTCAAGAATTGAAAGATGGACTTACCTCAGCTCTGATATTGACTCTACCGGAAGGGTTCGATGGGTTTTTTGATTATTGTGATTCTTCAAGGGTTGGACTAGGGTGTGTTCTTATGCAAAATGAGAAAGTCATTGCTTATGTTTCAAGGAAACTCAAGATTCATGAAAAGAATTATCTTACCTATGACTTAAGAGTTAGCGGCGGTTGTATTTGCTTTAAAACTTTGAAGGCATTATATGTATGGTGTGCAAGTTGATGTTTTTATCGACCATACGAGTTTGCAATATGTGTTCAAACAAAAGGATCTAAATCTTCACCAAAGAAGTTGGCTTGAGTTGTTAAAGGACAACGACATGAGTGTCCTCTATCACCCCAGCAAGGTGAACGTGGTGGCAGATGCTCTTAGTCAGTTGTCTATGGGTAGTGTTGCTCATGTTGAGGATGGTAAGAAAGAATTCATTTGAGATATTCATAGATTGGCCCGATTGGGTGTTCAGTTGATTGATTCTAGTGAGGGTGGTGTTGTCATTCACAATGGTGCACAATCGTCCTTCAAGTCGGATGTAAAAGCAAAGCAAGATCTTGATCCTAATTTGGTTGAGTTAAAGGAAGCGGTGCTCACGAAGTCCGTAGAGGCTTTCTCCCAAGGGGGAGATGTTATGCTTCGATATCAAGGTCGTTTATGTGTTTCCGATGTAGATGACCTAAGAGGACAAATTTTGTCAGAAGCCCATAGTTCTAGATATTCCATTCACCCGGGAACTACCAAGATGTACCGTGATTTGTGGGAGGTCTATTGGTGGAAGGGGATGAAGAAGGATATTGCGGAATTCGTGGCTAGGTGTCCTAATTGTCAACAAGTGAAAGTTGAGTATCAAAAGCTAGGAGGTTTGTCCCAAGATATTAGTATTCCTACTTGGAAGTGGGAAGATTTGAATATGGACTTTATTGTTGGATCGTATGAAAAAATTAGCCCATTTCATTCCCGTCAAGGTTTCTTATTCGGTAGAGTATTATGCTAAGTTGTACTTGAGAGAAATTGTTAGGTTGCACGGAGTGCCTTTATCCATTATCTCCGATCGTGATGCACAATTTACTTCTCAATTTTGGAAGTCTTTCCAAAAGGGTGTTGGTACTCGTGTTAAGCTTAGCACGACCTTTCATCCTCAAACCGATGGGCAAGCGAAACGTACTATCCAAACTTAGGAATATATGTTGAGAGCTTGTGTGATTGATCTCAAGGGTAATTGGGATGATCATTTGCCTTTGATTGAATTTGCATATAATAATAGTTATCATTCAAGTATCGGTATGGCTCCATTTGAGGCTCTCTATGGTAGGAGGTGTAGATCTCCTATAGGTTGGTTTGAAGTTGCTTTGATAGGTCCCTAATTGGTACATGAGGCGATGGAGAAATCTCGGCTTATTAGAGAAAGGTTGAAAACGGCTCAAAGTCGACAAAAGTACTATGCCGATATTAGAAGGAGAGATTTAAAATTTAATGTTAATGATTGGGTCTACTTGAAAATTTCACCCATGAAGGGTGTAATGAGGTTTGGAAAGAAAGGGAAGCTTAGTCCCCGTTATGTGGGCCCATATCCGATTTTGAGGCGAATTGGTAAGGTCGCTTATGAACTTGACTTACCAAATGACTTGGCATCGGTGCATCCGATTTTCCATGTCTTCTTGTCGAAGAAATGCGTTGGTGATCCGACATCCATAGTACCATTAGAGAATCTTGGTATAAATGATAGCCTTTCTTATGAAGAAATTTTGATTAAGATTTGAGACCACCAAGTTCGAAGGTTGAGGAATAAAGAAATTGCTTCCATAAAGGTTCTTTGGCAGAATCAATTAGTTGAGGGTGCTACTTGGGAGGCCGAGGCCGATATGATGTCCCGTTATTCTCATCTCTTTCCCTCCACCCCTACTCTAGCTTGAGGTATTTAGTCCCTCATGGTTCGCTCTTTTGGTCTCATATGTTTTTGATATTTCTATGATTCTTCATTTATGCATGTTTATGAAAAAGGCTTAGTTTTGAGAAAATGAGTTAACTTGATTGATTTCTTCATGTTTATGTGCATTTGAGTATATGTTGCATATAGACCTTATGAAGTGATGTTTTGAACATTGTTTAGCTTGGAGTTGATGTTTCCTCCTCGGATACATGCATTTAAGTGATTGCATGCATGATGGGCTATTAGGTTTAGTCCCTTTCCTCCTTATGATGTCTTAATTCTCATTCAAGGACGAATGTTCCCAAGGGAGAGATATTTTAACACTTCGGATTTGAAAAGGAGAGTAATTGCAGTTTCCTGGAATTCTGATGCCAGTACCTACGGAGCCACCTACAGCTCATGGTCTGACATACGGACATTAGGTGAGGCCCGTGGTTAGCAAGTCCAAATTCCCTAAAAAGTTAAGCTTGAGTCCTTTTTATAAGATTCACTAGGACGGCGTGTCACTCCATGTACGAGCCGTAGGTAGGTCTCATGGGTCACACCCTACCAACTAGGTGACTTGTAAGACACACTTGACGGGCCGTCAAGTCCACCACGGGCCGTTTGGATCACCGTCAAGTGGCCCCTGCCTGAGGTATGTTCTGGAAACTCTTCACGAGTGCCCTAACGGACCGTGGTCCCCTACACGGCCTTTCTAGGGCTCCGTGAAGGGTTCCAAGGTCCATTTTGGGTACTTAACCTGCCCACCTAGGCTTTCTTTAATCCAAGGTGTTACACCTACTAACATAGGCGGAAGTGATTCATACTGAGAGTTTTGAAATTGGGCTCGAGTACACTTAGCACGAAGCTCACATGAGGTTTTTAAGATCACAGGCCATGACATGAAAAAAGGGTATCCGGGCACGAAGTAAGAATATGACTACTATGCCTCGAGTGATATAATTGGTAACTTTTAAGCTTAGCAACACTTATCAACTATACTCTCATTTCTGATTACTACACTTTATAAGCTGCAACTCATAGCTCCCACTAGAGTATATGACTACTCTTACGAACATCTATGTCAAATCGCTTGCTTTTATTGTGTTCAAGCCTAATCTCTAAGTCCCAAGGTGCTAAATATGAGATGATTATACTTATCTAAACCACAAGATTCAGGTTCTATACTTCTATAAGGAATCTCATCCCAAGAATACTTCTTCTTATAACCGCATTTAGCCAACCTTGAGCCCATATCAAGAAACACCTAATGCATCATGCATTTGTCCACATGTCAATAACACCACATTCAAGCCTAGTACCATAACCAGTAGTGAAATTTTTAGGGCCAAAAGTTGGACCTACGGTGGCCATGTACGGACCGTAGGTAGACCCACGGACTGTACATGGTGTCCCGTCATTGGGGGTCCAAAAGTTGAAAATCTCTGAAGCTATCTATGGTTGAACTGGATGGTCCGTAGGTTGACTTATGGACCGTAGGTGGGGGTCCGACAGTTATTTTAAAGGGATTTTTGGTCTTTTCCCTAGATGTTTAATTCCTAATTTAAGCCGGTTTGGCCCTTAACCTAGGCCCTATATAAACCTTTTAAGCCTAAAATCTACTTTTCCAAATCATTCCCAAAACTCTCCTCTCCCAATCTGTAACACCCCAAATTTTCTAAGAAAGGAAAATGCAGTTTTACAACCTGGTGCTAGTGTTTACAGACGTCACCTATGGATCGTAGATGGAATGGCGGGCCGTAGGTGGGAACCGTTGATGGCACTATGAACTTTCTGGATTTCCAAGTCTCTTAACCTTGACCTACGATGCAATAGGATGGGTCGTCGATCGATTGACAGTCCGTAGATGGGTCCTGTAGATCCCTTCCAGACTTAGCCAATTTTCAGCCCAAAGTGAAGTCTCTGAATCAAATGACGGAGGGACTGGACGGTCCGTCATCTGACCTACGGACCTTGGACTGCCCTCGACAGTTATTATTTAAGGGCTTTCTGATCTTTTCCCTAAATGTTTAACTATTAATCTAAATCGGTTATACCCTTAACCCAGACCCTATATATATTTTCTAAGCCTAATTTCACTCATTCTAACTCATTCCCAAATTTCTCCTCTTCTCAAATATTTTTCTTTCTAAGAAAATTCTCTCAAGCTTTAAGGAAGAAGAAGACTAAGATCCTCCATTTAAGGTTGTCAATTTCCATCAATTTCTTGTGGGCTTTGTTGATGTATGATAGTGTTCACCATTTGGAGCCCTTTCCTCCAATGGGTCCTCAACTTTCTTCAACGTTTTCAAGGTTCAATTTCCCCAATTGAATTAGGGTTTTGGATAAATTCTTATGGGTTCTTCAATTATGATTTCAATTGTTGATTTTATGATTCCTAGTGCACGATCTAGCATGATGAAGTAATTTAGTGCACGAATTAGCGTGATTTATATGATTTAATGTAAAGATTGAATGAATCCCCATGAACCCATGCTATTTCTCCCTAATTTCCTAATCTATGCTATGATTGGTGGGTTGAGCTATGAATTGAGTAATTTTATGAAATCTCTATGAATTTATGCATGAATTCTAAATGAATTGAGGATGACTTTGTGAAGTTTAGTATGTTCAAGTCAAAAGCATGATTTTCCTCTATTATGTGAATTCCTTCAAGTATGGGTAAATAGTCTTGTTTATGGATTTCTAAGCATGAGCTTGCATTGAATTGCATGATTTAAGTTGAACTTTTATAAACCCATATGAACTCTATGATCCATGAATTATGAGCATGATGAACTATGTAAGGATGAAGCTTATGAACTTATGCATGTCTCATATGAGTTTAATGATGAGTTAAGGGTGCTTTGAGAGTGAAGTACCGAAGTTATGACATAATGATGTTGTGTTGAGTTGTGAAAGGTTTTTTAACGTAATGCTAACACTGTGAGTTAATGAACAAAGAGGCGATTACCCATGTTCTTAAGGAGCTATTCTAATGACGTAAGCTTGGACTAGTCCATGGAAGATGAAACGTCTATAAGCATGAATTTAGCTTAGATTGGTAACCCTAGTTGTACCTTTCCATGGATAATGATATGAATATGATAAATAACTATTCTGTGGGAAATATGCTTAGCACCGAGAGGACATGGAGATGGAGGCTCTCCCGTAGTAGAGGTTGGGTTTCTAGTAGCAATCTCCTTATCCCAAACCGATGTGCCACCATAGGATGATGGTCTATGATAGACCCTAGCTAGTGGATCCACGTAAGCTACAAGTTAAGTAAAGGGTCCTACCTTGGCAAGTAGGATGTCCCTCTTTCAGTGTAGGGGAGAAACAGGATTCCATGTTGATAGCTCACATGGTCTTATATATCGGTTAAGGCTATTTCCCCACAACTAATGAGCACAAGTGTTGCTACGATGACTTTAAGTAAAGTAAAGAACAGATGCTAAGCTTGCTTTGGCCTTGGTTTATACCTTATGTTCTCCATGCTTTATCACGTGTAGTTGGCCTTTGCATGTCATGATTATGTCTCATTCTAGCATGATTTAATTGTTTTATGTGCATTGCTATCATACTTGGTACTTGATTGTACTAACACATACTCTTGCCTACATTAACTTCCTTGATGTAGGATTTGTCGATTCACCATCCACCCGTGGCTAGAGCATTAGAAGAAGATTGATAGAAGACTTGGTGAGTCCTCATCCATCCGAAGACATAGCCTAGTTGTTCTTATTTTCATGTATTCCATTTCAGATGTTGTATTGGGTTACGTCCCAAAATTTATTTCCCTATGTTAGATTGGCTTTGAGACATGAGATGTAGACTTTCGCTATTTCTTTTATAAGCTTTGATATGGAAATCTCTTTTGAACTCTTAATCTCTATTATCTTGTATGTATGTATGCTAAGTGGCTTGTATGAGGCCTTTCGGGGTCTTGTACGCCATGTCACGTCTAGGGGGTACCTTGGGTCATGACAAACTTGGTATTCAGAGCACAAGGTTTTAGAAAGATCCTAGGATGTCTCATAAGCCGCGTCAAGTAGAGTCTTGTTCATGAGTGTGAAACGCGCCACATTTATGAATGGGAGGCTATAAGACGTTTAAGAAACTTCACTTTTTTCATTACTCCTAAGTCGTGCGATAGAGTGTAACTCTATATGTTTCTCTCATAATCCCCATCTTATGTGTTTCAGGATATGGCCACTCGAAGAGCTTATGCTAGGAGTTATGCGGGAGAGAATGTGGAACAAGAAGCTCCTCAAGTTCCGACCGACTCTTTGGCCGAACAATTTACTAATGCGGAGTTTAGGGCTGCTTTTCAAGTGTTGGCTCAAGCCAATAGGGAGGTTGTGGCTCCCAAAAACCCAAATGTGGGTACGACGACATCTAGAGTGAGGGAATTCACTAGAATGAATCCTCTAGAGTTTCATGGTACTAGAGTTGAGGAAGATCCTCAAAAGTTCATTGATGAGGTGTACAAGGTGTTAATGATCATGGGCGTGACGCCGAAGAAAAAGGCGGAGTTGGCCGCTTATCAACTTATGGGTGTGGCTCTAGTGTGGTTTGAGCAATGGAAGAGTGAGAGGGCGGTTGATTCAGGTCCTCTTGATTGGGAAAAGTTCATGGTTGCTTTCCTTGATAGGTTCTTTCCCCTTGAGATGAGGGAGGCAAGGGTGCTTGAGTTCATCAATCTTCATCAAGGAAGCATGAGTGTAAAGCAGTATGCTTTAAAATTCACACAATGGTCTTGATATGCTCATACTATGGTTGCCGATCCTAGGGCAAGGATGAGTAAGTTCGTGTCGGGAGTATCTGAATTGGTGGTCAAAGAGAGTCGTACCGCTATGCTTATCCATGATATGGACATTTCTCGCCTAATGGTTCATGCTCAACAAATAGAAGAGGAGAAACTTAAGGAAAGGTCTAGGGAGACAAAGAGGGCTAAGACCGGTGATGGTAATTTCTCACACTCAAGGTCCGATGGACATGGTCGTTCTAGATTTCGACAAAAGTTCTCCGGTCAAGGTTCCTCTAATGCTCCTCTTAAATTCAACAAAGATACAGTGCCTAAACCTAAGCCTCAAGAAGGAAATGGTGGTGGATTCTCATCGGCTACTTGTGCTAGGTGTGGAAAGAAGCATGAGGGCAAATGCTTAGCCAATACAGATGGTTGCTTCGGTTGTGGTAAGAGTAATAACGGATCGGCGGTAATCCTCCGAAATTGTATTGATAAAATATAACAAAATTTATAAATAAAGGAAGATTAAAGAAAGAGTATTATAAAAACTTACAAGCTTTTATTTATATAAACATGGAGAGAGCTACAAGTGGAAGCATTAAAACTTTGGAGAGAGAGGTTTTCAGTTTTGGGTAAAAAAGCTGATGCCTTCTAAGGAGAGGAGAGAATTCCTTTTATAGAATAAGGATTCTTTACAATAATTAAAGATAGACAAATTAAAGTGTCTGTCGGTGAGTGGGGTCTTTTACTTTTATAAAGTAAAGTTTGTTGGATTCCTTTTAGGAATAGTAAAATGTCTCTTTTTGAAAAGTAATTCCGACCTTTGGTCTCTACTTTTCCCAAGAGCCAAGTTTCTATTCGTAATCGGGGTCCACATATGATTGTGCTATTTCTTTGAGGTCGCACATGTCCCCGTTACTGCTCCCAGATGATGCTGCATCACTGATTAGCTGCATTATCTGTGTTTCTGTATAATCTTCCAGATTATCCATAGCTTTCTTGAGCTTTGCTTTTAATTCATTTTTAGATAATTTTGAAGTAGTGGTGCTGCTTGTTCCTGCAACATTGTTAGTAGGCCTAAGGCCTGACTCCTGCTGGCTTAGGAGTCCATCCCTTGATCATAACTTTTTTTGCTAAGAAGCGAATTCGATCTATGTCTACTTTGGTGAAGTTCCAAGAAATAATATAAGATATTCTTTTTTGAATAAAAAATTTACATAACTTGATATGCTCAGTAAGAGTAGAAATCTCTTCTTTGCTTTGAAATTCATTAAACCTGACATGGAATTGTTGGGGTAAAATCTGCAAATTTCCTCCAAAAATGTTCCACCATTCGTAGAACCATCTGGGAATAACTGCTTTTATTACCTGTGGGCAATATTTGACAAACCAAGTGTGTCTTGGCCTCAAATAGATGAAATTGAACCAAGCAGCCTTATAATCATGCCAATTATAGGTTTGTGGCCTATGCTGCATAGATAATGCTATAGGAGTATGCAAATGATTTGTGTACCATTCAAACGGAGATAAAATTCTCTTGATGGTAAATCGAGAATACCTTATGAACTCGGGATTTTGTTTATCCCTGTTGTGCTCAATTTCTATGGATTCTGTGTCTACCAGAATAGCTTCGTAGAACTTTCTGGTCTTGTATGAGCAATCAGTATCAACAAAATTGTTATCAGTATAACAAGGTTTTATGAGAGTCTCTATTCCGAGATGTTCATAATCCTTATCTATGGCTAACAAAGGTACCATCTGAGTAGTTACGAATTCAAATTTTTCCTCTTTGAGAGGAGATGCTTGCTTTGGAACTGGTAGTTCAGGCTTGACAGCTTGAGCGAAAGATTCAGGAGCCTTCATTACATAATTATCCTTTGTTTGAATAGAGGAACTTGTTGCTTCAGGGGTAAAAGGTCTATTATGCCTTAGTTGAACCAATTTAGTTGGATTTGGAGGAGGTGGTGCAGGCAATTTAGGATAGTCTGCCAACAGGGTATATCTATTATCAAATACCGGTCTTTGTGGAGTTTTTCCCGGTGTTAAGGGAGGTAAGACGAAAGGTTTCGCCATTTGTTTTCCTTCTTTAGAAGGAGTATTAGGCTTGAAGGGCCTCAATTTTTCCCTGTAAAAAATCTCTTGTTAGAAAATCGGGTAAGGAATTATTTTCTCCTTTTATAAAATCAAAGCTAGATAGTAGAGCTTGCCATCTAGCAAATATTTGTTTTGAAACCAAATTTTTTACATCCTTTTGTAAAATTTCTTTAGCAGATTTACAATTGACTCTTAATAAGAATTCTTTATTAATTAAATCATCTTGAAATTTGGTGATACATAGCACTATAGACAAAATTTCCTTTTTGACAGTTGAATAATTTTTTTGAGCAGAATTCCAGATTCCAGAAGTAAATCGAACTAATTGTTCAGGAGATTCTATAGAACTTCTTTGTTTTAGGATACCCCCATAACCTAAATCAGAAGCGTCAGTCTCAACTATCATGAAATTATTAGGATTTGGTATTCCTAAGCAAGGGAGACTTTGAACAAGTTTTTTGATTGAAATAACCGCTTGAGTCTGTTCATGACTCCAAGGGACTGGATTTTTCCTAAATCTTTTATACAAAGGTTCACAAACTTGTCTGACTTTGGGTATGAAATCAGCTACATAATTGAGACTACCTAAAAACCTCTGCAATTGGGTTTTATCAATAATTTCATCAGGAAATTTGGAAGAGAACTCAATGGCTCTGCAGATGGGTTTGTAACTACCTTGATAAAGATCATGTCCTAAGAATCTTATAGAAGTTTGAAAAATCTTTATCTTTTTAGCACTGACTACTAAACCATTGCTTTTAACAATCTTGAAGAAAATATTAAGATGCTTAAAATGCGAATCAATATCATTAGAAAAGATAAGCACATCATCAATGTAGACAATAGACATGTGACTATAATCATTAAAAATGCTATTCATGATATTCTGGAATTCAGAAGGAGCATTTTTCAGTCCAAAGGGCATAACATTCCATTCATGTTGTCCAAATGGAACATTGAAAGCAGTTTTATATTTATCTTTATCGGCAATTTGAATCTGCCAAAAACCTGATTTCATATCAAACTTGCTATAGATATTAACTTTATAAGTTCTTTTTAGCAAATCTCTTTTGTTAGGTATCGGGTACCTGATCCATTTTAAAACAGAGTTAAGAGGTTTGTAATTAATAACAAGTCTTGGTGCTCCTCTTTCTTTTTCTGCACTATTGTTAACATAGAAAGCAGAGCAACTCCAAGGGGATTTAGAAAATCTAATAATCTTATTTTTTAATAAATTATCAATTTCCTTTTTACAAAATTCCATCATTTCATGATTCATTTGAATAGGTCTTGCCTTGGTAGTAATAGATTGTTCATTAAATCCTTCAATGTAAGGTAATTCAACAATATGTCTTTTTCTTTCCCAAAAAGCATTAGGAAAATCAGAGCAAATTTCTTCTTCAAATTTTTTATGAAGGCTAGTTATTTTTGCAACCATCTCCGGGGTTTTTAAAATTTGCTCAATTTTTTTGATTTTAATTTCTTCTTTTAAGAAATTCATATGCTGAGATAGAGAGTTTATTCTAAAAACAGTGTTTTTTCTGATAAAATTACTTTCTTCTTGGGAAAGAATTTTTACAAAAGGAAAATGTAATTCTTTTCCTAGAATAGAAGTAGTAATACCACTTAGATTAGTGACAAAAGGTTTTATCTGAGTGATAAAAGGTATTCCAAGAATAATATCTTCATTAATATCTTCAGTAATAATAAAATCATTTGTTAAACAAATATTGTTGTTGCAAATATGAGCTTTAGAAAGCTTATAATTAATTTTTAGCAACTCACCAGTAGCAGAATATAATTTTGAAGTACTTTTTTCCAAATACTTAGTGGGAACAATACCTTTAACAATGCAATTTCTATCTGCACCACTGTCAAGTAAAGCAATTCTGTTAATAACAAAATCTTTGTTTATAACAATCTTAACAGGAATATGATGGCTTTGCGGCCTGATGGAAGAAATAACTGTGATTCCTAGACTAGAAGTAGTCGCAATATCAGGAGTAGGTTCAACAGAGAGATCAATATTGAAGGGAGGATAATCTAATTTGTCCTTATCTGGGAGATTTTCAGCTTCTTCTTCAAGATTTTGATTGGCAATTTCTTTGAGGATTTTTTCAGCAATGACATCAGTTTCGACTTTCCCAAGTCTAGACTTAATATCTTTGATCTCCTCTTTGAGAGTTTTGACTTCATGATGAAGATCAGAAATGGTAGGTTCGGCCTTTCTTTCGAACCTATTCATGATTTGTTTCATGCTGAAAGGTTCAACCATAGTACGAGCTTTAGGCTTTTCCTTTTGGTTAAGAATAAGATTCTTGAGTTCTACAAGATATTTTTCCTAGCTTCGTCATTATCAATGTGTTCGATAATGTCAAAGAGAGTTTCTTTAGAGTCATTACTAAGAACTCTGATTTGAGGAATATCTTCACAAACACAGAAAGCCTCTGTGCAGTTACAATTATTTCCTGATTTGCTGGAATCTGAATCATAATCGACGTTGATATTTTCTTCATCGCTATATTCAGCAGAATTATTTGAAGAATCGGATAAAGGTTCTTCAAGAATAGAAAAGAGTTTCTCTTTAGTTACTGCGTCTATTTCAAGACTGTTGATCTTCTTTTGCTTACCAGACCTGCATTCGCTAGCTCTATGGCCAGATTTTCCACAAGTCCAACAAACATCTTCTTTGGATTTCTTAAATCCTTTATGCTTGCTTCTCCTTTTGGAAGATTTTTTGTAATCCTTTTCAGAAGTTCTTCTTGTCTTACTGCGATGAACTTTTTTCGAATCCTTGTTTTCCTTTCTTATTTTCTTAGAAGGAGGAGTGAGTGAAACAAAACCGAAGTCTTGACAAAAACTTCCTAGTTCTCTTCTTGAAGAAGATTTTTCCTTTTTAAGTTGATGTTTCAACTTAATATCTGTACAAAGTTCTAATCCAACAGTGTTTATAACACTGATGAGATCTCCATAAGTCATTTGATCATAAAGATTTTTTCCCTCATTCCTATCTTGGATCTTGGTTCTTACTTTGTCAGCAAAAAGTGGTGGACGACCGCTCACAAATCTTTCTTTCCAAAAGTCTAAATGGCAATCCGGTCTGATCATTACCTTCTGCATAAAGTTGTATTTATACCAGGTAAAATCATCTAAAGAAGGACAACTGATGTTGTTAAGGATTTGGAGACTCCTGTCCTGAAATAACTTAGGTTCTCTGATAAAATGCTTTGCTATATGATAGAGAAGAGTAGCACAATCATCTTCTTTAAAAACTTCAGTAGGGACTTCAGAAGTTCCTTCCATTTTAATAACAGTCTCAGTAGCATGAGTATCATAAATAACTCGTTTAGTTTCTTCTGAAACATAATTGTCCCACCAATGTTTTAACATACCAGTAAATCCTGCAACGATCATAGAAGCAGCTTCTCTGTCAGAAGAATTTCTTATTTTGTAAGCTGTAATAGCTATTCCCATCTCATGGAGTTTATTATAGATCTGATGTTCTGCTAGACCATCGATGTTCCATTCAGTTATGCTGCTTCCTTCATGAGAGGAAGTAGAGAGAAAAGCATTTTCCTCATATTGGATGTCTGGGAAAGAAGGTCTTTTTTGATAGTTTTTTCGATTATGATATCTATCATTGGAGAGTTTTTGGACAAGATTATCCTTATCACTGATAGTAGCAACTTTCTTACCACTCTTATCAGATATTGAAAAGTTAACAAGTTTCTCATTGATCTTATCCAAAATATTATCAGAAATATCAAAAGTATTTTTGAGCTTAGGATAATTTTCTCTGGAAAATTCATTGATTTTGAATATAGGATTTGAGTCTATTTTTTGACTGTTATTAGAGGATAATAAAGGAACAGGCCTTCCTGAAAAAGAGGCTCTTTCTTTGGAGTCTTCAATTTGTCTGGAAACAACATGAAGAATCTGGTTGGTATAATTATTTTGTTCTATGATCTTATTAAGATCAAGAGTAGTTGGTAAGGAGGTGGGTTTTTTAGTGGAAAGGATTTTAAAATGCGAAGCTTTTATAATGGTTCCAGAAATAGGGATATTTATTCCTTCAAGAGGAGGAGTAACATCTTCAATGACCTTGTTTGAAGTAGTATACCATTTATTGATAATCACTTTAAGAGAATCCTTTTGATTCTCAATTTTTCCAGTCATTTCAAACCACTTGAAGAAGTCTATTTCACAACCAATTCTTTTCATATCTTTCATCCATGAATTTGAAAATTTCTCTCTTTCTTGAAGAGAATAAGAGGCAACATACCAACTTCTGTTGATTTGGTTATTAGGATGATTCCAAGATTCTTGCAAAATTTGAGGATTTGGATTAAACTCTTTCCCAGATTTAATCATTTTAAAAAATCCTGGTACCGAATCCTTTTGATTTGAAGGAGGTTCCATATCACTAGCTGTAGGACTAGTAGGAATTTCTTGATAGTAAACCTTTGGAATATTTCCAGAGAAATCTACTCCAGTGACTTTTCCTTTACTATAGTCTCTGTGGATGAGTTTGTCTTCATCCTCATCATCCTCAGGAGTTTTTGAAGAAGAGGGTGGGTGAGGAGCAGTCCTAGAAGGAGCGGATGGTGAATAATGAGGAGCCATCCTAGAAGGGACTGACGAACACGAAGCTCTTCTAATAGAGGAGGATCTAGATAAAGAATTCTTATTAAGAGTCGATTGTAAATCTGCTAAAGAAATTTTACAAAAGGATGTAAAAAATTTGGTTTCAAAACAAATATTTGCTAGATGGCTCTATAGACATAAGCCGATAGTATACTCTATAGGTAATCTCTATCTCTCGAGTATTGGCTTTGCTATTCAAATTTTTTGTTTTGACATTTAAAGTAAATGAATCCATAACATTAGGATCATTAATGTCTATTGAAAAATTAGGATAACAATTAAAATAAACCGGGCCATCGGCAAGATTACTTTGAAGAACTCCTAACAGAGAATCATCAAAATTCAGAAATCTATCATCTCTAAGGAAAACACAAATGGGGATGTCTAAGCCTTTCCTGAACAGGGGCTTTACAGCAACTTGCACTAAACCAATATGCAAATAATTGAATTTATTTTTATAACGATTAATATCATTAGCATTTAACAAGCGAATAATTTCAAGAGAGTTATTAATAGCAACAGTTGATTCACAAGTTTTAATATTGTGATTAACAAATAAATTAAATTTACCTAAATGGTAAATAGCTTTAAAAGGTTCTTCAGGAATATTCCAATTTTGAAGATCATTTTCAAGTTTAGCAATCTTTGTTGCTTGTGAGGATAAATTAACACTGTTTAAAATATGTTGATTATTATCCATGATAATAAAAATACTGTCTTAAGGACTTACAGACAAAAATATATTAATTATAAACAGATAATTCAAGCATGATTAAACGATAATAATATAATAATATGCAAAGTAATATTAAAGATCTAGATCTAGTTTCTAAAGGAGGTTCTCTTGGTTTTACATCTGTTCTTTCTCTAGAGTTATCTTGGCTACGGGATCACCATACAAGGTCTAACGCTCTCCTAGCTTGATGACCTATTCAATTCGGCTAGCCAACGTATGAACCGGGTATTATTCGGTTACCTCACACACTTAGAGAAGAATGAACACCTCACACCAATTATAGAAACAAGATTAAGAACGAAATATTAATTAACATATTAAAATATTAAAATAGCTTAATCAAAGCTTTAAATAATCAGTTCATAAATTAATATAAATTTTGTCATGCCCCAGACAGTATATGTACTTAGCTGCTCATGCTAGGTACGTATACTGCCAACATGGCTCTGATACCAATAACGGATCGGCGGTAATCCTCCGAAATTGTATTGATAAAATATAACAAAATTTATAAATAAAGGAAGATTAAAGAAAGAGTATTATAAAAACTTACAAGCTTTTATTTATATAAACATGGAGAGAGCTACAAGTGGAAGCATTAAAACTTTGGAGAGAGAGGTTTTCAGTTTTGGGTAAAAAAGCTGATGCCTTCTAAGGAGAGGAGAGAATTCCTTTTATAGAATAAGGATTCTTTACAATAATTAAAGATAGAAAAATTAGAGTGTCTGTCGGTGAGTGGGGTCTTTTACTTTTATAAAGTAAAGTTTGTTGGATTCCTTTTAGGAATAGTAAAATGTCTCTTTTTGAAAAGTAATTCCGACCTTCGGTCTCTACTTTTCCCAAGAGCCAAGTTTCTATTCGTAATCGGGGTCCACATATGATTGTGCTATTTCTTTGAGGTCGCACATGTCCCCGTTACTGCTCCCAGATGATGCTGCATCACTGATTAGCTGCATTATCTGTGTTTCTGTATAATCTTCCAGATTATCCATAGCTTTCTTGCGCTTTGCTTTTAATTCATTTTTAGATAATTTTGAAGTAGTGGTGCTGCTTGTTCCTACAACATTGTTAGTAGACCTGACTCCTGCTGGCTTAGGAGTCCATCCCTTGATCATAACTTCTTTTGCTAAGAAGCGAATTCGATCTATGTCTACTTTGGTGAAGTTCCAAGAAATAATATAAGATATTCTTTTTTGAATAAAAAATTTACATAACTTGATATGCTCAGTAAGAGTAGAAATCTCTTCTTTGCTTTGAAATTCATTAAACCTGACATGGAATTGTTGGGGTAAAATCTGCAAATTTCCTCCAAAAATGTTCCACCATTCGTAGAACCATCTGGGAATAACTGCTTTTATTACCTGTGGGCAATATTTGACAAACCAGGTGTGTCTTGGCCTCAAATAGATGAAATTGAACCAAGCAGCCTTATAATCATGCCAATTATAGGTTTGTGGCCTATGCTGCATAGATAATGCTATAGGAGTATGCAAATGATTTGTGTACCATTCAAACGGAGATAAAATTCTCTTGATGGTAAATCGAGAATACCTTATGAACTCGGGATTTTGTTCATCCCTGTTGTGCTCAATTTCTATGGATTCTGTGTCTACCAGAATAGCTTCGTAGAACTTTCTGGTCTTGTATGAACAATCAGTATCAACAAAATTGTTATCAGTATAACAAGGTTTTATGAGAGTCTCTATTCTGAGATGTTCATAATCCTTATCTATGGCTAACAAAGGTACCATCTGAGTAGTTACGATTTCAAAATTTTCCTCTTTGAGAGGAGATGCTTGCTTTGGAACTGGTAGTTCAGGCTTGATAGCTTGAGCGAAAGATTCAGGAGCCTTCATTACATAATTATCCTTTGTTTGAACAGAGGAACTTGTTGCTTCAGGGGTAAAAGGTCTATTAGGCCTTAGTTGAACCAATTTAGTTGGATTTGGAGGAGGTGGTGCATGCAATTTAGGATAGTCTGCCAACAGGGTATATCTATTATCAAATACCGATCTTTGTGGAGTTTTTGCCGGTGTTAAGGAGTTAAAGGAGCAATTGAAGGATTTGTTGGATAAAGGTTTCATCCGATCAAATATCTCTCCATGGGGTGCTCTAGTGTTGTTTGTTAGAAAGAAAGATGGTTCACTTCGTATGTGCATTAACTACCGTCAATTGAACAAGGTGACCATTAATAATAAGTATCCTCTTCAAAGGATAAATGAATTGTTTGATCAACTCCAAGGGGCAAGTTACTTCTCTAAGATTGATCTTCGTTCGGGTTATCACCAACTGAGGGTGACTGAAGATGATATTTCGAAGACGACTTTCCGGACTAGATATGGCCATTATGAATTCCTAGTGATGTCGTTTGGCTTGATGAATGATTTGACTGCATTTATGGATTTTGATGAATAGGGTGTTTAGACAATCTTGATATGTTTGCGATTGTGTTAATCGATGATATTTTGATTTACTCAAGGAGTGAGGATGAGCATGTCGATCATTTGAGGATTGTGTTGCAAGTCCTAAAGGAACAACAACTCTTCGCAAAGTTTAGTAAATGTGAGTTTTGGTTAAGGTCCGTGGCTTTTCTTGGTCACATTGTCTCCCGTAAGTGTATTGAGGTAGATCCTAAGAAGACGGATGCGCTTAAGAATTGGCCTATACCCTTATCACCTTCAGATATTCGAAGTTTCTTTGGTTTGGCCGGTTATTATAGGAGGTTTTTTGAAGGGTTTTCTTCGATTGCTTCCCCATTGATGGCTTTGACTCAAAATAAGGTTAAGTTCACATGGTCCGAAGCATGTGAGAATAGTTTTCAAGAATTGAAAGATAGACTTAACTCGGCTCCGATATTGACTATACATGAAGGGTTCGATGGGTTTGTGGTTTATTGTGAAACATCAAGGGTTGGAATAGGGTGTGTTCTTATGCAAAACGGGAAAGTCATTGCTTATGCTTCAAGGCAACTCAAAATTCATGAAAAGAACTATCCTACCCATGACTTAGAGTTAGTGACGGTTGTGTTTGCTTTAAAGATTTGGAGGCATTATTTGTATGGTGTGCATGTTGATGTTTTTAACGACTACATGAGTTTGCAATATGTGTTCAAACAAAAGGATCTAAATCTTCACCAAAGGAGGTGGCTCTAGTTGTTAAAGGACTACGACATGAGTGTCCTCAATCACCCCGGCAAGGCGAATGTGGTGGCGGATACTGTTAGTCGGTCTTCTATGGGTAGTGTTTCTCATATGGAAGATGGTAAGAAATAATTGGTTCGAGATGTTCATAGGTTGGCCCAATTGGGTGTTCGATTGATTGATTCTAGTGAGGGTGGTGTTTTCATTCACAATGATGCACAATCTTCCTTCATGTCAGATGTAAAAGCAAAGCAAGATCTTGATCTTAATTTGGTTGAGTTGAAGGAAGCGGTGCTCAAGAAGTCCGTAGAGGCTTTCTCCCAAGGGGGAGATGGCATGCTTCGATATCATGGTCATTTATGTGTTCCCGATGTAGATGACCTAAGAGGACAAATTTTGTCGGAAGCCCATAGTTCTCAACATTCCATTCACCCGGGAGCTACCAAGTCGTACCGTGATTTACGGGAGGTCTATTTGTAAAATGGGATGAAGAAGGATATTGCATAATTCGTGGCTAGGTGTCCTAATTGTCAACAAGTGAAAGTTGAGCATCAAAAGTTGGGAGGTTTGTCTCAAGATATTAGTATTCCTACTTGGAAGTGGGAAGATTTGAATATGGACTTCATTGTTGGATTACCATGCACCTTGCGATAATATGATTCGATGTGGGTTATTGTAGATCGTATGACAAAATCAGCCCATTTCATTCCCGTTAAGGTTTCTTATTCGGCGGAGGATTATGCTAAGTTGTACTAGAAAGAAATGGTTAGGTTGCATGGAGTGCCTTTATCCATTATCTCCGATCATGGTGCACAATTTACTTCTCAATTTTGGAAGTCTTTCCAAAAGGGTCTTGGTACTCGTGTTAAGCTTAGCACGACCTTTCATCCTCAAACCGATGGGCAAGCGGAATGTATTATCAAAACTTTGAAATATATGTTGAAAACTTGTGTGATTGATCTCAAGGGTAATTGGGATGATCATTTGCCTTTGATTGAATTTGCATATAATAATAGCTATCATTCAAGTATCGGTATGGCTCCATTTGAGGCTCTCTATGGTAGGAGGTGTGATCTCCTATAGGTTTGTTTGAAGTAGGTGAAGTTGCTTTGATAGGTTCTGAATTGGTACATGAGTCTATGGAGAAATCTCGACTTATTAGAGAGAGGTTGAAAACGGCTCAAAGTCGACAAAAGTCCTATGCCGATATTAGAAGGAGAGATTTAGAATTTGATGTTAATGATTGGGTGTACTGAAAAATTTCACCCATGAAGGGTGTAGTGAGGTTTGGAAAGAAAAGGAAGCTTAGTCCCGGTTATGCGGGCCCATATCCAATTTTGAGGTGTTTTGGTAAGGTCGCTTATGAACTTGACTTACCAAATGACTTGGCATCGGTGCATCCGATTTTCTATGTCTCCTTGTTGAAAAAATGCATTGGTGATCCGACATCCGTAGTACCATTAGAGAATCTTGGTATAAAGGATAGCCTTTCTTATGAAGAAGTTCCGATTAAGATTTTAGACTGCCAAGTTTGATGGTTGAGGAATAAAGAAATTGCTTCCACGAAGGTTCTTTGGAGGAATCAATTAGTTGAGGGTGCTACTAGGGAGGCCGAGGCCGATATGATGTCCTGTTATCCTCATCTCTTTCCCTCTACCCATACTCTAGCTTGAGGTATTTAGTCCTTCATGATTCACTCTTTTGGTCTCATGTGTTCTTGATATTTCCATGATTCTTCATTTATGCATGTTCATGAAAAAGGCTTAGTTTTGAGAAAATGAGTTAACTTGATTGATTTCTTCATGTTTATGTGCATTTGAGTATATCTTGCATATAGACCTTATTAAATGATGTTTTTAACATGCTTTAGCTTGGAGTTGGTGTTTCCTCATAGGATACATGCATTTAAGTGATTGCATGCATGATGGGCTGTTAGGTTTAGTCCCTATCCTCCTTATGATGTCTTAATTCTCATTCGAGGAAGAATGTCCCCAAGGGGGAGATATTGCAACACCTCAGATTTAAAAAGGAGAGAAATTGCTGTTTCCTGGAATTTTGGTGCCAGTACCTACGGACCCACCTACAGCTCATGGTCTGACATACGGACCATAGGTGAGGCCCGTGGTTGGCAAGTCAAAATTCCCTAAAAATTTAAGCTTGAGTACTTTTTATACGATTCACCAAGACGGCCTATCACTCCATGTACGAGCCGTAGGTAGGTCTCGTAGGTAAGACCCATATTTAGTGAAATTTTTAGGGCCAAAAGTTGGACCTATGGTGGCCATGTACAGACCAAAGGTACACCCACGGACCGTACATGGTGTCCCATCGTTAGGGGTCCAAATGTTAAAAATCTCTGAAGCTATTTACGGTTGAGCAGGACGGTCCGTAGGTTGACTTACAGACCGTAGGTGGGGGTCCGGTAGTTATTTTAAAGGACTTTTTGGTCTTTTTACTAGATGTTTAATTCCTAATTTAAGTCGGTTTGGCCCTTTACCTAGGCCCTATATAAACCTTTTAAGCCTTAAATCGAATTTTCCAAATCATTCCCAAAACTCACCTCTCCCAAATAATTCCCTATTTTGAAAAGCTTGAAGAAGAAGAAGAAGAGGTCAAGTTAGGGTTCAAGAATCAAGCTTCCATCCCTCAAATTGCTTAAGGGCTTTTATCCCCAAAGTATGATAATCTTCATCTATGGAGCCCTTTCCTCCATAGAGTCCCTAAAATTCTCAATTTTACAAGTTAGAAATTCTCCTTTGATGTTAGAGTTTTCTTCTATGCCGTGAGTTCTTTTCAATGTTGATTTAATTGATTGTTTTATGAACTATGAAGCATGAATTGAGTTGAATTTTATTAATTAAGATGAATTCCGAAGAACCCATGTGATTTCCCCCAATTTCGAAATTAGGATTTGTTGATGAGTTGAATAATGAAGAGATGAATTTTATGAAATCTATATGAACCCATGCCTGACTTATGTTTCCTAAAGCTATGATTTCATGATGAATTATGAATGATCAAAAGATGGGTTTAATTAAATATGCATGTTCAATTATGAAATTTATGATGATTTATGAATTGCTTTGAGATTGAAGCATGAATGATGTTGTTGTTGAGTTGTGAAAGGGTTTCTCACATAATACTCAAACCATGAATGTGAAAGGATTTTTCTCAAATAAATGATTCATAACAAGTTGAAAGGTTTTCTCAACTAAACTTTAAATCAAGATTTAAGAAGATGTTCTAAATGACGTAAGCTTGGACTATTCCATGGAAGATGAAGCGTCAACACTAATGAACTTTAGCTTGGATTGGTAAATGTAGTTGTACCTTTCCATGGATAATAAGATAAATAAGAATTATTACTATTTCATGGGATTTATGCTTAGCATCGAGAGGATATTGAGATGGAAGCTCTCCCGTAGCTTGAGGTCGGGTTTCTAGTAGCAATCTCCTTATCCCATACCTATGTGCCCCCATAAGATGATTGTCTGAGATAGACATTAGCTAGTGGATCCACGTAAGCTAGAAGTTTAAGGGTCCTGCCTTGGCAAGTAGGATGGCCCTATCGGTGTAGAGAGGACACCAGATTCCATGTTGATAGCTCACATGGTCTTACATGTCGGTTAAGGCTAACTTCCCACAAATAATGAACTAAAGTGACTTTCAAGGTATCTCTTAAATGTTTTAAAGATGTTTAGCTTGCATTGATCATAATTTATAACTTATAATTTCTAACCCTGTTCTCATGGTTTAGTTTGATCATTGCATGTTACGAAAATGTCCCTTTTTGTATGTTTAAATGTTATTATGCATGTTTATCATACTTGGTACATTTTATTACTAATGGATACTCTTACCTAGATTTTCTTATAAGTGTAGGATCCGGCTCATCCCTATCTTCTCGTGGCTAGTTCGTGATATTAGAGACCTTAAAGAATTTGGTGAGTCCTCATATGTTCGAGGACGTAGCCACATTTACTTTCATGTCATTTGCTTTCTTTTAAATACTTTATACGGGTTACGTTTCAATGTTCTTTCTATTCTTATGAGTTTTAGATGGCTTTGACACTATATGTTTAGACTTTCGGTATGCTTTTAAACTCTTTTGATATGGAATTGTCTTTTAAACTTTTAAATTGCTATTGTCTTGTACGATGCATGCTAAGTGGCTTTTATGAGGCCTTTCGGGGTCTTATAGGCCATATCACGTCTAGGGGGTACTTTGGGTCGTGACAAACTTGGTATTCGGAGCACATGGTTTTAGAAAGATCCTAGGAAGTCTCATAAGCCACGTCGAGTAGAGTCTGGTTTATGAGTGTGAAGCGCGTCACATTTATGAATAAGAGGCTACATGATGATTAGGAAATTCCACTTCTTTCATTACTCTTAATTCGTGCGATATAGTGTAACTCTATATGTCTCTCTCCTAATCCCCATTCTATGCATTTCAGGATATGGCCACTCAAAGAGCTTATGCTAGGAGAAATATGGGAGAGAATGTGGAACAAGAAGCTCCTCCTCAAGCTCCTCAAGTTCTGGCCGACCCTTTGGTCGAACAAGTGACTAATGCGGAGTTTAGGGCTGCTTTTCAAGTGTTGGCTCAATCCAATTGGGAGGTTGTGGCTCCCGTAAATCCAAATATGGGTACGACGGCATCTAGAGTGAGGGACTTCATTAGAATGAATCCTTTGGAGTTTCATGGTTTTAGGGTTGAGGAAGATCCTCAAAAGTTCATTGATGAGGTGTACAAGGTGTTAATGATCATGGGCGTGACACCAGAGGAAAAGGAGGAGTTAGCCGCTTATCAACTTAAGGGTGTGGCTCAAGTGCGGTTTGAGCAATGGAAGAGTGAGAGGGCGATTGATGCAGGTCCTCTTGATTGGGAAAAGTTAAAGGTTGCTTTCCTTGATAGGTTCTTTCCCCTTGAGATGAGGGAGGCAAGGGTGCTTGAGTTCATCAATCTTCATCTAGGAAGCATGAGTATGAAGGAGTATGCTTTGAAGTTCACACAATTGTCTTGATATGCTCCTACTATGGTTGCCAATCCTAGGGCAAGGATGAGTAAGTTCGTGTCGGGAGTGTCTGAATTGGTGGTCAAGGAGTGTCGTACCGCTATGCTTATCCATGATATGGACATTACTCGCCTAATGGTTAATGCTCAACAAATAGAAAAGGAGAAACTTAAGGAAAGGTCTTGGGAGACAAAGAGGGCTAAGACTGGTGATGGTAATTTCTCACACTCAAGGTCCGATGGACATGGTCATTCTAGATTTCGACAAAAGTTCTCCAGTCAAGGTTCCTCCAATGTTCCTCCTAAATTCAACAAATATAGGGTGACTAACCCTAAGCCTCAAGAAGGAAATGGTGGTGTATTCTCATCGGCTACTTGTGCTAGGTGTGGAAAGAAGCATGAGGGAAAATGCTTAGCTGGTATGGATGGTTGCTTCAGTTATTGTAAGAGCGGTCATAAGATAAGGGATTGTCCATCTCTCACGACTAAGGGAAGAGAAGGTAAGCAAGTTCCACCTAGTGTTCAGGTTCAAATACTCCCAACCAAAATCGATTCTATTCACTTCAATCTTGCCATGAGCAAGTGGTTTCTCCCAATGTGGTTACCGGTATGTTGAAAGTCTTTCACTTTGATGTTTATGCTTTCCTTGATCCCGGTGCTACCGTGTCTTTTGTGATGCCATATGTGGCTAAGAGGTTTGATGTACTTTCGGATGTGTTGTTAGATCCCTTTTGAGTTTCTGCTCCTATTGGTGAATCTATTATGGCTAAGAGTGTCTATAGAAATTGTCCCGTCACCTTATCCCATAGAGTCACTCATGTTGATCTTATAGAGCTTGATATGTTAGATTTTGATGTTATTCTTAGGATGGATTGGTTGCAGTCTTGTTATGCTTCTATTGATTATAGGACCCAAGTGGTCAAGTTTCAATTCCCAAATGAGCCTATCCTAGAGCTGAAGGGGGGTAATTCTATGCCTAAAGGTCAATTTGTGTCTTTTCTTAAAGCTAGAAAGATGATTTCTAAGGGTTGCATATAACATCTTGTTAGGGTGAGGTATATGGATTCTGAAACCCCTACTCTTGAGTCGGGCCCCATTGTAAATGAGTTTTAGAAAGTGTTTCCCGATGATCTACCTGGTGTTCCTCCTGAAAGGGAAATAGACTTTGGTATTGATCTTCTTCCCAATAGGCAACCTATCTCTATTCCTCCTTACCGAATGGCTCTGGCAGAACTTAAGGAGTTAAAGGAGCAATTGAAGGATTTGTTGGATAAAGATTTCATCCGACCAAGTATCTCTCCATGGGGTGCTCTAGTGTTGTTTGTTAGAAAGAAAGATGGTTCACTTCGTATGTGCATTGACTACCGCTAATTGAACCAGGTTACCATTAAGAATAAGTATCCTCTTCCAAGGATAGATGACTTGTTTGATCAACTCCAAGGGGTAAATTACTTCTCTAAGATCGATCTTCATTCGGGTTATCACCAATTGAGGTTGAAAGAAGATGATATTCCGAAGATGACTTTTCGGACTAGATATGGCCATTATGAATTCCTAGTGATGTCGTTTGCCTGGACGAATGCTCTGACCGTGTTTATGGATTAGATAAATAGGGTGTTTAGACAATATCTTGATATGTTTGTGATTGTGTTCATCGATGATATTTTGATTTACTCAAGGAGTGAGGATGAGCATGCCGATCATTTGAGGATTGTGTTTCAATCCTCAAGGAACAACAACTCTTCACAAAGTTTAGTAAATGTGAGTTTTGGCTATCGTCCGTGGCTTGTCTTGGTCACATTGTCTCCGGTAAGGGTATTGAGGTAGATCCTAAGAAGACGGATATGGTTAAAAATTGGCCTAGATCCCTATCACCTTCGGATATTCGAAGTTTCTTTGGTTTGGATGGTTATTATAGGAGGTTTGTTGAAAGGTTTTCTTCGATTGCTTCTCCATTGATGGCTTTGACTCATAAGAAGTTTAAGTTCACATGGTCCGAAGCATGTGAGAAGAGTTTTCAAGAATTTAAAGATAGACTTACCTCGGCTCCGATATTGACTCTACCGGAAGGGTCCGATGGGTTTGTCGTTTATTGTGATGCTTCAAGGGTTGGACTAGGGTGTGTTCTTATGCAAAGTAGGAAAGTCATTGCTTATGCTTAAAGGAATCTTAATATTCATGAAAAGAATTATCCTACCCATGACTTAGAGTTAGCGGCGGTTGTGTTTGCTTTAAAGATTTGGAGGCATCATTTGTATGGTGTGCATGTTGATGTTTTTACCAACCATAAGAGTTTGCAATATGTGTTCAAACAAAAGGATCTAAATCTTCACCAAAGGAGGTGGCTTGAGTTGTTAAAGGACTACGACATGAGTGTCCTCTATAACCCCGGCAAGGCGAACGTGGTGGCGGATGCTCTTAATCGGTTGTCAATGGGTAGTGTTGCTCATGTTGAGGATGGTAAGAAAGAATTGGTTCGAGATGTTCATAGATTGGCCTGATTGGGTGTTCAATTGATTGATTCTAGTGAGGGTGGTGTTGTAATTTACAATGGTGCACAATCGTCCTTCGTGTCGGATGTAAAAACAAAGCAAGATCTTGATCCTAATTTGGTTGAGTTGAAGGAAGTGGTGCTCAAGAAGTCCGTAGAGGCTTTCTCCCAAGGGGGAGATGGTGTCCTTCAATATCAAGGTCGTTTAGTATTCCCGATGTAGATGACCTAAGAGGAAAAATTTTGCCCGAAGCCCATAGTTCTCGATATTCCAATCACCCGGGAGCTACCAAGATGTACCGCAATTTGCGGGAGGTCTATTAGTGGAATGGGATGAAGAAGGATATTGCAAAATTCATAGCTAGGTGTCCTAATTGTAAACAAGTGAAAGTTGAGCATCAAAAGCTGGGAGGTTTGTCCCAAGATATTAGTATTCCAACTTGGAAGTGGGAAGATTTGAATATGGACTTTATTGTTGGATTACCACACATCCGGTGGCAAGATGATTCGATTTGGGTTATTGTGGATCGTATGACATAATCAACCCATTTCATTCCCGTCAAGGTTTCTTATTCGGCGGAGGATTATGCTAAGTTGTACTTGAGAGAAATAGTTAGGTTGCATGGAGTGCCTTTATCCATTATCTCCGATCGTGGTGTAAAATTTACTTCTTAATTTTGGAAGTCTTTCCAAAAGGGTCTTGGTACTCGTGTTAAGCCTAGCACGACCTTTCATCCTCAAACCGATGGGCAAGCGGAATGTACTATCCAAACTTTGAAATATATGTTGAGAGCTTGTGTGATTGATCTCATGGGTAATTGGGATGATCATTTGCCTTTGATTAAATTTGCATATAATAATAGCTATCATTCAAGTAGTGTAGATCTCCTATAGGTTGGGTTGAAGTTGGTGAAGGTTCTTTGATAGGTCCTGAATTGGTACATAAGGCTACTGAGAAAGCTCGGCTTATTAGAGAAAGGTTGAAAATGACTCAAAGTTGACAAAAGTCTTTATGCCGATATTAGAAGAAGAGATTTAGAATTTGATGTTAATGATTGGGTCTACTTGAAAATTTCACCCATGAAGGGTGTAATGAGGTTTGGAAAGAAAAGGAAGCTTAGTCCTCGTTATGTGGGCCCATATCCAATTTTGAGGCATATTGGTAAGGTCGCTTATGAACTTGACTTACCAAATGACTTGGCATCGGTGCATTTGGTTTTCCATGTCTCCTTGTTGAAGAAATGCGTCGGTGATCCAACATCCGTAGTACCATTAGAGAATCTTGGTATAAAGGATAGCCTTTCTTATGAAGAAGTTCCGGTTAAGATTTTAGACCGCCAAGTTCGAAGGTTGAGGAATAAAGAAATTGCTTCCATAAAGGTTCTCTGGAGGAATCAATTAGTTGAGGGTGCTACTTGGGAGGCCGAGGCCGATATGATGTCCCGTTATCCTCATCTCTTTCCCTCCACCCCTACTCTTAATTGAGGTATTTAGTCCCTCATGGTTCGCTCTTTTGGTCTCATGTGTTTTGGATATTTCCATGATTCTTCATTTATGCATTTTCATGAAAAAGGCTTAGTTTTGAGAAAATGAGTTAACTTGATTGATTTCTTCATGTTTATGTACATTTGAGTATATGTTGCATATAGACCTTATGAAATGATATTTTGAACATGCTTTAGCTTGGAGTTGATGTTTTCACCTCGGATACATGCATTTAAGTTATTGCATGCATGATGGGCTATTAGGTTTAGTCCCGATCCTCCTTATGATGTCTTAATTCTCATTCGAGGCCGAATGTTCCTAAGGGGGAGATATTGTAACACCACAGATACGAAAAGGAAAGAAATTGCAGTTTCATGGAATTCTGGTGCCAATTCCTACAGAGCCATCTACAACTCATGGTCTGACATATGGATCGTAGGTGAGGCCCGTGGTTGGCATGTCCAAATTCCCTAAAAAGTTAAGATTCAGTACATTTTATACGATTCACTAGGACGGCGTGTCACTCCATGTACGAGCCGTAGGCAGTTCTCGTAGGTAAGACCCATACTTAGTGAAATTTTTAGGGCCAAAAGTCAGACCTACGGTGGCCATGTACGGACTGTAGGTAGACCCACGGACCGTACATGGTGTCCCGTTGTTGGGGGTCCAAAAGTTGAAAATCTCTAAAGCTATTAACGGTTGAACAGGACGGTCCGTTGGTTGACTTATAGACCATAGTTGGGGGTACGGTAGTTATTTTAAAGGGATTTTTTGTCTTTTTCCTAGATTTTTAATTCCTAATTTAAGTCGGTTTGGCCCTTATCTTAGGCCATATATAAACCTTTTAAGCTTAAAATCTACTTTTCCAAATCATTCCCAAAACTCTCCTCTCCCAAATAATTCTC
This sequence comes from Solanum appendiculatum, assembly GCA_018342035.1. Taxonomy (NCBI): domain Eukaryota; kingdom Viridiplantae; phylum Streptophyta; class Magnoliopsida; order Solanales; family Solanaceae; genus Solanum; species Solanum appendiculatum. The sequence continues at coordinate 449,709 of JAGDQO010000370.1, forward strand.
TCTCTAGAAAAGCTTGAAGAAGAAGAAGAAGAAGAGGTCAAGTTAGTGTTCAAGAATCATGCTTCCATTACTCAAATTGCTTAAGGGCTTTAAACCCCAAGGTACGATAATCTTCATCTATGGAGCCCTTTCCTCCGTAGAGTCCCTAAAATTCTTTATTTTACAAGTTAGAAATTCTCCATTGAAGTTAGAGTTTTCTATTATGCCATGGGTTCTTTTCAATGTTGATTTAATTGATTGTTTTATGAACTATGAAGCATGAATTGAGTTGAATTTCATGAATTAAGATGAATTCCCATGAACCCATGTGATTTTCCCTAATTTTGAAATTAGGATTTGTTGATGGGTTGAATTATGAGGAGATGAATTTTATGAAATCTATATGAACCCATGCATGACTTATGTTTCCTAAAGCTATTATTTCATGATGAATTATGGAAGATCAAAAGATGGGTTTAATTAAATATGCATGTTCAATTATGAAATTTATGATGATTTATGAATTGCTTTGAGATTGAAGCATGAATGATGTTGTTGTTGAGTTGTGAAAGGGTTTCTCACATAATACTCAAACCATGAATGTGAAAGGATTTTTCTCAAATAAATGATTCATAACAAGTTGAAAGGTTTTCTCAACTAAACTTTAAATCAAGATTTAAGAAGATGTTCTAAATGACGTAAGCTTGGACTATTCCATGGAAGATGAAGCGTCAACACTAATGAACTTTAGCTTGGATTGGTAAATGTAGTTGTACCTTTCCATGGATAATAAGATAAATAAGAATTATTACTATTTCATGGGATTTATGCTTAGCATCGAGAGGATATTGAGATGGAAGCTCTCCCGTAGCTTGAGGTCGGGTTTCTAGTAGCAATCTCCTTATCCCATACCTATGTGCCCCCATAAGATGATTGTCTGAGATAGACATTAGCTAGTGGATCCACGTAAGCTAGAAGTTTAAGGGTCCTGCCTTGGCAAGTAGGATGGCCCTATCGGTGTAGAGAGGACACCAGATTCCAGGTTGATAACTCACATTGTCTTACATGTCAGTTAAGGCTAACTTCCCACAAATAATGAACTAAAGTGACTTTCAAGGTATCTCTCAAACGTTTTAAAGATGTTTAGCTTGCATTGATCATGATTTATAACTTATGATTTCTAACCCTATTCTCATGGTTTAGCTTGATCATTGCATGTTACGAAAATATCCCTTTTTGCATGTTTAAATGTTTTTATGAATGGATATCATACTTGGTACATTTTTGTGCTAACGCATACTCTTGCCTATATTTTCTTATAAGTGTAGGATCCGGTTCATCCCCATCTTCTTGTGGCTAGTTCGTGATATTAGAGACCTTGAAGAATTTGGTAAGTCCTCATATTTTCGAGGACGTTGCCACATTTACTTTCATGTCATTTACTTTCTTTTAAAAACTTTGTATGGGTTACGTCCTAATGTTCTTTCAATTCTTATGAGTTTTAGATGGCTTTTAGTAGACTTCCCGTATGCTTTGTAAACTCTTTTGATATGGAATTGTCTTTTAAACTTTTACATTGCTATTGTCTTGTACGATGCATGCTAAGTGGCTTGTATGAGGCCTTTCAAGATCTTGTACGCCATGTCTCATCTAGGGGGTACTCTGGGTCTTGACAAGTTGATCTACTGTCACGACCTAAAGTACCCCTAGACGTGACATGGCATATAGGACCCCGAGAGGCCCTACACAAGCCACTTAGCATACTTTACACAAAATAATAGAGTTAAAGAGTTCAAAAGACAGTTCTATAATAGAAAGAGTTGACAAAGCATATCGTAAGTCTGACATAGTCTCAAAGTCATCTAATACATGATATGAAAGGTGATTGGGACGTAACTCATACATCACATACAAAATCCTAAATGAAAAGACATGAAAGCAAAAAAGAAGCCTCGGTCCTCAGAACATGACGACTCACCAATCTTCAAAGCTCACTATGAAATCACTAGCCACGAGTATGTGGAATAGAGGCGTCTGATCCTACGTTAGTGAAACAATGTAGGCAAGAGTATACGTTAGTACATGGAAGGTACCAAGTATGATATCAATGTATAGTAATTTATGAAATCATGCAAAAAGGGGACTCTAATTAACATGTAATGGCCAAGCTAAACATCATTTAAAACATGTTGAGATACTTTTAGAAGTAATCTTAGTTCGTTATTGTGGGAGTTTAGCCTTAATTGACATAGACCATGTGAGCTATAACATGGAATCCGGTGTCTATCCCACACCGAAAAGAGATGTCCTTACTTGCCAAGGTAAGAACCATAAACTTTTAGATTAAGTGGATCCACTAGCTAATGTGTATCTCAGACAAACCTATGGTGGCACATAGTTTATGGGACACGGGTAATCGCCACTTGTCCACTCGGTGCGAAGCATAATTCCCATGGATTAGTCATAATTCTTAACTTGTCTTATCATTAGAAAAATGGGTATTCGCTGCTTGTCTTATCATTAAGGGACATGGGTAATCACAGCTTGTCTTATCATTCATGGAAGGCACATCAAGTAGCCAATCTAAGCTAGAGTTCATTAGAATAGCTCTTAGTTCTTGATTCAAACTTTAGTTGAGAAAACCTTTCAACCCTATGAATGCTTTATGTGAGAAAATCCTTTCACAATCATGTTTTGAGTAGTATGTGAGAGATACTTTAGCAACAACAACAACAACAACAACAACAATGGTTTACTCTCAAAGCAACTTTAAATCATTATCAATTTCATAAAGGAACATGCATATCTTCATAAAATTCATCCTTTGATCATTCACAGCTTCATCATGGAATCATAGCTTCGAAATAATAAATCATGCATGGGTATGATTATTTCATCTTAAAATTATTCAATTATCTCAATTAATGCATAAAAAGACATAACCCAATAAATTAAATCATAATTGGAAAGAACCCATAGGATAGAAGAAAATTGTAATTTCGATTGAAGATTCTAACTTGTGAAAATTGGAGAATTTAGGAACTCTATGGTGGAAAGGACTCCATAGGTGAAAGCCATCATACCTTGGAGTTCAAAGCCCACAATCAATGGAGGATTTGGAGGCTTGACTTGAATCTCTAGTCTTCTTCTTCAAGCTTTACAGAGAGAAATATTTTGGGAAAACTTTGGTGGGATTTTGGGGAATTTGAAGAGTGACTTAGAATAGGTAGATTTTAGGCTTAGAAGGCTTATATTGGGTCTAGGATTAGGACTAAACCAACTTAGTTTAGGTATAAATCGATTAGGGAAACGACCAAAAAACCCTTAAAAATAACTGCCGGACCTCGACCTACGGTTGGGATCCACAGTCCATAGGTCCTTCTATGGACCATCCTGGTCAACCATAGAAAGATTCATAAACTATAATTTTGGACTTCAAACGATGGGACCTATGTATGGTCCGTTGGTCCACTTATGGACCGTACATACCAACCGTAAGTCCAACCTTTGACCCTCAAATTTTCACTAAGTCTAGGAGTGACCTACAAGACCTATCTACGGCGTGTAAAAGCAATGACGGACAGTCCTATTGAGATGTAAAAAGGATTCTGAAACTTGACATTTTGAAATTATTTAACTTGCCATCTACGGTTCCCACCTATGGCCCGTAAGTCAACCTACGGTCTATCAGTGGCTTCCATCAGTACTGGCACCAGTTCTGAAAAACTTGTAATTTTTCCTTCTTTTCAAATCCGAGGTGTTACAATATCTCCCCTTGGAAACATTCGTCCTCGAATGGAACTCAAGACATCATAAGGAGGGTAGAAATTATATCTAACAACCCAACATGAATGTAATCACATAAATGCACATATTTGAGGAGGAAACATCAACTCCAAGCTTTAACATATTCAAAGAATCATTTAATAAGGTCTAATGCAACTCATACTCAAATGCACATAAAAAAGAAGTAATCAATCAGGTTAACTCATTTCTCAAAAGTTAAGCTTTTCATGAATATGCATAAATGAGGAAACATGAGAAATGACTAAGACATAAAGGCGAACCATGAGGGAGTAAATACCTCAGTAAATACCTCAAGCTAGAGTAGGATCGGAGGGAAAGAGATGGGGGTAATGGGACATCATATCGGCCTCATCCTCCCATGTAGCACCCTCAATTAATTGATTCCTCCAAAGAACCTTTACGAAAACACCTTCTTTATTTCTTAACTTCCGAACTTACCGGTCTAAAATCTCAACTGGAACTTCTTCAAGATTATCCTTTATACCAAGACTCTTTAATGGTACTATAGATGTCGGATCACCAACGCATTTATTCAATAAGGAGACATGGAAAATCGGATGAATCGATGCCAAATCATTAGTCAAATCAAGTTCAAAAGCAACCTTACCAATTGACGTCAAAATCTGATATGGGCCCACATAACAGGGACTAAGCTTCCCTTTCTTTCCAAACCTCATTACACCTTCATGGGTGAAGTTTTCAAGTAAATCCAATCATTAACATCAAATTCTTGATCTCTTCTTAAAACGTCAGCATATGACTTTTGTCGACTTTGAGCTGTTTTCAACCTTTCTCTAATCAGATGAACTTTCTCCATAGCCTTATGTACGAACTCGGGACCTATCAAAGCAACTCCACCAACTTCAAACCAATCTATAGGAGATCTACACCTCCTACCATAAAGAGCCTCAAACGGAGCCATACCAATACTTGAATGATTGCTATTATTATAAGCAAACTCAATCAAAAGTAAATGATCATCCCAATTACCCTTGAAATCAATATCACAAGCTCTCAACATATCTTATTAAGTTTGGATAGTACGCTCCGCTCGCCCATCGATTTGAGGATGAAAGGCTGTGCTAAGCTTAACACGAGTACCAAGGCCCTTTTGAAAAGATTTCCAAATTTGAGAAGTGAATTGTGTACCACGATAAGATATAATTGATAGGGGCACTCCATGCAACCTAACCATCTCCCTTAGGTACAACTTAGCATAGTTTTCCACTAAGTAAGAAATCTTGACGGGAATTAAATGAGCTGATTTTGTCATTCGATCCACAATAACCCATATCGAGTCATGTTGTCACTGAGTGCGGGGTAAACCAACTATAAAGTCCATATTTAGATCTTTCCACTTCTAAGTAGGAATACTAATGTCTTGGGACAAACCTCCCGGCTTTTGATGCTCAACTTTCACTTGTTGACAATTAGGACACTTAGGCACAAACTCCGCAATATCCTTTTTCATCCCATCCACCAATAGAACTCCCGCAAGTCACGGTACATCTTGGTGGCTCCCGGGTGAATGGAATATCGAGAACTATGGGTTTTCGATAAAACATGCTGCCTCATCAACATTGGAGGCACACAAACAACCTTGATATCAAAGCACACCATCTCCTCCTTGGGAGAAAGCCTCAACGAATTTTTTAAGCACCGCTTCCTTCAATTCCATCAAGATGGGGTCAAGACCTTGCTTTGCCTTTACATTTGACATAAAAGATGATTTTGAGCCATTATGAACCATAACACCACCTTTAGTAGAATAAACAAACTGAACACCCAATTGGGTCAGCCTATGCACATCTCGAACCAACTCCTTCTTATCACCCTCAACATGAGCAACACTGCCTATAGATAGCTGACTAAGGGAATCTGCCAACACATTTGCCTTACTGAGATAATAAAGGACGCTCATGTAGTAATCCTTTAGCAACTCAAGCCACCTCCTTTGGCGAAGATTTAGATCCTTTTGCTTGAACACATATTGCAAACTTTTGTGGTCGGTGAAAACATCTACATGAACACCATATAAGTAATGCCTTCAAATCTTCAAAGCGAATACCACTGCCGCTAGTTCTAAATCATGGGTAGGATAGTTCTTTTCATGAATTTTAAGTTGCCGTGAAGCATAAGCAATAACTTTCCCCTTTTGCATAAGAACACATCCTAGTCCAACCCTTAAAGCATCACAATAAACCATAAACCCATCGGACCCTTCCAGTAAAGTCAATACCGGAGCGGAGGTAAGCCTATTTTTCAATTCTTGGAAACTCTTCTCATATGCTTTAGACAATAAGAACTCAACTTTCTTTTGGACCAACGTTATCAATGGAGAGGCAATCGAAGAAAATCCTTCCACCAATCTACTATAATAACCAGCCAAACCCAAGAAACTTCGAATATATGAAGGGAATAGAGGTCTAGGCCAACTCTTAACCACATCCATCTTCTTAGGATCTACCTTAATACCCTTACCGAAAACAATGTAACCAAGAAAAGCCACGGATCTCAACCAAAACTCACATTTACTTAACTTTGCAAAGAGTTGTTAGTCCTTGAGGACTTTCAACACAATCCTCAAATGATTGGTATGCTCATCCTCACTCATTGAGTATATCAAAATATCATCGATGAACACAATCAAAAACATATCTAGGTATTGTCTAAACACTCTATTCTTCAAATCCATAAATGCGGCCGGAGCATTTGTCAAACCAAATGACATTACCAAGAATTCGTAATGACAATATCTAGTCCGAAAAGCCATTTTTAGATGTCATCTTGCTTCACCATCAATTGGTGATAGCCCGATCGAAGGTCAATCTTGGAGAAGTAACTCGTTCCTTGAAGTTGATCAAACAAATCATCTATTCTTGGAAGAGGATACTTGTTCTTGAGGGTAACCTTGTTCAATTGCCGATAGTCAATACACAAACGAAGTGAACCATCCTTCTTTCGAACAAACAAAATTGGAGCACCCCATGGAGAGATACTTGGTCGGATGAAACCTTTATCCAACAAATCTTTCAATTGCTCTTTTAATTCCTTAAGTTCTGTCGGAGCCATTCGGTAATGAGGAATAGAGATAGGTTGCGTATCTGGGAGAAGGTCAATATCAAAGTCTATTTTCCTTTCGGGAGGAACACCGGGTAAATCATCAAGAAACACTTCCAATAACTCATTAACAACGGGGACTGACTCAAAGATAGGGGTTTCGGAATCCATATCCCTAACCGAACAAGATGGTTTATGCAATCCTTAGAAATCATCTTTCTAGCTTTAAGACAAGAAACAAACCGACTCTTAAGCATAGAATTTCCTCCTTTCCACTCTAGAATGGGTTCACTTGGAAACTAAAACTTTACCACTCGAGTTCTACAATCAATAGAAGCATAACATGAATGCAACCAATCCATCCCAAGAATAACATTGAAATCTAACATATCAAGCTCTACAAGATCAACATGAGTGACTCTATGGGATAAGGATACAGGATAATCTCTATAGACTCTTTTAGCCATAATAGATTCACCAATAGGAGTAGAGACAGAAAAAAGGTCTATTAACACATCTAAAAGAACATCAAATCACATATGGCGTCACAAAAGATAAGGTAGCACCAGGATCAAGCAAAGCATAAACATCAAGATTAAAGACTTTCAAATATCGGTAACCACATCGGGAGAACCCTCTTGCTCATGATGGGTTTGAAGTGCATAGAATCTATTTTGCTTCTAACTCTCACTAGAACCTGACGAAGGATAAGGTTGAGCCCATCGATGGTTATCTCCTTTATTCTTAGCAACGGAGGGACAATCCCTAATCTTATGATCCGTTTTGCCACAGCCAAAACATGCTTTGGAACCGGCTAGGCATTTACCCTCATGCTTTCTTCCAATTTAGCACAAGTAGACAATGAAGACCCACTACCATTTCCTCCTAGAGGCTTAGGGTTAGACACCCTTTCCTTGTTGAATTTAGGAGCCGGAGCATTGAAGGAACCTTGATCGAAGAGTCTTTGTTGGAATTTAGAACGACCATGCCGATCGGGCGTTGAGTGTGAAAACTCACCATCACTGGTCCTAGCCCTCTTTATCTCCCTAGACTTCTCCTTTAGTTTCTCTTTTTCGATTTGTTGAGCATGAACCATCAGACGAGAAATTTCAATATCATAGATAAGCATAGGGGTACAACATTCCTTGACCACCATTTCGGACACTCTTGAAAATAACTTACTCATCCTTGCCCTAGGATCGACAACCATAGTGGGAGCATATCTAGACAATTGTGTGAATTTCAAAACATACTCCTTCACACTCATGTTTCCTTGACGAAGGTTGATGAACTTAAGAATCTTTGCCTCCCTCATTTCAAGGGGAAAGAACAAATCAAGGAAAGAAACCATAAACTTTTCCTAATCAAGAGGACTTGCATCAACCACCCTCTCACTCTTCCATTGTTCAAACCACACTTGAGCCACACCCTTAAGTTGATAGGTGGCCAATTCGCCTTTTCCACCGGCGTCACACCCATGATCATTAGTACCTTGTACACCTCATCAATGAACTCTTTGGGATTTTATTCAACCTTGGAACCATGAAACTCTGGAGGATTCATTCCAGTGAATCCCTCACTCTAGTTGCCACCGTACCCACATTTGGGTTCACAGGGACCACAATCTCCCTATTGGCTTGAGCTATCATAGCTTGGGCTAATACTTGAAAAGCAGCTCTAACCTCTACATTAGTCACTTGCTCGGCTCAAAGGGTTGATTGGGACTTGAGGAGCTTCTCGTTCCACATTCTCTCCCGTATTCCTTCTAGCATATGCCCTTCGAGTGGCCATATCTTGAAAAGTATCAGATAGGGATTAGGAGAGAGAGACATATAGAGTTAGACTCTATCGTACGACTTTAGAATGATGAAAAAAGTGGAATTTCCTAAACATCTTATAGCCTCTCATTCATAAGTGTGGCGCGCTTCGCACCCATGAACAAGACTCTACTCGACATGGCTTATGAGAAATCGTAGGACCTTTCTAAAACCTTGTGCTCTGAATACCAAGTTTGTCACGACCTAAAGTACCTCCCTAGACGTGACATGACGTATAGGACCCCGAGAGGCCCTACATAAGCCACTTAGCATACATCATACAAAATAATAGAGTTAAAAAGTTCAAAAGATAGTTCTGTAATAGTAAGAGTTGACAAAGCATAGCGAATGTCTGACATAGTCTCAAATCCATCTAATACATGATAAGAAAGGTGATTGGGATGTAACTCATACATCACGTACAAAATTCAAAATAAAAAGACATGAAAGCAATAAAAGAAGCCTCGGTCCCCAGAACATGAGGACTCACCAATCTTCAAAGCTCACTATGAAATCACTAGCCACGAGTATGTGGAATAGAAGCGTCAGATCCTACATTAGTCAAACAATGTAGGTAAGAGTATGCGTTAGTACATGGAATGTACCAAGTATGTTAGCAATGCATAGTAATTTTTGAAATCATGCAAAAAGGGGACTCTAATTAACATGCAATGGCCAAGCTAAACATCATTTAAAACATGTTGAGATACTTCTAGAAGTAATCTTACATCATTATTGTGGGAGGTTAGCCTTAACCGACATACACCATGTGAGCTATAACATGGAATTCGGTGTCTATCCCACACTGAAAAGAGATGTCCTTACTTGCCAAGGTAAGAACCATAAACTTCTAGATTAATTGGATCCACTAGCTAATGTGTATCTAAGACAAACCTATGGTGGCACATAGTTTATGGGACATGAGTAATCACCACTTGTCCACTCGGTGCTAAGCATAATTCCCACGGATTAGTGATTATTCTTAACTTGCCTTATCATTAGAAGACATGGGTATTCGCCGCTTGTCTTATCATTAGGGGACATGGGTAATCGTTGCTTACTTTATCATTCATGGAAGGCACATCAAATAGCCTATCTAAGCTAGAGTTCATTAGAATAGCTCTTAGTTCTTGTTTCAAAGTTTAGTTAAGAAAACCTTTCAACCCTATGAATCCTTTATGTGAGAAAATCCTATCACAATCATGTTTTGAGTAGTATGTGAGAAATCCTTTCACAACAACAACAACAACAACAACAACAATTATTTACTCTCAAAGAAAATTTTAATCATCATCAATTTCATAAAGGAATATGCATATCTTCATAAAATTCATCCTTTGATCTTTCATAACTTCATCATGGAATCATAGCCTAGAAATCATAAATCATGCATGGGTTCATATAATTTCATCTTAAAATAGTTCAATTATCTCAATTCATGTATAAAAAGACATAACCCAATCAATTAAATCATAATTGAAAAGAACCCATAAGATAGAAGAAAACCCTAATTTCAATTGAAGATTCTAACTTGTGAAAATTGGAGAATTTAGGAACCCTATGAAGGAAAGGACTCCATAGGTGAAAGCCATCATACCTTGGAGTTCAAATCCCACAACCAATGGAGGATTTGGAGGCTTGACTTGAATCCCTAGTCTTCTTCTTCAAGCTTTAGAGAGAGAAATATATGGGAAAAACTTTGGAGGGATTTTGGGGAATTTGAAGAGTTACTTAGAATAGGTAGATTTTAGGCTTAGAAGGCTTATATAGGGTCTAGGATTAGGGCTAAACCAACTTAGTTTAGGTATAAATCAATTAGAGAAAAAACCAAAAAGCCCTTATAAATAACTGTGGAACCTTGACCTACGGTTGGGACCTACGACCTTCTACGGACCGTCCTGGTCAGCCGTAGAAAGATTCAGAAACTATAGTTTTTGACTTCAAATGACGAGACCTATGTCTGGTCCATTGGTCCACTTACAGACCATACATACCAATCGTAAGTCCAACCTTTGACCCTCAAAATTTCACTAAGTTGGGGAGTGACCTACAAGACCTATCTATGGTCCATAAATGCAATGACGGACCATCCTGTTGAGCCGTAAAAAGGGTTCTGAAACTTGACATTTTGAAATTATTTAACTTGCCATGTACGGTTCCCACCTGTGGCCCTTAAGTCAACCTACGGTCCATCGGTGGCTTCCGTCAGTGCTGGCACCAGTTCTGAAAAACCTGTAATTTTTCCTTCATTTCAAATTCGAGGCGTTACAAAAACGGATATGATGACACTTGTTTATTCCCACCAAGACAAGTCAGCCTCAACCTAATAAAACAATATAAATGTGGAAAGATAAAGCAAGAACAAGATAAAAGCGGAAAACTTATTCAGCCTCAAAACATGGTTGTCACATGTACAAGCCACTCAAGCATAAAGTTTGGAAATGAAAATAATTACATTGTCTCAATGTCTTTCTTCTCAAATAGCACAAAGCATAACATAAAGGAAAAGAGGGACCGCCTGGATGACAAGCAGCTACTTCTCAAAGTCCTTCAACAAGCCTCAGAACGGAAGAAGAAGAAGAGCAATCACACGGTACCAGACTTGGAACCTATACAAGTGTATAAGCAAAAGTGAGTACCAACCAACACGGTACTCAGCAAGCAACCTAAATAAACAAGGTAAACTAGCTAGAAATTGAATAATCCTTTCATCCCAACTGAACCTCCTCAAACTATAACCTGCATAGAAATTAGTTCAATCTAACAATTTCACTATACACAACTCACAAAGCTTAACCACATAGTTCAATAGTCACAGTTTTACAAATCAACACGTATCAAATATGTCAATTCCCAAGTAACAAATAGATCAATCACAAGTAACAAGTAGATCAATCATAAGTATCAAAGGCATTAAATCACATTAATGAACTCTTGTCGTAACCATTTCCCTTCGGCACAATATCACTAGTCGGAACTATTTTCCATCGACTTTATGTCATTTCACTAGCAGAACCATTTCCCTTTGACTTTATATCATATCACTAGCCAGAACTATTTCTCTTTGGCTTTATATCACATCACTAGCCAGAACCATTTCCCATCGACTTTATGTCACATCACTAGCCAAAACCATTTCTCTTTGGCTTTATATCATTTCACTAGTCAGAACCATTTCCCTTCAACTTTACCTCACATGTCTCATCACGGTGTACAACAATCAATACACATAAGCAATTTCATTCCATAAGGAAGAGACAACAATTCAAGCAATTCAAGTCCACATTCATGCCATTAAAGCATTTCATCAATCAATCACATAGAGGCCACAACAAGGCAATTCACAAAGCTTTTAGATCAACACATTGCATTTACATTAATCCCATTTTTAATTCATTAAGATTAATCAAGTGGAACAATGAACACTTCCTCAATCCCATTACTCTCCAACACACACAACGAAGGGAAATAGATGATTCTACTAGGTTACAAAGTTTAAGAGATCACTTGCCGTAATGCAATCAATTAGTCAATCCGAAGCTTGAGTTTTCTCCTTTCGAATAATATCCAATGCCCCACAATCTAGTTCAATCAAGTAAACACAATAAGATTCTAGAAAATATATAACAACTCCCAATTCATGCATTTGAAAAATGGGTCAATCAACTCAAGAACCCAATTCCGAAATTGAAATTTAAATCCAAAAATCTTTACTTGAAAACATTACCCGAGGCATTTGGAACTCATTGGTCAAAACCATTTTGAAAAAGGAGTTAAAATCAATTCATAATCACCATTTTATATTAGAACTCAAGTTCATGAAAAACCTTGCCATTTGCCAATCAAAATCCAACTTTTGATGTTAAAATCCATAAATAATCAAAGGGTAATGAAGTTTTAGGGTCACAAAAGCTTACCCAAATGATCTAGCACAAGAAATCTCTTCAAAAATCACCTCCAAGGGTTTTACAAAGCTCAAAAATTGAAAATAAAAATGGCAGGTCAAAACCCCTCTCTGATGTTGCAAAAGCAAACCCCGCGAAAGTCAGGACCATCGCGAAATAATCCTTCGCTAACGCGAAGGTCGCAAAAGCAAAGGTCCTTAGCAAATGAGAAGGTCGTGAAAGCGATGAGAACCTAGCTAACGCTAGCCTCGTGAAAGCGAGCCATCCCTCGTGATCGCGAGGTGCACCAGATCACAGACATTAGAAAAATCTGCCAACACTCAAAACATCAAAAGGGCCCTCATGATTCGTTCAGAACCTCGTTCACACAAACCATTAATGCAAATCAACTATACTCGACGTTCTAGACTCAATGAAACCATCAAAACATGAATCTGAGGTCTCCTTGACCTGAAACTCGTAAAAGTCACAAGAAATGAGCACAACGCCTAAAAAGGCCAAAACAAGCTTGGGACCTCTGAAAATTCAACCAAGACCTCACCTTGACCTAAAATTATCCTTCGAATCCAACAGAACTCTCAGAATTCTCTGAACCCTGAATGTTGACCAAAGTCAACCCAAAGGCTAAAATCTCAACAATTTCCAACTTAGGACCTCAAATTCTCAAAAGAACTCTGAATCTGAACCCGACAACTCACTTAGAGTAAATTCCACATTTCAAAACTGATGGAATCGATGGAATTCCATTTCGACACTAGAAACTCCAAAAGACACCAAAAATCATTTTAAAGCAACTTTAGCCTTTCAAACTCAAATTTACAAAATCCTCAACTTTTTACTCAAAGTTTGAAACTAACTTTCAAAGCTTAATCAAGAATAACTCGGGGTCAAAAGTTGGGAGGGCAAACTGGTAATTTTATAAAAATATCTAAAAATGATCAACAGGGTCTGTTGACACCCAATTTTGACCATCCACGGTTTAATTAATTTCCAAGCTTCTTCAATTTCAAATGATTTGAACTAATTGTTTTCGAAAATAAAAAAATACTTTCAAAATTATTTTCAAGGCAATTCTTGTCATTTTTCCTATAAAATACATCTCTATATATTTATAATATATATTTTTATATATTTATTACTTTGAATAAAGATTTGGAAAATTATTTTTTACCAAAAAATAGAGTTTTAATTAAGTATGTATTTTATTTCCTTTAAAATTGATTAATTCACACTTTAATTAAGATTTTTCTTTTCGAAATAATTATTTTGTATTGTTGAAGTTAAGAAGCTTTGAGTAATTAGTTGAGTTTATAATTGATCTCATTTCCGTCTTATCAAATTTGAATTTGATGAAAATAAACCAAGGGACCAGGTCCCTTCAACCCTTTTAATTTCCTACAAGTTTAAGCCCAAATTAAATCATCAGCAGCGCAATTCCTTTTAATTTCAAACCCAAGACCAATTCCAATTGTTGACACTGTTTGTCTTGTTGGGGAACTCTAACTCTATTGCTTTTCAAATTATTTGGAATTAGCATATGTCTAGAAGATATAACATGTGTTAAGATATGGTTAATTTCACTATATGTTTTCTTTTGTTAAAATACAGAAAAAAAGTCTGGCAATTTTAAGTAGCTAGATGAGTAGTTTTGCTATTGACAGTTTACTATTCTAGAACTTGTATATATATATATATATATCATATGAACTTGTTAGAAGGGCATTATCTTTAGGCTTTTGCCATTAATTCCGAGAAGTTTATTGTCTAGATTATTGAGTTTGGTGAGGTTTGATAAAGCTTCTGCCTAGTGGTGCATAAAGTTCTTTCTAAAAACAAAAATATTTTGATGTGTATACATATATTTGTTTACCCGTAGATTGTATGAATTAATTTCTCCCATTTAATCCATTTCATTTCTCATCCATATGGGATCATTTAGTTCTGTCCTATTTCTGGAGTCTATTACAGTAGGATGTGTGTTGATTCACTTTCATCATTTTAATTAAATTCATGATGGATATGAAATCTTAGTTTTATTTTGATCATTATTTTAAAATGTCAACTTGTTGAATTATTAGTCTTCTTGTTTAGCTATCAGTGTTCATTATGAATGTAGAGGTTGCATTTCGCTAGAATAGTAGCTTAGGTGATGTAAATATATATCTTTTTCTTTTCTTTGTGCATTTAATCAAACACTAATATATGATTTGATTCTATTTGATCTTTAACTCATGCTAATCTTTATTTCCTTCAATTTCCTTTTCATGAACTCTCTCCATCCGAGTCCATTTTGGAATCCCCCTTTTGCATATCCTCGAGTTTAAGTTAGAGTCGGCCTCACCAATCCAACAAAGTTGGAAGGAAAGCTAAATTACAGGTCTTGGGAGCCAGAAATTAAGCCGTATACATTAGTATACATTGAATATACTACAGATACAACAGTATACATGATATAAACTGATTTATACACTGGAATACCAGGACGGAAGTGGGTTAAAACTAAAACTGATCAGCAGCAGCAGATTACAGCAGCCATAAGCGACTGAAATTTAGGCTAAAAAGCCTAGTTTTCTCTTCTATTGGTTTATCTTCATGTTGCCTAGTTTAGCTCTCATTTGTTTCCCTCATTGTATTACTATATTATTTAACATCATTTTCATTACCCTAGATGAATCCTTGTGGAGATTTTATTTCACTATTATGTTATTCAATTTTAAAATCCGTTTTAGTTAAGGCAAATTTAAGCTTATAGAATAACTTAAGAACCATTCATGTTCTTTCATAGTTATTGAAAAGCTTTGAATCCACATTAATGAATTTGAATTAACCATTTGGTTCAAAATCTTTAACTTGGATAAATTATTAAGTTAAAAATATTTTCAACACTTAACATTTAATTTTTCATTACTTGATAAGTATAAGTTAATCTCTATTCTTTTTTCATAAAGATTTTCCCAAATAATCTTAAAGTTTTTTCTTTAAAATTAGCAAAATTTTTAAATCCGCTGGTCAACCGCATGTTAGCGGATCCTCTAAGATGCTTAAAACCTTCCTTAGAGGATTGCTTGAACCCTTGCCCAACTCTGGTTTATTTAAAAAGTTTTCTTTTAAAAAATTCCTTTTTAAAATGGTTTCTTAATTTTCTTAAAATTAAGTGGCGACTCCTAAATTATTATAAATAGCCAAGTTATGGATAATTTTTAAACTTAGTTTTAAAAATGGGTCGTATCAGGGTAATTACATTATCTACCACTAAAAACCATGTTTGTCCTCGAATATAAAGCATAAGAAAGTACCCAAAGTCTGAAAAAAGCTGAGGATATCTGGCATACATATCTGACTCTCTCTCCCAAGTCACCTCACCAACTGAACGGTGCTTCCACTGCACTTTCACTGAAGCAATCTCCTTTGTCCTAAGCTTTCGGACCTGCCTATCCAAAATGGCTATAGGCTCCTCCTCAAAAGATAAGTCTAAACCCAACTCAACTGAATCAAGAGAAAGCACATGGGACTCATTCGGCACGTACTTCTGATTCATGGAGACATAAAACATGGGATGAACAACCGACAAACTAGGTGGCAAGGCCAACTTATAGGCCACCTCTCCCACTCAACTCAAAATCCCAAAAGGTCTAATGAATCTAGGGCTAAGCTTACCCTTCTTTCCGAACCTCATCACACCCTTCATGGGTGATACTCAGAGCCAAACATGATCACCCTCCATAAACACTAGGGCTCGAACTCTCTGATATGCATAGCTCTTCTATTGACTCTAGGTTTTCAACAGTCTATCTTGAATCATACAGACCTACTCCATCGCATCCCTAAGCAAGTCTGTATCCAAAGAGTCCATCTCCATTGGATCAAACCAACTGATCGAAGATCTACACCTTCTGCCATACAACACCTCAAAAGGGGCCATCTGATAACTAGAGTGATAACTGTTATTGTAAGCAAACTCTGCTAAGGGAAAATGCTGATCCCATCTCGAACCAAAATCGATCACACATGCTCGGAGCATGTTCTCCAACACTTGAATCATCCGCTTGGACTGGCCATCTATCTGAGGGTGAAAAGCTATTATCATATCTAATTGAGTACTCAGACCATGATGTAATGCCTTCCAGAAATGGGAAGTGAACAATGAACCTTGATAAGAGACAATAGAAATCGGGACTCTACGTAGTCACACAATCTGACTGATATAAAGCTCGGCTAAATTCTCCACAGTATACTTCACCCGAACTGGAATGAAGTGGGCAGACTTGCTCTGCCTATCAACAACCATCCAAATGGAGTCATAACCAACACTATGGTAGGCAAACCCACAACAAAGTCCATAGTGATCCGCTCCCACTTCCAAGTAGGAATAGGCATCCTCTGAGATATACCCTCGGGCCGCTGGTGGTCACACTTGACCTGTTGGCAAGTCAAACACCTAGAAACAAAGTTTGCAATATCCCTCTTCATGACACACCACCAGTAATGCTGACTCAGATCATGATACATCTTTGCCTCTCCTGGATGAATAGAATATCTAGAACAATGAGCCTCCTCAAGAATCAATTTAATCAACTCGCCCGTCTTGGGCACATAAATCTTGCTTCCGATCCTCAAGACACCATCAGAATCAAGGACAACATCTTCGGCTTCTCCTCTAAACACTTTGTCTCGAATAAGACACAACTTCTCATCATCAAAAATTGGTGCTCACGAATTTGTTCAAACAAGAAAGAACGAGCCTCTATAAAAGCAATCGAACCCCAGTCTCCTCATAAATCTGCAACCAAATGAGACTGTTGGCTAACCTTTGAACTTCTCTAGCCAATGGTCTCTCCTCAACACTAATAGCGGCAAGAATCCTCATGCTAGAAGTCTTCCTACTCAAAGCATCGGTCACCACGTTGGCCTTTCCTGGGTAATATAAGATAGTGATATTGTAGTCCTCAGTAGCTCAAGCCATTTGCGTTGCCTCAAGTTCATATCCCTCTGACTAAAGATGTACTGAAGACTCCAGTGGTCAGTAAAGACTTCACAATGAACTCCGTACATATAATGTCGCCAAAGCTTAAGCACAAACACTACAGCTGCCAACTCTAGATCATGAGTAGGGTAGTTCTTTTTATGGGTCTTCAACTATCTAGAAGCATAGGCGATCACCTTCCCTTTCTACATCAGAACACCACCCAACCTGACTCCAGAAGCATCACAATAAACGGTGAAGTCTACACCCTCCTCGAATAAAGTCAAGACAGAAGCTGAAGTCAACAAGGTCTTGAGCTTTTGGAAGCTCTCCTCACACTCATCAGACCACTAGAAACTCACACTCTATTGAGTCAACCTAGTCAAAGGAGATGCAATAGTGGAGAAGCTCTGCACAAATCACCTATAATAAATTACTAAGCCCACGAAACTCTGAATCTTGGTAACTGAAGTAGGCCTGGTCCAACCTCTAACTGCCTCAATCTTGGTTGGATCTACCCAAATACCCTCATTGGACACCATGTGTCCCAGAAATGCAACAAAATAAAGCCAAAAGTCACACTTCGAGAACTTGGCTTACAACTTCTCTTCTCTCAATCTCTGAAGCACAATCCTCAAATGTCGATTGTGATCCTCCTCAGTCTTGGAATAGACCAAGATGTCATCAATGAACACTATCACAAAGAATCCAGATAAGGTCGAAACACCCCGTTCATCAACTCCATGAACGCTGCAGGGGCATAAGTCAAACTGAAAGACATCACAAGAAACTCATAGTGTCCATAACGAGTCCTGAAAGCTGTCTGAGAGATATCTGAAGCCCTAATCTTCAGCTGATGATAGCTGGACCTCAAATCAATCTTAGAAAACAAAGGTGCATCTGAAGCTGATCAAATAGGTCATTAGTATGAGGAAGATGATACTTGTTCTTTACTGTCACCTTGTTTAACTTCCAATAATCAATACACATCCTCATGGTTCCATCCTTCTTCCTCACAAACAACACAGGAGCACCCCACGGAGAAACACTAGGGTGACCGAGCACTTTGCTCAACAAGTCCTACAATTGATCCTTTAATTCCTTCAACTCAGCTGGAGCCATACGATAAAGGAGAATAGAGATGGGCTTGGTGCCCTGCTCCAAGTCAGTAGCAAAATCAATATCCCTATCCGGAGGAACTCATCCGTAGGAAACATATTTGAAAACTCTCAAACCATGGGCACAGAATCCATGGGAGGTGGCTCAACACTAATATCCTGTATAACGGTCAAAATAGACAAACACCCTCTATCAACCAATCTCTGAGCTCGAATGAAGGAGATAACTTTGCTAGGGTAAGATCCACTAGCACCCCACTCAACTCTTGTGACACCCGACATAGCTAAGGTCGCAGTCTTAGTATAATAATCAAGAATATCATGATGCGGGAGAGCCAAACCATACCCAAAATAATATCAAAGTCCACCATTCCAGAATGATCAAGTCTACCCAAGTATCATGCCCAACCAAAGAAATAAGACAAGATCGATACACTCGATCCACCACTAAGGACTCACCCACTTGTGTAGAAACATGAATAGGCACATGCGTGCTATCAAACAACAATCAAACCCAACAACAAAATAGGTAGACACATACGAGATAATAGAACCCAAATCAAATAATACAGACGCAGGTCGAGGGAAACCTGGGACGATACCTATAATCACAGCATCCGAAGTCTCGACCTCAGGCCTCCCTAGGAAATCATAACACTGTCCCTCTCGACCACCACCAGTCTGAGAAGTAACCCGACCTCCACTCTACAAAGCTGAAGCATCCCTACCAGAAGTCCTACCGCCTCTTTTGGAATGACCTCTGCCTCGACCCCTGGCCGGAGGAGCTAAATCTGTAGCTGGAGCAACTTAATAAGTACGCTGGGCACTGAGTGAGTCTATAGAGGGCACTACCGAATCATATAACCCGGATCCCCACAACTATAACAAGACCTCAAAACGGATAACTGCTGCTGCAAACCAGATGAGCTACCATGGCCACCTCGGCCAGAACCATAAGATCCTTAGGATGACTGACCACTTTTAGTTGTTGGCAAAGATGCATGAACAGGCCCATGACGCTGAAAGGAGCTACTACCTCTATGTGAACCCTTGACTCCAGTTGAGGCACCAGAAAACTGACCAGAAGAACGAGCCCTCTTGGGTTCACCAAACTCCTCTAAAACCATCAACTCCGCCTCCTTGGCGGTACTCACAATTGACCGGAAGGAAGCCCCCTCTTTGGCTGCTCTAAACATGTAAGACCTGGTGGAGAAAGTCAACCCTCTCACAAACCTGCGAACTCTCTCTACCTTATCAATAACAATAGTCATGACATTCCTGGATAACTCATAGAAATGAGCCTCATACTCAGTAATAGTCAAACTTCCATGTCTCAAGTGCTCAAAGCTTAGTCGACTCTCCTCTCTCATGCTCCAAGGGATGAAGCGGTCCTGGAAAGCGCTAGAGAACGTATCCCACTCAGCCGGAGGATATCTAACTCCCTTGATCTCATAATAGTCCTCAACCACTCTCTGGCGGGTCCATGAAGCGGAATTGCAATCAAATGAACACCACGAGCATCCACCATACCTACTTCCTCAAGCATCTCATGGCACAATGTAAGGAACTCGTGAGCATCCTTGCTCTTACCACCCTGAAACTAGGGCGGTTTCATCTTCTGAAAACTCTCATCACACTACTGCTCAATTATCATCAGTTGAACCTCAGGAGCAATCTGAACATCCACACCCGGTGCCAAAACCACTGGTGGCTAGCCCACCTGATCCTGAATACTCGGAGCCTGCCGCTGACTCGAGATCTGCGCCCCCAATCCTGTCTAAGAACCATGTGGTGTACCTCTCGCACCAACCTGAGAAAAGTTCTCCAGCACACCAGGAATCCTCAATAAAGTCCCCTGAAACCTCTCTAGCTCTACCTTTAGCTGGTACCACTCCACGAACATGACCTTTAGCCAGTGCTACTCCATGAGCACAACCTCCAACTCTGGCCCTACCCCTAACCCTAGTTGGGACTCAGCAACTACCTCAGGGAGTGCCTCCCCTCTACCACATGAATCAAATGCTTTGGTCCTCGGCATCTGCCAAAACAACACGCAGCAACTCAACACAAATGAAGTTAGCCACGCAAGATAAGAAAGAACGAACAAAAGGAAGTTTCCTAACAGTCTTCATAGCCTTTCGAATATACGTACAAATATCTCCGTATCGATCCTCGAGACTCTACTTAGACTTGGCTTGTTACACGTGAGACCTATGAACCTGGGGCTCTGATATCATTTGCTACGACCCAAAAATGGACGGGATATAACTTGTCTATTCACATCAAGACAAGTTAGCCTTAGCCCAACAAAATGAAAGAAATGCGGAAAGATAAAGTAAGAGCAAGATAAAAATATAAAACTTATTCATTCTATAATAACCCCAAAACTTGGTTTTCACGTATCCAAGCCACTAAAGCATAAAGAGCGGAAATAAAAATAATTACATAGTCTCAATATCTTTTTTTCTCAAATAGAATCAAGCATAACATAAAGAAAAAGAGGGCCCGCCGGGATGACAAGCAGCTACCTCTCAATGTCCTTCAACAAGCCTCGAAACGGAAGAAGAAGAAGAGTAATCACACGGTACTAGGATCATAATCTACACAAGTGTAGAAGCACGGAGTAAGTATCTACTAGCACTGTATTCAACAAGCACCCTAACTAAACAAGGCAAACTAGCTAGAAATCGAATACTGCTTTCATCCCAACCGAACCTCCTCAAACTACAACCTACATAGAAATCTTCCCAACCTAACGATTTCACAATATACAACTCACAAGGCTTAACCATACAGTTCAGTAGTCCAGTTTCAATAACCAACACGTATCAAATATGTCAATTCACAAGTAGCAAATAGATCGATAGCAAGTAACAATTAGATAAATCAAAGTATCAAAGGAATTAAATCACATTAATGAACTCTTGCCGGAACCATTTCCCTTCGGCACAAATACCACTAGTCGAAACTATTTCCCATCAGCTTTACATCACATCACTAGCCGAAACCATTTCCCTTCGACTATATATCACATCACTAGCCGGAACCATTTCCCCTTAGCTTTATGTCACATCACTAGTCGAAACCATTTCCCTTCGGCTTTATATCATTTTACTAGCCAGAACCATTTTCCTTTTGGTTTTGCCTCACATGTCTCATCACGGTGTACAACAATCAATGCACATAAGCAATTTCACACCATAAGGAAGAGACAACAATTCAAGCAATTCACGTCCACATTCATTCTATCAAAACATTTCATTAATCAATCACATAGGGGCCACAACAAGGCAATTCACAAAGCTTTATGATCAACACGTTGCCTTTTCATTAATCTCCTTTTTTATTCATTAAGATTAATCAAGTGGAATAATGAGCCCTTCCTCAGTCCTATTACTCCCCAACACATACAATGAAGGGAAATAGACGATTCTACTATGTTACAAAGTTTAAGAGATCACTTGCCTTAATGCAATCAATTAGTCAATCTGAAGCTTGAGTTTTTCCCTTCTAAATAATATCCAATGCCCCACATTCTAGTTCAATGAAGTAACCACAATACGATTCCGAAAAATAACAACTCCCAATTCATGCATTTAAAATGGGTCAATTAACTCAAGAACCCAATTCCAAAATCCAAGTTTAAATCCGAAAATCTTTACTTGAAAACATTACCCAAGACATTTGGAACTCATTGATGAAAACCCTTTTGAAAAAAGAGTTAAAATCAGTTCATAATCACCATTTTAGTTTAGAACTCAAGTTCATGAAAAACCTTGCCATTTGCCAATCAAAATCCCAAGTTTTGATGTTAAAATCCATAAATAATCAAAGGTTATTGAAGTTATAGGGTTACAAAAACTTATCCAAATGATCTAGCAAAAGAAATCTCTTTGAAAATAGCCTCCAAGGGTTTTACCAAGTTTAAAAATGGAAAATGGGGCTTAAACCCCAAAAATGGCAGGTCAAAACCCCCCTCTGATGTCGCAAAAGTGACCTTGGGCTTGAAAAAGTGAATTATGCGAAAGTCAGGACTATTGCGATCATGAAACAATCCTTCGCTAATGCGAAGGTCCTTCACAAACATGAAGGTGAAAAGGAATTTACCCTTCACGAAAGCGACCAGAACCACGCTAATGTGAGCCTCGTTAAGCGAGCCATCCCTTGTGATCGTGAGGTGCACTATATCACAGACATTTGAAAAACCAGCCAACACTCAAAACAACGAAAGGACCCTTAGGATTCGTTCAGAACCCCATACACATAAACCATATATTCAAATCAACTATACTCGACATTGTGGACTTAATAGAACCATAGAAACATGAATGTGGGGTCTTTTTGACTCTAAACTCGTGAAAATCACAAGAAATGAACACAACGCCTAGAAGGCCAAAATAAGCTTGGGAGCTCTAAAAATTCAACCAAGACCTCATCTAGGCCTTAAATCATCTCTCGAATCATGAACTCTTGAAATTTTGATCTGAGAATCCGAACTCCGAATATTGACCAAAGTAAACCTCATGGATAAAATCTCAACAATTTCCAACTTAGGACTTTAAATTTTCAAAAGAACTCCGAATCTGAACTCGACAACACACTTAGACCAGATTTCACATTCTGAGACCGATGGAATCGATGAAATTACATTCCAACACTCAAAAATCCAAAAAATACCAAAAAATACCAAAAACCAATTTTAAGCAACTTTAGCCTTTCAAGCTCAAAACTTACAAAATTCTCAACTTTTTACTCAAAGTTTAAAATCAACATTCAAAACTTAATCAAGAATAATTTGAGATCAAAAGTTGGGAGGGAAAAATAGTAATTTCATGAAAATATCTAAAAATGACCAACAAGGTCATTACATCTATGAATCTCATTTATGGTCTGTGGTTCCATTTACAACCTGTTGATAGCATCCATAAATCCCAAATTTTTTTGTAGCCTTAAATTTTTGGACTTTAAGATCTAATTTGGACTCTAGAACTTCTAGTGTGTTACAATATCTCTTCTTAGGAATATTCGTCCTTAAATGGAGTCTGTATAAGCTTAAAAGAGTAGGAAAAGATCTACAAACATGGAACTAAAATCTAAACATTGAAAATTGATGGAGTAGCTGACTCAGAATAGTAGCTTCACCTCGTTCCCTTGATTCCTTTTTTACTCATTTCTTTGTCCTTATTGCTTGACAATACATTGCTTTATGTGCCTTTGCATTCATTTGACATGTTTGCATCTGGTATAGGTATTCATTTTGCAAAAGCATGACCGACAACGTCAATCAAGTTGAGGAACAAATGGATGAAAATATCATTGGGGATGAAATTTTTGATAGAGAGTGGTTTGTGTTCGCCTAATGCCACCGATTGCATGACCGCCTACTCACAAAGAATATCACAAGAGAGAGGGGTCTTCTCTTGATAAATCTTCAAGAGCGCATGCCAGACTTTTATGGGCTGTTGGAGTCCAGCAGATGGATGAGTTTCGCGGATGAGTCTATCAAGGCTAACTACACGGTGGTTCAAGAGTTCTATGCCAATGTCACCAAAACCAAATTCTCTGGTGACTTGGTAGTTATGATCTGGGGCAAAAATGTTTGTTTTGACTCTGCGAGGATCAATAATTACTTTGGTCTTCCCGATGTCGATAATGATGTTCACACTATAAGGGCAAGGGAAGCGGGCTAAGAGTGGTTTGTGACACACTTGCATGGTGGCCGTAGGCCTAAATGGATTAAGAAAAACCACCAGATCGACTCCTCAGAGTTCACAACTGAAGCCAAGATTTGGCTTTCCATAATTTGTAGTAGGGTGATTCCTTCAAGGAATGAGATCGATGTGTCTCTTGATAGGGCACTTTTGATTTGTGCCATCATGGAGGGGATTCCTATTAATGTTGGGTGGATTATTGTGCAACACATTTAGAAGGTTGTCTTGGAAGGTATAAAGGGTCTCTCTTACCTTTCTTCGATTACTTATTTATGCCTGACAGATGAGGTGGAGCAACATGAGGGATATAACACGAGGAGTCCCGAAGGCCCTATCCATCCACTTAAAAAGAAGGGTCCAGGACATGTGATTAAGAAGAGAAAGATTGATGTGCAAGGTCCAGTGTTTGGCACATTCACTAAGCGCACTGCTTCACCTAGTTCAGACTTTATTCCTCCTTCAGCTGAGTTACTATGGAGGAGACCACCGGCACTAGTCCACTTATCAGGACAGATGCAGGTTATGGATACTCAGATTCACTTGCAGATTCAGGAGTTGACTCGAAGTCTTCCTAAAGAGCCTGGAGAGAGTTCCTTGGCCTCAGGTACTGCTACTTCTACCCTTTCCACTGTAGTGCAGGATCAACAAATTCTAAAAAATAAGATGGCAAAAATGGACAGGAGGCAGAAAAAGTTGAAGGAACATGAAAAGAAGAAGAGCAAGTTTTTTAATAAGATGATGAGTAAAGTTTGGAAATTCTCTGGCTAGGGTGATGAGGCAGATGATGATGTCCTTTCAAATCCCGATTACTCATTCGATGAGTGATGATCTTTACAGGGAGTCCTTCGTATTCTCTCTTGATTTTGGTACTGTGAGGACATAGTTACATTTTCCGTTGGAGGTGCCTCCCTTGTCGGGTTTATTTTAGATGTTGTATTGCATTTGATTGTTCCCTAGTCGGGCTTGTTTTATTTTGATTCATGGATGATGTGCCCTTGTCGGGCTTGTTTTATTTTGATTCGTGGATGATGTGCCCTTGTAGGACTTTGATATATTATGTTGGATTGGTTTGTTTTATTTTATTTCTTGTAGTTGGTAGCTTCTTTGTTTTTGTTTTGATTATAAGATATGAATTGACGACGTCCGATGATGGATAGAGTGACGACTTTCTTAAGGGTAAATCGTCGATTGCTTGTGAGTGTTTGATTGGTGTTGGATGTGGTGAAGTTTGAGTAGCCGACCTCGAATAGATGCATGAGATTTCCCGATGATGGATTGGTTGACGACTTTCTTAAGGGCAAGATCGTCATCTTTTTAAGAGGTTGTGGGTTCGTTGGTACTAAGAACATAGTCTTACATGTGAAAAGTGTTAAACATACCCCTACATTTTTGAAAGTTGAGCATGTTGTGAATGATTTTGTGAAAACTCTTACAACTCTTTTTGTGACTTTTGATTTATTAGCGATTTAAATGCTTGATGCCACTTGTATTTTGAAAAGAAAATAAGATTTTGAACCATCTTAATTGATTTGAACGCCATGTGTGGTGAGTTGTTGAATAATGCCTTGTGTTCACTTTTGTCACCTAGAACTTGCCCGGTTGGTCTTGATTGTTTGATTGGAGAAATGATCTTAGGCTTTCTTTGATGTTACGTTCTTGAGGTCCACTTAGCCTAAAACTCCACCATTGCACTAAATATATCCTTAGTAGTCCCATTTGAGCCTAATCCTTTTCATTGGCTACCACATTACAAGCCTTTCCTTTTTGAAAAAGTAACCCTCTTTTGAATCCTTCCCTCCTTGAACTTGAGTATTGTGAAAGTTGAGGCTAAAAGCCTAAGTTGGGCGTGTTATAGGAAATTCATAGATGGGATGCTTACCACATGAGGACTTGATAAAAAAAAGTTTGAGAATGGAGGAAAAGGTTTCAAAGAAAGAAAAAATCTTGAAAATGAAAGAAAGAAAGTGAATAAAGGAGACTTGAATCCTCCAAAGGTTGAAATTTGTTGCATATGGGACATCTAGAGTGGAAATAAGAAAGAAAAATAAAAAAAATAAATTAATGTAAAGTGTTCATTGAGTTGAAAAATGAAGAAAATTGGAAAAGTTGGTAAATGATGAGTTGTTGTGTAGTGTTCAAAGAGGGTGTAGTCACTTATACTTAAATGATATCCTAACCTTCCCCAAGCCTACATTACAAGCTTAACAAAATCCTTTGAGATTTCTAACCAAATGAAGTTGAGTCAATGTTGATGGAAAATATGGGCAAGCCTATGGTGTGGCATTTGTGTTCATGAGATGTTTTGTTGTGAGTATGAGTGTTTGCATCTCTGTCCCTTATCTTGTAAATACTTTGTGAGTGTGTTAGGAAATTTATTTCCTTATGAGGGTATTTAAGTTTGATAAAGTGGTGATTTTGAAAATTCCTAATTGAGTCAAGTGAGCATGAAAAAGAACTAATGAGTTGAGTCACTTCTTGAGCTTGAGTTTTTGTCACTTAGTAATTCTTGGTTCTTGAAAATGTGCCGTGAGAAAGAGGGGAGTTATTTTGTGAAAATTTTGCGTGTGAACTATTTGTTAGTACCAACCAAAGCCATTTTCTTTGTGCTTGATTGAAAAAGGTGAAATTGATTCATGATGTGTGTTGAAATGAGAGCCTCTTGTGTCTTGGATTTTTCTTTACTTGAGGACAAGAAAAGTTTTTAATTTTGGGGTGTTGATGAGTGGTGGATTTCCTCACATTTGAGGCTCTTTTTTTATTAGTTTTAGCTTCCTTTAAGTTAGAATTGGTGCTTTTCTTCATATTTGCAAGAAAATGAAATGAAGAGTTGATTTAGAAGATGTTTGAAGAAATCAAGTGTAATTGAAGCAAGAAGAGGTCAATTGGAAGAAAGTGGAACTGGTAGAAGATTGCTCATCGGGACCGCATGAAGCAGAGGTCACGATCACGTTGCCCAAGAAATTCAGATCTCGTGATTGTGTGGTTAGAGGTCACGATCGCGTGACCCAGCGACACTACTCATTGCGACCGCGTGAGTTAGTTGTCGCGACCGTGAAGGGAAAATGCCTGGCGTCTGGATAGATTGGGAATTTCACCAAATTGTTCCCAAAAATCTTTTTTATACTCACCAGCAGTTATTGTTCATAGGAAGGTAAGAATCCCAGAGAGAATTTTTAGTTCATCTTCTTAGCTTAAAGTAGCGAAAAACTTGGTTTCCTAATTTTGGGTAAACATTTGAAGGCAAGTTGCCTCACAATTCACATTTGGGCTTGAAGATTGTGTGCTTAATAGAAATCTGTTGTTCCATTCTTCATTTCCTTGCTTTAAATTGCTAGAATTGTGGGTCTAATTGGTAATTGAGATTGGGGTTTTGTGCTAGAAATGGACATTTGATTTGGGTCTTGATTGTTCATTCTATTGCTTTTGTATGTGATTCTATGCTTACATGAATTGGATTTAATCTAATTTTCATGCTATAATCTGTGATTTGAGAGTGCACACTTGAATAGAGCTTCTGATATTTGTGAGTTGTTTGAAAGAGAATTCGTGAAGTGGAGAATTAGGTCAATAATCATATTTGGCTTTGAGTCCTAAATGAGATTGAAAGGAGATAATTTAGGTCTACTTTGTTGAATGCTAAACTTGCTAGAAATAGGGGTTTAGATTAAGGTATTGCATGGCTTATTGTTGAACACGATTGAGTTCAAAATGGGATTTCGTGATAAACACTTTGAGACCGAAAGGACACAAGTGTTGATTGATGATGATCTAGCCTACCTTTGATTGATTTGCAATAGTTGAGATGGCAATGGATTGTTGAATGAGTGTTGAGTTCCGAATTTCCCAAATTCCAATTATCCATTGCTTTATATTGCCTTTGCCCAAATATTTTATTTAGTTACCAAAATTGCTCCTAATTTAATAGTATTGTATATTACATGCTTAGATTTAAACCGATATCCATTTATCCTTTGTCCTTTCAATTGCTAACAAATTATTTCTTGTGGGATTCGATCCAGACTCTTAGTTGGATATTTTTATTGACGATGACCGCTTATTCTCTTACTTGTTTTGAGGGTAACTTGAGCGTTATCAATGAACAAGATTCTCGACTGGGACCTCTTAGTAAGAGAGACTATCCTTCACACCAACACTCTCTAAAAGCACAACTAAAATGGGATCATCAATGTATTTCTTCAACAATGACACATGAAACACTGGATGCACTAATGCCAACTTTCCAAGTAAATCTAGCTCATAGGCCACAATGACAAAATGCCTTAGAATCCTATAAGGACCAACATAACGAGGACTAAACTTTCCTTTCTTACCAAACCTCATCACACCTTTCAATGGTGAAATTTCAGATATACCTAATCACCAATAACGAATTCAAGCTCTCTTCTCCTCATATCTGCATATGATTTCTATCTACCCTGAGCTGTTGTCAACCTATCTCTAATAAGTTGAACTTTTTCCATAGCCTCATGAACTTATTCAAGGCCTAACAAAGGCACTTCACCAACCTCAAACCATCCTATAGAAGATCTACACCTCCAACCGTAAAGCGCCTCAAATGGAGCTATCTGAATACTAGAGTGGTAACTGTTATTATAAGAAAATTAAATGAGAGGTAAGTGATCATCCCAATTACCTTTAAATTCGATCATGCAAGATCTTAAATATCTTCCAAAGTTTGAATAGTCTGTTCGGCCTGACCATATGTCTACAGGTGAAAAGTTGTGTTAAGCTTATCTGAGTACCAAGACCTTTCTAAAATGATTTCAAAAACTGAGATGTGAATTGACTACCCCTATTTGAGATGATTGATAAGGGAACTCTATGCAATTTCACCAACTCTCGGATGTAAAGCCTTGCAAAATCCTTGGCTGAATAAGTAGTCTTAACTGGCAGAAAATGTGTTGACTTAGTCATCCAGTCTATAACCACCCATATAGAATCATGTTATCAACACGTGTGAGGCAACCCATGATAAAGTACATATTTAAATCTTTCAACTTCCAAGAATAAATACTGATGTCTTGATTCATATCTCCTAGTTTCTTATGTTCAACTTTAATTTGTTAGCAATTTGGACACCTAGCCACAAATTTTGCGATATCTTTCTTCATACCATTCCACCTATAGACTTCTCATAGATCACAATACATCTTAGTGGCTCCTCGGTGAATATAGTACTGGGAATTGTGAGCTTCTACTAATACCTGCTGCCTCAAGCTGTCAATATCTAGATATATAACTGGTTTTGGTAACGAAGCACACCATCTCCCTCTTGGAAGAAAGCCTCTACAAACTTTTTGAGGACTGCTTCTTTCAGTTTAACTAAGGTTGGATTATTATCCTATCTTGCCTTAACATCTATCACAAGAGACAATTTTGAACCATTCTTAGTAATAACTCCACAAATTTGCTAAATCCACCAAATGAACTCCCAAACAATCTAGCTTGTGAACATCATGAACTAACTTTTTCTTCTCCTTCTTAATGAGAGAAACATTGTTCATAGAAAACCTGCTGAGAGAATCTACCACTATATTTGCTTTACCACGATAGTATAGGACACTCATATCATAATCTTTCAATAACTCAAGTCATCTCCTCTAACAAAGATTCAAGTCCTTCTGATTGAACACATACTAAAGACTCTTATGGTCTATATAGACATGCATGTAAACACCACAAAGATAGTGCCTCCAAATCTTCAAGGTAAACACTATCGCTACTAACTCAAGATCATGAGTCGGGTAATTTTTCTCATGAACTTTAAGTTGCCTGGAAGTGTAATCTATGACCTTATCATGTTGTATAAATAGACAGCCAAGGCCTATCATAGAAGCATCGCAATAAACTATGAATACATATGAACCCTCTAGTATAGTCAGAGTTGGAGCTAACGTAAGTCGAGTCTTCAACTCCTGAAAACTCTTCTCACAAGCTTCAGACCATTGAAATTTCACTTTCTTATGATTCAGTCTAGATAAAGGAGAAGCAATTGAAGAAAATCCTTCAATGAACCATCGGTAGTTACCAACTAAATCCAAGAAGCTCCTAATATCTGAAGGAGAGAGAGATCTAGGCCAGTTCTTAACTTCTTTAGTATTTTGAGGATCAAATTAAATGAACTCTTATGACAAAGGAATTCTATTGATTTCAACAAAAACTCATACTTAATGAACTTAGAAAACAGCTGCAGTCTTTGAGAATCTACAAAACAAATAGAAAGTGATTTATATGCACATCCTCGCTTCGAGAATTGATAAGGATGTCATCTATGAAGATAATGGCAAACATGTCCAAATACTATTTGAACACCCTGCTCATTAGGTCTATAAAAGTTTCAGGGGCATTCGTTTGTCCAAAAGACATAACACCAAATTCATAATGACCATACCGAGTCCTGAAGGTTGTCTTCGGAATGTTACATTCTCTGACTTTGACCTAATGATAGCTTGTTCTAAGGTCTATCTTAGAAAAGAAACTAACACCCTGAAGTTGGTCGAACACGTCCTTAATAATGGGAATGGGATACTTATTATTGATTGTTACTTTGTTCAGTGAGTGGTAATCAATGCACATTTCGAGATAACTATCTTTCTCACGCACAAATAGAATTGGAGAACCCCATGGAGAGATATTGGGTCTGATGAAACTTTTATATAGAAGGTCATTTAACTGTTCCTTTAGCTCATCTGGATCCATTATGTAAGGAGGGATAAAGATTGGTTAGGTATCTAGAAGAAGGTCTATTCCGAAATTAATTTTTCTTTTGGGAGGAACTCTCGAATCTTCAGGAAATACTTCTAAAAACTCATTCATTACTAGGATGAACGGAAGGGTTGGGGTTTTAAAACTAGAATCCTTAACTTGAACTAGGTGTAAATGCAACCCTTAGATGTCATCTTTCTTGCCTTATGGTAAGAGGCAAACCAACCTATATGCATTGAAGTTCTACCTTTCCACTCTATTACCGGTGTATTGGGAAACTGAAATTTAATGAACGTGGTTCTACAATCGACTGAGACATAACAAGGGTGTAACCAATCCATGCCAAGAATAATATCAAAATCAAGCATGTATAACTCTACTAGATCAACAGTGGCAACTTTCTAAAAAGCTGAGACTGGAAATTTTTGTGTACCTGTTTTGCTAATACTGACTCACCAACAGGAGAAAAGACTGAGAAGGGTTCTGATAAGATTTTGGGACTAACATCAAACTTGGGTACTAGGGGACTAGCAGAGGATGGAGCTGGGCCTGGAAACTTTTGA
The DNA here is from genome assembly GCA_018342035.1 of Solanum appendiculatum. NCBI lineage: Eukaryota > Viridiplantae > Streptophyta > Magnoliopsida > Solanales > Solanaceae > Solanum > Solanum appendiculatum. The sequence continues at coordinate 481,358 of JAGDQO010000370.1, forward strand.
CAAAATTGAGAGAGATTGTCACCGCTCAATTCTGCTAAGAGTAGTCCACACTGTCTGTCCTAACCCTCTTACTCTCCCTAAAACACTCCTTAAACTTCTCTTCTTCAATTTTTTGAGCATGGGCCATCAACATGGAGATGTCCATCTCTTTGATCAACATAGAAGTTCTACACTTCTTCACTACGATCTCTGAAACAACCTAAACAAACTTATTCATATGCACCTTGGAGTCGGCCACCATATAGGGAGCATACTTGAAGAGTTGGGTAACCTTTAGAGAATACTCCTTCACGGTCATGTTACCCTACTTTAGGTTAATAAACTTCTGGACCTTGACCTCTCTTAGGTCAAGTGAAAAGAACTTGTCCAGAAATGCAACCAAAAACTTCTCCCAGTCCACAAGGTCTGCATCAGCACTTCTGACATCCTTCCATTTCACAAATCGTTGATAGTTATCTTAAAAGAATCTTTTAATCATAATTCAATTTTTTATAAAACATGCATAAATCCTTTATCAAATTCACGATCATAGTTCATAGGTAAAAATCAAGCATAAAGCATGGGTCCATATGAAATCAATTATAAATCATGTAATTAAGTCAAATCATGCATAATATGATAGAAAAGTATAAATTGACTCATAATCAAGAGGATCCATGGAGATTTACATGATCCCCAATTGAATTGGATCAAATTGAAATGGAGATTGAAGTTCTTATTGGGACCCAATTGATGAAAGGGATCCATTGGTGAATTCCTACTTACCTTGATATCAAAGCCCTAAGAAAAGAAATAGAAAGAAGACCTTGAAACTTGAAACCCTACCTTTTCTTCCTTGAGCTTGAGAGAGAATTGGAGAGGAGAACTTAGATAGGAATTAGGTAGTTTTAAGAATTATAAAACCAGTTATAGGACTTAGAAATAGGGTCAACATGACACAGTATAGGCTTTAGCTTAATAGGAAAAGACCCAAATACCCTTAAGAAATAATTGTCGGACAGACCTACGGTTGGGGGTCTATGGTCCATAGGGCGGTCTATGATACGTCCTATCAAACCTTAGATCCTCGACTAGATCTTGAAAATATGATCAAGTCCTACGAGTCAGTCGTACGACTCGTCATCTGGTCTATGGTCCACAGACCTCACCCATAGCCTCACATTACCAAAAATCACCTAAGTCCAATCATCATTTCACAATTTCTCCTTTACGGTCCGTCATTTATTCTACGACCCGTACACCTTGAACCGTAGTAACTAAAGCCAATTACTCACAAATACTGAGCCAACTCTAAGGACACCACCTACGACCCGTAGTTTATTAGATGGCTCGTCCTGTTAAATCGTAACTTGTCATTAGATACTTGACATTTTCCAAAAATTCAAACAAGGTCCGATGAAACCCCTCCAACAACCTGTACAACTCACGACGATTCATAGGTCAAGTCATAGCACCAGACTTTCTACAAATTTTCTAAACTATTCCAACTCTAACTCAACTTTCAATTTTTGAGGTGTTACAATATCTCCCCCTTGGGAACATTCATCCTCAAATGGGACAAAGGCTAGCATGAATAGAGTAGGAGAAAAACTAACAACCCAACATGAAGGCAAATATCATCATAATGCATATGAACAAGGATAAATCACTCCTAGCTAAATCATAACATCAAAATCAAGTTCTTTTTTTCATGAACATGCATGCATATGGAAACATGAGAATGACTAAAACACATGAATCCGAAAGGATGAACCTAGAGGAACTAATACCACAAGCTAGAATAGAAATAGAGGGAAAGAGGTGAGGATACTTGGACATCATATCGGCTTCAACTTTCCAAGTAGCACCCTCAACTAATTGATTCCTCTAAGGAACTTTCACAGAAAAAAACTTCTTTATTTGTCAACTTCCGAACTTGACGGTCTAGAATCTCAACCAGAACATCTTCATATGAAAGACTTTTCTTAACTCCCAAACTTTCCAATGGCACTATAGATATAAGATCTCCAACACACTTTTTCAATAAAGATACATGGCATACCGGATGTACTGTTGCTAAATCATTAGGTAACTTTAATTTATAAGCAACCTTGCCAATACGCCTCAAAATCTAATATGGGCCCACATATCGGGGAATAAGCTTCCCTTTCTTTCCAAATATCACCACACCCTTCATAGGTGATATTTTTCAAGTAAACCCAATTATCAACATCAAATTCAAGTTCTCTTATTTTAACATCGACATATGACTTTTGTCGACTTTGAACTGTTTTCAACCTTTCCTGAATAAGTCGAACCTTTTCCATCGCCTCATGTACCAACTCAGGTCCTATCAAAGCGACCTCACCAACCTCAAACCAACTAATAGGAGATCTATACCTCCTATTGTACAGAGCCTTAAATTGATCCATTCCAATACTCGAGTGATAGCTATTATTATAAGCAAACTCAATTAAAGGCAAATGATCATCCCAATTACCCTTAAAATCAATTACACAAGCTCTTTACATATCATCCAAAGTCTGAATAGTATGCTCATCTTGTCCATCGGTTTGAGGATAAAAAGTCATACTAAGCTTCACTTGAGTACCAAGACCTTTCTAAAATAACCTCCAAAATTGAGATATAAACCTAGTACCATGATCGAAGATAATGGAAAAAGGCACTCCATGTAACCTTACCATTTCACAAATATAGAGCTTGGCTTACTTCTCTGTTGAAAATGAATTCTTTACGAGAATAAAGTGAGCCAATTTCGTAGTTTGGTCCACAATCACCCAAATTGAGTCAAACTGATGATGAGTATGAGGTAAACCCATAATGAAGTCCATATTCAAATCTTCTCACTTCCAAGTAAGAATGCAGATATCTTAAGCCAAACCACCAGGTTTTTGATGATCAATTTTCACTTGTTGACAATTTGGACATTTAGCCACAAATTCCGCAATATCCTTCTTCATCCTATCCACCAACAGACTTCCTACAAATCACCGTACATCTTGGTGACTCTCGGGTGAATAGAATATCGAGAACTATGACATTCAATCTAAATCTGATTCCTCAATTCATCAATATTCGAAACACATAACCGACCTTGGTATCAAAGGACACCATGTCCCCATAGGGAGAAAGCCTCAATGGCCTTTTTGGAAACTAACTTCTTCAAATAAGCCAATACCAGATCAAGATCGTGCTTAGCCTACACATCCGATATAAGAGATGATTCCAAACCATTCAGAACAATCACACCGCCCTCATTTGAATCAACTAAGCAAACACCCGATCGGGCCAATTTATGAACATCCCAAACTAGCTTTTTCTTACCATCTTTAACATGAGCAACACATCCCATCTATAGTTGACTAAGAGAATCCACCACCACAATCGCTTTACCTCGATGATAAATGACACTCATATCATATTCTTTCAATAACTCAAGCAACCTTCTTTGGCGAATATTCAATTCCTTTTGGGTGAACACATTCTTCAAGATCTTATGGTCAGTAAACACATCTACGTGAACACCGTATAGGTAATGCCTCCAAATTTTTAGAGCAAACACTACCACCACTAATTCCAAATCATGATTCAGATAATTCTTCTCATGCACCTTCAATTGCCTTGATGCATAAGTAATGACTTTCTCATGTTACATCAAAACACAACCAAGACTAATTCGTGAAGCATCACAATAAACCACAAAACCATCCGATCCTTTCGGTAATGTCAAAATAGGGGCTGAAGTGAGTCTATCCTTCAACTCTTGGAAACTTTTCTCACAAGATTCTGACCATAGAAATTTCACCTTCTTTCGAGTCAACGTCGTCAAAGGCAAAGTAATGGAGGAAAATCCTTTCACAAACCTTCTATAATAACCGGCCGAACCTAAGAAACTCCGTATTTCTGAAGCGGACAAAAGTCTGGGCTAATTCTTAACTGCCTCAATCTTCTTAGGATCAACTTGAATACCTTCATCGGAGACAATAAGGCCAAGAAAAGTAATGGACCTCAAACCAAAATTCGCATTCACTAAACTTCACATACAATTCATGATCCTTGAGAATTTGTAATACAATCCTCAAATGCTCAACATGCTCATCCTTACTCCAGGAGTAAATCAAAATATCATTAATAAACACAATCACGAACATATCAAGATATTGCTTGAAGACCCTATTCATCAAGTCCATGAACGCTGCCGGGGCATTAGTCAAACTAAACGACATTACCAAAAACTCATAATGACCATATTGAGTTTGAAAAGCTGTCTTCAGAATGTCACTCTCCTTCACCCTCAGTTGATGATAACCCGACCGAAGGTTAATCTTGGAGAAGAAACTCGCACCTTAGAGTTGATCAAACAGATCATCAATCATTGGAATAAGATACTTAGTCTTTATTGTGACCTTGTTCAATTATCGATAGTCAATGCACATTCGGAGGAAACCATCCTTCTTTCGAACAAACAACACCAGAGCACCCCATAGAGAGATACTCGATCTAATAAAACCCTTATCCAATAAATCTTTCAGATTATCCTTTAATTCATTGAGTTCTACCGGGGCCATAAGTTAAGGAATAGAGATAGGCTACGTATCTGGGAGAAGGTCAATACTGAAGTCTATTTCTCTTTCAAGAGGAATATCGGGAAGATCATCAGGAAATACTTCAGAAAACTCATTTACAACCAGAACTGACTCAAGACTAGGGGTTTTGGAATATGTATCCCTAACCTTAACAAGATGATAAATACAACCCTTAGAAATCATTTTCCTAGACTTTACGTAAGATATGAACTGACCCTTAAGAGCATAATTTTCCCCTTTCCATTCTAAGATAGGTTCGTTCGGAACCTGAAATGTGACCAATTGGGTCCTATAGTCTAGGGAAGTATAACAAGAATGAAGCCAATCTATCCCAAGAATAATATCAAGATCTAACATATCAAGCTATACAAGATAAAAATGAGTGAATCTGTGAGAAACAAAAACAGGGAAATTTCTATAAACTCGCTTAGCAAAAATAGAATCACCAACATGTGTAGTGAAAGAAAAAGGATTGGAAAGGATTTCGGGACCAACATCAAATCTCATTGCCACATAAGGAGTAACAAATGACAATGTAGCACCCGAATCAAGCAAAACATATACATCAAATTGAAATACTTTCAACATACCGATCACAAATCCGCAGAACCCTCATGATCCTGTTGAGTCTGAAGTGCATAAAACTTATTTTGACGAGGAGCACCTGAATAAAAACCACTAGGCTGAGCTTGCCTGCCTACCATCCTTTCCCTTATTAGCTTGCAACGGACAATCCTTCACTTTTTTACCACTCTTCTTACAACCAAAGAAATTATCCGTACCGACCCAGCATTTTCCTGAGTGATTCTTCCCACACATTTGGCAAGCAGGAATAGAAGATCCACTACCACCACCTCCTTGAGGCTTAGGGTTAGGCACCATATCTTTGTTGAACCTTGGGGCCAAAACGTTTGAAGAACCTTGATCGGATTTGCTGAAATTGAGATTGTCCATGTCCACCGGACTTAGAATGAGAAAAGTCACCATCACCGGCCCTTGCCTTCTTGGACTCCATAGCCCTCTCCTTAAGATTTTCCTCTTCAATTTTTTTGGCATGTACCATCAAATGGGAAATATCCATCTCCTTAATCAACATAGTGGTACGACACTCCTTAACCACCATTTCAGACACACCCGACACAAACTTACTCATCCTTGCCCTAGAGTCGGCAACCATACTTAGACAATTGAGTAAACTTCAAAGCATACTCTTTCACATTCATATTTCCTTAATGAAGATTAATTAACTCAAGCACTTTTGCCTCTCCCATCTCAAGAGGAAAGAAACGATCAAGAAAAGCTCCTTTTAATTTCTCCCAATAAAGAGGACCCGCATCAATAGCCCTCTCTTCCTTCCATTAGTTGAACCAAACTTGAGTTACACCCTTGAGTTGATAAGCAGCTAATTCTGCCTTCTCTACCGTTGACACTCCCATAATTTCCACTATCTTATAAACCTCATCAACAAACTCTTGAGGATCCTCATCAACTTTTGACCTATGAGACTCCGGAAGATTCATCCTAGTAAAGTCCCTCACTCTTGTCACATTTGTACCCACAATTTGGTTCATGGGAGCAAAGATTTCTCTATTAGCTTGGGCTGTCATAGCTTGAGCCAATACTTGAAACGCCGCTCGAAATTTGGCATAAGTCACTTGTTTAGTCAAAGGGTCAACCGGAACTTGGGGAACCTTAGGCTCTACATCATTAGCCACAGTCCTTCTCACATAAGCCCTTCTGGGAGCCATATCCTGAAAAGCATTGAACAAGAGTTAAGAGAGAGAGACATTTATAGATTTGAACTCAATCGCATGACATTAGAGTAGTGAAAGAAGTGGACTTACCTAAATGCCTTGTATTATCCTATTCATAAATGTGGCGCGCTTCACACTCATGAACATGACTCTACTTGACGCGGCTTGTAAGACATCCTAGATCTTTCAAAAACCTGGTGCTATAAATACTAAGTTTTTCACGATCCAAAGTATACCCTAGACGTGACATGGCGTATAGGACCCCGAGAAACCCTACACAAGCCACTTGACATATATAATGCATAAGAAATTACAACTAAAGAGAGGATAGGTAAACATATCTCATATCATAACAAGAGTCTAAACATAAGTACGAAATGTAACTATGTCTTGACAAGCCTTTCTAAAATAGTATAAGAGTGGTTGGGACGTAACCCATACACCATTGTACAAGTCTGAAACAAAAGCAAGAAAGAAATATAGCATAGGTGACATGGCCCTCATAATAAGAGGACTCACCATATCCTCAAAGAAAAAGAAATCCACAAGTCACGAGCTTGTGGAGGAACGTCCGATCCTATGTTATGAGATAATACAGGCACAAGAATGCATTATTACAAAGAATGTACTAAGTATGGGGAAATATGCATAAACATAGATATGATATCATAATAGGCTTAAAACTTGTAATGCATGACCAAGTAGAACATGTAAAAGCTTAGAAAGAAAACTCATAAAGTCATGAGACAAAGTCAAGCATTAGTAAAAAGACATAATGTAAAGCTTTAAGAAAAATCATAGTTCTTTTGTGGGATATTAGCTTTAACCGACAATAGACCATGCGAGCTATAACATGGAAACCAGTGTCACCCTCACATCGAAAAGAGAGAGTCTACATGCAAAGGTAGAACTCCATATCATTTATTTATGCTATGTGGATCCACTAGCTAAGTCACCTAACACAATCCTATGGGGGCATGTAGTTTGGAACTAGAGATTGCTACTAGAGACTACCATTTTTTAGCCTCCACCTCAAAGTTCTCTCAGTGCTAAGTTAAACCCCAACAAAATAGATAAAGTCAATTATCAAAGCATAACATTAGAAGAGGCAATAATCAACCACCAATCCAAATCATAAGATCATATAAGAGTAGCTCCTTTCAAAACTATGATTTCCTAAGGTAGTTCATATAGGCACTTACCTTTCTAAGCATCTAAATCATGATCTTCCTGCAAGTGTGAGAAAACCTCACAAATCATTGATACTTATCTTAAAAGCATTATTTAATCATAATTCATCTTTTCATAAAAATATGCATAAATCCTTTATCAAATTCATGATCATATTTCATAGTTTATAGGTGAAAATCAAGCATAAAGTATGAGTCCATATGAAATCAATTATAAATCATGTAATTAAGTCAAATCATGCATAATATAATAGAAAGGTATCAATTGAATCATAATCAAGAGGACCCATGGTGATTTACATGATCCCAATTGAATTGGGTGAAATTAAAGTGGAGATTGAAGTTCTTATTGGGATCCAATGGATGAAAGGGATCCATTGGTGAATTCCCACATACCTTGATATCAAAGCCCTAAGAAAAGCAATTGAAAGAAGACCTTGAAGCTTGAAACCCTAGATTTTGTTCCTTGAGCTTGAGAGAGAATTAGAGAGGATGAACTTAGATGGAAATTTTGAGAGAATGAGAGGGTTTGGGCAGTTTTAGGAATTGTAATATCAGTTATAGGACTTAGAAATAGGGTCAAAACGACATAGTATAGGCATTAGGTGCATAGGAAAAGACCCAAATACACTTAAGAAATAACTACAGGACAAAAGTATGAGTGGGGGTCTACGGTCCATAGGGCAAACTACGGTCCATCCTGTCAAACCATAGATCCTCGATTTGAGCTTCAAAATATGAACAAGTCCTACGAGTCAATCCTAGGACTCGTCATATGGTCTATGGTCCATAGACCTCACCCGTAGACCTCACATTACAAAAAATCACCTAAGTCCAATCATCAATCCATGATTTCCACTCTATGGTCCATCATTTATTCTACGACCCGTACACCTTGAACCGTAGTCACTAATGCCAATTTCTCACAAACACTGAGCCAACGCTACGAGCACCACCTATGGCCCGTAGTTTATTAGACGGCTCATGTTGTTAAATCATAACTCATCATTAGAGACTTGACATTTTATAAATATTCAAACAAGATCCTACAAAACCCTTCCTACGACCCGTAGAACTCTCGACGATTCATAGGTCAAGTCGTAGCACCAAAATTTCTGCAAAATTTCTGAATTTTTCCAACTCAAGCTCAAATTTTGATTTCCAAGGTGTTACACCACTGCTTGTTGATAAGTGGGTATTTTTACCAACTTATCTTGTCTTTAAGCTTATGTTTTTGGCTTGTCTATTTGAGAATGGGTGCATTTGATGTGGTTTTCTTCATGATTTGTTGTATAATGAGATATAGAGTTTATCAGGGAGATAAATGAAGAAACAAAGGGGAATCGAGACAAAAAGGGGACTAAAACAAGAAATTAGAACTGGCAGTAAGTTGTACATAAAAACCTCATGGTCAATGAGTCACGATCACGGTCAGCAGGTTATTAAAGCACCATGATCACATGGTAAGAGGTCACGATCGTGGAAGCTTGGTCAACATTGACCTTGCAACCGTGGTCAAACTGTTGCGAATCCTGAAGAGATAAAGTGGTAGGCATTTTTGGCTGAATTGGAAATTCACAATTTGATCCGAATTCACAATATACACTCATACATAACCATTTTAGAAGAGCTGCTTCCATAATTATGTTCTTAGACATAGCGTTGAGAGCAAGTTTCCACAACCAACATCATTAGAGTGAAGATTGAATGCTTTGAATGTAATGATTTTCACCTTTTCTTCAACTCTATGATTTGTAATGGATATTTCTAGGTGTAGTTGTTAATTGTTGATTTTGATATTGTATTAGTGTCAAGACCCAAAGTATACCCTAGGTGTAACATGGCGTATAGGACCCCAAGAGGCCCTACACAAGCCACTTAGCGTAGATCATACAAGATAATAGAAGTAAAGAGTTCAAAATCATAGTTTCATATCATAAAAGAGTTTGACAAAGCAGAAGTCTAACATAAGTCTCAGTAAACCAACTATTACATCATAAGGAAAGTAATTGAGACGTAACCCATACATCACGTACAAAGTCTGAAAAATAAAATAAGGAAAGTAATAAGTGTGACTCGGTCCTCGGAACATGAGGACTCACCAATCAAGAAGCACCCCAATAAATGTCTAGCCACGAGTGTGCAAGGTAAGAGCGTCGGACACTACATTAGTGAAATAATGTAGGCACAAATATGCATTAGTACATGGAATGTACTAAGTATGGGGCAATATGCATAAAATAGGCATGATAGCATGAATGGATTAAAACATGTAGGCATGATCATTCTTTGAACATTTAAAGACTTAAAGAAGAAATGACATGTAAATCATGAAATATGGTCAAATGCGTTGAAACAAGGGACAAAAGAAAAGCTTTGAAGAAACATAGTCATTTTGTGGGATATTAGCTTTAACCGACAATAACACCATGAGAGATATATCATGGAGTCCAGTATATCCCTCATATCGAAAAAAGGGGAATCTTCTTGCCAAAGTAGAGGTTGCTACTAGAGACTACCCTATTTGAGTCTCCACCTGAAAGCCCTCTCGGTGCTAAGCCAAAATCGCAACGAAATAGATAAAAGTCAAATATCAATTTAACATAGGAAAGGGAATGATCAATACCAATCCACATCTTTCAAGATCAAAATATAGAATAGCTCCTTAAACATAACTCAACATAGATGAGAAAACTTTTCACCAATGTGAATCCATATGTGAGAAATACCTTTCCCCATCATGATCATAATAACACATGAGAGAACCTTTCAAAATAACATTGATTCTTTCCTTTCAAAACATCCTCAAATCATCTATAGTTACTTCATTAAAACATGCATATCTTCATAAATTCATAATTCATAGGTTTATGAGTTCATCATAGGTTCATAGTTGAAAATCATAATTTAGGCATGGGTCAACATAATTTCAGCTAAATATCATATGTTGACATTGAATCATGCATTAGAAGACCTAATTAACATTAATCAATCACAATTGAATGAAACCCATAAAGATTGGATTGAAACCCTAACTTAAATAATTGAAATTCAATTGAGAAATTTGGAAACCTTGGGGACCCCATGGAGGAAAGGACTCCATGGGTGAATATTCACCCACATACCTTGATACGAAAATCTCAAAAAGAATGGAGGATTGATGAACTTGAATTAACCCTAGCATCTTCTTCTTCTTCTTCTTCCTTAGTCTTGAGAGAATTTAGGGAAGATGAATTTTGTTTGGATTTGGGGATTTAGGAGAATGGGCCGAAGTGGGTAGTTTTAGGACCTAAACACTTTATATATGGTTTAGGGTAGGAGGAAAAATGACATAGTATTGGGTTAAAACAATTAGGAAAAATACCCAAAAAGCCCTTGGAAAATAAATGCCGAAGCACTTCTACGGTTTGGACGGACCGTACTAGTCAACCGTAGAAAAGTTTAGAAACCCTTTACTTGGACCAACTTTTGATGGACCCTATCTATGGCTCGTAGGTCTTCCTAGTGTCCGTAGACGCCAACCATAAAACCAAATTTACCCCTTAAAATATCACTAAGTCTGGGACCTTCCTACAAAACCTATCTACGGCTCGTACAAAGACTTACGAGTCATCCTGGTGAACCTTAAAAGAGGTACTGGACTTGACTTTTAAAAAATTATTTTCCCCTCTTTTACGGATGCCATCTACGGCCCGTAGAAGCTTCTATGATCCATAGATTGGATCCGTTTACACAGCCTGCAGCCAAAGTCCCCTTTTTCTTTCTTTTGCAAATTCCAAGGTGTTATAATATCTTCCCTTGAGGAACATTCATCCTCAAATGGAACTCAAGGCAACATAAAGAGGGTAGGAAAGGAGATCTAACAGCCCAACAAGATTTGCAACTTCATCAAATACACATAACCAAAGAGAAACATCAATTCCAAGCCCAAACATATTCAAAACATCATTTCATAAGACATACATGCAAATCACACCCGAATGCACATAATCATAAAGTAATCAATTAAGCTAAATCAGTTTCCCAAAAATCAAAATTTCATGAGCATGCATGCTTGAGGAAACATGAGAATAACTAAGACACATGAAACCAAAAAGGATGAATCGTGAGGGGCCAAATACCTCAAGCTAGAGTAGGATCGGAGGGAAAGAGATGAAGATATCAGGACATCATATCAGACTCGGCCTCCCAAGTAGCACCCTCAACTAATTTATTCCTCCACTAAACCTTTATGGATGCAATTTTCTTATTCCTTAACTTTCTAACTTGCCGGTCCAAGATCTCTACCGGAACTTCTTCATAAGAAAGACTTTTCTTTATACCAAGACTTTCCGAAGGTACTATAGATGTCGGATCCCCAATACACTTTTTCAATAAAGACATATGGAAAATTAGATGTACTGATGCTATATCATTAGATAAATCAACTTCATAAGCAACCTTGCCAATATAACGGGGACTAAGCTTCCCTTTCTTACCAAACCTCATGACACCTTTCATAGGTGAAATTTTCAAGTAAACCCAATCATCAACATCAAACTCAAGATCCATTTTTCTAACATCGGCATAAGACTTTTATCAACTTTGAGCCATTTTCAACTTCTCCCTAATAAGCCAAACTTTCTCCATAGCCTCATATACCAATTTGGGCCCTATCAAGGCCACCTCACCAATTTCAAACCAACCTATAGGAGATCTATACCTCCTACCATAAAGAGCCTAAAATAAAGTCATACCAATGCTTGAATGATAGCTATTATTATAAGAAAACTCAATCAAAGGCAAATGTTCATCTCAATTACCCTTGAAGTCCATGACACAAGCTCTCAACATATCCTCTAATGTTTGGATAGTACGTTCCGCTTGCCCATCCATTTGAGGATGGAAGGCTGTACTAAGCTTGACACAGGTACCAAGACCCTTTTTGGAAAGAATTCCAAAATTGATAAGTAAATTGGGTTTCACGATCGGAGATAATGGATAGGGGACTCCATGCCACCTAATCATCTCCCTTAGATACAACTTGGCATAATCTTTCAACGAGTAAGAAACTTTGAAGGGAATGAAATGAGCTGACTTTGTCATACGATCTACAATAACCTAAACTGAGTCATATTGTCATTGGGTGCGGGGTTAACCAATAATAAAGTCCATATTCAAATCTTCCCACTTCAAAGTAGGTAACTAATATCTTGGGACAGACATCCCAGCTTTTGGTGCTCACTTTCACTTGTTGACAGTTAGGGCATTTAGCCATAAATACCACAATATCCTTCTTCATCCTATTCCACCAATAGACCTCCTGCAAGTCACGGTACATCTTGGTAGCTCCCAGGTGAATGGAATATCGAAAACTATGGGCTTTCGATAATATTTGCTCCCTCAAATCATCAACATTGGGAATGCACAAACGACCTTGATATCGAAGCACACCATCTCCCCCTTGGGAGAAATCCTCGATGGATTTTTTAAGCACAGCTTCCGTCAACTCGACCAAAATTGGGTCAAGTCCTTTCTTGGCTTTCACATCCAACACAAAAGGCGATTTTGGACCATTGTGAACAATCACACAACATTCATTAGAATAAACCAACCAGACACCCAATCGAGCCAATCTATGAATATCACGAACCAACTCCTTCTTATCATCTTCAACATGAGAACCACTACACATTGATAGTCGATTAAAAGCATCCGCCAGCATGGTCTCTTTGCCAGGGTGATAGAGGAAACTCATGTCATAATCTTTTAGCAACTCAAGCCACCTCCTTTGGTGAAGGTTTAGATCCATTTTCTTGAACACATATTGTAAACTTTTGTGGTTGGTAAAAACATTAACATGAACACTATACAAATAATGCCTCCAAATTTTTAAGGCAAAAACAAGCGCCACTAGATGCAAATCATGCATAAGATAGTTCTTTTCATGAATCTTAAGTTGCCTTGAAACATAACCAATAACCTTCCCATTTTTCATAAGGACACACCCTAGTACAACCCTTGAAGCATCACAATAAACTACAAACCCATCGGCCCCTTCCGATAAAGTCAACACTGGAGTAGAGTTAAGTCTTTCTTTCCACTCTTGGAAACTCTTCTCATACGCTTTTGACCGAAAGAACTTAACTTTATTTTGGGTTAGTGCTGTAAATAGAGAGGAAATCAAAGAAAACCCTTCCAAAAACCTTCTATAATAACCAGCAAAGCCCAAGAAACCCAGAATAACCGAAGGAGATAGAGGTCTAGGCCAATTGTTGACCGCTTTCATTTTCTTAGGATCTACCTCAATACCCTTACCAAAAAAAATATGACCAAGAAAAGCCACAGATATTAGCCAAAACTTGCACTTGTTGAACTTAGCATATAACTTATGATCTTTAAGAATTTGCAACATAATCATCAAATGATCGGCATGCTCATCCTCACTCCAAGAATAAATCAAGATATCATCAATAAACACAATCACAAAAATATCAAGATATTGTCTAAACACTCTATTCATCAAATCCATGAATGCGGCCAGAGAATTAGTCAACCCAAATGACATTACCAAGATTTCATAATGACCATATCGAATTCAAAAAGCAGTCTTTGGAATGTCACTCTCCTTCACCCTGAATTGGTGATAACCCAACCAAAAGTCAATCTTAGAGAAATAACTTGCTCCTTGGAATTGATTAAATAAATCATCTATCCTTGGAAGATGATACTTATTCTTAATGGTAGCCTTGTTCAATTGTCGGTATTCAATACACATGCGAAGTGAACCATCTTTCTTACGAACAAACAAAACTGGAGCACCCCATGGAGAGATACTCGGTTGAATGAAACCTTTATCCAAAAATTCCTGCAGTTGCTCTTTCAATTTCTTAAGTTCTGCCGGAGCCATACGGTAAGGAGGGATAGAGATAGGTTGTGTATCTGGGAGAAGGTCAATACCAAAGTCTATTTCCCTTACAGGAGGAACACCGGGTAAGTCATCAGGAAACACTTCTGGAAACTCATTTACAACGGGGACCGACTCAAGAGTAGGGATTTTAGAATCTATATCCCTAACCTGAATGAGATGATCCATGCAACCCTTAGAAATCATTCTTCTAGCTTTAAGACAAGAAACAAACTGACCCTTAGGCATAGAATTTCCCCCTTTTCACTCTAGGACGGGCTCATTTGGAAACTAAAACTTAACCACTCGGGTTCTACAATCAACAGAAGCATAACAAGAATGGGGCCAATCCATACTAAGGATAATATCGAAATCTAACATATCAAGCTCTACTAGATCAACGTATGTGACTCTATGGGATATGGAGATGGAATAATTTCTATTGACTTTGTTATCCACAATAGATTCATCAATAGGGGTAGAGACAGAAAAAGAGTCTAACAACACATTCAGAGAAACATCAAATCTCATAGCCACATATGGCGTCACAAAAGACAAATTTACACCGGGGTCAAGCAAGGCATAAACATCAAGATGGAAGACTTTCAACATACTAGTAAATACATCGGGAGAACCTTCTTGATCATGTTAGTTTGAAGTGCATAGAACTGGTTTTGCTTTGGAACACTTGAACCCAAACCACTAGGCGGAGCTTGCCTACCATCCTTACCCTTGTCGACTCTAGATGGACAATCTCTCAAGCGGTGACCACTTTTACCACAACCAAAACAATTATCTGTACCCATCAAACACTTCTCCAAATAATTCTTGCCACACTTTTGGCATGTGGGAACCAAAGGTCCATTTCTACCATTTCCTCCTTGACGTTTAGGGCTAGAAACCCTATCCTTATTGAACTTAGAAGACGGAACATTGAAGGGACATTGACCGGAAAACCTTTGTCAAAATTTATATTGACCATGTCCCTCGGACCTTGAATGTGAGATGTCACTATCACCGGTCATTTTTCCTCTTTGCCTCTTTAGACCTTTCCTTAAGCTTCTCCTCTTTTATTTGTTAAGCATGAATCATTAAACGAGAGATATCCATTTCCTTGATTAACATAGACGTACGACATTCTTTGACCACCAATTCAGACACACCCTAAACAAATTTACTCATTCTTGACCTAGAATCGGCAACCATAGTTGGAGCATATCTAGCCAATTGAGTGAACTTCAAAACATACTCCATCACAATCATATTTCCTTGATGAAGGTTTATGAATTCAATTACCTTTGCCTCCTTCATCTCAAGAGGAAATAAACTATCAAGGAAAGCAACCTTGAACTTCTCCCAATCAAGAGGACCCGCATCAACCACCCTTTCTTCCTTCCATTGGTTGAACCACATTTGAGCAACACCCTTAAGTTGATAAGCGGCCAATTCCACCTTTTCCACCGGTGTTACTCCCATGATCATCAAGACCTTATATACCTCATCAATAAACTCTTGAGGATCCTCCTCAACTTTTGAACCATGAAATTTTGGGGAATTCATCCTAGTGAGGTCCCTCACTCTAGTTGCCACCGTACCCATATTTGGGTTCATAGGGACCACAACCTCCCTTTTGGCTTCAGCTGTCATGGCTTGAGCCAACACTTGAAAAGTAGCTAGAAACTCAGCATTAGTCACTTGCTCAGCTAAAGGGTCGGCCGGAACTTGTGGAGTTTCTTGTTTCACATTCTCATTCACATTCCTCCTAACGTATGCTCTTCGAGGGACCATATCTTGAAAAACATCATATAAAGATTAGGATAGAGTCATATAGAGTTAAAATCTATCACACGACTTTAGAATTATCAAAGAAGTGGAGTTTTCTAAACATCTTATAGCTTCTTATTCATAAATGTGGTGCGCTTCACACTTATAAACAAAACTCTACTCGACGTGGCTTATGAGACATCCTAGGACCTTTCTAAACCTTGTGCTCTGAATACCAAGTTTGTCATGACCCAAAGTATACCCTACGTGTAACATTACGTATAGGACCCCAAGAGGCCCTACATAAGCCACTTTGCATATATCATACAAGATAATAGAAGTAAAGAGATCAAAATCATAGTTTCCTATCATAAAAGAGTTTGACAAAGTGGAAGTCTAACATAAGTCTCAATAAACCATCTATTACATCATAAGGAAAGTGATTGGGATGTAACCTAAACATCACGTAAAAAGTTTGAAAACTAAAATAAGGAAAGGAATAAGTGTGACTCTATCCTCAAAACATTAGGACTCACCAATCAATAAGCACCTCAATAAATGTCTAGCCACGAGTGTGGGAGGTAGGAGTGTCGAACCCTATATTAGTGAAACAATGTAGGCAAAAGTATATATTAGTACATGAAATGTCCTAAGTATGGGCCAATATGCATAAAATAGGCATGATAGCATGAATGGCTTAAAACATGTAGGCATGATCATTCTTTGAACATTTAAACACTTAAAGAAGCAATGCCACGTAAATCATGAAATATGGTCAAATACATTGAAATAAGGGACATAAGAAAAGCTTTGAATAAACATAATCATTTTGTAAGATATTAGCTTTCACCGACAATAAGACCGTGAGAGCTATATCATGGTATCTGGTATATCCCTCATACCAAAAGAAAGGGAATCTGCTTGCCAAGGTAGACTCCGTACATATCATCTTTTTCTAAAGTCGATGCACTAACAAGGTCATTTAAGATATTCCTACGGGGGCACGTAGTTTGGGACTAGAGGTTGCTACTAGAGACTACCCTATTTGAGTCTCCACCTGAAAGCCCTCTCGGTGCTAAGCCGAAATTGCAACGAAATAGATAAAAGTCAAATATCAATTTAACATAGGAAAGAGAATGATCAATACCAATCCACATCTTTCAAGATCAAAATATAGAATAGCTCCTTAAACAGAACTCAACATAGATGAGAAAACCTTTTACCAATGAGAATCCATATGTGAGAAATACCTTTCGCCATCATGATCATAATAACATATGAAAAAAATTCTCACAATAACATTGATTCTTTCCTTTCAAAACATCCTCAAATCATCTACAATAACTTCATTAAAACATGCATATCTTCATAAATTCATAATTCATAGGTTCAAGAGTTCATCATAGGTTCATAGTTTAAAATTATAATTTAGGCATTGGTCAACAGAATTTCAACTAAATATCGTGTATTAACATTGAATCATGCATCAGAAAGCTTAGTTAACAATAATCAATCACAATTGAATAAAATCTATAAAGATTGGATTGAACTAACTTCAACAATTGAAATTGAATTGAGAAATTTAGAAACCTTGGGGACCCCATGGAGGAAAGGACTCCATGGGCACCCACATACCTTGATACTAAAAGCCCCAAAAGAATGGAGGATTGATGAACTTGAATTAACCCTAGCTTCTTCTTCTTCTTCTTTCTTAGTCTTGAGAGAATTTAGGGAAGATGAATTTAGTTAGGTTTTAGGGAATTAGGAGAATGGGTTGAAGTGGTAGTTTTAGGACCTAAAAGCTTTATATATGGCTTAGGGTAGGAGGAAAAATGGCACAGTATTGCACTACAAGAAAACTTCTTATTAAAGACCAAGATTTAGCGAGAGTGTTATAATCTGGTCCCTAACAATATACTAATAGGGACCAAGTTTATTTCTAGTGTCTAATTTCTATTTTTATATCCCAACTTAGCGAAGAGTCTTAATTTGGTTGCTAAAAGAAAACAAATCTTGTCCCTATATCATCGGCTGGAGAGGTGGCAAGGTAAAAAAAATAAAAACAAAAACATATGTACTTACAAACACACCCATCCCCTTTTAATAAAACCCTATCCTCTCCATCGATTTTTTCTATGTGAAAGCTTGTAAATCCCAAATAATGGACTCTTTGAGATTTCGCTCTCAAGATCTGCAATCTCAATCGATATCTATCTAAGGTGGTAGAAGATTCACAATTTGGCTGAAAAGATATGTATATTCTAACAAATTTTTCTATTTGCTTTGTCTTTTCATTTTTGGATTTAAAACAAGAAAATTTTTCATCAATGAATAATGATTGTTTGAGAATGACTATTTTCGAAATTGATTTTACTTAATATTGATTGTTTTGTCATGAGGTCTGTAATTTGGAGTATTGGGCTTTGTGTGAGGCATGGTAGTTATGGTTATATATTAAAAAGGTCTTTGAGGTTAAGTAGGATTGGGGAATGAAGCTATTTCCCGTTAATTATTTGATTCGTATGAGCAAATAAATTTAGGGAACAAAAGTGCTTATTTTTTGAAATATCCTTTCTGATGCAAGTATGAACACTTGTGTTTTTGGTATGGTGAGTGAGCATACTCACAAGTGAGAAAACAAAACTATCTATTTTCTCTAGTATGTTCAAAGCAATAAACTAGTTCATGTTCAATCTTGCACCATGATTTTGTAAATTTTTTCTTAAAGTGGAAAACATTACACAATTGAACAGAGAAAGTAGATAGAAGAAAAATCAAATTCATACATATGAACTATGATATTGATCTAAAGAAGACCCTTAGTCTTTTGAAAACTGGCTTGGATGACCAAGAATAC
Organism: Solanum appendiculatum; assembly: GCA_018342035.1. Classification (NCBI taxonomy): domain Eukaryota; kingdom Viridiplantae; phylum Streptophyta; class Magnoliopsida; order Solanales; family Solanaceae; genus Solanum; species Solanum appendiculatum. The sequence continues at coordinate 500,395 of JAGDQO010000370.1, forward strand.
GTGAGGTTAGGCTATATAATTATGGCTTTTACTATGAGGTGAATTGGTTGAATTCAAACAATAGGTCTTCTCATTTTGTTCTTCATTCTAGAATTTTATAGTTTTGAGAACTATCTAACCAATGTAGTGAAGGTAACACTTACTAAATATGTTAATTCACTATTTAAAAAAAAATATTAAGCTGAATTTTTTTTTATACTACTCATTTATCTATCTAGGATGTGTTATCTTAGAAAACAAAAGTACTTTATGAGAACATGTGGATGAGTAATCTTGAGTTGTTTACTTGGTTAAATATTACTTTCTATCGATGTACACATTTTGAGATTATTGTATTTCTTTATTGTATGTTCTCTTTAAGCATTGCAGCTAGTTTAGCAAATATTATAGCTAGAACTTGCTAAAAGTTGATAGAAAAAGAAAATTCAAAAAAGATAAATAGGTATTGACATGATTCAACAATTAGATTTTAATGATTAGTACGTATCTCAATGATGTGTTAAGAAGAAGAGCTTGTGTTTTATCTACTTTAGCATCCACAATGAGATGAGAATGAGGCGTTTCAATGGCTTAACATAGCTTCTATGAGCATTATCATGGAATTTGTGAGTTGGTTGTCCTTAATTATAGTCCTTTTATTTCTTCATCAAAACAAATAAAATAAATTATAGTCCTTTTATCTTCTTCAACTATTCTTGTGTGTTTGTTTTACCTTTAATTAGTTTATGTTATTTTAGCCTCCTTATAATTTAATTGTGGTGTTCACTGTTTTTAATTTGTAACAATGATCAACCTGCTTAACTTGTCTTATTTAATTATGAAGAGTAGGGATAGCTCTAACAATGACCTCTTTTGTACGACAAATATGTTGTGACTTTATTGTTTGTTGAAGTGATTAACTTATATAATTGCATTACTTATGTACCTTTCTTTTTACTAGATTTTTTCTTGGTATATAGCACAACAGAGGACCATGTACTCTCCATTTAGGTCAAAAAATACTTCGAAGAAGCAATATTATACAATTGAAGAAGCAAAAAAAATGAGGTTGTGGCAAAGTGTTTAGTGGTTTACAAGCTTTCTACATCTCTCTTAATTATTGTTGTTGAACTTACTCATAGACAAAGTTAAAAAGGAGAAGAAGAGGTATTCTTGTTCTTAGTTGCTTCTTATGCATAAAATTGTTAGTTGTAGCTTCAACACTAGTTGTTTGCTACGTTTTTTTTAATGGTGTTATGTGATCGCTATAAACTTTATCACTACCTCGTTGAAATATAAGTGTTTTCCCTGCATTTTTTCTTTTAATGTTGAAAGGATTGAGTTAATTATTGTGTTTAATATTTTACTTTCTTTCAGTAGTGTTGGTTGCATCTTGGCTCTAGTAAAATTGGATTGAAGAAATCTTAGATGATTAAATTTCTTTAATGAGCTCTGTTTAAATTATTCTAGTATCTCTTATCTTAACGTTTCATTCTCTTAGCATCTTGCTTCTACTACAGGCTCTTGTTATACTTGACCAGTTCGAAATGATGCAGTACTTCCATTGAAAGAGTCCGTTGGACTAATTCTATGGACATTGAAAAGCACTTTCTTATTCCCAAAATAAGTGTCACTTTAGCCATATAATTTGTCATGAAAACTTTAATGTTTTGTTTGAATAATAATTCAAGTAGTTATTGGTCTATTTTACAAGATATGTTGCTTTTCTACAGATGCAAATGAGACAAGCGTAATCATAATTTCAATTCTTCGTATGTTTTGTGGAAGGCATAAGAACTTGCTTGCTTTTAGCATTTCAAGAGACCAAAACAAGTTCATCTTTAAGAGTATGGGTTAGTGTTTTTTCCAGAGGGTTTATAGTAGAAATTATTTGGTTATCTTTTATTGTTATCTATGGTAATTTAGTGGTTATGACTATTGGCTCTTTGCAGTTTTTAGAAAATTGGTCGAATCTTTGGAACTTCTAAAGAACTTCTACAGAATTTTTAAAGAGTTTCGAGACAAGTACCTACTTCCCAGTGAGTTACTCTGAAACTTTTTACCTTACTGATTTTTTTTTATGTATCGAGCTAATTATTGAATATTGAGTAACTTGAAGCAACTAGAAATTACTATTTGGTCTTTTATGATTGAAAGACAAGATAAAATATACTTTCACATCTTTTTAATATTTATAGGAGCTATTCCTACTACTTGCTTATATAATGTGGAAAAATATATATGAATTTTAAACTTTCAATACTATAATGAATCAAACACCCCTTCTTACTGATTCTTTTAAGAGTTTTTGAAATGCATAAGAACTAGTTGCTGCCTCTAACTATAGAATATAATCACATAATGATGCTGCATTTTTTCATTAATAAGTTATATAGAACTAGTAAAGCATGTGTTAATCCAATTCACAAGATTTGATACTTTTAGGATGGTGAATATGAGAAAAGATTAAACAATTTGAACTCTACAATTGTTTGGTTGAGGTCATCAAAACTTGCATACTTTGAGGAATTATTTTATATTCTTAAGTTAGTTCACTGTTAAAACTTAGTATAAAATATGTTACTCCTTGTGTTGGAAAATTGGACTCCTCTTTGTAAGCACTTGACATTAGCTCAATTAAAGTTGCACATTATTCAGCCTATGCATTCTGCATAAGGTATCTAGGATAAACATGCTTGTGTATCATCTTGATTGTGAAAATTAGCTCCCTTTATTTTAAAATTAAATTGAGCACACATTGGCCAAATTTTATGTCTTTGATCATTGCAGGTGCATTAAACTAGTGGATTTCATCAACACACTGCTGACTTTGTAGTGATGATAAGTGTAACAGCAAACAATATCATACTCCACTTGAACTTTGTTAATTGCTCGACCTTACACTAGGAAAATATGAGATTCTCTCCACTCCTAGAAGGTTGGAATTTGCATGAAGCTCATCTCTCCTCCATGGACTTAACAGAAATTGGACCTAGAATTGCTCGAAATAGCTTGTTAGACGTGACATCTTTCAGACATGGGAACTGCTGGTGCTAAAACTCAAAAAAGCATTGTCAACTTGATACACCAACAAGACATCTACATTTGTATTATTTGATAAAGGATGTTAGTTTTTTTTTTGGTGAAGTAGTAGTGTAAATACTTATTTGATTGATGTATTAAATTATGTATTTATATACATATATATATGAAAGCAGAGTATGATTAATTTGTGTATGTGCATTTATTTATTGCTAATTAAAATTGTATTACAATTTCAAAAATAGGAAATCTAAAAGCATATATGTATCAATTTACTGGTCCTAAAAAGCCCACTAAACTGGTGGATCTTGTATGCAAGGACCAGTAAATGTAGCCCCTAAAGGTGTTTTTTAAGACTAGATCTTTGCTACTAGGACCAGAAATACAGTCCCTAAAACAATCTTAGGGACCAGTTTTATACCAGTCTCAAAAACAATTTAAGGACCAGTTGGTTTATCCCGTCCTTAATAACTATTAGTGACGGAGGCTATAGGGATGGGGTGGCGACCAGATTTTGTGGTCGCTATTGACCTTTAGGGACTAGAATCTCACTTTTAGGGACCAGTTTTCCCTTCGTTATTGAGTGACTTTCTTGTAGTGTTGGGTTAAAACAATTAGGAAAAGACCCAAAAGCCCTTGGAAAATAACTGTCGAAGCACTTCTACGGTTTGGACCTACAGTCCGTTTATGAAATGTACTGGTCAACTGTAGAAAATTTCAAAAGCCATTTACTTGGACCAACTTTCGACGATCCCTGTCTACGGCTCGTAGGTCTTCCTAGTGTCTGTAAACACCAACCATATAAGCCAACTTTACCCCTTAAAATATCACTAAGTCTAGGACATTTCTACAAGACCTATCTACGGCTCGTACAAAACTAACGAGCTTTCCTAGTGAACCGTAAAAGAGGTACTTGGACATGACTTTCAAAAAATTATTTTTCCCACTTCTATGGATGCCATCTAGGCCCGTAGAAGCTTCTACGATCAGTAGATTAGATCCGTTGACACAACCTGTAGCCCAAAATCCCCTTTTTCTTTTTTTTTTCTTCTAAATTCTGAGGTGTTACAGATAGTGATTTACAATTGTTGGGTTGTTGATTTTTATCTTGTGCTTTTGTAATTAGTTAAATATTTTCTCATATATGAAATGGGTCTTTGGTTATCTAGTTAATCTCATGTTTTAATTGCTTTCCAAAGGATTTGATCACTCCTAGGACTTGCCAATTTACCTTGATTTAGCTTGAAAGAGTTAATTGAGGTTGGGAAAGATTGATTGGTCCTAATTCGAGGTGTAATCTCTCATTTATTAGATTAGAGCTAGAAATGGTAGAATCCTTGTAATCCCCATAATTGAATTATCTTTGTTGACACTTAGCTAGGTTCGAAAGAGCTAGTTGAGAAATATTTGACTATGATCGAAAGATATATGTGGATAGTTGAGATTCCAAGGAATGTTTGATTTGACTGATGATTAATTGAGAATTGAGATTGTATGGGACTATGGTGCTATGGATATTTGTCACAACCCAAACTATACCCTAGACGTGACATGATGAATAAGACCCCAAAAGATTCTAAACAAGCCACTTGACATAATCATGAAATTAAAGAAATGCAAAAAGAGAGTATAGGTAATAAAAGTCTCATATCATATAGGAAATCTGAACATAAGTGCGGAATACTAAATTATTTCTGACATAGCCTTTCTAACAACATAAGAGTGGTTGGAACGTAACCCATATACCACGAGTAAGTCTGAAAATGAAAAGACAATATAAGAAATAAAGCATGAGTAGCTTTGTCCTCAGAGCATGAGGATTCACCAATCGAATGTGGTAGTAGAACAATCCAAGCTAGCCACAAGCGGGAGGAGGAACGTCAGATCCGATATTATAAGACAATATAGGCACAAGTATGTATTAATGTAGTAAGTATGGAGAAATGCATAAAAAACATAGGCATGATAATTTGAGAAACTTTAAAGATGATATGCATGACAAAATAAAACATAGTAAAACCTTTAAAGAATCCATGAATCATAATCAAGGTCAATGCATACTTAAAACCATTTGAGAAGCTTTCATTAAACCTTTGAGGAAAGCATAGTTCATTTGTGGGATATTTACCATTAACCAAAAATAACACCATGACCCTCACATAAAAAAGGGAAACTACTTGCCAAGGTAAAATTCTATATCATTCATTCATAATTTCTATTGTGGATCCACTAGCTAGGTCATTTAAGACAATCCTATGTGGGCATGTAGTTTGGGACAAGGAAATTGCTACTAAAGACAAAACATCTACTAGTAGTAGGGCCTCCATTCCAAAGTCCTCTCAGTTCTAAATAAATCCCAATAGAAAAGACATAGGAATATTCATATCAAAATACTTGAAAAGGCACAATTAAACTACCAATCCAATCATATGTTCATATTATAATAGCTCATTTCAAATCATGATTTCATAAACTTCTTCATAATAGACACTTACCTTTCTAAGTATCTAAATCATGATTTTCATTCATATGTGAGAAAACCTTTCACAAATCATTGATACTTATCTTAAAAGCACCCATAGTTCATAAATTATCCTTTTCATAAAACATGCATAACTTTCATAATTCATAATCCATGAGTTCATAAGCATAATTCATAATTCATGTTCATAAAGTAGACATAGGCATGGGTCCATATGAAATCAATTGAAAACTATGTAATTGAATCAAATCATGTATAATAAGATTGAAAATAGACAATTGAATCATAATAAATAGGACCCATGGAGATTTGAATGAAACCCTAGATAATTGGGTGAAATTGAATTGGATACTTGAGTCTCTTTTGGGACCCATGGATGGAAAAAAACCATTGGTGAATTCCCACATACTTTGATAATCAAAGCCCAAAAGCAATGGAGAATGAGACCTTGAATTCTTTGAAACCCTAGTTCTTCACTTTGGAGCTTGAGAGAGAATTTTGGACGAGAAGACTTGAAGAATTTGGAGAAATTGAGTGAATAAGGGGTTTTAGGCTAAGTTTGTAAGAATGAAAAAAGTTATAGGGTAGTTATATGGCCAAAATGATGAAGCTTAGGATTAATTGGGTAGGAAAAGACCAAAATACCCTGCATTAAAAACTACCTGAGAGATCTATGGTTCCAATCTATGATCCGTAGGACTTTCTACGGACCGTCCTGGTCAACTGTAGAGTCTCTTACTGGGCCCTAAAAATCTATTCAACTTCCATGAAACCATTCTATGGGTCATCGTCCATTCTACGGTCTGTAGACCTCTTCCATAGAACTCAACTTTAAGTCCAAAATTTCACTAAGTCTAGATCCCTTCTACAAAACCCTCCTACGACTAGTCGAACAGCCTATGACTCGTATTGTTCACTCGTAGGTCAAACATCAGAGACTTGATATTTCCAAAACTCAAACAAAGTCCTACAACTTCCTTCCTACGGACCGTAGGTCTTCCTATGGTCCATAGGTTGTACTCTAGACTCTACATCAGTGCCAAAAAATGCACCTTTCCTTTCCAATCTAAATTTCCAATTTCCAAGGTGTTATAATCTTATAGATGTTGATTGACTTTCCAATATCAAATCTCCTTGGTGTTCTTGCTTGAAAAGGCCTTTGTCCTTGCTATCCTCTATCTCGTATCCTTGATTGTTACCAAGACTCCCCCAAAAAATACTTGTGTCATTTGTTTGGATTCAAATTAGTAGCTTATAATTCTTTATTTCTTCAATTGCCTTTCCATTGTTCCTTGTGGGATTCGACCCCGGCCTCATACGTTGGCTAATATTTTGCTAGCAACTGCCTACAAGTCAATTTGTAAGATGTTGTCACAACCCAAGGTACTCCCTAGACATGACATGGCGTATAAGACCCCGAGAGGCCCTACACAAGCCACTTAGAATACATTATACAAGATAATAGAAACAAACGAGTTTAAAAGTATCATTTTATATAAAAGAGTTTGAAAAGGGGAAGTCTAAACATAAGTCTCAATATGCCATCTACTATATCAATAGAAGGGATTTAGGGCGTAACCCATACAAAGTCTGAAAACTGAAATGAAATAAAGCTATCAAAGTGATCGTCCTCGAAGTATGAGGACTCACCAAGTCTTCAAATCTCTAATGCAATCAACTAGCCACGAATGGAGGGAGAAGAGTCGTCAAGCCCTACATTAGTGAGACAATGTAGGCACAAGTATGCGTTAGTACATGAAATGTACCAAGTATGATAGCGATTCATAAAAGATATGAAATCATGCTAAAAGGGATTTTACATGACATGCAATGACCAAGCTAAATCATAAAATAACATGTTAGGAAATATAAATCATAACCATGGTTAATGCAAGCTAATCATCTTATAAAACACATTTGAAATACTTTTAGAAAGTAGCATTTGTTCATTATTGTGGAAAGTTTAGCTTTAACTGACATAGACCATGTGAGCTATAACATGGAATCCGATGTCTATCCCACACCGAAAAGAGATTGTCCTACTTGCCAAGGTAAGGACCATGAACTTAAGCTAAAGTGGATCCACTAGCTAATGTCTATCTAAGACAAACCTATGGTGGCACATAGTTATGGTAAACGGGTAATCACCACTTTTCCACTCGATGATAAGCATAAATCCCACAAAATAGTCATTAATCATAATCATCTTATTATCTATGGAAAGACACAATTTAGTAGCCAATCCAAGCTAAAGTTCATTAGGATAGCTCCTTAGTCTTGATTCAACTTAGGTGAGAAATACTTTCAACCTTATGAATCCTTTATGTGAGAAATACCTTCACCACAACAACAACATTGATGCTTCACTCTCAAAGAAACCTTAAATCATTTATATCAATTCCATGAGAAAACATGCATATCTTCATAAATTCATCTTTCATAATTCAAAAGCCTCATCATATGATCATAGTCTAGAAATCATGGATCATGCATGGGTTCATGTGAATTCAACTTAAAAACATGCAATTACTCCAATTCATGCATAAAAAGACATAAAACAATCAATTGGATCATAATTGATAAGAACCCATGAGATTGAATAAAACCCTTATTTCAATTGGAGATACTAACTTGTAAAATTAGAGAATTTAGGAACCCTATGGAGGAAAGGACTCCATAGGTGAATACTATCATATCTTGATTTCAAAAGCCACAATCAATGGTGAGTTTGGAGACTTGATCTTGAAACCCTAGGCTTCTTCTTCAAGCTTTAGAGAGAGAAATTTAGGGGAAGAACTTGGAGGGATTTGGGATAATTTGAAGAATGATTTAGAATAGTTAGATTTTAGGCTTAAAAGGCTTGTATAGGGTCTAGAATTAGGATCAAAATGACCTAGTTTAGGCATTAATCAATTAGGAAAAATACTAAAAAGTCCTTTAAAAATAAATGCCAAACCTCACCTACAATTCAGACCTACGGTCCGTAGGTCTTACTACAGACCGTCGTAGTGAACCGTAGGTAGATTCAGAAAAAATAATTTTTGACCATCAATTGACGGGACCCATGTACAGTTGGTAGGTCTACCTACGGACCATACATGACCATCGTAGGTCACAACTTTTTTCCTTTAAATTTCACTAAGTCTGGGAGTGACCTACGAGACCTACCTATGACTCGTACCTAGGGTGACAGGCCTTCTTGGTGAACAGTAAAAAGGGTTCTGAGACTTGTTTTTGGAAAACTAATTCCCCACCACCTACGGCTCATAGATGCTTCTACCAACCATAGGTGGGAGCCGTAGGTCATGCCTGCAACCCCAAAACTACATTTTCCTCCTTTTTCAAATCCGTGGTGTTACAGATGTGTAGTTAAGCACTAGCCCATTTCTCTATATTCAAATTGCAATAAGTGGAGCTAGGGAGCTCTATTTTGGGCGATTCAAGTTACATTTCATCTAAATTGGCATTGTTGCGTATAGGAGTGACCGAAGAAGTGTGGAGTTGTCAAGTTGAGGTCATTTCTGCCCTAAAGAGGTTGCCCAAGGTTCTTTAATGGTGATTTTTGGTGAATAATTGCATGTCTTTATTTAGTTTCCTTCTGAGCATTTGAATTGTGTCCCATTTAGGGACACAAAATCAGTAAGTCATTATGGACCTTTTGATTGAATCAATTTTGAGATTCTCGGTGTGGGTCCCACATTCCCATTTTGACATGATTTTTGTTCCCCTTCTGATTATTGTGATTTTTGTATCTAAATGTCCGTATTGATTTTATGGTCGATATTATGATAGTGTGGCAGTGATCGGTGGTTATTTAGAGGAAAGCTCATGTTCAGCGGATTTGTAGTGCGCATGATTGACTTTGAGGTAGGCTACGATCTACATTCTTTTAGATTGTGCTTCATGAGATAATGTTTAGCATAAATTGTGTGTGGGTTAGGGTTTTATGTAGTGGGTTTAGGATTCTCTTTTTTATTCTTATTTCTTGATTTCCACAGGAGCCTTAGTCTTGTTTAGTAACGTAAAATGCTTAGGTTAGGTTGGTAATTCATTGTGTTTGTCTTAGTTTAGTGTTGTTATCTCCTTTTGAGCTGGTGTTTAAAGATTTAGAATAGTTTGTTATGTTTGTGCCTTAGAACGAGTTTTGCTGATCCTTTAGTTATTATAGTTACTTCTTGTGAGATTTTCTAAGGTTTGTACCCTTCGCTAGTGCAGGGACCGTGGTGTTGCTTTGGTATTGTGAGAACTCATGTTTTTTAGACTTGTAAACATGATGTTATCCCTCTCTCATGGTTAGACTGTGGATCCTTCGATGCTTATTATCACCATAGGGTGGAGTTAGCTATGCTTTGTTCTTTGGGTGGTATCTTCAGGTAGATGCGGAGGTTCTCGAGTTACTCTTTCAAAATTATGATTCTTCATAATTCCCTTCATTGCCTAAATAGAACTGTTCTTCTTATGTTATCTTTGTTGAATTAGTTGGAGTATTTTTGGGCCTGAGGTCTTGGTCGAGGACCAGTTGGATTCTTAGTTAATTTTATGTGCTCTAGGAGAGAGGTATTTGTGGTTTTATAGCTTGTGTGGTTTGGATGTTATTGTTTGGATGCTGGTGATGGCATACATTGCATTGGTTTCTCATTCTTACATGCTTTGTAGTACGACCCTGGTGCATGCATTGGTTCTCAACACCATTTTGAGAAAGCAGGGTTTTTGCTTGTTTACTTTTAAAACTGATTCTTTTATGGGAGTCGTACTATCTTTACTACTTTATAAATGGACTTTGAGATAAAAAAAGGCATCGAGGATGCGCTCACTTTTTACTTGACTGGTCAGAGAGTCACCAACCTTTTTTATACTGATTTGGTTCTATTTATATCCGTTCACCATGACTGAGCGGATCCAAGAGGATCGATTATGTAAGTCCTAGATCGGGACTAGGCAGGTATATACAGATGTTCTTGAGTCCCCTATGCATTCGTTTGTCTGTGTGATCCACTGAGCAGGAAGAGGGAGGCGCATGGGTCTTACCTAGCTGTCACGGACAGGAGGTAAATGTATATACCTTGGTACGATGCACTTGGAACTGATGGTACTACTGATTTTATTGCATAACTTGCATTCATATGCATTGCCTGTCACCAGTATAATTGGTTGTTCTTTGTACTTGTCGATCTTATGGGGGGACGTATGGGTTTAGTTTGTTGTTATGTACCTTCTAGCATGGGCTTGGTAAGGTTATTGTTTGATTGCTTGTGTACTTGTGGCAGTATGAAGGGTGGTCCTTTGTTTGATATGGTAGATATTGCCCTTGATCCCCTCTATTTGACACAATTATGCATAATTTGGTTTGGAATTGCCCGTTTGGCCTTTATGAGATATTTGTGGTGGTTTCAGTTAGTATGTCTTTACTAGTTTCTTTCCTTAGTAGCGTTTTGTCGCGATTAGGTTTTTGGGCCAGCGCCTCCCGATACGTCGCCTTGCCTTTTTTACCTGTATTTTTATCCTCTTTTCCATGTATCTATTGTCTTCTATTACGAGTTCAATTTTTTTCTTTAGATACTTGTGATATATTCTCCTTTCTTACATGTTATTTATGCTTGAATTTTGTTTTTGAAGACAGTTATATATATTTGTATTGTCATTGTACTCCTATTTTGATTAGTTGCTCGATTACCGACTGATACCAGGTCTTGGGGTTTATTTTCTGTATTTATCAGATTTTCTCTTTCCTTTATTCTTGTTAATTGTTGTTTGTCTTTTGCATTCTTTTCTTCTGTGTGATAGCCCGTTACTTCTGGTTCCGAGCTATGGGTTAGGCTTACTTATTGGTGGGACGTAGTAGGTGCCATTATGACTTGAGTTTTTGGGTCGTGACAACTTCATTTATTTTCTTATTTCTTTTTACATCTTAATTATATATATATAAATAAACTAATGAATTTTCATACCCTCTAAACTCAACATTTATATATTTATTTATGATAAGTTTACATAAGATCATTTACTTCATATAACCTTAGCCATACATTTATATATTACTAGCTTAGTGTACATGCTTTGCACGTGTTTAATGATCGTACAAAATAATATGCAAAAGACTTATATTTTGAGCCAAAATCTTTTAAGGGACACTTTAAGAAAAAATTTCATAAATGAACCTCAATAACTTAAAGTTGATAAGATGAAAAAGCTAAATTACTTACATGTTAAAAGAACTTGCAAGATTAAATTCCAAAGGCATGATAGAATTACGTGATCTATCATACAATGAAAGAAGAAGTGAAAATTAAAAGGAAAAAAAGATTAAAGAGCATCATGAGAAATTGAGAACTCACCTCCGAGATAAAGTTAGAATTAAGCCATTAAAATTAAAGTAAAAATTATTTTTGGTAATTAATACGTGAAACACATTATTACTCAAACCAATAGAACTTAATTTGAAAAATATCCATTACATTGTGATTCTTCATTAACTTTTGCTATTCCTTAACAACTTCATCAATATATTTAACATTTTTGCAACAAATTATTTCAAATATGGGGTGGTTAGTTAAATCCCTTCGAAATTTTTTAAATATCCTATATCGTAACAAAGAAGTAGATAAAGAAAAAACAGTATATTATTATAAAAATATACATATGCTATGTAACTTCAAAGCAAGACAAAAAACTTATTGAATGAAAAGTTGATGCTTACCAAAGAAAATGATAGGGAGGAGAATTAAGCCACAAATGAGCGTTTGTTGAACCTATACATAATATCAAGTTCTCATCATGTAATTAGGATTAATGTAAAGGATGTGATGACCAATTAGTTTATTATAGACACGTTACCACTAAATTTATCCAAAGGATATTAATTAAAATTTTACCATATTTAGAACTAAAACTCTCTTCATATAATTAAGATTAATGTAAACAATGTCACTATTAATTAGTTTAGGATTTATGATGTTAGCATTTATTATGATTAATTGAAGAATTATATTATATGTAATAGTTAATATCATTAAAATAATAATATAATAATTAAAGGAAAAGGGTGAAAAATGATTTTGTCTAAAGCGGAGTCTTTTAATGAGGGACGAAAAGTTCAAATAACATTTCTTAGGGTCTTCATGCTTTTAATATAGTATAGATTAAGATTATAAAATTTTCACATATTTCATATATATTTATTTATTCATTTTTTACAATAGATATATTTCTATTAAACTTTTCTTGTAGATATTATAAACGTGCATATAGCATGCCTTGTATTTTTACCCTTTTTCTCAAATAAATGGAAGTTTTTCCTATCATCATTTTCTAAATCAAATAAAGAAAGAAAATATCTCTAATTATTTTTCTAAAATCGAATTTAAGGACTATCTTCGGATAGTCTCTAAGGGGTTCTTAATATCTTCTACTAGAGAAACAAATACTCTTACCTAGAATCTCACTGGTTTCTCAAATCAAAATGATGTTTACATTTGCATTTTTCTCAAAACATGATTTTCCTAACATTTTCCTTAAAATTAGGTGGTGACGCTAAATAATTTTCAAAATTAGAGGCATAGTCATTTTATGTTGCGAACTATTTCAACCAGTTCGAAAATGGGGTGGAACATCTTGTGGACTTTGCTGGGGAATTCCCACGTACTTGGCATTTTAGGTTTTACCCGTAGTAGAGTTTAGGTTTATAATTAAGGGATATTTGTTTATTATTCACCTATTATTTACTTTAATTGCTTTATAGTTAATTATTATCATTTTTTATTTTAAATGACGCAAGCCAAATCCGAACTTGTGCTCCTTATTTGTTTGAAAACACCATATGCTACTGCTTTTCCTATAATGTCATTTGCACTTTTAGTTGAGTCTTTGACTGTACACTTCACACACTGTGGTTCATGCGGGGAGTGTCACACACTCCCCCAAACTTTCTTTTGGATTCTTTGGTTACAGAGTTGGCGCAATGAGGTTAGTGTGCCTTCTCGCAAATATTTATTCCTACTGTGCGGAATAAGGTTAGTGTGTTTTCTCACAAATATTTAGTTCTACTCTTGAACATCTAGAAAATTCTTACTCTAGAAAATAGGTCATGTTGCATACACCTTAGGCAAGATGGTCCAAGGCATCGTCTCCGCAATTAGGAAGCCACCCTTTAGTCAAAAGTTATATAATCTGACGACATATCTTTTATGTGAAAATTGATATAAATGATCCAAACTAAACAACGTTACAAATTTGGAGTAAACATACTTATAATACCCTTTACACGTCTCAGGTCACGACCCGATTTCTCAAGTCATAATGGCACCTACCACCCCACTAGTAGGCCAGCTGAAACCCTATCCCGAAATTGAACAGTAATGGAACTAAGGGTGGAAACTAACCTCAACTAAGCGGAATCATCAAATACAACACATAAAGAAGGCTGAAGCGAAACAAAACTATATATAGAAGACACCTCCCAGAACCTGGAAGTCACAAGTACAGAACTACTAACAAGAGTACAAGTCCCAAAAGTGGACCACAGAAACAAACTATCTCGAAAGCAAAAGACTAGTCAAAATATAAATACAGAAGGAGACAGGTAATCCCAGAACGCCATGTGCTCACCCTCGTCTCCTGGAAAGACAACTGCAGGCTCGAACTCAATGCTGAGAACCGGTGCTCGGACCTGCATCACGAAAATAGATGCAGAGTATAGCATGAGTACCAAAACAACAGGTACCCAGTAGGCATCATGGCCGATTGAGCAAGAAAGGTAAAAAAGAGCAGACAAGATAGAATCAAACACAACAGAGGTCAATAGACCAGGAAAAGAGAAGGCAGAAAGCAAAGCTAAGAATAACACACTAAACTCAACTGGCCCCCATAAGACCTGCTAGGCACACTCAAGCACAGACAAACAAGAACCCGAACGGACCCCCATAAGCCCGACAGGTGCACACAGAGAATCTTTGCTACGGAAACAAGGAACCCAACTCCATAAGCCTTAACACCCATGGGTCCCGGACCCAATCATCAGTCACGAACTGGAAATAACGGACTCTAACCGTGTAATATCAGCCTCGCAAATACATGGGCCCAGCCCAATCATCAGTCATGAGCTGGAAATAACGGACTCTAACCGTGTAACGTCAGCCTCAAACCGAAAATCACACCTCTCTCTCAATGGTTTTGAGCTGGAAATAATGCATTCTAACCGTGTAACGTCAGCTTTAGATTGGAGCTAAACAAACTACGCTCAACAGTCTAGCGCTGGAAATTCCAGCTCCAACCGAGTAACGTCAGCTGCGAGCTGGGACTAGTAGCCTACGTGCAACGGTCTCACGCTGGAAATAATGGACTGCATCAATGTAACGTCAGCTGCGGATCAGAGGTAGCAGCCTACCCCCAACAACCTTGTTCTGGAAATACCTGGTGCTAGCCAGGTAACGTCAGCTGCGGGCTGGAGCTAAAAACCTCGAACCGAATAAAGCCACCACCAACCAATACAACACAAGGTTAGACACCGCGGGACGCCGCCCCCACACGAATGTCAATCGAAGGCTCTTAGCCTATCACAACCCAACCGACAATCGGAACCATCACTAACTCTTCTGGCAGGACCCCAGAATCGCAGAAATAAGAGAGAAAGAATAAAGAGATCCGAAAGCCACGAAAAATGCCTAAACTAAGGTTCATACTATCAGACCCAAGTCTGCTATACCAGTCTACAAGGACCTAGTCCATCCGAAATGACGTCGGATACATACTCAAGTCCAATAGGTGCATAGGACTAAGGTAATACTGTCCTAACCTATTCTAAGGTCGGAAAACAATCACCAAAATCAACATAATGCAAGCAAATATCCCGAACCCACGCATGCAACAACAGATAACCACCCAACAAGTAACCCACAATAAATCAACAATAACCCAAGCCAACAATCCCATACTAAGGCATGATACTAACCCCGAACTGCCCAGAAATCAACTCTAAACAAAGAAAATTGGAGAAGAAGAACAGAAGTACTAATCACCCAACCCAAATTCACACAAGTCAGCAAGTAATCACGTATTCAAGATCAATCTAGGAAGAAGGGAAGCCACAACCTACCAGAAGGCCGATCATGCGCGCTCCAAGTCACTCTGCCAGAGCTTTTCCCTTCCGAACGGCCTCAGACTGCTGCCACGATGCCAAAAATAGAGTCACAGCGTCAATACGGTCGTTTAGACACTAAAATTATCAAAAGCAGAGACTATTTAATTTTGGAGTCAAAATCGGGAAACGTGGGACCCGCTCTAGATTTTCAAAAATTGACTCCGTGAAGAGGTCTTAAACCCTCCCCTGAACTAGTATTCGAAAATGGAACATCTATCGAGGCTCGGATCAGCTCTTAAACAGCCAGCAACAACAATGCAAAACTTTACAACTAAAAGGCCTAGGATAGCAACTTACGCCTTGAATTAAGGGAAAACGAGGAACACACAATGCAAATTGACAACAAACCCATGAAGCCAACGCAAATCCAAGCACCCGGGACTTCGAATCATCAAAGATCGATAAAAGGTGAGGGAGATATGAGTTTTCAAACATTTCCTCCAAATGAGCCTAGACCTCCCTTTATAACCACTGCAACCCACTGACCTCCGCGAACGCGGCCAAGGCTTTGCGAACGCGGAGGGAAAACAAACTCTACTTCGTGAACGCGGCCAAGGGTCCGCGAATGCGGAGGGAAGGGACTCAGACCCCCGCAAAGGTAAAACCCTATCTGCGAACACGGAGAGGAGACTCCCCCAGGCTCTTCGGACCTTTGCGAACGCGGAGCCTTATCCACGAACGCGGAGAAGGAGTTCATCCCCTCTCCAGAGACCTCCGCGAACGCGGAGCAACCCATGTGAATGCGGAGAACAAAGTGTCACACCTCCTCGAATGCGGAGCCTAGCTCGCGAACGCAAAGAAGACAGGCCCACACCTACGCAAACGTGGAGCCATTTCCACGAACGTGGAGAAGGAATGGGCCTGTAGACACCAGCTACACCAGCTGTGTTTTGGGCTTTTCCAAAACTCCGACGGGGTGCTAGGAATTGGTTCGGAACCACATGCATGTAAACGAGATATGCTACCCCATTAAATTCAACATTCCAGACTCAATGGAGCAGTCAAAATTTCCATACGAGGTCGCTTCGATGAAAAGTGGGTCCCACACCCAATGGGCCATTTTAGCCAATTTCTATCGAAGGCCTCGAAATTTGATCGGAAGCTCCCGAAACTTCTCGAAGGGTCATTTTAGGTCAAACTCGGCATTTCAAAACTAAACGCATTATCAAAATTCTCATCCAAGTGCGTTTACCAAGAATGTTGACTAAAGTCAACTTTAAGCCAATTTTGAAGGTTAAAGAGCTAACTGGCCCCAGAATCATACCGGAAACCCCGGGACTCAGGCCAACCATTCTTCTAGTCTAATTTTTTCTCTCCGGAGCTGATGGAACCGTAAAAATTCCCATCTGAGGTCGTTTACCTGAAGTTATGACTGAAATCAACTTTTCAAGGTTTAAAAGCTTCAAATCAGGAAAACATGCATAAAACCCAAACTAACGACCAGGCGACCGAACCTACAGTGCCAGCAAGTCAGAAATGACTTGGGGTCGCTACAGGAAAGCTCTAACCGATAGAAAAGAGGCACAAACACGCAAATGATCTGAAGGGTCATTACAACATCCACTACTAAAAGGACTTTCATCTTCGAAAGTAAGAGTCAAGAAGTACCTGAGGGCTCAAATAAGCTAAGGAACTACTCCCGTATCTCCCGCTCGGTCCCCCAGATAGCCTCCTCAACTGGACAGTGCCTTTAACGGACCTTAACTAAAGGAATGGCTCTTGACCTCAACTGCCTCACATCTTTTGCCAAAATAGCAACTGGCTCCTCAATATAGGTCAGCGATCATCCAACTCGATGGTATCATACTAGAGTAGATGAGACTCATCTGGAACATACCAGCGCAGCATCGAAACATGGAAAATTGGATGAATAACTGAGAATACTGGAGGTAAAGCTAACTCATAGGCCACCTCACCAATTGCCCTCAAAATCTTAAAAGGCCCAGTATACCTGGGGCTAAGCTTGCCCCACCTCCCAAATCTCATCACGCCTTTCATGGGCGATACTCGGAGGAATACTCTTTCTCCCACGGCAAATCTCAACAGTTGACACCTGCGATCTGCATAGCTCTGTTGTCTCCTCTGAGCCGTCCTGAGCCTATCCTGAATCAACCTCACATGCTCCAAGGTCTCCTGAAACAGATCTGTACTCCTCGTCCTAGGCTCCGTAGATTCAAACCAATCAACTGGAGTGTGACAATGCCTACCATATAAGGCCTCAAATGGGGCCATCTGAATTCTGGAATGGTAGCCGTTGTTGTACGCAAACTCCGCCAAATGCAAGAACTGATCCCACTGGCCTCCAAACACAGGCTCGCAGCATATCCTCAAGAACCTAAATAGTACGCTCCGACTGGCCATTGGTCTGCGGGTGAAAAGTTGTGCTAAGATCGACACGGGTGTCGCACTCCTCCTGAAGTACTCTCCAAAAGCTGGAAGTGAACTGTGAACCCCGATCTGAAATGATAGAAACAGGCACACCATGTAGATGGACTATCTCCCGAATGTACATACGAGCTAATCTCTCAGCATTGAAGGAAGAATGAACTCGGATGAAGTATGCTGGCTTGGTCAATCGATCCACGATGACCCAAATGCTGTCAACACCTTTAGAAGTCCGTGATAACCCCACAACAAAGTCTATGGTGATGCGCTCCCACTTCCACTCAGGAATGGGTAATCTTTACAACTCTCCCTAGGCCTCAAATGCCCGGCCTTCACCTGCTGGCAACACAAGCAATGGGACACATAGTCTGAGATGTCCCTCCTCATATCGCTCCACCAGTAGTGCTGCCTCAAATCTCGATACATCTTAGCTGTGCTCGGATGGATAGAATATCTGGAGTCATTGGCCTCGCTAAGGATCAACTGGATCAAATCACATACTCTAGGAACACACAAACGGCCAGAAAACCTCAAAACCCCATCTGAATCTAGGGTAACCTGTCCGGCATCACTTGCCAAAACCCTGCCTCTGAGTGCCACCAACGCCTCATCCTCAAACTGACGACTACGGATCTGATCATGGAGAGATGGCTGAACCCCCATATAAGCTAACACCCGACTAGAATCTAAAACATCAAGCCTGATCATCTGATTGGCTAAAGACTGAATGTCCATAACCGAAGGTCACTCCGAAACAGACAGGAAGGCTAGACTACCCATACTTCTTGCCCTCTGACTCAAGGCATCCGCTACTACATTCACCTTGCCCGGGTGGTACAGAATAAAGAGGTCATAGTCCTTCAGGAGCTCAATCCAACGGCGCTGCCTCGAATTAAGATCCCTCTGGCTCATAATGTACTGAAGGCTTCGATGATCGGTATAGATCTCCCAATGAACTCCATAAAGGTAATGCCTCCAAATCTTAATTGCAAAAACTACCGGTGCCAACTCCAGATCATGAGTGGGGTAGTTGCGCTCATGCAGCTTAAGCTACCTCGATGCATAAGCAATAACCCGGCCCTACTGCATCAGAACACAACCCAAACCAACACCGGATGCGTCACAATAAATCATGAAGCCCTCGCTCTCAACTGGAAGAGTCAATATAAGAGCGGTGGTAAGCAACTCCTTAAGCCTCAGAAAGCTCCTCTCACACTCCTGTGACCACACAAAGGGAACATCTTGGCGAGTCAACCAAGTTAGAGGTGTTGCTATAGTGGAGAATCCCTCGACAAAGCGCCTGTAGTACCCTGCCAATCCAACGAAGCTCCGAACCTCAGTCACAGAAGTGGGCCTAGCCCAATCACGGATAGCCTCAATCTGTGCCGAATCTACCATAATGCCATCCTTTGACACAAAGTGCCCCAAAAATGCTATAGACTCAAGCTAGAACTCGCATTTTGAGAACTTGGCATAAAGGCAATGATCTCTCAAAGTCTGGAGCACTATCCTCAGATGCTGCTCATGCTCACCATGGCTCCGTGAGTATACCAAGATGTCATCAATAAAGACTATGATGAAGGAGTCCAGATACGGCCTGAATACACGAGTCATCAAGTCCATGAAAGCGACAGGGGCATTAGTCAACCCATAAGACATCACTAGGAACTCATAATGGCCGTAACGAGTCCTAAATGCTGTCTCAGGGATGTTCGCTGCTCTAATCCTCAATTGATGGTAGCCAGATCCCAAGTCAATCTTTAAAAACACTGTGGCCTGAAGCTGGTCAAATAAATCATCAATACGAGGCATGGGGTAAAGGTTCCTCATCGTCACCTTATTCAGTTGTCTGTAGTCAATACATATCCGCATGGTGCCATCCTTCTTCTTCACTAACAGGACTGGGACACCCCAAAGAGATACACTAGGCCGAATGAAACCCTTACTGAAGAGGTCCTGAAGCTAAACATTGAGCTCCTTGAGCTCTACAGGTGCCATACGGTACGGGGGAATAGAAATAGGATGAGTACTCAAATCTAACACAATGGCAAAGTCAATATCTCGCTCTGGGGTAGGCCAGGAAGGTCTGCAGGAAACACATCAGCAAACTCTCGGACTATAGTCATGGAATCAATTGTAGGGCCATCCCTACTAACATCTCTAGCATACGCCAAATATGCCAAACATCCGCTATCCACAAGCCTCTGGGCCTGAATACAAGAAATCACCCCAACTGGTGTGCGACTGCATAAGCCCTGCCACACCACCGGCGGAATACCAGGCATGGCTAAAGTAACAGTCTTGGCATAGCAATCCAAGATGGCCCGGTGAGGGAATAGCCAATCCATGCCCAGAATCACATCAAAATCCACCACATAAACTACAACAAGATCAACTAGAGTGTCCTACCCCCGAATAGTCACCACACATCTACAAACCCGATCCACTACTAAAGAATCCCCTACTGGGGTCGAAACACGTAAGGGCATAGATAAAGGCTCAGGACTCACTCCCAAACGAGGCACACAAAAAGCCGACACATATGAATAAGTAGAACTAGGATCAAATAAGGCTGAAGCGGACTGATGGCATAAAAGAACCGTACTTGTGATCACATCATCAGATGCTTCGGCCTCTACTTTAGCTGGAGCTGCATAGAAATAGCCCTGGGCACCTCTACCCCGCGCATCCACTCGACCGCTTGTCTTGCCTCCCCTAGTACCCTGTTGCTGACCTCCTCCCCTAGCTGGAGGTACTACCACTGAAACCGGTCTCGCCGCCTGAGGAGCTGGTAAAGCTGATCTGGTGACAGGATACTCCCTAGCCCAATGACCAAACTCCCCACAAGTGAAGCAACCCTGCGATGATCTGTCCACTTCTGAAGGCCGGTCACCCTGACTTGATGAACCTGCCTGGAAACCACCTCGGCCCTGACTCGGGCCGGCACTATGCCCACTCTGACGGTGCTGGTCACCCTCTAAAATCTGTAATATGGCCTGGAATGAGCGACTAGGCTGACCTGACTAGAACCTTTGATATCCCCGATCTTGGGTATCCCTTAGCCTAGGACGAGTCCCGCTAAAGAAATCATCTAGCCTGGCTCTCTTGCCGCTGCCCCCGTGGGCCTCCCAATGGAGCTGCTTAATAGTGCAGGCGTGGTCCACCACATCTAGAAAAGAACGGCCCGCTGATAACATAGACAGTGACTCAATCCTTAACTGTAGCCTTAAACCTCTAATGAAACATCGGACCCGCTCCTCTTATGTAGGTAGAATCATGGTTGCATGACGGGACAACTCCAGAAATCTGGCCTCGTACTCAAATACTATCATGGAGCGCTGGTCCAACCTCGAGAACTCATCACGAAGCTGATCCCTAACGCTCCGTGGAATAAATCGGGCAGAGAGGCCTCTAAAAACTCCGTCCACGAAACTGGTGGTGACCTAGCTGGCCTAGTCTCAATAAATGAATGACACCACTGTCTGGCCGGTCCGTCGAGGCCCAAAGTCTGCAATCGCTCCCGGCAAGTAGTGATAAACTCATGGACATCCTCCCCCGCAGCCCCTGAAAACCTCGATGGTGAGAACCTGAGAAACACCCTCAGCATCTTCTGCTCTCGGAGTAGCATAACCCCGTCCAAAGGGTCCGACTGAACTGCGGCTGGTGCTGGTGGCTAATGAACCTCTAGAGCTTCTACCACAGGCTGGCCCTGTTGTGCTGGAACAAGCTCAGGGACTAGTGCTGGGGCTGGCTGCTGCTGCTGCATACCCCTGATAGCAGCTAGGATCTGGGCCAGCATGCCCTGTAGATCAGGGGCGGCAGCTGGTACGGGCGGTGGCTGGGCTGGTCCCGGCCCCACTGGCTGATGAGGAATCTGCTCCCCACGAGGCTCCGCCTCTGGCTCCGGAGTCCTCGCTCTTACATGGTCTGCTACCGCAGTACCACCTCGACCTCGGGGTCGACAACTACTGCACGCGCGAGCAATCCTGCAACAGAGTGAAGCAAGTGAGATTTCAGGAAACCAATAAGACACGACGCACGACGCACGAACATGAATCAAAATAAGAAAACCTCATACGGACACCCTATAGCCTCCCGAAGATAGGTCACAGACGTCTCCATGCCGATCCGCAGGACTCTACTAGATGTTAGCTCTATACAAGTGAAACCAACTAACCTGGGGCTCTGATACCAACTTGTCAGGACCCGATATCTCGAGTCATGATGGCGCTTACCACCTCACTAGTAGGCCAGCCAAAATCCTATCCCAGAACTGAACAGTAATGGGACTAAGGGTGGAAACTAACCTTAATTAAGCAGAAGCATCAAATACAACACATAAAAAAGCCTGAAGCGAAACCAAATTATATATACAAGACACCTCCCAGATTCTGGAAGTCACAAGTACAGAACTACTAACAAGAGTACAAGTCCCAAAAGTGGACCACAGAAACAAATTGTCTCGAAAGCAAAAGACAAGTCAAAATATAAATACAGAAGGAGACAGGTAATCCCAGAACGCCATGTGCTCACCCTCGTCTCCTGGACAGATAGCTGCAGGCTCGAACTCAACGCTGAGAACTGGTGCTCGGACCTGTATCATGAAAATCGATGCAGAGTATAGCATGAGTACCAAAACAAGAGGTACCCAGTAGGCATCATAGGCCAACTGAGAAAGAAAGTTAAAAATGAACAGACAGGATATAATCAAACACAACAGAGGTCAACAGAACAGGAAAAGAGAAGGCGGAAACCAAAGCTAAGAATAACACACTAAACCCAATTGGGCCCCCCATAAGACCCCACTAGCCACACTCAAGCAACAAGAACCCGAACGGAGCCCCATAAGCCCGACAGGTGCACACAGAGAATCTATGCTATGGAAACAAGGAACCCAACTCTACAAGCCTTAACAACCATGGGTCCTGAACCCAAAAGATAATATCTGGGCCTCGCCCAATCATAAGTCATGAGATGGAAATAACAGACTCTAACTGTGTAACATCAACCTTGGAAATACCTAGGCCCAGCCCAATCATCAGTCACGAGCTGGAAATAACGGACTCTAACCGTGTAACATGGGCCTAAAAAATACTTGGGCCCAACCCAATCATCAGTAACGGGCTGGAAATAACAAACTCTAACCGTGT
Organism: Solanum appendiculatum; assembly: GCA_018342035.1. Classification (NCBI taxonomy): domain Eukaryota; kingdom Viridiplantae; phylum Streptophyta; class Magnoliopsida; order Solanales; family Solanaceae; genus Solanum; species Solanum appendiculatum. The sequence goes on from JAGDQO010000370.1 coordinate 523,568, forward strand.
AACGTCAACCTCTGACCAGAAATCACACCTCTTGCTCAACGTTCTCAAGCTGGAAATAACGGACTCTAATCGTGTAACGTCAGACTCGGACTCGAGCTAAACAGCCTACGCTCAACGGTATAGCACTGGAAATACCGGCTCTAACCGGGTAACATTAGCTGCGAGCTGGGATTAGTAGCCTACGTGCAACATACTCGCACTGGAAATAAAGGACTACATCCGTGTAACGTCAGCTGCGGATCGGAGCTAGCAGCCTACACCCGACAGCCTCGCATTGGAAATATCGTATGCTTACTGGGTAACGTCAGCTGTGGGTTATAGCTAATAACCTCGAATCAGATAAAGCCACCACCAACCAATACAACACAAGGTTAGACACCGTGGAACGCTGCCCCCACAAGGATGTCAATCAAAGGCTCCCAGCCTCTTACAACCCAACCGACAATCGGCACCATCGCTAAATCTTCCGGCAACACCCCAGAATCACAGAAATAAGAGAGAAAGAATCGAAAGTTTTGAAAGCCACGAAAATGCCTAAACTAAGGCTCATACTATCAGACCCAAGTCTGCTATACCAGTCCACAAGGACCTAGTCCATCCGCAACGACGTCGGATAAATACTCAAGTCCAACAGGTGCATATGACGAAGGCAATACTATCCTAACCTATTCTAAGGTTGGAAAAAAATCATAGAAATCAAAAGAATGTAAGGAAATATCCCGAACCCACGCATGCAACAACAAATAACCACCCAACATGTAACCCAGAACAAATCAACGATAACCTAAGCCAACAATCCCATACTAAGGAATGATACTAACCCCGAACAGCCCAAAAATCAACTCTAAACAAAGAAAATTAGAGAAGAAGAACAGAAGTACTAATCACCCAACCCAGATTCACACAAGTCGGCAAGTAATCACGCATCCAAGTTCAATCTAGGAAGAAGGGAAGCCGTAACCTACCAGAAGGCCAATCGCGCGTGCTCCAAGTCACTCTGCCGGAGCTTTTCCCTTCTGAACGGCCTCAGACTGCTACCACACTGCAAAAAATAGAGTCACAGCATCAATACAGTCGTTTAGACACTAAAATCATCAAAATCAGAGACAGACCAATTTAGGAGTCAAAATCGGGAAACGTGGGACCCGCTCTGGATTTTCCAGAATTGACTCCTTGAAGTGGTCCCAAACCCTCCCCTGAACTAGTATTCCAAAATGGGACACCTATTGGGGCTTGGATCAGCTCCCAAACAGCGAACAACAACAATGCAAAACTTTGCAACTAAAGGCCTAGGATAGCAACTTACGCCTCGAATTCATGGAAAACGAGGAACACCCAATGCAAATCAACCACGAAGCCAACACAAATCCAAGCACCCAGGACTTTGAATCACCAAAAACTGATAAAAGGTGAGGGAAATATGAATTTTCAAACATTTCCTCCAAATGAGCCTCGACCTCCCTTTATAACAACTTCAACCCGATGACCTCCACGAACGCGAAGGGAAAACAAACTCTACTCTGCAAACACGGAGGGAATGGACTCAGACCTCTACAAATGTGGAACCCTATCCGTGAACACGAAGAGGAGACTCCCTTAGGCTCTCCGGACCTCCACGAACGCGGAGAAGGAGTTCACCCTCACTCCACAGACCTCCGCGAACGCGGAGCAACCCACGCGAAAGCGGATAACAAAGCCTCACACCTTTGCGAACGTGGAGTCTAGCCCGCGAATGTGGAGAAGACAAGCCCACACCTCCGCGAATGCAGAGCGACTTCTGCGAACGCGGAAAAGGAATGGGTCTGCAGACACCAGCTGCACCAGCTGTGTTTTGGGCTTTCCCAAACCTCTGATGGGGCGCTCGAAAGTCGTTCGGAACCCCGTGCACGCAAACGAGATATGCTACCCCATCAAATTTGACGTTCAAGACTCAATGGCGCAATAAAAATTTTCATACGAGGTCGTTTTGATGAAAAGTGGGTCCCACACCCAATGGGCAATTTTAGCCAATTTCTATCGGAGGCCTCGAAATTCGATCGGAAGCTCCCGAGTTCTCAAAGGGTCATTCTAGACCAAACTCGGCATTCTGGAACTAACCACGCTATCAAAATTCTCATCTTAGTGCGTTTACCAAGAATGTTGACTAATGTCTACTTTAAGCCAAATTTCGAAGGCTAAAGAGCTAACTGGCCCCAGAATCACACCGAAAATCCTGGGACTTAGGCCAATCATGCCTCTAGCCTAATTTGGCCACTTCGAAGCTGATGAAACTGGCAGAATTCCCATCTGAGGTCATTTACCTTAAGTTATGACTGAAATTAACTTTTCAACGTTAAAAAGCTCCAAAATAGGAAAATAGGCATAAAACCCAAACGAACGACCAGACGATCAAACCTTCAGTGCCAGCAAGTTAGAAATGACTTGGGGTCACTACATGAAAGTTCTAACCGACAGAAAAAAGGCACAAACCAACTGTTATGCAGCAACTTATGGCTGATCGTACTATGAAGAAACCAATAGGGGTGCTCCAAGATTTTTGGTTAAAGTTGAGGCATTCATATTTTCAGTGGTATTTGTGATACTAGACTGCGAGGTTGATTTTGAAGTGCCTATCATCCTAGGGAGATTCCTTGCTACGGTTCGTACATTAGTAGGTATGGAAAAATGGCAAATAAAGTTTTGCTTTAACAATGAAGAGGTGACATTTAACATCTGTAAATCAATGAAGCATCAAAGTGATCTTAAATCAGTATCTGTTGTGAACCATTATGTTGAGGATAAACCAAAGGTCTCCATTGAAGAGAGATTGGGTATTGAAGCGCTCGCTCATGTGATCATGAATTTTGATGGGGATGGCATTGAAGAGTATGATGAGCTAGTCACTGCACTTTATGGGGTGAAGTTCCCTCGTCGGCCACGAAAGAAACTGGATTTGGATTTAAAGAATTGAGATACTCCGCCTGCAAAACCATCTATAGATGAGCCTCCAAACCTGGAGCTAAAAGCTCTTCCATCTCATTTGAGGTATGTGTTCTTGGGACAAAATAGTAACTTGCCGGTTATTATTGTTGCTGATATGAATGATAGGCAAGTAGTTGCCTTGATAGTGGTGTTGAAGCAATTCAAGAGGGCGATAAGATGGACGATTGCTAATATTATTGGTATTCTATCGAGGATATGCTCGCACCAAATCCAAATCAAGACGGATAGCAAACCTAGCACTGAGCATCAAAGAAGATTAAATCCACAAATACAGGAAGTTGTGAAGAAGGAAATCATCAAGTGGTTAGATGCTGGAGTAGTGTATTCGATTGCTGATAGTAATTGGGTATGCCCAGTCTAATGTGTGCCAAAGAAAGGAGGAATCACTGTGGTTCCTAATGTAAAGAATGAATTGATTCCGATGAGGCCTTTCACTGGATGGAGGGTCTGCATGACTACCGCAATTGAATGCGTGGATGGAGAAAGATTACTTCCCAATGCCATTCATGGACCAGATGTTAGATCGCCTTGCTAGAAAGGGTTGGTACTATTTTTTGGATGCGTATTCAGGCTATAACAAAATATTAATCACACCAGAAGACCAAGAGAAAACAACCTTTACTTGTCCCTATGGCACTTTTGTGTTCAAGAGAATGCCTTTCGGATTGTGTAATGCACCGGCTACGTTTCAATATTGCATGATGTCTATTTTTTCTGATATGGTAGAAGACACAATTGAAGTATTCATGGATGACTTCTCAGTGGTTGGTGACTCATTTGAAGATTGTTTGACACATTTGAGTGACATGCTGAAACGGTGTGAAGAGTGTAATCTCGTGCCAAAACTAGGAGAATTGCCACTTTATGGTAAAAGAGGGTGTAGTTCTCGGTCATCGCATCTCTCGAACAGGAATAGAGGTTGATAAGGCAAAAGTCAAAGTGATTGAAAAATTGCCTTGTCCAATTTCTTGGAAAGGTGTCAGAAGTTTCTTGGGCCATGCTATCTTTTATAGGCGATTTACAAAGGACTTCTCAAAAATTGCACATCCATTGTGCCAAGTTCTATAAAAGGAGACAAAATTTGTATTTGATGATGCTTGTCAGAAAGCATTCGAGGGGCTGAAAGAGAAGTTGACATCTGCACCTATCATTATTTCACCATACTGGGGACAACCGTTTGAAGTTATGTGTGATGCGAGTGGGCTAGCTCTTGGTGTAGTATTGGGACAAAGGCGAGAGAAAATTGTTCATCCCATATATTATGTGAGTTAAGCTCTAAATATTCCCAAAAGAATTACACAATGACTGAACAAGAATTGCTTGTTGTAGACTTTGCTTTCGAAAAATTTAGATCATATTTTCTTGGCAGTAAAGGTATTGTGCACACTGATCATTCAGCACTTCGATACCTCATGGAAAAGAAAGATGTGAAGCCAAGATTGATTCGATGGATGCTACTATTGCAAGAATTCGATTTTCAGGTCAAAGATAGAAAGTGCACAAAAAATCAAGTTGATGATCATTCGTCCAGATTGGAGAAAGAAGCTATGTTGAAGCTAGATGATGGAGTTGAAATTGATGATGCTTTCCCAGACGAACAGGTTTTGGCTGCTTCTATTGATCTCATTCCATTGTTCACGGATTTTACCAATTATTTAGAAAATGATGTGGTACCGTCAGATTTGTCATTCCACCAAAGAAGAAAAATCATGTCTAATGTGAAAAAGTTTTTCTGGGAAGAGCCTTAATTGTTTCGTATCTATGTTGATGGGATTATTCATCGCTGTGTTCCTGAGGTAGAGATGATGAGTATATTGGAAGCTTGTCATTCGTCACCTATTGGTGGTCATCATAGTGGTATCTGGACTGCTCATAAAATCTTGCAGTGTGGGTATTATTGGCCTACAATCCACCAAGATGCTCATGATTTGGCCATGTATTATGACTGCTGCCAAAGAGAAGGAGGTATTTCAAGGAAACAAGAACTCCCTATGACTCATATTCTGGTAATTGAATTGTTTGATGTTTGGGGCCTTGACTTTATGGGTCCATTTGTGAGTTCAAATGGGATGAAGTACATAGTTGTAGTGGTTGACTATGTGTCTAAATGAGTGGAAGCTATTGTACTTTCAAACAATGAAGGTAAAAGTGTCATCGCATTCCTGAAAAGAATATCTTCTCCAGATTTTGTACACCAAGGGCTATTATTAGCGATAGAGGTTTCCACTTTTGTAATAAGTTATTCAAGGCGTTGCTTGAGATGTTTGGTGTTTGTCACAACGTAGCAACTCATTATCATTTGCAGTCTAGTGGGCAAGTCGAAGTGTCAAATAGAGAAATCAAGCAAATCCTTGCAAAGACTGTGAATGCTGACAAAACTTATTGGTCAAGAAAGCTCGATGATGCTCTATGGGCCTATCGTGCTGCATTCAAGACTCCCATAGGTATGTCTCCCTACCAACTTGTTTTTGGGAAATCTTGTCACTAACCTGTAGAGCTAGAGCATAAAGCGATGTGGGCACTCAAGAAGTTGAATCTAGATTGGGATGCCGCATCAAGCCAAAGGTTGAATGAATTGAATGAGTTTCGATTAAAAGCATATGAAAGTTCAGCCTTGTATAAGGAGAAGATGAAGAAGAACCATGATCAAAAGATCAAAAAGTATGATTTTGCTCTCGGTGATTTTGTACTTCTATTCAATTCAAGGCTGCGCTTGTTTCCTAGCAAGCTCAAGTCAAAGTTGACGGGACCATTCAGAGTCGTCCAAGTATTTTCACATGGAGCGATTGAACTTGAGAATGAGAAAGGAGTTAGATTCAAAGTCAATGGTCAATGGATCAAAATCTACTTGGGTCAACCAAAAGAAGTCAAAAAGGTGATCAAAGAATGGGATCTTGATGAAGTCTGAGTAGTCTAGAGGTCTGCATCGTGCCGCGACGTTAAATCAAGTGCTGCTTGTGAGGCAATCCAAGATGTAAATCTAGCAATTTAGCAGATTTTTAGTGAATTTTAGGTTTTGAAAGACTGTCTATTGAAATTTATGATTTATTGAAGTTTTAGTGTTGGCAAGATTAGGGTAGTATAGGGTCCATGTCAAAAAAGAGTCAACAAAATATAAAAAGGAAGTCTTAATGTTTGCTACATGTGCAGGAAAGAAAGAAAAATCTGAAAATTTTTAAGTGTAGGAGGTTCTATGGTTCCCATAGACGAGCCGTCATTCAGTCGACAGACTGAAATGGCATCCGTTGAATCTAAGGTCTAAACACAGCTGCAACTTTAAGTCTACGATTGCACAGTATGAACCATCATTCATTCGACGGTCTGTAATCTGGAATGTAGACCCCAGGTACATTTTCTAAATTTTACTAAGTATAGATGAAAACGACGGACCCATCTGCTGACCGTAGTTCTTACTAAGGACCATCGAAGGGAAATCGTAAGTCTTAGCAGTTCTAATGAACCGACCCGACCCACAACCTAAATTAAATAAAAACCCTTCTTTTCAAAGCCTTCCCCCATTTCCCCCTTCCCAACTGTTAGAATCCCTCCAAATGACTTAACTCTCCATTTTTGCACCCTTTCACATACAAATCCCAACCTTCAAATTCCACCCTTCACCATTATATAACCATCTCTTCCCCGTCATTTTCTTCTTCTTTTTTCTCATTTATTCCTCCTCTCCAATATATTTTTTTTCTCTGTTCTTGAATTTAAAAGTCGCAGGTCATATTAAGCAAGTTGCTTCTCAAGTCTTAGTCATACACACTCACACACCTTCATATTCCTTCTGAAAGGCACTGATCTTACACTAAATTAATTTAATTGTTAGTTGAATTTGAAGTTGGTCCTTGACCTAGTATATATCTTGCTTGTTGAGTATGCTTATATTGGTTGAATTGTACCCTTGGGATGAAAGCAACTGAAAGTATCACTGATTCTGTCTAATTATGTGAACAAAAAGCTTTGTATTGTGTTCTTGATTTAGGGTTTGAAATGATACTAGTGGTAATTGTGCTTACATGCTAAGATTCTACCCTAAGAATGATAGAACTATATGAACTTATGTGAAACTACATGTTTAGATACATTGAGGAATGGATTGATGTTAAAAGTATATGTTGAATGTATGTTGGGCCTGAAAATGTTGTAAGTAAAATAAACGACTCGATCTACAGATAGTAAGGTGACCTACGGACCATATATCGGTCCCATCAGTCTGAAGCACACACCAGTAGCCTAAGTTTGTTTTGACGATTTGATGTACGGATCGTAGGTCCAACGGCGGACCATCCTGTCAAACCATCAGTCCAACTTCAGAAACTTAAAGATTGACTTCCTCGCCTACAGTTAGGACCTACGGTCCGTGGTTGCTTCTACGACCTTTAAGAACCAACAGTAGGTCCCAAAAATGGTGTACTTCTTCTAAATAAATTTTTTAGTGTTCTTTTAGTTTGTAGTTTTCTTTTCTTCTTTTCTTGTGTTGCTTTGTATCGCTGGGAACTAACACACCTTCCACATGTACGATGGTGCCAAAGAAAGCTCACACATACCAACGCAAGTATAAGTCCAAGTCTATTGGACCTTCGGCTCGGTAATTTATTGATGAGTCGAATGGGTCTTAGTTTGATCTCGGGACCAAAAAAGGCTCTCCTATGGCACCCCAGACTACGCAGCAACAAGGTAGACAACTAGAGATAGTCCCAGTGTTCGAGGGGACCAGTCCCCCAGCCATAATGGTGCCTCTAAATCTGAGGAGAGGGCACAGAGTTTGAGAGAAGGCAGTGGAGAATCCCAGCTCGGGCTGTCGTAGGCTCTCAGTAGGCTTCGCAGTCTAAGTCCGGCTCTAGCTCAGACTCAGTTCCTACCTCAGCTTTTGACGCTTCTGAGTTCTAAAAGGCTCATGATCCACCTAATGCAAGAGTTGAGCCGATACACCTTTCTACTGAGTCGAATAGATGGTGTGTTCAGGGAATGTTCCAAATATTCACGGATGGCTTGCACCTGAATGGGCAATATAAGCCAGCCTGACCCATTACTGAGGAGCATCAAGTTCTCACAGGCAGCCTTGACACAGTGCCGGCTATTCATGAGTTGTTCAAGCGGCACAAATGTGAGTGGATGGCAGAGACTCTGGGAGGTATAGCCTAGAGATGGTTATGGAGTTCTATGCTTCCTACGCAACTATTGTACAGAATCCTCTGCCACCATAGGCTAAGGCATTGGCTCAGCCCCCACTTTTGACTACTCTAGTACGGGAAATCCCCATAGACCTATCAGAGGCCACGGTACACCATTTTATTTACGGTCTTACACACGCTCATCCGATTAACATAGCTGAGTATGATTACCAGATGGGGGTGGTGCAACATAGAGCTACCATGTGTGACACTGACCAGAGAGAGATCTTGCTATGCTAGATGGCTAGACACATTACTAAGGAGGGGATGCACGCTGAGTGGGTCTGTGACATGACCTTGCCTATAAAAAAGGCAACTCTTAATTTCACAGCCAAGTTCTGGAGGTCGATTATCCAGGCTATATTGTCCCCCACGATGGCAGATAACATAGTAACTTGAGACCGTGTAGTGATGCTTGCTTCATTGATGGTCAGGCATGAGATAGATTTCTTTCAGATTCTTATAGCTGAGATTCATGGGAGGGCTTTCTAGGAGAAGACCACATTTCCATTTTCGTGTCTGATCTTCTGCCTATTTAGAGAGGCTACTGCTCCAGTGTTGGGATGTGATAGTTTGATTGAGGTGATGGAGACCATGGATGTCGGTCTTATTAGGGATGAGGTAAACCCCGCAGCACCACGATGGGGTATCCAGCTTGACATGCCACCTATGGGAGAGGCATCAACACTAGAGCAATTCGAGGAGGGCACTATTCCAGCCCCAACCATTGAGCCTTAAGAGACTGCTCCCCCCTCCTTTTCTTCCTACAGGGTCCGTTATGCTCCCACTTGCAAAGACTCCAGTGATTGGAGACTCAGATGGCCACGTTACTACAACACATTCAACCTTGGATGAAGAAGGTCCTAGAGGATTCAGAGGCTAGGACACAACAGACCATTGATGAGAAGGTTCAGGTCGTGCATCGGAGGATTGATGTATTTAAGCTCCAGATGTTAGATAGGCCCTAACCTGCACCGAATGTAAACCTCTCCATGTTCCATATTGAGTTAGCCATACTACGGGCTGACATTGATACTTTGACTGCTGCTAGCTCATCCGCACCTGAGCCTACTCCTACGACAGGGGGAGGCGATGTTGTATGTGCTATGTTCAGTAAGGACCAACCATCTATTGACTCTCCCTATGCAGTGGGGAAGTATGTCTTGACTAATTAGGATACTTCTATGCACCCTGAGGAGGAACAGAGAATCCACAAGAGGGAGTGATGTGAGTGAGAGAATGCCCAGCACCAATCTACGTTAGATGAGTAGTTGCTACATCAGCATGTGCGAAAGATGGTTGCTGGAGCTTCGGCTTCAGAACGCACTACTAATGGTGCACCCCAGACTACTATAGAGGGCATCGCTGAGGGTGCCACCTACGTTAATACGTGGGGTTCGAGGCATCTGGACCCACCAGCTTCTTGATTGTTCATTGGCGCTTATGCTGCACAAGTTTTCTCACCCGCTGTTTTTACTTTATTTTTTGCATTGAGGGCATTGCTCTACTTTTTATGTGGGGGTGGGGTGAATGGATTGTGAGTGTTGGGGTTAAGTCTGAGTAACTCAACTCACATTCCTTTCTTGGAGTTTTCTTGCCTGTGTTCTTTTTCCCCAAGGAACTGATTTAATTTCTTTTGAACCGACACGTTTAGGATAGTAAAAGTGTAGAAGTAATCATGAAATAAAAGCATTATGGCAATAGAGCATGAAAATTGACATCCATCCAAATTTTGATATGTTGTATGTCTATGAAATTGATAAGCTGAATGTGTAGGATCTTTGTATGACATGATAGGAATCGATAAGACACTATGACTTAAGCTGTAACATGAATCGGATGCACAGATGATTTGGTGGTGAAACAAAGTTCCATGTGTGTGAGGATGTTTGTATATTCATACTGTATATGCTCATCTAGAACCTGCCATGTTAGTCCTGCTAAGATGGTTAAAAGCTGTGAATTAGAAAATGATCTTAGGCCATTTTTGAAAATGAGTCCACTTAAGCCTAAAAACAACCAACCAAATAAATGAATTGCTCCCTTCGATCCAAATTTTTGAGTGTAAAGAAGACTGTTCTTTCAATTCACCCAATTCACTTTCCCCGAGTAAATTATGAAACTTTGCTTTGGTCCTGGTCCCTCCTTGGACATTGTGTACCTCAACTTAGGCTAAAAATCTAAGTTGAGAGTGGCTAGTTCAGAGTTTTTCACCTCAATTTTTGCCCTGGTCCTGTCTAGGAAATTGTGCACCTCAATCAATGCTAAAAACTGAAGTTGAGGGTGGCTGTTATGCAGGAGAACAAATAAAGAAAGGGGTCTGAAAATAATTGTGTGTAGAATGACAAAAATCTCAAGAGCAAAAAGTTGTGAGAGAGTGTGACTGAATAAAACGACAAAAGAATAAAAAGCTAAAATGAAAAGATGAAGAAAAGCTAAATCAAATCAAGAAAAGCATGTCAAAGTCGCACCTGAGCTTAAATGAATAGTATGAAGAATAGCAAAAGTGAGACAATGTAAGGGCTGGTTGTAAAAGAGGAAAATAGCCAATGTAATGACAAGGAGGGTAGACAAGTCACTTAATATCAAAATATACCATACTTGACCCTGAGCCTAACTTACAAGCTAAGAGAGTCCTATAGTGATCCTATTCTAACGGTTTGAAAATCAAAGTATGGAAAATAAGGGCAAGCCTATAGTATTGTTCATGTACTGTGTTGAATTCAATTATGAGTGTGAGCGTATACTGAGTCCCTAACTAGAACTCTAATTGTCACGACCCAAGGTACCCCCTAGACATGACATGGCGTACAAGACCCCGAAAGGCCTCATACAAGCCACTTAGCATACATACACACAAGATCATAGAGGATTAAGAGTTCAAAAGACAAGGTCATATCAAAGCTTTTAAGAAAGTAGCGGAAGTCTACATTTCATGTCTCAAAGCCAATCTAACATAAGAAAGAGAAATAAAGTTTCGGACGTAACTCAATACAATGTAAAAATGAAAAGAACATAAAAGCAATAACAACTAGGCTATGTCCTCGAATGGATGAGGACTCACCAAGTCTTCAACAATCTTCTACAAAGCTCTAGCCACGAATAGATGGAGAATCGTCGGACCCTACATTAACAAGTCAATGTAAGCAAGAGTATGCGTTAGTACAATCAAGTACCAAGTATGATAGTAATGCACAAAATCATTTAAAACATGCTAAAATGGGACATTTTCATGACATGCAATGACAAAGCTAAAACATAATAAAGGTTAGAAACATAAGTCATAAACCATGGTCAAAGCAAGCTAAATATCTTTACTTTACTTGAGGAATATCTTAAGAGCACTTTTAGTTCATTGTTTGTGGGAAGTAGCCTTAACCGTCATGTAAGACACATATGAGCTAACAACATGGAATCCGGTGTCTAACCCCACACCGATAGGGCCATCCTACTTGCCAAGGTAGGACCCTTTACTTAACATATAGCTTACGTGGATCCACTAGCTAGTGTCTATCAAAGACCATCGTCCTATGGTGGCACATAATTATGGGACATGGGTAATCGCCACTTGTCCACTCGGTCCTAAGAATAATTCCCACGGATTAGACATAGTTCATTTATCATAAGTGGACATGGGTAATCGCCTCTTGTCTATCTTAGGGAACATGGGTGATCGGCTATTGTTCCTTCATTAGAGTAGCTCCTTAATCATAGATTCAAATTTAGTTGAGCAAGCCTTTCAACAAATTACGAATCATTACATGTGAGAAAACCTTTCACATTCATGGGTTGAGTAATATATGAGAATTCCTTTCACAACTCAACAACAACATCAACATATCATAAATTTTGGTACATCAATCTCAAAGCACCCTTACTTCATCATTAGCTTCATAAGAGACATAAATGTTTTCATAAACTCCATCATACATAGTTCATCATGCTCATAACTTAAAATTCATAGAACTTACATGGGTTCATAGGTATTCATCTCAAATCATGCAATTTAATGCAAACTCATGCTTAGAAATCCATAAACAAGGAAATTTGACCTTAATTGAAGGAACCCACATAATAGAGGAAAATCATAGTTTTCGATTGAACATGCATACTTCATAAAAATCATCCTTAGGTCATTCATAATCTCATCATGAAAAGTCTAAGCTTAGGAATCAAAACCCATGCATGGATTCATAGAGATTTCATATAATTCATCACTAATTCAACCCACCAACAAAAGCATAATTTCAAATTTGGGGGAATTGGCATGGGTTCATGGGGATTCATCTATTTCCATGAAATTCAACTCAATTTATACTTTAAAGTTCATAAAACAATCAATTAAATCAACATTGAAAAGAATCCATGACATGGAAGAAAACCCTTACTTCAATTGGGAATTTCTATCTTGAAAATTGGAGATTTTAGGGATTCCATGGAGGAAAGGGCTCCATGGATGAACACTATCATACCTTGCGTTCAAAAGCCCTTGAGCAATTGGGTGAATTCAAAGCATGATCTTGAACCCTAGCTTAAAGCCTTCTTCTTCTTTTTCTAACTTCTAGAGAGAGAAATATTTGAGAGGGGAGAATTTGGAAAAATCTTGTAAAATGATTGGAAAGGGTAGATTTTAGGATTAAAAGGACTTATATAGTGTTACGAGATGAAGGGAACTGACCTTTATTAGTAAATAAGCCACTAGGTGAAAAGACCAAATGATCCCTTTAAAATATAACCACCAGACCCCATTGACGGTTCGACCTGCTAACTGCACAGATGGAATTCTCATGGAGCACTTTTACTAAGAATATTAACTGAAGTTAAAACTTGGCCAAACATTCTAAATTATCTCGACTAATAGCTCAAACTCATGTCGAAGGCCTCGGTAACCAAAGCAACCATGCCATGATCCCAAAATGGCCCTTTTGGAGCTAATGGAACTGTTAAAAATATCATACGACATCAGATTCTCTGGATTTTGATTAAAGTCAACTCTTTCACTTTAAAACTTTCAAAAACAAAAAAACTTGCACCAAACTCTCCTGACCACCTCGAGAAGTGTGCCGCCCATCCCAGCACCACAAAATACCACATAGAAGCTATGGAGAGGGAAAAAATAGTAAAAATACACAAAAGACCATGGGGGACATCACAATATTATGCTTTGAATACTTAAAGAGGTATGCTAATCATTTTCTTATAATCATATTCAAGTATTGTTTCTATAGACCACTTAAAAGACTTTTATGATCCTAAGATAATCAAAGCATCTCAAATTTATTTCGATTTGTTATGGTTTTGCTTTATCTGTTTGGAACCCCTTTCTCTTAATGAACTTTCTCTTTTATTGTTGTTGTTGTTGACCAAAGACAAATTTGTGATATTAAGATAAACTTGATCATTTGGCCATAATTTTTCCAAAATATATTTAATCCGTACTCTATCTTAGTTTTCTTTCCCACGTTATTTTCTTGTTCTATTAATTCCTAATCCTTATTTTTCTTCTTATGTTTCATGTACAACCAAAGGGCTGGACTTTCTACTTTGGAACTTATTTTTGACCTAAAATATTGGGCCAACAACTATTAGGATTGTCATTATGCTTGGAGTCTTATAAATTAGGAGTCAACATTCTTCAGCCTTTCCTTTTACTTCTTTGATTATATTGTTAATCATATCTATGCATATGTTTTCATATAAGTGAATGTTGCGTTAATTAACCTCTTACCTTTTATTTGCAGATTATTTATGTGATCTAACATTATTTCTTAGTGAATTTAATAGTGTATTATAAATTTTTGGCAACATTTTTTAGAATCAAATGATAAAAATATGTTTTCTTAAAAATAGATTGACGTTTTAAGTTAACTTATCAATACTCACTTAGGCCCTTTATGTTAAGGAACAAGAAAACTCATTGTTTAGGATTACCAAATAAATTTGAAACTAGTTCAAAGGCTAAAATAATTACCTTTAAAAATAAATATTCAATCAAAATGGGTTTGGCCTCACATGTTATAAAATTAATACAACTATCAAATGAGACTCCAATAATTAGGCCTATTTTATATTCTTTAATTGATCCTCTTCTTCTTTTTTTTTGTCAAAATCTAATTTATTACCATTTTTTAAATCAAATACAGCTCAAATATTTTACTAGTTTTTTTAATATATCATTTCAAGATTTCAAATTTGTTAGCAAGGTCAAAAATACAAAGTATATACATATATACGTCATACACAAAGAGGAATATATTTTTTATTTTTCTTTATATATATTTGAAATATTATTCTATCATACTTGTGATATTATTTTTCCACATCTATTTTTATGTCTGTTATAAATTTCTAAACCATATCATATACAAACACATTATTTTACTACATATATATCTATCGCCATTTTGTCCCTCTATGTAAATAAAATAACAAGCCCCCGTATGTTTTAAACAACATACATGCACATATTTTACTTTATTATAAATACATAAAATATCACACATTTTATAATATTTTAATATTTTTTAAGCTCCATTTCTATTGAAATTTTGTTCAAAGTATATATATTGTACATCACATATATTGCTATATTTTTACATTCCATTTATTATCTTATTTCTTTTTACATCTTAATTTTATATATATATATATAAATAAACTAAAGAATTCGCATACCCTTTAAACTCAACATTTCTATATTTATTTAAGATAAGCTTACATAAGCTCATTTATTTCATATAACCTTAGACATACATTTATATATTATTAAGATTATAAATTTTTCACATATTTCAAATATATTTATTTATTTATTTTTTACAATCAATATATTTCTATTAAACTTTTCGCGTATATATTATAGACGTGTATATAGCATGCCTTGTATTTTTAACCGTTTTCTCAAATAAATGGAAGATTTTCTTATCATCATTTTATCAAGAAAATAAATGAACATAATATCCCTAATTATTTTTCTAAAACCAAATTTAAGGACTATATGTGAATAGGCTTTGATGGGTGCTTAATACCTTCCCCTTGAGTAACCAAAACTCTTACCGAGAATCTCATTGGTTTCGCAAATCAAACTATTTCGACCAGTTCAAAAATGTGGTGCGATAGATAAGATCTAATTACAATAGGAAAAACAAATCTTAAACTAAGATCAAGGAGGAAGTAAAACATAAAAAAAAACTTCAATTTACTGATGTAATAGGAGTACAAAATAAAAGTATGAAAAGAAAATAGTGGAAAAAGAAAATAAAATAAATAAATTTATACTAAGCCCAAAACAAAAGAAGAGCAAACTAATTTCTTAAGAAAATTGATAAAAGAATATTAAAATGTGTATATTTGATCCCTTCTTGTAGAAATATATTCGAGTTGGCTTGCCATGATAAAATATTTCATGTTTTGTCCATATTTGTCCATATTTTTATGGGTTAACATATTTAGTCAATTGTAATACAAGTGATCCAACTCATTAAAATATGAGTTGAGTTTATAAATATGGACTGAAATTTCCTTCTCTAATAACCACAATATACTCCTATGTGGTGCCAATAAAATTCAATATAAATAAATTACGTAAAATTTTAAAAATATGTTTCAATTCTAATTTAATAGTTTTGACATTAAGCGCATGATAAACCTTTCTTTTCGTAACAGTTACTGATATAATTATTCATTTTTAAAAATTCAAAAATAATTCTTACATGAAGAGACATTTTTGAATATTAGTGGCAAATTCCAAACAGAAACAATGAAGTGACGACGTAGTCAAAAATATTTAAAGGATAAAAAATAATGACAAATTTTAAAGAAAAAAAAAGGATTTTCTTCAAACGAATGACAAAAAAAAGGGAGAAGAAATTTTTAGAAGAAGCGCCACTTTTGAAATAGTGATGAGAGAAACTAGACTATAATTAAGTCCTAAAAAGTGAAATGAAAAAAGAGTCATATATGCTCTTGTACTTTCAGAAAACAGTTATATTTACTACTCGTTATACCTTCTTGATATATTTGTCCTTGTCATTCAATTTGGGACACATATTTTCCCATGGACTGTTAACTCCCATGTCTCCATCCTTATTAAACATGAAACTTACGTGAATATATTTTATCTCTGTTGAAATTTTCTTCTAATATATATCACGACCAAAGGTACCCACTAGATGTGACATGGTGTACAAGACCCCGGAAGGTCTCTTATAAGCCACTTAGCATACATACATACAAGATCATAGAGATTGAGAGTTCAAAAGACAATGTCATATCAAAACTTTTAAGAAAAATAGCGAAAGTCAACATCTCATGTCTCAAAGCCAATGTAACATAAGTAAGAGAATAAAGTTTGAGACGTAACCCAATACAATGCCAAAATGAACAAAACATAAAAGTAAGAAACAACTAGGCTATGTCCTCGAATGGATGAGGACTCACCAAGTCTTCACAATTTATCTACTAAGCTCTAGCCACGAGTGGATGGAGAATCGCTATGCCCTACATCAACAAGTCAATTTAGGCAAGAGTATGCGTTAGTACAATCAAGTACCAAGCATGATAGCAATGCACAAAATCATTTAAAAGCATGCTAAAATGGGACATTTTCATGACATGCAATGACCAAGTTAAACATGATAAGGGTTAGAAAACATAAAACATAAATCATGGAAAATCAAGCTAAACATCTTTACTTCACTTGAGAGATATCATATCAACACTTTTGTTCATTAGTTGTGGGGAATAGCCTTAACCGACATATAAGACCATGTGAGCTATCAACAAGGAATCTGGTGTATAACCCCACACCGAGAGGGCCATCCTACTTGCCAAACCCTTTACTTAACATATAACTTACGTGGATCCACTAGCTAGTGTCTATCATAGACCATCATCCTATGGTGGCACATAGTTTATGGGACATGGGTAATCGCCACTTGTCCACTCGGTGCTAAGCATAATTCCCATGGATTAAACATAGTTCAATTATCATAAGTAGACATGGGTAGTCGCCTCTAGTCTAACATTAGTCATAAGTTCATTACTAGTAGGCATTGGTAGTCAACCCTTGTCTACATTAGGGAACATGGGTGATCGGCTCTTGTCCCTTCATTAGAATAGCTCCTTAAGAACATGGGTAATCGTCTCTTATTCATTTCAAATTCATAGTGGGAGTATTACGTGAGAAACCCTTTCACAACTCAACCATAACATCAACATAACATAAAATTTGATGCTTCAATCTCAAAGCACCCTTAATTCATCATTAACTTCATATGAGACATGCATAATTTCATAGACTTCATTATTACATAGTTCATCATGCTCATAACTGGCAAATCATAGGGTTCACATAGGTTCATGAGAATTTCTCTTAATTCATGCAATTCCATGCAAACGCATGCTTCAAAAGCCATAGCTTAGTCAATTTGACCATAATTAAAGGAACCCACATACTAGAGTAAAATCATAGTCTTTGATTGAATATGCTTACTTTCATAAAACCATCATTTGGTCATTCATAATCTCATTCATGAGAAGTCTAAGCTTAGGAATCATAATTCATGCATGGATTCATAGAGATTTCACATAATTCATCACTTCATAATTCAACCCACCAATCAAAGCTTAATTTTTGAAATTGTGGGAAATTGGCATGGGTTCATGGGGATTCATCTAAATTCATAGAATTCATCTCAATTCATGCTTCATCATTCATAAATCAATCAATTAAATAAATATTACAAAGAACCCATGACATGGAAGAAAGCCCCTAATTCAATTGAGAACTTCTAACTTGAAAATTTGATAATTTAGGGATTCCATGGAGGAAAGGGCTCCATGGATGAACACTATCGTACCTTAGGGTTTCAATTCCTTAAGCAATTTGATGAAGAAAGCTTGATTTCTTGAACCCTAGGCTGCCTTCTCCTTCTTCTTCTTCTATCTTCTAGAGAGAGAAATATTTGAGAAAGGGGGGTTTGGGGAATTTTTGTAAAATGGTTGGAAAGGGTAGATTTTAGGATTGAATAGACTTATATAGGGTTAGAGAAAGAGGGGAACTGAATTAAGAGTAGTAAATAATTCATTGGGTGAAAAGACCTAAAGACCCTTTTAAAAATAACTGTCAGGCCCCATCGACAATCTGACCTACGGTCTGTAGGTCCATCCACGGACCGTCTATGGTCAACCGTCGTTGGGTTCAGAGACTGCCAACTTGGACCCTACAACGACGGACCCCATGCACGGCTCGTAGGTCAAACGACGGACCGTACGTGGCAACCGTAGGTCATGACTTACAGCTTATGAATTTGTCTAAGTCTGGAGGGGACCTACGAGACCTACCTGCGATTCGTTCATTGAACGACGGGCCGTCCTGGCAGGCCGTTTTTGGGGTTCTGAAACTTGATATTTTAAAAACTTGGGCTTGCCACTTACGGTTCCCACCTACGGGCCGTAAGTGAACCGACGAACCGTAGGTGACCTCCGTCGTTACTGGCAGTAGCCCAGAAAATCAGTAATTTTTTCCACTCTTTCGAATCCGGGGTATTACATTATCTCCCCCTTGGGAACATTCATCCTCGAATAAGAATCTAGACATCATAAGGAGGGTAAGAACAAGAACTAACAACCCAACCTAGAATGCAATCACATAAATGCACATATCCTACGAGAAAACATCAACTCAAAGCTAAAGCATGTTCAACACATCATTTCATGAAGACTTTATGCAACTCATATTCAATGCACATAATCATAGAGAAATCAATCAAGTTAACCCATTTTCTCAAAATTTAGATTCTTCATGAACATGCATAAATGTGGAATCATGAGAATATCTAAGACACATGAGACCAAAAGAATGAACCATGAGGAACTAGGTACCTCAAGCTAGAGTAGGATCGGAGGGAAAGAGATGAGGATATCGGGACATTATATCGGCCTCGGCCTCCCAAGTAGCACCCTCAACTAATTGATTCCTCCAAATGACTTTCACCGAAGCAATTTCTTTATTCCTTAACTTTCACACTTTCCGGTCTAAAATCTCAACCGGGACTTCTTCATAGGAAAGGCTATCCTTTATGCTAAGATTCTCCAATGGCACTATAGACGTCGGATCGCCAACACATTTCTTCAACAATGAGACATGGAAAACCGGATGTACCGATGTCAAATCATTAGGCAAATCAAGTTCATAAACAACCTTACCAACACGTCTCAAAATCTTATATGGGCCTACATAACGGGGACTTAGCTTCCCTTTCTTCCCAAATCTCATTACACCCTTCATGGGTGAAATTTTCAACTAAACCCAATCATTTACATCAAATTCTAAATCTCTCCTTCTAACATCGGCATAGGACTTTTGTCGATTTTGGGCCGTTTTCAACCTCTCTCTAATAAGTCGAACTTTCTCCATAGCCTCATGCACCAACTCAGATCCTATCAAAGCAAATTTACCAACTTCGAACCAACCTATAGGAGATCTACACCTCCTACCATAGAGAGCTTCAAATGGAGCCATGCCAATACTTGAATGGTAGCTATTGTTATAAGCAAACTCAATTCAAGGCAAATGATCACCCCAATTACCCTTGAAATCAATTACACACACTCTCATCATATCTTCCAAAGTTTGGATAGTACGCTCCACTTGCCCATCGGTTTGAGGATGAAAGGCCGTACTAAGCTTAACACGAGTACCAAGACCCTTTTGGAAAGATTTCAAAAATTGAGAAGTAAATTGTGCACCACAATCGTAGATAATGGATAAAGGCACTCCATGCAACCTAACCATCTCTCTCAAGTACAACTTAGCATAATGCTCCGTCGAATAACACACTTTGACGGAAATGAAATGGGCTGATTTTGTCATACGATCCACAATAACCCAAATTGAATCATATTGTCGCCGGGTGCGTGGTAAACCAATAATGAAGTCCATATTCATATCTTCCCACTTCCAAGTAGGAATACTAATATCTTGGGTCAAACCTCCTGACTTTTGGTCCTCAACCTTTACTTGTTGACAATTAGGACATTTAGCCACAAATTCCACAATATCTTTCTTCATCCCATTCCACCAATAGATCTCCCGCAAATCACGGTACATCTTTGTAGCTCCCGTGTGAATGGAATATCGAGAACTATGGGCTTCCGATAAAATTCTTCCTCTTAAGTCATCTACATTGGAAACACACAAACGACCTTGATATCAAAGCACACCATCTCCCCCTTAGGAGAAAGCCTCAACAGACTTTTTGAGCGCCGCTTCCTTTAACTCCACCAAATCAGGATCAAGATCTTGTTTAGCCTTCACATCATGCACAAAGGATGATTCAGAACGATTATGGACCATAACACCACCTTTAGTGGAATCAACCAACCGAACACCCAATCGGTCCAACCTATGAACATCGCGAACCAACTCTTTCTTACCATCCTCAACATGAGCACCACTACCCATAGATAACCGACTAAGAGCATCCGCCACCATATTAGCCTTGCCGGGGTGATAGAGGACACTCATGTCGTAGTCTTTTAATAACTCAAGCCACCTCCTGTGGCGAAGATTTAGATCTTTTTATTTAAACACATATTGCAAACTCTTATGGTCGGTGAAGACGTCAACATGCACACCATACAAATAATGCCTCCAAATCTTTAAAGCAAACACAACAGCCCCTAATTACAAATCGTGAGTAGGATAGTTCTTTTCATGTACCTTGAGTTGCCTTGAAGCATAAACAATGACTTTTCCATTTTGCATAAGAACACATCCTAGCCCAATTCTCGAGGCATCACAATAAACCACAAAACCATTAGACCCTTCCGGTAGAGTCAATATCGGAGTCGAAGTAAGCCTATCTTTCAACTCTTGAAAATTCTTCTCACATGCTTCGGACCAAATGAACTTAACCTTTTTTTGAGTCAAAGCCGTCAATGGGGAAGAAATCGAAGAAAACCCTTTAACAAACCTCCTATAATAACCGGGTAGACCCAAGAAACTACAAATATCCGAAGGTGATAGAGTTCTAGGCCAATTCCTAACCACATCCGTCTTCTTAGGAGCTACCTCAATACCTTTACCGGAGAGAACGTGACCAAGAAAAGCCACGGACCTCAGCCAAAACTCACATCTACTAAATTTTGCAAAAAGTTGTTGGTCCTTGAGGACTTGCAAAACAATCATCAAATGATCGGCATACTCACCCTCACTCCTTGAGTAAATCAAAATGTCGTCAATAAACACAATCACAAACATATCAAGATATTGTCCAAACACCTTATTCATCAAGTCCATAAACGCAGCCAGAGCATTTGTCAACCCAAATGACATCACTAGGAATTCGTAATGGCCATATCTATTCCGAAAAACCATTTTTGGAATATCATCTTCCTACACTCTCAATTGGTGATAGCCCGAACGAAGGTCGATCTTAGAGAAGTAACTAGCCCCTTAAGTTGATCAAATAAGTCATCGATTTTTGGAAGAGGATACTTATTCTTAATGGTAACCTTATTTAGTTGGTTGTATTCAATGCACATACGAAGTGAACCATCTTTCTTTCTTACAAACAAGACCGGAGCACCCCATGGAGAAATACATGATCAGATGAAGAGCTTATCCAACAAGTCTTTCAATTGGTCCTTTAGTTCCTTAAGTTCCGCCGGAGCCATTCTATAAGGAGGAATAGAGATAGGTTGCGTATCCGGGAGAAGGTCAATACCAAAGTCTATTTCACTTTTGGGAGGAATACTGGGTAAATCATCGAGAAATACTTTTGAAAGCTCATTAACAACGGGGACCAACTCAAGAGTAGGGATTTCGAAATCTATATCCCTCACCATAACAAGATGGTATATGCAACCATTAGAAATTATCTTTCTAGCTTTAAGACAAGAAAAAAATTGACCGCTAACCATAGAATTTCCCTCCTTCCACTCTAGGATAGGCTCATTTGGAAATTGAAACTTGACCATTCGGGTCCTATAATAAATAGAAGCATAACAAGAATGCAACCAATCCATCCCAAGAATAACATCAAAATCTAACATATCAAGCTCTACAAGATCAACATGATTGACTCTATGAGATAAGGAGACGGGGCAATTCCTATAGACTCTCTTAGCCATAATAGATTCACCAATCATAGTATAGACATGAAAAGGATCTAGCAACACATCCGGAACAACATCAAACCTCATAGCCACATATGGCGTCACAAAAGACAAGGTAGCACTGGGATCAAGCAAAGCATAAACATCAAAGTGAAAGACTTTCAACATACCGGTAACCACATCGGGAGAATCCTCTTTCTCATGTCGAGCTTGAAGTGCATAGAGCCGGTTTTGCTTTTGATTTCCACTAGAATTTGATGGATTTTGAGGTTGAGTGCGTCAACGTTTATCCCCTTCATTCTTATCCACAAAGGGGAAATCCCTTATCTTGTGATCCATCTTGCCACAACCAAAGCATGCATTAGAACCAGCTAGACACTTACCCTCATGCTTTCTCCCACACTTAGCACAAGTAGTCGATGAAGAGCTACCACTATTTTCTCCTTGAGACTTAGGGTTAGACACCCTATCTTTGTTAGACTTGGGAGGAGCATTGGAGGAATCTTGACTGGAAAACCTTTGTCAAAATCTAGGACGACCATGCCCATCGGTCCTTGAATGTGAAAAGTTACAATCACCGGTCCTAGCCCTCTTTGTCTCTCTAGACCTTTCCTTGAGTTTTTCCTCTTCTATTTGTTGAGCATACACCATGAAGCGACAAATATCCATGTCATTGACGAGCATAGCTGTGCGGCACTCTTTAACCAATATTTTGGACACTCCCGAGACAAACTTGGTATTCAAAGCACAAGGTTTTAGAAAGATCCTAGGATGTCTCATAAGCCGTGTCGAGTAGAGTCTTGTTCATGAGTGTGAAGCGCGCCACATTTATGAATGAGAGGCTATAAGGCGTTTAAGAAACTTCACTTCTTTCATTACTCCTAAGTCGTGCCATAGAGTTTAAATCTATATGCCTCTCTCCTAATCCATATCCTATGCATTTCAGGATATGGCTACCCGAAGAGCTTATGCTAGAAGAAATGTGTGAGATAATGTGGATCAACAGGCTCCTCCTCAAGCTCCATAAGTTTCGGTCGACCCTTTGGCCGAACAAATATCTAATGCAGAGTTTAGGGATGCTTTTCAAGTGTTGGCTCAAGCCGTGACGGCTCAAGCCAATAGAGAGGTTGTGGCTCTCATGAACCCAAATGTGGGTACGGCGGCATCTAGGGTAAGAGACTTCACAAGGATGAACCCTCCAGAATTTCATGGTTCTAAGGTGGAGGAAGATCCTCAAGAGTTCATAGATGAAGTGTACAAGGTATTGATGATCATGGGAGTGACATCGGAGGAAAAGGCGGAGTTGGCCGCTTACAACCTCAAGGGTGTTGCTCAAGTTTGGTTCAACCAATGGAAGAGTGAGAGGGCGGTTAATGAGTGTCCTCTTGATTGGGAGAAATTCAAGGTTACTTTCCTTGATAGGTTCTTTCTCCTTGAGATGAGGGAGGTAAGGGTGCTTGAGTTTATCAACCTTCATCAAGGAAGCATGAGTGTGAAAGATTATGCTTTGAAATTCACACAATTGTTCCGATATACTCCTTCCATAGTTGCCGATCCTAGGAACCCCGTAGACGTGACATGGCGTACAAGACCTCGAAAGGCCTCGTACAAGCCACTTAGCATACATACATAAAAAATCATAGAGATTAAGAGTTCAAAAGACAATGTCATATCAAAGCTTTTAAGAAAAATAGCGAAAGTCTACATCTCATGTCTCAAAGCCAATCTAACATAAGAAAGAGATTAAAATTTGGGACGTAACCCTATACAATGCCAAAATGAACAAAACATAAAAGTAAGAAACAACTAGGCTATGTCCTCAAATGGATGAGGACTCACCAAGTCTTCACAATTCTTCTACTAAACTCTAGCAACGAGTGGATGGAGAATCGCCATGCCCTACATCAACAAGACAATTTAGGCAAGAGTATGCGTTAGTACAATCAAGTACCAAGTATGATAGCAATGCACTAAATCATTTAAAAACATGCTAAAATGGGACATTTTCATGACATGCAATGACCAAGCTAAACATGATAAGGATTAGAAAACATAAAACATAAATCATGGTAAAAGCAAGCTAAACATCTTTACTTCACTTGAGACATATCATATCAACACTTTTGTTCATTAGTTGTGGGGAATAGCCTTAACCGACATATAAGACCATGTGAGCTATCAACAAGGAATCTGGTGTATAACCCCACACCGAGAGGGCCATCCTACTTGCCAAACCCTTTACTTAACATATAACTTACGTGGATCCACTAGCTAGTGTCTATCATAGACCATCATCCTATGGTGGCACATAGTTTGTGGGACATGGGTAATCGCCACTTGTCCACTCGGTGCTAAGCATAATTCCCATGGATTAAACATAGTTCAATTATCATAAGTAGACATGGGTAGTCGCCTCTAGTCTAACATTAGTCATAAGTTCATTACTAGTAGGCATTGGTAGTCAACCCTTGTCTACATTAGGGAACATGGGTGATCGGCTCTTGTCCCTTCATTAGAATAGCTCCTTAAGAACATGGGTAATCGTCTCTTATTCATTTCAAATTCATAGTGGGAGTATTACGTGAGAAACCCTTTCACAACTCAACCATAACATCAACATAACATAAAATTTGATGCTTCAATCTCAAAGCACCCTTAATTCATCATTAACTTCATATGAGACATGCATAATTTCATAGACTTCATTATTACATAGTTCATCATGCTCATAACTGGCAAATCATAGGGTTCACATAGGTTCATGAGAATTTCTCTTAATTCATGCAATTCCATGCAAACGCATGCTTCAAAAGCCATAGCTTAGTCAATTTGACCATAATTAAAGGAACCCACATACTAGAGTAAAATCATAGTCTTTGATTGAATATGCTTACTTTCATAAAACCATCATTTGGTCATTCATAATCTCATTCATGAGAAGTCTAAGCTTAGGAATCATAATTCATGCATGGATTCATAGAGATTTCACATAATTCATCACTTCATAATTCAACCCACCAATCAAAGCTTAATTTTTGAAATTGTGGGAAATTGGCATGGGTTCATGGGGATTCATCTAAATTCATAGAATTCATCTCAATTCATGCTTCATCATTCATAAATCAATCAATTAAATAAATATTACAAAGAACCCATGACATGGAAGAAAGCCCCTAATTCAATTGAGAACTTCTAACTTGAAAATTTGATAATTTAGGGATTCCATGGAGGAAAGGGCTCCATGGATGAACACTATCGTACCTTAGGGTCTCAGTTCCTTAAGCAATTTGATGAAGAAAGATTGATTTCTTGAACCCTAGGCAGCCTTCTTGTTCTCCTTCTTCTATCTTCTAGAGAGAGAAATATTTGAGAGAGGAGGGTTTGGGAATTTTTTGTAAAATGGTTGGAAAGGGTAGATTTTAGGATTGAATAAACTTAGATAGTGTTACAGAAAGAGGGGAACCGACTTAAGAGTTGTAAATAAGTCATTGGGTGAAAAGACCAAAAGACCCTTTTAAAAATAACTGCCAGGCCCCATCGATGGTCTGACCTACGGTCCGTTGGTCCATCCACGGGCCATCGATGGTCAATCGTCGTTGGGTTCAGAGACTGCCAACTTGGACCCTATAACGACGGGCACCATGTACGGCTCGTAAGTCAACCAACGAACCGTAGTTGTCCTCCGTCGTTAATGGCAGTAACCTAGAAAATCAGGAATTTTTTCCACTCTTCCAAATCCGGAGTATTACAATAAAAATTTTCTATCAAATCCAATATGTATATCCGACCCAATTTATGCAATCAATCCTTTCCTAATACTCTTTACCTCATCATTTCACATTTTTTTGTGTTTATCTTCACTTAATATATTTATGTACCAAATAATTCAGATTCTTTGTCATTAAATTTTGTTCTCCCAACAACCCATTTTCAATTTGTTCCTAGAAAAGCAGTATATAAAAGGATAGAGAAGAAAATTAAGAACAAAAAAGTGTCTTATCAAAAGCTTATCAGAGCTAGAATATGGACAGCTAAAAATATTTATGGATCTTGAATTTGAATTCTTAGAAGAAGATATGCAAATTTTAGTTTGACTGAGATTATTTCAATTTATGAAAATGGGGCAAAAACAGTGATAGTGACAAGTGATGAGGGAAAGAGTGCTAAGAATGAGTGTATTGAGTTAGTTGGGTTAGGTATATTTACTGGGCCGGATAGAAGAATTATATTGGAAGAAAATTTTAAATGGGATGAAAATATCTCACATAAGTGTCACGTAGATAAGGGAGCAGATATGAGAGTTAACAGTCCAAAGATAAATATGTGCCCAAAGTTGAATACTAAGAACAAGTATATTTAAAAAATATAATAAAATATAAATGCAATTTTTTTTCTTGAAAATATATGTCATGACCCAAAAACTTGAGTCATGATGGCACCTACTATAACCCACCAATAAGTAAGCCAATCTAGAATGACAAGTAATGGGTGTATTGGGTTGAAGCAACATGCTTGTTCAACAGATATAACGGAAGAAAGAGCGGGAGTATATGTGTGTATGTATATATATATATATGTATATATATATATATATATATATGTATGTATATATCCAACCCATAATCTGGTAGTCACATGTACATAGCTACGACAAAAAAGTTCAAGTCCCAAAAGTGGACCAAAATATATAGACTTGTCTCAAAATGTATAAGACTATGCAAACAAATCAGAAAGAGACAAGTATGATCCAGAATGCCATAAGCTCACCCTTGTCTCGGGTCCTCCTACAACTTGCACAATATCAGCATTGGTAACTAGTGCTCGGACTTGCATCACAAAAACAGATGCAGACTGTAGTATAAGTACCAAAATAAGGGGTACTCAATAGGCATCATAGGCCGACTAAGCATGAAAAGTAAGGACAATATGAAAAGAGAGAAAATAACACTACAGAGGTCAAGTGAACAAAATCTAACAGGAATGCACACGAATCTCAAAAAGAGTTGAGATGAAGCAAGCAACTAATTGGACCCCATAAGCATAGAAGATACTCTCGTGCATAATTTAAAATAAATAACCTGAACAAAATCCCATAAGTCTGACGGGTACACAGAAAAACTATAACTAATGAGAACAGAACCCATTAAATCCAGAATAGGAGAGTGCACAGCCCGGACCTCGAATCGTGGATATAAAACTGAAAGAACCCAATAAAACCATGCCTCTAAGTATCAACTCAATAGAGGATAATGTGCCCGAACTCGGATTGCGGCTAAAGATCAAGTGCCCAAACCTTAAATCTACAATGATAATAACAGTATGCCCAAACCTTAAATCTACGACTGTATGAACTATCGAGGAAAAATCACATGCCAAAGTCATCATCATAAGGCTATCATGGATCGACAACCACCCCTCGGTTGCAAACAAAACACTCCAAGACCAAACCAGACCAAACCCCACATCATTGATTGAAGCCTGAAATCGCTAAGGAGAATCACTAAGGCTGTAATAGAAAGGAAATTATGGATGAAAGGTCATCGGAGCTAAGTTACCACCTCGATAAGGATCATTCTATTTCACCCAAGTCTGCTACATCAGTCTACAAGAATCTAAATCAATCAAAATGATGTAAGAGCATTTATAAGCCCTATCGACTCCAAAATGTAGGTCTAAGGCAATCACTAGCCTACACTTGGGATAAGGCAAATACAAGCTATCAATAATCACAAACAAGTATAAAAGAAGACCACAAGGTAAGGATGATCACAAAAAGGAAATTAAACATGCTAACACTTCTGAAAACCCAATAATATGACCTAAAACATGATTTCTAAATACCAAACATGAAACAACTACTAACCCAACCAAAATTGAAACTAATCAACATTAATTCACATTCTCGAGCTCAATCTAAAGACCGAGAAGCCATATCCTACCTCAGTGCAAACTGTGCGCACTCCAAAGTCACAATTCTGAAGCTTTACCCTTATAAACAACCTACAAATGCTGTTACACTAGCAAAAACAGAATCACAATGTCAAAATGAGTATTTTGACAGCAAAACACAATAATTAGAGACAGAGCAAAAATTGAATCAAAATGGAAATATGCGACCCAAACTAGGAATCCCAAAATTGACTACATCAAAAGGTTCAATTTAGCTTACCAAGCGTGTGTTCCAAAGTAGGACATAATTCAAGGCTCGAAAGGTATCAAATAACCACATGCAACAAAAATCACCAAAAGACACCATTAAAGAGGTAAGCTAGTCCCTTCAGGTTTAAAATTACCTCAAAAAATGCATTTCCCAGAGCTTCCTAATCACTCCAACACGTAGACATATACTTTTTGGAAAAATTGCAACAAGAATTAGCAAAAACTAAGGTGTATAGTTGTCACAATCGCAAATACAAATCCTCTACTATGCTGAAATCACGATTGGTCTTTATTTAAAAAGACCAGTCACATAACATATCGTGATCGCAGGTAAGAAGGTCGCGACCACATCCCACTATTTAAATGACCTTCGTGATTGTGGAAGTAAGCCCATGTGACCGAGATAATAAAAAATGGTCAACGCCACAGGACAACTTTGTGCAATCGCGTTGGCGAGGTGTTAGGCCCTCTGCGATTGTGGAGGCTTCCTTGCGCTGAAGGAAGTCACCTACACCAGTAGCTGGTGCATCAACAAGAATTCCTAACTCTCAAAAGCTCCAATGGGGTGATAGGGATTTGTTCAAAACCCCGTGCACACAAATGAGATATGCTACCCCACCAAATTCTAAATTTCAGACTTACCGGAGATGTTGAAACTGCCAACCGAGGTCATCTCAATGAAAAGTGGGTCTCATACCAGACCTCTATTTTAAGCCTAACTCCACAAGGGGACTCGGGATAAGCTTAGAAGTCTCAATATCCGCACTAAAGGTCTTTCAAGACCAAACTCGATGTTCTGGAGCGAACAGAACCGTCAGAATTGTATTTTGATGTTGTGTTCTTGAACTTTTAACCAAAGTCAACTATTCAAGTTTCAAAAGCTCCATAATACATAAATTTTCACAGAAACCAAACGAGCAACCAGGTAATCAAACAGTCAGTCTCTGCAATTCATATAGGACTGCTCTAAATGATAAAAAGAAGGCAATAAGAAGGAAATGACCTGGAGAGTCACTACAATATAGAAACAAATATGACCCTTTTTCCAAAAATGAAATACAACGTTATGTTGTTGGCTATGATGTGTAAAGTGATAGATTAAAGTCGAAAAACAATAGTACTTGAAAAATAATGATAAGTTGGGGTAATATTATAGAGTCCGTAGTCTAAAGAGCAATTTATGCAATAAAAAATTCCAAAGGAGTAACAAAAATTGGAAACAAATTAAATGGTTGAAGGTGTGAGAGGCACCACACCTTACAATAAAAAGTTAACGACACATTAACTTTTTATGGCAAGGCGTGTGAGTGACCATGCCTTACAAGGCGTTAAGGAACCCACGTCTTCCAAAAGCTAAATGTGAAAGATGGCTAAGACAAAGTCTCTCACTAGAAATTAAATATACTCATATTCTTCTATTATATTTCTATCATCACTTTTTTAGTTTCTCTTGCACCTAAGAAAAAAAGAAAGGAAATTTCCCATGTTTTATCAGAATCTAAGAGTAGTGTAAATGCCCCCAGCT
This sequence comes from Solanum appendiculatum, assembly GCA_018342035.1. NCBI lineage: Eukaryota > Viridiplantae > Streptophyta > Magnoliopsida > Solanales > Solanaceae > Solanum > Solanum appendiculatum. The sequence continues at coordinate 553,532 of JAGDQO010000370.1, forward strand.
ACTATATGAATAGCAACAACTACAAGGCATTCTTTAAACTTAACAAAAAATACCTCACTTTTTATCCGTTTGATTTGTTGCTATTTTTTTGTTACTCTTTTGAATTGTTTGATAAAAAATTTGTCATTCAGGTGCAGACTCTAATATTATATCCAGCTAAATAGGCACTAATGTCCGGACCCGCTACATCATCATGCCACTTAGGTGCCACATGACAAAAGATAGTCCATGTGGAAGGCTTACTTTGGAAGAAAAATAGCCTTTGGTGGAATATTCTAGAAATATATGGAGAATTCCGTGGAAGACATTAGAAATCCATGGATTTGCGTAGAAAGTCCTTAGAATCTTCTAATGGTGTAGAGTATTCTAGAAAGAAAATTTATTTGAAAATATGTAGGGGCTTGTACAACAATTATTATTTATCCATTAGCCCCTAGATGAGTAGTATAAATAGTGGGGCATTCATTTGTAAAAATCATCAAGCAAATCTTCCAAGTCTTGAGCAATATAAGAACTTTCGGAAGCAATTCTTTTGTGTCTTTCATTAACTCAACATTCCTTTAGCGATCTAGTGTAAGAAGTCTTACTTGAGCTTGCAAGATCATGAAAGATTTTTGAGTATGTTCTTAAGGTGCCGCACCGTGTGCTTAGTAGAAGTCTAAGTCCGTGACAACATGCTATTAGAGCAAATGTTAATACTAGGGGAATGGTAAATGAGGGAGACATTAATGCTGCTAGCTCCACCAACGTCATAGAGGATGTTGGGGAGAAGCACTGAAAGGAAGAAGGAATCATAAGAAGAATGAGGAACTATTGTGTGATCCCACACCAAGTGAAGTGCTGACATCCCATTCACTTTCAGCCACTAAGGCGAGTAATGAAGAACATGGGCAGTTCCCCAAAGATGTCATATCTTGAGTAGAGTGGATCGTAAGGGTTAACACTGTAAGGCCAGCTGTGGAGATTTATGGCAAATGTTTGAACGAGGTCAATTATAAGTTCAAGATTCTCGAGGACTTCACCCTTTAGGGAAATGGCAATATCCTAAAAGAGTTGGATGGGCGTAAATATGAGGAATTGGAGATGAAGGAGATCATCACTTCCTTGGAGTGTCGGCTTATGGATGCATTAAGCACAATTGAAACTGTAAAAGCCGATATGGTAGTGCTCAAGGGAAAAATTGAAGCTGGAAAGTCTGGACATCCAATGGAGTTAGGGAGACCAAGATTAAGGCTCCCAAGCCTACGGTGTTCAAAGGCGCTTGTGACGCACAAGAGGTGGAGAATTTCCTTTGGAACTTCGAGAATTACTTCAATTGTAACAAAGTGAAGAGCTACGAGAACAACATTAACACAACCATGTTGTGCCCATCACGCTTCAAGCCTACACCCTGGATGTGGCCAGTACTTAGAACCATTTATGGTCCCAAGCGAGCCCTTAGCCTAGCAAACTATGGTATATATGACTCAATAAGATATGCGAAAGCTTTAATATATGAGTATTTAAAACATTTAAAGAACTTTTAAAACAACGTCCGAAAAATACTTAATATAAATAGTAAGTGTATAATAAAATATCTGAGAAAAATATTGGAAACCATCTGACTCTGCATGACCACGAAGCCTCTACTATTTAAAGATTGGTGTCGGGACAAGACCCACGACACCTCAAAACCCTACTACTATGAAATAATAAAAATAGAGTCCTCCGAAAACAAGGAGGTCTCACCAGAAGCTGGCAAGTAGATGATGTGATCTCAATGTAATGCCTATTGATGAGGCTAAGTACCTGAATCTGCATCATGAATAAATGATGCAGGTCAAATGACATCAGTTCATTGAATGTACAATTATGTAATATGGACAAATAAAATAATAGCTGAACTGATGACTGAATATAACTCAAGTGAAACAAGATATGAACAATTAGTGAAAACTACTTGTACTGTACAATAAAATATGCACTAAAAGCAATATGAAAATAATAAACTTTATTCTGTTGGGGAGTTTCTCCGACCGACAATTATCACTATGAGCTTAGTGATGATACAACGTTTCACCTATGTTGTCAGGGCCATCCTATACTTTGCCGAGGTATAGGATACTAACTATATCTATGGAACCATCCAATAAGCCTTCTTGAGGCAGTGAAGAGTCACCTGAAAGTTGGTACGATCCTATCCTACGCTGGCTAGGTAGTTTATGGGGCTTCAAGTTTAAAATGAACTCTTACCCAATTCAGTGCTCGATACTACTCCCAAAATAATCAATATCAATATGCTTATATAACAAATGAGTTGAGATAATACTCAAAAAGAACCTCTTTAAAGGATAACTAAAATTTACTTTATCTGTCTAAAATGCCTTTGAAAACTCTTTGTGCTTTCTTGAAATAGTACTTTCTTTCTCAATGTAAAAAATACATTTGGGACCTTAAAGTTCCCTAAAAACTCTTGAAATAACCTTTATTTAGGTTGTAATCGTGAAAACTATATCTGAAATCATATTGTGATCTGATCATTGAGGACTCGGGAAGTCATACTGCATAAACATTGATGGCATATCTAGATGCCATACTGCTTAAACATTGATGGCATACCCGATTGTCATACTAATCATGAATCATAGTATTGTGAGGCAGTGCTCAAATATTTGTGAAGAAAAACGTTTTATTAATCTCCACACCAACAATTACATTGTAGCCAAAAGGAAATCTGAAACTATATGCATTCTACTATCCTCTATACATCAAGCATTATTTCTAAATAGCATCTATTAAGTCTACTTGAGTATGTCCTCTATCCAGTCACTTTGACTTTGATTCAATTTCTTGCACAGAAAGGTGTCTTTGCGCATCCTACACTCTTGTTGTATTTGGTTTGTTATCACTTGTGGTCGCACTATTTAGAGTTCGCATAGGGCAGTGTTACATGCCCTCCATATTCTATAGATTAGTGAAGCTATGATCCCCATCACCAAAGCTCTACATCCTCTCCCCTTTGTGCTTTTTTCAAGTCTTCTCCAAATACCCTTCTGCTCCCATCTGCGAATTTTGTTACCAAACCAATAGAGGATTTCCCACAGACATGTCTTTGAAAATATTCATTCAAAGAATAAGAGCTCCACTATTTCTCGATCAGCTCCACATATTAGGCATTTCTCATCTTGGTTAAGTCCTAATTTCCAATGCCTATCTTTTGTGAGTAGTCTTCCATGTAGGGACAACCAACTAATGAAGTTATGCTTTGGGAGGACTCCTTTACCCCATATCCATCTGCTCCATGGCCATTTCTCATGATCCCCACGTCTCCATTTATATCCGCTTCCGATGGTGTATTTTCCTGTATTTGTAAGCCAGCCATTCTGTGTGTATCCAGGGGCAAACTTGTCTTTAATGTGACAAATTTTCTTCCAGTACCAACAACTCTCATTTGGGCTCTCATACGGCCACCATTCTCCGTCTTTCAAGTAGACATGGCTTACCCATTTGACCCAGAGGTTATCCGCTTTTTGAGATATGTTCCATACATACTTCCCTATAGCTACCTCATTCCATTGTATGCACTCAGTCAATCCCAGTCCCCCCTCACTTTTTGCTCGACATACCACATCCCATACAATCAATGGAGGTTTGCTAGTGTGGAGCTTCCATGTCCATAGGAAATTTCTGCACATAGCAGTTATTTGTTTGAGCACCTGTTTTGGCATAATGAATATTGCAAACCAATAGCTATGTATATGAAGGAGGACAAAATTTACTAATGTTGCTCTCCCTGCATACGAGAGGTGTCTAGAGCCTCAGCTTCTTACTCGAGTAGTTAGTTTATCAACTAGTGTTTCACAGTCAATTTTGGAGACTTTCTTTGCTGAAATGGGAACTCCTAAATATCTAAAAGGTAGAGTGCCCATCTAATATGTAGTCAGCTCACACACATCTTCAATACATTACCTTTCCATATTTACACAGTAAATGTTAGACTTATCAGCATTTGTGCACAGCCCTGATGTGTTGGAAAAACTTTTGAGGTTTTGTAGCATCAGTAGTATAGACTAAAAATATCCTTTGCAAAACATGAGCACATCATCTGCAAAACATAAATAGTCAAGCTTCAAACTTTTGCATTGTGTGTGGTATGCAAATTCTTCCTTGGTAGCGGCTAGGTTCATTAATCTCGTGAAATATTCCATGTATACTACAAATATTAGTGGGGATATAGGGTCTCCCTGCCTCAGTCCTCTTCTCCCTTGGATATTACCATACAAACCTTCATTAATAGCAATAGTGTAGCAGGGGGTTGTTAAGCATTCCATGGTCCATCTTGTAAATTGTGGTGGAAAATTCATTGCATGTAGCATCTCTTTTACAAACTCCCATTCCACTGTGTCGTAGGCTTTCCTTAGGTCAATTTTAATCAGACATCTTTTCATAGTCTTCTTCCTGTTGTACAGTCGCACCAGGTCTTGACAAATGAGGACATTTTGAGCAATTGTTCTCCAGTAACAAAAGCATTTTAATTATCAGAACTGATAGTGGGGAGAATATATCGTAGTGTGTTGCATAGCACCTTAGAGATTACTTTGTAGATAGTATTGCAGCACGCTATAGGCCTGTAGTCTCTCAACCCTTCAGCATGTTCCTTTTTTGGCACTAGTGTTATTATAGTTGTGTTCCATACTTTGAGCATTTTCTCCTTCCTGAAGAACTCAGGTACTGCTACATTGAGATCATCCTTAACTATATCCCAAGAGTCTTTGAAGAATTGGCTACCATAACCATCTGGTCCCAGGCTTTTATCCCTAGCAATTGCATATAACGCTTCTTTTATCTCCTGCATTGTTACTTCTCTCTTCAGTGTCCTTCTTTGCTCAGTGGTGACTAGAGCACCCTATTGTACCACCCTACTCCATACAACATTCCTGTCACTATTAGAGGAGCCTAGAAGGTCTGTATAGAAGCCAACAAAAGCTTGAGCGATACCATCCATTTATGTGTGTACGCTTCCTGTGGAGTCCTTAATAGTAAATATTATGTTGGAGCTTCTTCTAGCCTTGATCATCTGGTCGAAGAACTTTGTATTGAAGTCCCCATATCTTAACCATTGGCATTTGCATCTTTGTTGGAGATATTTAGTCCTGGCCATATTCCATTCCTGATATTCCCTGCTATATTTTACCTCTTCTTGGATTAGTACTCCATTTAGGGGATCCTTTTGCAATCTAAGTTGACATGCTCTAAGTAGTTCTTGGGCCTTCTCCGTACTTCTTTCAACATCATTGAATCTGTCTCTGTTTAGAGCTCTTAGAGTTATTTTAAGCCTATTTAATTTCCCCATCAGTTGATACATTTTAGATCCTGCAATAGGTCTTTCCCAACTCTTTTCCACCCTGTTTTTAAACTCAAGAGCGAGGCTCCACATGTTGAAATATCTAAACCTTGGCATAATCTTTGGTGTCCCTACCCATTTTATGATGCCGGGCAATGATTATACTGGCCCTGAGTTCCGAAGTGCACCTCTGAGTCAGGCAGCGTTGTAATCCAGTCCTCATTAACCAGTACTCTGTCAATCCTTCTATATATTCGGATGGTCTCCCCTTGTTTATTATTCAAGGTGAAGAATGCTCCTGAGGAATTGAGGTCTCTTAGTTCACATAGCCCAATACATTGTCAAAAGTCTTTAATCTTTGCCAATGTAACTGGATTCCTTATTCTTTTATCTCTATTTGCTACACAACTGAAATCTCCCATCACACCCCATGCCACTTTTATTGTTGCATGTATTTCAGCCAGTTCCTTCCATAAATCTCTTTGTAGGCCCTGGTCATTGAAGTCATATACTATAGTTGCATTAAATCTTTTCTTAGTACCTTTATGCGTCACCTCACTATGTATCAGTTGCGGGGTAACCTTGGTGATATTCACCTCATATATTTGTGGCTTCCATAGGATCCATATCCTTCCTCCAGGATGTTGTGATAAGTTTGTGCTAAATGCCCAACCCTTACACAAATTAAGAGAAGCTCCTTTAGCTTTTGCTCTCTTAACCTTACTCTCGAGGAGTCCAAACAATCCAGTATTACTATTATGCAGGAATAAATTCATTTCTTCCTACTTCCCTGGTCTGTTTAGGCCCCTAGTGTTCCAGAATACAATATTATCCATTTGGAGGGGGGTTCCCGCCTCCCCTTCTATGTACTAGCACTGCTCCACTTATTCTCTCCTTAGGGGAGGAGGGAATAGTTTTGTCTGTTTCCTTCCCTGCATTGGCATCGCTGTCTGTCTGCTTCCGTGAAGTTCCCTCTACTGTGTTTCCTTGCTCATACTATTCCAGTGCAGCAAATGCATTGCCTGTTGTTGTGCTTTGTAGTATTGGCCCTTGTCTTCTCTTTGTAGGTTGCATTTCTTCCTTCCCCTTGTCCAGCCCTTTATCATGATGCTCATTTGCTCGTATTGGTTGCTTTCCCTTCTTAAGTTCCTCCTTCTTAACTTTTTCTACGAGACAACAGTACGGGTCGTAGATCTTTCTATGACACGTAGAACTGATTCGTAGGTCACTGACTCATAAAACTCTATTGTGGTAGTCTCTAGTAAAAAATGGTCATAACATTTTACTCTAAACTCGAAATGAGGCAAACTTGGTGACGTTGGAAAGAAGACTCATATACCTTTATTTAGATAGGTCACGGGCCACCTAATTCATTATGTTTTGAGAGATATGATCGTTTGAAGTTGATCTAAGTAGAATCTTATATCAAAACTTAATCGGTAAGAAAGCTTTCAACTCAACTTTGTGCTAGCCGATTTTAGTGACCTTAATTCATATCCTAATCCATTCCCACACTAAAGAATTGACCTTAACGCCTAAGAACAATTTAAGAATCACCTAAATGACCTTATACGCAAATGAAGAATGGTTCAGGTCTTAGCTTAGAAATTTTTGGGGTGTTATAATATCTCCCCCTTGGGGTCATTCATCCTTGAATGACGGTTAAACTAAGCATGGAAGGGAAATGAGTTACTCTTACTATCTTTTTGACTTCTGAACTTATCTGCTAACATAGGCGGAATTGATTCATACTGAGTGTTTTGAAACTAGACTAGAGCATGCTTGGCACAAAGCTCACATAAGATTTCAAGATTACAGGCCATGACATAAAACAAGGGTATCTGGGCACGAAGTAAGAATAGGATTACCATGCCTTAAGCGATACGACTACTAGCTTTCATTCCTAGAAACACCTCTAAACCAAGCCCCTCTTTTTGAATGCCACACCTCATAAGCTACAACTCATAACTCATATAAGGGTATATGACTACTCTTACCAATGTCTCAGTCAAACTGCTCGCTCTTAGTGTGTTCAAGCCTAATCTCTAAATCACAAGGTGCTAAACATGAGATGGTTATACTAATCTAAACCAAAAGATTCAATTTCTATACCTCTATAGAAAATCTCACCCCAACGATACTACTTTTTTATCACCGCATTCAACAAACCTCGAGCCCTAATCAAGAAACACTTAATGTATCATGGATTTACCCACATGTTAACAACACCACATTCAAGCCTAGTACTATAACCACTCCATGGACTCCTACTAACCAATCCTCCAAAGAATTTCTCATTCTCTCGTCATCTCTACCAACTGAAATTTCACGCATTATTACCAGGAAACCGACTAATTACTCTCATCTAACTATTATTAATAGTAAAACTTTATCTTATTCTTCCTCCACATTCACAATCTTCGATGGAATAAGCACACCACCACTATCACGATGAGAAACATCAACCCTCTCTTGTCTATCATTACTCAACTACTATCATCAACATCAGTATCAAAACAGAAAAAGAATCACTAAAAGAGCTTAGAGTGAAAGATCATAAGGATGATTCATTCGAGAAATTTGATAAAAGAATATGCATGACATAACGTTATTTTGTTAGCAATTGAGGGTAAGTCATGAATTCACGAGACTGAGCATACTATGAGACACGAGTGCTTGTATGAATTGGTTCATATCATGAGGCTTATATCCATAACTTTATGGAGTAAGATTGAGATCAATGGGCTAAAGTCTTTGCCCCGCATTCTAGGAACTGAGCATAGATGTGGATCTATCTAAAGTGTATGAGTATAGGTCATGGACATAATTTTGATATTAAAGACATCGATAGGATGTTGTAATGACTAAAGTTTGAGGAATACGCTAGATTAGGAATGGAATGATATAACACTATAAATCTTTCAGAACATGTCACTATCTGATTTTTAACACTTGAATTGATTTCTCATCTTATCATCTCCCCCTTAGGTCTGAAGCTGATACTTTAAAGCAATGGATCTATTCCATCTTTTCTAAACTAGTCTATATTTGATTTACTTTAATACTCAGGAAAGACCGCACTCATGGTTATTGAACTCTCCACATGCAAATACTAAGATTCCTTCTAGGGCTTCTTCATGAGAGTCTTCTCTTAACCTCTTCGCATTGGCTTATAAAGTCTGTTAATATAACTCTTAATAGTCTAACTTCTCCTTCTTAGCCTACTAATACCATCCTTCTAAGTTCATATCTACCCGACTAGAGGAAACTTGAACTACATTTAAGAGGCTCATCTATATGATCCCTTCGACCAAACTCTAAAGGGTAAATAATGCTTACAACAGCCTACTCCATATTGACAACTCAAATATACTACCTAGGCACACATGAAAAATCATAAACTTAATTAGAACGTTGTCTAACTATATATGATCACGGGTACACCTCATAATGCTCTTGTTAATCTAGTGACTTAGCCACACTTCATTGCTCTCATCTAAAGGACATAATACCACACTTGTACCACTCACATTCCTTCTCACAACCTAAGTACTATTTACCCACTCTGTCATGACCCAAAATATACCCTAGGTGTAACATGGCGTATAGAACCCTGAAAGGGCCCTACACAAGCCACTTAGCAAACATCATACAAGATAATAAGGATAAAAGATTTCAAAAGTAGAATTTTCATATTTCAAAAGAGTTTACAAAGCGGAAGTCTAACATAGTCTCAACAAGCCATCTAAACATCAAAAGGAGTGGTTGGGAAGTAACCCATACACCACGTACATCATCCGAAAACTAGAAAGACATAAAGCAAGTAAATATGTCTCCATCCTTGAAACATGAGGACTCATCAACTCTTGAAGTCTGGTAGAATGATCAACTAGCCACGAGTATGAGAGGTAGGAGCGTTGGACCCTATATTAATGAGACAATGTAGGCACAAGTATGCATTTGTACATGGAATGTACTAAGTATGGGGAAATATGCATAAATAGACATGATAGTATGAAGAGTTTAGACATATAAGGTATGATCAACATTTTAAAACATTTAAAGGCTTAAAGAAGCAACAACGTATAAATCATAAGATATAGTCAATGCATTTGAAATAAGAGACATAAGAAAGCTTTTAAAGAAACATATTCAATTTGTGGGATATTAGCTTTAACCGACAATTAGACCATGAGAGCTATATCATGGAATTTGGTATATCCCTCATACCGAAAGAAGGGGATTCTACTTGCCAAGCTAGAACCCGTACACATCATCTTTTATTAAAGTTGATCCACTAGCTAGGCCATTTAAGACTATCCTACGGGGACATGTCGTTAGGGACTAGAAGTTGCTACTAGAGACTACCGTATTTTAGCCTCCACCTCAAATCCTCTCGGTGCTAAGTCTAAATTCCAACTCAATAGATAAAAATAAAATATCATTATAACATAGGAAAGGCAATGATCAACACCAATCCACATCTTAAAATCAAAACATAAAATAGCTCATTAAATTACAATTCAATCATAGGTGAGAAACCTTTCACCAATGTGAATCCATATGTGAGAAATACCTTTCATAATCATGATCATAGTAGCATGTGAGAAAAACCTTTCACAAATAACATTGATACTTTCCTCTCAAAGCATCATCAAATTATTTACATCAATTTCATAAAAGCATTCATATCTTCATAAATTCATATTTCATAGTTCATAAGCTTCATCATGGGTTCATAATCTAAAATCATGGATCATGCATGGCTTCATGTGGATTCAATTCAAATTTAGGTAATTACTTCAATTCATGCATTTGGAGATAGAAATTAATCAATAAAATCATAATTTGAAGAGAACCCATAAAGATTGAATAAAATCCTAACTTGATCAATTGAAATTGAATTGAGAAGTTGAAAACCTTGGGGACCCCGTGGAGGAATGGACTCCATGAGTGAGTACCCACATATCTTGCTACTCAAAGTCCAAGATGAATGGTGAATTGAATACCTTGGGCAAACCCTAGTTTCTTCTTCTTCCTTAGGTTGAGAGGGAATTTAAGAGAATGAATTTGGTTGGGTTTTGGAGAATTAGGAGAATAAGTTTAAAGTGGGTAGATTTAGGACTTAAAGGCTTTATATATGGCTTAGGATGAAGGCCAAAAGGACATAGCATAGGCTTAAAACATTTAGGAAATGACCCAAAAGCTCCTAAAAATAACTACCAGAACTTCCTACGATTTGAACCTATGGCCCCTAGAAAAGTTCAGAAACTCTCAACTTAGACCAATCTTTGATGGGACCTATCTACGACTCGTAGGTCTTCCTACGGTCTGTAGACACCAACCATAGAAACCAACTTTGGCCTTAAAATTTTACTATGTCTGGGACCTACCTACGAGACCCATCTACCACTCGTAGATCATTTGACGAGCCGTCCTATTCAACCGTCGAAGAGATACTGAAACTTGATTTTAAAAAATTATTTCCTCCCTTTTTACAAGACAGGTCTTTGATCCGTAGAAAGGTCTATGAAGCGTAGACTGGTCTCGTAGACCTGAACGAGTAGACAAAATCCCTGCAACCTTTTTCCTATTCAAAATCCAAGGTGTTACACACTCACGGGGCTCTCCCTTCACAATAATAAGCCGAACTCAGATCTATCACCTCATGAATACTCTGCTCGTTCATTCAACACCTATACTTGGGCTTCACTAACACAATGGCACATCGACATAAACTCCTTTTTGGTTAAAGTAAATTCTAACTCTTCTTAACTAGTAACTATTCATCTACCTTCTATCATGAATTCCACACCAAATTATTACTCCTTAGCCTGCACATAAGAGAAAAACACCTCGCTAATGACTTACTAGGTACGTGCTACAACTACATACTCTACTCAATAACTATCCCATTTCTAAGGTTATTACATTTCGAAATGTATACTTCTAACTCTGGTCACTTCAACTACTACTGGCTTATAACATCGCAACTTATACTATCTTTTGGGTGAAAATACAAGTCAAGCATTCTAGAACACACTTCCCTCTTACGGGTCACATCTAGAACAAGGTTTGGAGAAGAGAATCTGAGAGCACATTTTGCTTTTAGCTCAAACGCACGATTCATATGAATAACGGTGCATTCCTTCATATCAATATACTTAAGCACACTGACAGGTCCCTCTCAAGCCCTTCTGTAGTCTCTTTACTTTCTAAAGACTTTATGTGAGAGTAGCTTATCGATAAGGATCTGGGCTATACTATTTCAACCACCTTGAGTAGGAAGGGTAGTCGAATGGATTTGAGAAACACACAAGTCTGAATAAGTTCCTTATGGCATAATTCTATATCACCATCTAGAGTATGAAAGAAAAGAATTTTTCTTAAATGTATGTAGTCCCTCATTTATAGAAATAGGGCCCTCACAACCATAAATACTCAAAATTACCTTTCATAGCTTCATAAATAATTTTGACACATGCTTGGAGAATCATATTCATATAATAAAACTTGTAGTTCATAGTAATTCATTTATGTGCATGAGAAATCATTCATAAAAACTCTAATTTTGCATAAAAATAATTGCTTGAAGAATATTGGGTGAAACCTTGTACATAATTTGTCATATAATCAAAATACTTTAGGCATGAGAATGAAAGGAATACTCCCATTGAAGCCTTACACACCTGGAAGAACAAAATTCTTGAAGAAAAACTTGATTGGAAGAATTGAAACCCTAGCTTTTGTCTTCCTTGAGATTTTCTTTTCGAGTTGGGGAGTTGAGAGCGTAAAAATAAAAGAAAATTTAGTATTTGGTGGAATATATTCCCCTAATTGAAGTTAAAATGTCAAGGCTTGGGCTTAGAAAAATTGGGAAAAGGCAAAAGAAATCCCAATTAAAAATTTGTAAAAAGCCTTCCACGGGCCATCTACGTTTCGTGGTTTGATCTACGGATCGTAAATCCCATCCATGGAATCCATATTGAAATTTTAAGGCTTAGCAGTTCATTGTATGGCCCCAAACTACGACCCATAGAAGTTTATACGACCCGTAGATGAATCCGTAAGAATTGGACCCAAAAAATTAACTTCCAGAACTTTTTTCACTAGTCAACAGTATAGGTCGTACCTCTTTAGACGACTATTAGAACTGATTTGTAGGTCACTGATTCAGAAAACTCTCTTGTGGTAGTCTCTAGTAAAATGATCATAATTTTTTACTCCAAACATGAAATAAGGCAAACTTGTTGGCGTTGGAAAGAAGACTCACATACGTTTAATTTGATAGGTCATGGTCCACCTAATTAGTTATGTGATGATAAATATGATCAGTTGAAGTTGACCTAAGTAGAAACTTATATCAAAACTAAATCGGTAAGGAAGCATTCAACTCAACTTTGTACTAGGAGGTTCTAGTAACCTTAATTCATATCCAAATCCATTCCCACACTAAATAATTGACCTTAACATTTAAGAACTATTTAAAATTTACCCGATACGACCTTATACGAAAATAAAGAATGGTTCGGGTCTTAGCTTAGAAATTTTTGGGGTGTTACAGTACCTCTCAGAGATGGTCATGCTATGGTGGAAGCTAATAAGGAAGGGGGTTTGCACCATCAACACTTGGAGAAACTTCGAGTCGAGTCCAAGAAGGCCTTCTTTCCTGACAACGTCATCTATGAGGTGAAGTGCAAGTTTAGGGAGTTAAAGCAGATGGGCAACATACGAGCATATGTGAAGGAGTTCACCACCTTCACGCTTTAGATTCCCAACCTCACGGATGAAGATATATTGTTCAAGTTCATGGATAGGCTATAAAATTGGGCCAAGACGGAGTTGGAACAATGACAGGTTAGGACTATTGATGAAGCTATCAAACATGCCAAAACTTTAACATACTTTAGGCATGACAAATGAAATGGAAAGGACACAAGAAGTAGTCATGCCAAAGGTGGGGAGATTGGGGAAAAACCAAGAAGAAACAACCAAATCCCAAGAATAATGACACCTACAAGTATGACGGCAAGAAGTTAGGACACTAGAGCTATGACGAGAGGATGAGAATTCAGCCTTGTACAAGGAAATGATGAAGAAGTACCATGACCAGAATATCAAAAAGTACAGTTTTTCTCCTAGTGATATGGTGCTCCTCTTCAACACAAGGTTTCGGTTGTTTCCTGGCAAGCTAAGGTAAAAATGGTCGGGACCATTCCGAGTCATCCAAGTGTTTGCACATGGCGCCGTTGAACTTGAAAACAAGGAAGGGACCAAATTCAAGGTGAATGGCCAGAGAATCAAACTCTATCTAGGACATTTGGAGAAGGTCAATGAGCTAATTGAGAAATGGAGTCTTGTCGAAGTCTGAGTAGGCAAGAAAACTGTGTCGTGCCACGACGTTAAATCAAGCGCTACTTGGGAGGCAACCCAAGCTGTAATTTCTAGCCAAGTTAGGATTCTTCTTAGTGATTTTATGTTATTTTGTCTTCTTCTCTAGTTTTTGATGTTTCTTGAGTCTTAGTATTGGCTAGAATAGGGTAGTATAGGGTTCGTGTAAAAAAATGTTAATAAAAAACAAAGGGAAGTCCTAATGATTGTGACGTGTACAGGAAAGTAAGAAAAGATTTGCAGAATAATAAGTAGAGAAGAGTCTACGGGTCCTATCTATGGATCGTCAATCAAACGACAAACCGTAAATGGCATCCGTAGACCTGAATGTCCAGGACTAGCTGCAGCTTTAAGTCTATGGTTACACAGTACGAACCGTATATCAATCTACGGACCGTAGTCTGCAACCGTAGACCCCAGGTATGTTTTGAAATTTTGTCAAGTGTTAAGGAGCATTGACGGATTCAACAGACAGACCGTCAAACCACCTACGACCCATCGACAGGAAATCGTAGACGGAAGTCAGGGCTTAAATTGTCCCGACCCACGTTTCAATTTAAAAAGACCCCTCATTTTAAACTTTCCCCCATTTCCCCCTTTTAACCCAACCATTAGAAACACCCCTCATTCCCATTTTTAGTTAACATCATCCCTCCCTAACTCCCCAACACAACCTTTCACTCACTCCCTCTCACCATATATATATTCCCCACCCAAAATCCTTTCTCCCTCTTCATTACTCAGATTTCTTTTCTTTTCTTTCTATCCCCTTCACTGCCTTTCCACCCTCGCTGCATGAGTCTGGAGTTTTATTCTTGCGTGGTCACTTCTCATAGTTTTTTTTCCACCCTCGCATTCCATTGCAGGTATTGTGCTATAACTGCTACTTAAAATCGTGCACTGCATATGTTTTGTTCCTGCCATAGGTGGTAATGTGTCTACATAACTGATTGTGCTTAATTCGAACTACCTATGTGATGTTATGTGCTGTCAGTAATATGCTAGTTGATATGAGTTCAGTCTGCCTTGCTTCTAATTGCATTCCGAGCTTAGGGTTTGGCTCTAATTAGTGATCATGAATTTAATTAGATATTTCATGCCTTAGGAATGAAGGAATAACTTAACTCTATGATTCTAAAGGCTTGTTCTAGGTTTATTTTTAGTATTATAGTTGTGTTTGTGAGTGAACATGGTGAAACTGGAACTGCTCTGGTCGACGACCACGACCTACGGCTCATAGGGTAACCTACGGACCGTAGGTCCCCTCCCGTCAGTCAGTTTTTGCCCCTGTCTCCTAAGTTATTTTTGACGGTTTGATCTACGGACCGTTGATCAGTTGACGAACCGTCCTGGCAGGTCATCATTTGAACTTCAGAAATTTGAAAATAGGACCCCCTATCTACGGTCAGGTCTATGACCCGTACCTCTTTCTACGGTCCGTAGTTCCTTCTCGTAGGTCCCAAAAAATAGTAGCAGTAGGTTCTTTTTTTTGTCGTTTTCTTTTCTTTCCTTTTTCTTTTCTTGCTTTGTTTTTGGATTTTGTAGTTACTAATGATAGCTTTGCAAGTACAATGCCTCCCAAGATAATGCAAGGCTCCTGCACAAGCACCTCCATCCTGATGTCGCTTCCTTATTGATGAAGCCTCTGAGGAGGAGCGGAATGGGTCTGAATATTACTCACCTTTGGGGGCTAGCTCTCCCAGGTCACCCCAGACGTCTAGACAGTAGTTCAGATAGACGGTAATAGTACCGGCACCGGAGCAATCAACTTTTGGAGGGAAGGAGGCCACTTCTCAGTTTGAAGAGGAAGTGTAGAGTTCGAGCAGGGGTGGAGATGCCACTCCGATCAGAGATGCCTCTAGCTCCTAGCCTGTAGCCCAATCTAAGCTCAAGTCTGAGCTTGGTACTACCTCAGAGTCGGAGTCTGATTCTGGCTCTGCCACTAGTTCTGGTCTGGATGACGCTGATAGAGAAGAACACCCCATCAGGGTTGCAGGAGAGCCAAACCTGTGGTGTGTTAAAGGTATGTATCGTATTTATAATGATGTTATTCGCCACAATGCCCAACACAAGTCCGCGTGGCAAATAGAGGAAGAGCGGCGGGTACTTACAGGCAGCCTCCACACCATTCCCCAGATACATGAGTAATTCAAGAAGCATCGCTGTGAGTGGATGGCTGAGACCCTCACCAGATACAATCCGATCATGGTACGCGAAGTCTACGCATCATATGCTGCCACCGTGCTTCAAAATCTGCCTCAGAGGGCAAAGCCATTAGAGAAACCCCCACTCAGTTCTACTTTAGCGTTGACATATCAAAGGCCACACTACGCCGTTTTATTTACGGCCCTTCACATTCTCAGCCCATCAACATGACTGAGTTTGATTATAGGATGCAGCAGATCCGCAGTCGAGCTATGCGAGATGCTGCATAGAGAGAATCATTGCTTCGATGGGTAGCAGGCCATATTGCCGAGTAGGGAGTTCATATTGAGTGGGTCAGAGATATGACCCTTCCTATCAAGAAGGCCACATTGAGTTTCGCAGCGAAGTTTTGGTGGTTTATAGTTCGCAGCAGGTTGTCCCCTACTATGGCGGATAACCAGTTGACTTTGGACTGGGCCGTGATGGTGGCGTGCTTGATGGAAGGGCACGAGATTGATTTTGCTAAAGTGATCATTGCCGAGATACATGATAGGGCCTTTTGGAAGATGATGGCCTTGCCCTTTCCTTGCCTCATTTTCAGGTTGTGTCGAGTGGCGACGGTCTCGATATATTTTGGTTGATTATTACATTGAGGTGTCTAAGACCGTGGATATTGGTCTTATACGAGATGACACCAACCCTGCCGCACCGCATAGGGGTATTCAAGTGGAACTACCACCCATGGGTGAGGCATTGGCCCCCGAGCAGGATGATGATACAGTGTCAGCCCCTACAGTGGAGCCTTAGGGGTCTGTGCCCCCATCCACCACTTCAGCTTCTACAGCGGGCACACCCCGTGCTCCACCTGCTACAGGGACCTCCATTCCCGAAATTCTGGTTCTTGCTCATGAAAGATTTAAGATAACATCATATTAATCGAGGCATTCAAATAGGACATAGTAGGATGTAATTAATTTCCAGAAAATATAATGAAGTCTTCATCATATAGATATTTTTTTTGGACAGAAGACATTTGAAAAGGTCAATTTCACAGAAAAAGGACATTCTAAAAGGTTGTTCATCGATTTAGTAAACTTTTAACAAGTAGTCAATGTTTGCTAGAATCAAACTGTATAAATATTATATGTAATTTGATATTTTAGATGTCCATATACCTAAAAATCTCTTTAACTAAATTATTAATGGGGCAAATCAGGGCAATCAGTTTGCTTATATGGGGCAATTTGGATTTGGACTCACATAAGTCCAAAAGACTCCATCCGTTAGCATGGATATGAGGTCCGTTTGGACATGATTTCAAATCGACTTGACAGGTTTACCCACTAATATATACACTTTAATATTTTAATTTAATATTTAAATATATAAACACAAACCAGGGACATATCATCGCACATGTCTCATCATCTGATGCTATAAACTTTTTTAAAAGGAAATTTGTAAAGATAAAAAATATCATAATTTTGGACCAAGTTAATTAATGGTAGAAAAGTGCACACAAGAAAATAAACATTATTATCAATCACTTCACGAGATGCTTTAGTTGTGTTGACTTTGACAGAAAAATGAACAAATATCTAAAAAGAATCTAGAAATATGGGAGTCCGGAGCCAAAAGGGGGAAAAAATTGACCAGAGATTTCAAAAGGGCAACAAAAAATATGTTTGAAACCAAAAAGGTAACATTTAAACGGGAGGGAGACGGCATCCAAATTGGGGTAGGAATGCACAGGTCCCCATGCACCTTACAAGTCGTAGTCTGTCTGCGCCTTGTAAGGCGCATTGGGCCTTGCGCCTTTGTATAAAAAAAAAAAATTTAAAAGTTTTTTGTCTGTGTGGATGTGGGGGGTTGCATTGCACACTAACTTATTTCATTGAATTTTGCTGTTAATTTTTATTTTATTTTCTGATTGCACTGTTAAATTTTATAGTTATATTTTTTGAAATTTCTTCTTCACATGTTTATTGCTTATGTGGTTTTTTCTCTTTCACAGGCATGCAAATGTTTCCTTAGAGCTGTTGTTGAAACTTGTTGTTGTCTTTGGTAATGATGCTTACGTGGTTATGCATCATTGATTAAATAATTTGCTCAATTTTATTTAGATGAAGTTTTTCACGACTAAGATAAAATTGACTAAATAATTTGCACGATTTTATGCGCTGATTTTGCCGAATCCAATTTTGCCACCATAAACACATATATGTTTTAGTTGATGAAACAATAATCATACTATATATTTGAATACCCACTTCAAAAGTTCTAACAACTAGACTGTCCCATTCATTCGAGCCCTTCCAGTGAAACATGAACATATACTTGAATACCCAGTTTAGAAATGCTAAAACCTAGATACTGAGTACAAAATGTAAGTGATGCAGTCAAGTTTAATAGTTTTTTATATATATAATTTGATAATATTGAGTACAAAATGTAAGGGACATAAAAAAAATATAAAGGACAAAACTTCTAGAGATTATCGTCTGCCTCGATGTGATTGTTGTTGTTTATGTGTACCCATTCCACACATGGTGGGTATGTGTGGCCTTTTTGTTCTTCGAGGGTTGTTAATGTCCTGCAAAATTAAATTTATTATTGAATTATTTTAATATTTTATAAATGTGATAATTGAAATTTTTCCATTATTAGAACATACATATTCTTGTGAAGATTCATCTTCATCATCATTTTGACTTTGAGACATATCATCCTGCAATAAGATGTAAAATTATTAACATATAATTTAATATAAATAAAGTATTTCAATAATTATTTAAAGAGTATATTACTTATCGTCGAAATATTCAAACTCCCAGGACCAAATGTTGAGTTTGGAAATTCACGTTGGTGTGTATTTTGTGCAAAATCAAAATTTCCCTCGTTGAATTGCTGAAAACCTAAAATTCCAACATTAGGAGTTTGAAAGCCACTATTTTCTTCTTGTGTGTAGTTGATCACACTTGTAGATACTCCATCACAGTAAAAATTTGGGTAATACAGGGTTTCGGGAGTAGCCAATGATAAATTGGTGTTGGCCTCATATTGATTTCCCAAAAATTTCATATTGTGTTCTTCTATATGAACACCTCCCCAATTTTGTCTGCCACGTCTATGAAGTGATGATGATGGTTGTGGTGGTGCTTGTTATTCATTTGGTGGAGTAAATTGTTTTTCAAAGTTCAACAACGTGCTCAAATGGGCAGCATTCAAAGCATCTCTAGAATAACTTGCCATTTGTCTTGCATTTTCTCTCATTTGAAATGATTGAGTATTATCATTTTCTATCGCTTGATTCCTTCTATACAATCTTTCATGCCCTCTTACCTATATTCATTAAAAATGAAAAAAAATAAGTCAATAAAAGAAGTAAATGATATTTATGTATTAAAAAAAATTACATACCAATGCCTCAAATCTTCCTGCGATTGGTTGATATCCACTATGGACAGTATGTTGTGGATTTCCAATAAACATGTGTGAAAGTTGTAGATGCCAAAGAAAGTAATCAATTTGGTTTGCTTGATGATTTATCTGTATATAAGATGTTTATTCCATGTATTTTCAGTATTAACTAACATATGATAAATATCTACTATTATTTTTTGTGCTTATCGATGGTATAATGATCAGCAGAATAATAAACATTTTGTGGTATATGTTGCACAAAACCAAATTTTGTAACTGTAATGACCCTCCCGATCATTTTTGTGTTAATACCTTCTTTCCATCATTTAGAGTGTTCCTGTAGTGACCCCAAGTCATTTATGAATTTCTGGCACTGTAGGTTCGGTTGCCTGGTCGTTCGTTTGGGTTTTGTGCCTGTTTTCCTATTTTGGAGCTTTTGAAACCTGAAAGGTTGATTTCGGTCATAACCTCAGGCTAACGACCTTAGGATAAAATTCGGACGATTCCATCAACTTCGGAGCGGCCAAATTAGGCTAGAAGCATGGTTTGCATGAGTCCCAAGGCTTTCAGTGTGACATTGGGGCCATTTGGCGCTTTAGGCTTTAAAAGTTTTCTCAAGGTTGACTTTGGTCAACATTCTTGGTAAACGCACTCGGATGAGGATTCCGTCACTGCAGTTAGTTCTGGAATATCGAGTTTGGTCTAGAATGACCCTTTGTACACTTTCGATCTTCGGTTTTCGGTTATTCAAAGTCCCAGGTCTTCAGAATTGCATGGGCCTCATAGGTTATTACTCGTATAGCGTTGGATGGCCTCCAATTTTCATGAATTTGAGGCGTAAGTGGTTGCCTAGGCTTGTTTTGTGAAGTTTTGCATGTTTTGTTTCTTTGAGTTGTCGGCTGTTCCGAACCCCGAATTGTGTTCTATTATGGAACATAAGTTCAGGGGAGGTTTTAGGACCTTTTCACGGAGTCAATTCCAGGATTTCTGGAGTGAGTCCCACATTTTCCAATTTTGACTCCTAAATTCGTCCGTTTCTGATTTTTATGATTTTAGTGTCTAAATGACCGTGCTGATGTTTTTATTCTATTTTTGATAGCGTGGCAGGAATCTAAGGCCGTTCGGAAGGGAAAAGCTTTGGAAGAGTGTTTTGTAGCGCGCACGGTCGGCCTTGTGGTAGGTTATAGCTTCCCTTCTTTTTATATTGAGCTAGATTGTGTGAATGCATGCTGATTTGTGTGAATTTTGGGTGGGAAATTAGTATTTCTTCTCTTCTTCTTAGAAACAATGCTTTAGGCTTGATTTTCGGGCTATTTTGGGGGTTATACCATGCTGTTGGAGGGATTGTTTATGTGTTGTTGAATACGGACTATCTGTTGGTTGTTTTATTGTGTTGGATTATATTTTCTTCCTTACACGAGGCTAGGCTAGTATTGCCTTAGACCCATGCACCTGTTTGACTTTGGTATGTATCCGACGTCGATTCAGATGGCTAGGTCCTTGTAGACCGGAATAGCAGACTTGGGTCTGATAGTATGAGCCTAAATATGTCCTTGTATTGTTGTGATCTTCTGGCTTCTCTCCACATTTTTGTGGTGCCGATGCATCATCAGAGGCTTAGTGTCTCCCTAGGATTTGGGTGTTTCGAGATCAGTTCGGTGGTGGTGTGGTTGATGGTGGACGGTGATCCATGTTGGGTTTGTATTTGAGATCCACTACGGAGTTGGTATGCCTCGCGCACTCGTCTGGCTAGGGCATGGCCCCTGTAACTTGCTATTTTGCTGGGCAGGGCCCTCGGAGTGTTAGCTGGCACACTTGTCCTCCTAGGGCAGAGATCCCCGGAGTTTTAGCCGGCTGGGCAATTGGATATGAGATATTTGAGGTTCTCTTCAGAGTCAACATGCCCTATGCACTATACTGGCTAGGGCAGGGCCCCCGAGAGTTGCTATCAGGCTGAGTAGGACCCCTGGGAGAGTCAGTTGATTTGACGATTGGATATTAGGGCCTGGGGAGGAGTTGTTATGCCCCCTGTGCACTCTACTGGCTAGGGCAGGGCCTCCAGGAGTTGCTATCTGGCTACAGCCCGATGTGGTAGTCAGACCGTTGACTGGGTTGAGTTGGCTGGTTGTTTCGATTGAATTGGTTGGTGGTTTCGGTTCATAGTTGGATTTTCCCTCATCTCGTAGATTTAGTTTCTCTGTGTACCTGTCAGGCTTATCAGGGTCCGTTTGGGTTTTGTTTGTCTGTGCTTGAGTGTACCATCTGGGTTTTATGGGGGGGCCAATTAGGTTTAGTTAGGTATTCTATATTTGATGTCAGTTAGTTTTATGTTTACTTCATTTGACCTCAGTTAATGTTGATTCTATCCTTTCAATCTGTTTTTAATTTTCTTGCTCAGCCGACCTATGATGCCTACTAGATGACTGTTGTGTTGGTACTCATGCTACACTCTGCATCTGTTTTCGTGATGCAGGTGTGAGCAACAACTATCAGCGTTGAGTTCGAGCCTGCTGTCTGTTCCAGAGGCGAGGGTGAGCATATGGCGTCCTGAGATTACTTGCCTCCTTCTGTACTTATATTTTGGCTTGTCTTTTGCCTTTGAGATAGTCTTGTTTTGGTGGTACACTTTTGGGACTTGTACTCACTTTGTAGTAGCTCTGTACTTATGTCTTCCAAGTTCTAGGAGGTATCATTTATTGTATATAGTATGGGTTCGCTTCCGCCTTTCCCTTATTTGCTCTTTTATTTATGCTTTCGCTTAGTTGAGGCTAGTTTTCACCCTCAGTCCCATTACTATTAAGTTCCGGGATAGGATTTGGCTTGCTTATTAGCGGGTTTGTAGGCGCCATCATGACTCGAGAAATTGGGTTGTGACAAGGTTGTATCAGAACCCCAGGTTTGTCGGTCTCACTTGTACAAAGTTAACATCTATTATAGTCCTGCGAATCGGTGTAGAAACATCCGTGACTTATCTTCGGGAGGCTATAGGATGTCCTTAGAGGGTTTTCTTATTTTGTATCATTTTCATGCGTTGTTGTCCATTGGTTTCATGAAATCTTACTTGTTTCACTCTTTCACAGAATGGCTCTCACGCGCGGTAGAGCGGCTGGGGGTTATACACCCGGGCCCATAGATAGAGTGAGGACTCTAGAGCCGAAGGTGGAGCCTTAGCTTTTCAACATTCCTTCTCAGCCGGTGGGGCCGGGACCAGCCCATCCACCGCCCGCACCAGCTGCCACCTTTGTCCTTTAGGCTATGCTTGCGTGGAGTTTTGCAGAGATAGAAAGTATGCAGCAGCAGGCCGCATCACAAGTTCCAGAGCCAATTCCAGCACCGCAATGTCAGCCTGCTCTAACGGCTCTAGAGATCCAGCAGCAGGGTCAGCCTGTAGTAGTGGCCCCAGAGGTTCAGCAGCCGCCAGCACTGGCCGCCATTCAGCTGGATGCCTTAGATGGGGTCATGCCAATGAGGGAGAAAAAGATGCTCGGGGTGTTTTTGAGATTGTCACCGCCGAGGTTTTTAGGGGATATTAGGGAGGACGCCTATGAGTTTATTACCTCTTGCCGGGACCGATTGCATGTGGTGGGGTTAGTGGAGTTAAGAGGAGCTAAATTTACTGCTTATCAGTTGGATGGACCGTCCAGGCAGTGGTGACATTCTTTCATGGAGACAAGGCTAGCAGGGTCCCCACCGATGATATGGATAGAGTTTTCCGAGGCCTTTTGGCTAGGTTTATCCCGCAGAGCGTCAAAGACCATCTTCGTGATGAATTATCGAGATTGGAGTAGGGCTCTATGATGGTATCGGAGTATGAAGTGAGATTCCATGAGTTATCCCGCCATGCCATCATGATCTTGCCCACGGATAAGGAGAGAGTAAGGTGCTTCGTTAGAGGTTTGAGCTTGTCGCTACGTATTGAGTCGCAGTCTATGGTTTCAGCGGGCTGCTCTTTTTTGGATGTGGTGGAGCATGCCTGCATGCTTGGGAAGCTCCGTTGCGACGCCCACGAGGGCAACGACAAAAGGGCAAGGCAGGATGATAGCTTCAGCAAGCCTCGTCCTAGGCCTAGAGTTACTTATGATCAAGTCCAACAAAGGTTCCAGTCGACTCAGCCCAGTCGCTCATTTCAGGCATTGTTAAAGATTTTGGAAGGTGACCAGCACTGTCAGGGTGGTTATAGTGCCGGTCCGAGTCAGGGCCGAGGAGGTATTTAGACGGGTTCCTCAGGTCGGGGTGGCCGCCCTCCAATTGTGAGTAGGTTGTCTTAGGGTTGCTTTACTTGTGGGGGGTTGGATCATTGGTCCAGGGAGTGCCCAATCTCTAGACCAGCCTTACCAGCTCCTCAGGTAGCGAGACCGGTATCAACAGTAGCACCTCCAGCTAGGGGAGGAGGACATTATCAGGGTATTCGGGGAGGTCCTCGGGGAGGTAGGATAGGTGGCAGGGTGGATGCATTCGGTAGAGGTGCCCAGGGCCACTTTTATGCTGCTCAAGCCAGAGTAGAAGCCGAGGTGTCAGATGATATGATTACAGGTATGGTTCTCTTATGCCATCAGTGCGCTTCAGCTTTATTTGACCCTGGTTGTACATATTCATATGTGTCTGCTTATTGTGCTCCTCGGTTGGGGGTGAGTCCCGAGCCCTTAGTTGTATTGTTGCTTGTTTTGACCCCTGTAGGTGATTCTTTAGTAGTGTATCGGGTTTGTAGATCATGTGTGGTGACTATTCAGGGGCAGGACGCTCGGGCTGATCTTATTGTGCTTAGTATGTTGGATTTTGATTTGATTTTGGGCATGGATTGGCCATCTCCTCACCGAGCGGTCATGGATTGTTATGCCAAGACTGTTACTTTAGCTATGCCTGGTATCCCACCGGTGGTGTGGCAGGGTTCTATTAGTCGCACACCAGTTAGGGTAGTTTCTTGTATTCAGGCCCGGAGGATAGTGGGTACCGGATGTTTGGCTTATTTGCCTTATGTTAGAGATGTTAGTAGGGAGGTCCCTACAGTGGATTCAGTGCCAATTGTCCGAAGATTTGCTAATGTGTTTCCTGCTGACCTTCCAAGTGTATGCGTAGAGCGAGATATTATTTTTGTCATTGATTTTGAGCCAAGTACTCGTCCTTTTTCCATCCACCGTACCGTATATCCTCCACAAAGCTCAAGGAGCTCAATGTTCAGCTTCAGGATCTCTTGGGTAAGGGATTCATTTGACCTAGTGTATCGCCTTGGTTTTCCCCTGTTCTGTTTGTGAAGAAGAAGGACAGTACTACGGAGATGTGTATTGATTACAGGCAGCTGAATACGGTGACGGTGAGAAACTGTTACCCCATGCCTTATATTGATGATCTGTTCGACAAGCTTCAGGATACCGCAGTGTTTTCTAAGATTGACTTGAGATTCGGCTACCATTAGTGGAGGATTAGAGCAGCGGACATCCCTAAGACGACATATTGGACTCGTTTAGGGCATTATGAATTTCTGGTGATGTCTTTTTGGCTGACTAATGCCCTTGCCGCTTTCATGGATTTGATGACTTGTGTATTCAGGTCGTATCTGGACTTCTTCATCATAGTCTTCATTGATGATATCTTGGTATACTCGTGGAGCCATAGTGAGCAGGAGCAGCGCGAGTTCTTGCTTGAGTCTGTAAGATTCTTGGGACACGTGGTGACCAAGGATGGCATTACAGTGGATCCGGCGTAGATTGAGGTTATCTCTGATTAGACTAGGCCCACCTCTTTGATTGAGATTCGGAGCTTCGTCGGATTGGTAGGACACTACAGGCATTTTGTTGAGGGTTTCTCATCTATAGAAGCGCCTTTGACTCGGTTGACTCGCCAGGATGTTCCCTTTGTGTGGTCAGAGGAGTGTGAGAAGAGCTTTCTGAGGGTTAAGGAGTCTCTTACCACTGCTCCTATATTGGCACTTCCAGTTGAGGGTGAGGGCTTCACGATTTATTGTGATGCATCTTGTGTTGGCTTTGGTTGTGTTTTGATGCAGCAGGGCCGCGTTATTGCTTATGCATTGAGGCATATTAAGTTGCATGAGCACAACTACACCACTCATGATTTTGAGTTGGCAGTGTAGTTTTTGCGCTTAAGATCTGCAGGCATTACTTTTATGGAGTTCATTGTGAGATCTACACCGATCAAAGGAGCCTTTAGTACATAATTTACCCAGAGGGATCTTAATTCGATGTGGCGGCACTGGATTGAGCTCTTGAAAGAGTATGATCTCTCTATTCTCTAAAATCTGGGCAAGACAAATGTGGTAGTGGACACCTTGAGCCGGAAGGCATTGAGTATGGGTAGTCTAGCCTTCCTTTTTGTTTAGGAGCGACCCTTGGCTTTTGATATCTAGACCCTAGCCAACCAGATGATCAGGCTTGATGTTTTAGATACTAGTCGGGTGTTAGCCTATATGGGAGTTCAGTCATCTCTGCTAGATCGGATCTGTGACCGTCAGTTTGAGTATGAGTCTTTGGTGGCACTTTGAGATAGAGTATTGGCAGGTGATACCGGGCAGCTACTCTAGATTCAGATGGGGTGTAGAGGGTTTTCGATCTGATTTGTGTTTCAAGAGTTGGGTATTTGATTCAGCTGATCCTGAGCGAGGCCCATGATTCTAGGTATGCTATCCACCTGGTGTCTGCTAAGATGTATCGCGATTTGAGGTAGCATTGCTGGTGGAGCGGTATGAGGAGGGACATCACTGCCAAGGTTTTCTGGGGATATTTGGGAGGACGCCCATGAGTTTATTACCTCTTGCCGGGAGCGATTGCATTCTCTAGGGTTAGTGGAGTCTAGAGGAGCTGACTTTATTGCTTATCAATTAGATGGACTGGCTAGGAAGTGGTGGCGTTCCTTCATGGAGAAAAGGCTAGCTGGGTCCCCACCAGTGACATGGAAAGAGTTTTCTGAGGCCTTTTTTTTCAAGGTTTATCTCACGGAGCGTCAGAGACCGTCTTCGTAATGAGTTCTTGAGATTGGAGTAGGGCTCTATGACGGTATCAGAGTATGAGGCAAGATTCCATGAGTTATCCCGTCATGCCACCATGATCTTGCCCACGGAAGAGGAGAGAGTCAGGTGCTTCGTTAGAGGTTTGAGGTTGCCGCTGCGTATTGTGTGGCAGCCTATTGTGTTAATGGCCTCTATTTTTTGGATGTCATGGGCCATGCCTGGACGTTTGAACAGCTCCGTTGTGAGGCCCACGGGGGTAGTGGCAAGAGGGCCAGGAAATATGATAGCTTTAGTAGGCCCCATCTTATGCGTAGAGTTACTCAGGATTAAGTCCAGCAGAGATTCCAGTTGAGTCAGCCCAGCCACCCATTTCAGGTGTCGTTGTAGATTGTGGAAGATGACCGCACCGTCAGGGTGGTTATAGTGCTGGTCCGAGTCAACGCCGAGGAGGTATTCAGATAGGATCCTCAGCTTAGGGTGGCCGCCCTTCAGTTGTGAGCAGGTTGTGTCAGGGTTGCTTTACTTGCTGGGGGCTGGATCATTGGTCCAAGGAGTTCCCTATCTCCAGACCAGCCTTACTAGCTCCTCAGGCAGCGAGACCGGTATCAATAGTACCACCTCCAGCAAAGGGTGGAGAACAGTATCAGGGTATTCCGGGAGGTCCCCGGGGAGGCAGGATAGGTGGCAGGGTGGATGCATGAGGTAGAGGCACCCATGGCCACTTTTATGCAGTTCTAGCTAGAGTAGAGGCCGAGGAGTCGGATGATGTAATTACAGGTAGAATTCTCTTATGCCATCAGTCTGCTTCAACTTTATTTGATCCTGGTTCTACATAATCATATGTGTCTGCTTATTGTGCTCCTCGATTGGGGGTGAGTCTAGAGCCCTTAGTTGTATCGTTGAGTGTTTCAACCCTTGTAGGTGATTCTTTAGTAGTGGATTGAGTTTGTAGATCTTGTGTGGAGACTATTCAGGGGCAGGACACTAAGGCTAATCTTATTTTTCTTTGTAAGTTGGATTTTGATTTTATTTTGGGCACGGATTGGCTATCTCTTCACCGAGCGATCATGGATTGCTATGCCAAGACCGTTACTTTAGCTATGCCCGGTATCCCGCCAGTAATGTGGCAGGTTTCTTGTAGTCGCACACCAATTAGGGTGATTTCTTGTATTCAGGCCCAGAGGCTAGTGGATACCGGATGTTTGGCTTATTTGGCGTATGTTAGAGATGTAAGTAGGGAGGGCCCTCTAGTGGATTCAGTCCCTATAGTCCGAGAGTTTACTGATGTGTTTCCTTCCATCCTTCCTGGCCTACCCTTAGAGAGAGATATTGATTTTGCCATTGATTTGGAGCCAGGTACTCATCTTATTTCCTTCCCACTGTACCGTATGGCCCCCGCAGAGCTCAAGGAGCTCAGTGTTCAGCTTTAGGATCTCTTGGGTAAGGGAATGATTCGGCCTAGCGTATCGCCTTGGGGTGCCCCTGTCCTGTTTGTGAAGAAGAAAGATGGTACAATATGGATATATATTGAATACATGAAGCTAAATAAGGTGACGGTGAGGAATCGTTACCCCATGCCTCGTATTGATGATATGTTCGACCAGCTTTAGGGTGCCGCAGTGTTTTCTAAGATTGACTTGAGATCCGACTACCATCAGTTGAGGATTAGAGCAGCGGACATCCCTAAGATGACATTTTGGACTCGTTACGGCCATTATGAGTTCATGGTGATGTCTTTTGGGTTTATTAATGCCCCTGCCACTTTCATGGACTTGATACCTCAAGTATTCAGGCCGTATCTGGACTCCTTTGTCATAGTCTTCACTGATGATATCTTTGTATACTCTAGGAGCCATAGTGAGCAGGAGCAACATTTGAGGATAGTACTCTAGACTTTGAGCGATCAATTGCTTTATGCCAAGTTCTCAAAGTGCGTGTTTTGGCTTGAGTCTGTAGCATTCCTGGGACACGTGGTGTCCAAGGATGGCATTATGGTTGATCCGGCGAAGATTGAGGTTATCCGTGATTGCACTAGGCCCACCTCTGTGACTGAGATTCGGAGATTCATCGGATTGGCAGGATACTACATGCATTTTATTGAGGGTTTCTCTTTTATAGCGGCACCTTTGACTCGGTTGACTCGCCAAGATGTTTCCTTTGTCCTTACCACCGCTCCAATATTGACTCTTCCAGTTAAGGGTGAGGGCTTCACGGTTTACTATGACCCATCCAGCGTTGGTTTGGGTTGTGTTTTGATGAAGCAGGGTTGGATTATCGCTTATGCATCAAGGCAGCTTAAGTTACATCAGCGCAACTACCCCACTCATGATTTGGAGTTGGCGGTGGTAGTTTTCGCGCTTAAGATCTGGAGGCATTACCTTTATGGAGTTCATTGTGAGATCTACACTGATCACAGAAGCCTTTAGTACATTATGACCCAGTGAGATCTTAATTCTAGGCAGCGCCGTTGGATTGAGCTCCTGAAGGAATATGATCTCTCTTTTCTCTACCATCCACGCAAGGTGAATGTAGTAGCGGATGACTTGAGCCGGAAGGCATTGAGTATGGGTAGTCTATCCTTCCTTTCTATTTCGGAGTGACCCTTGGCCTTGGATATCTAGTCCCTAGCAAACCAGATGATCAGACTTGATCTTTCAGATGCCAGTTGGATGTTAGCCTATATGGGAGTTTAGTCATCTTTACTAGATCGGATCTGTGACCGTCAGTTTAAGGATGAGTCTCTTGTGGAACACCGAGATAGAGTATTGGCAGGTGACACAAGAAATGCTACTCTAGATTCAGATGTCGACAACATTTGGGTCATCATGGATTGATTGACCAAGTCAGAACACTTCCTTCCAGTTCATACTTCCTTCAGTGCGGAGATGTTGGCTCATATTTATATTCGGGAGGTGCTTCGTCTTAATGGTGTGCCTGATTTATCATTTCAGACCGGGTTTCACAATTCACTTCCAGCTTTTGGAGGGTATTTCAGGAGGAGTTGGGCACCCGTGTCGATCTTAGCACAACATTTCACCCGCAGACCAATGGCCAGTTAGAGTGTACTATTCAGGTCCTTGAGGATATGTTGCAGGCCTGTGTTATGGACTTTGAAGGTCAGTGGGACCAGTTCTTGCCCTTGGAAGAGTTTTCATACAACAACAGCTACCACTCTAGCATTCAGATGGCCCCGAATGAGCCTTTATATGGTAGGCGTTGTCACACTCCAGATGGATGGTTTGAGTCTACGGAACTTAGGCCGCGTGGTACATACTTGTTTCAGGAGGCCTTAGTTCGTGTGAGGATGATTTAGGATCGGCTCAGAGTAGAAAGTAGAGTTACGCGGATCGCAAGCGGCGGCCACTGAGATTTGCCGTTGGTGATAGAGTATTCCTCCGAGTATCACCCATGAAAGACTTTATGAGATTTGGGAGGCGGGGCAAGCTTAGCCCCAGGTATATTGGGGCTTTTGAGATTTTGAGGACAATTGGTGATGTGGCCTATGAGTTAGCCTTACCTCTCGCATTCTCATCTATTCATCAAGTTTTCCATGTTTCAATGTTGCGCTAGTATGTTCTAGATGAGTCTCATGTGCTCCAATGTGATGTCGTTGAGTTGGATGATCGACTGACTTATATTGAGGAGGCAGTTGCCAGTTTTGCTAGAGATGTGAGGCAACTAAGGTCTAGAGCCATTCCTGTGGTTAAGGTCCGTTGGAGGCATCATCCAGTCGAGGAGTCTACCTGGGAGACCGAGAAGGAGATGCGGGAGCAGTTCCCTCACTTATTTGAGCCCTGAGGTACTTCTAGACTCTTACTTTCGAGGATGAAAGTTCTTTTAGTAGTGGATGTTGTAATGACCCTCCTGATCATTTTTGTGTTAATGCCTTCTTTCCATCATTTAAAGTGTTTCTGTAGCGACCCCAAGTCATTTATGACTTGCTGGCACTGTAGGTTCGGTTTCCTATTCGTTCGTTTGGGTTTATTGCATGTTTTCATATTTTGAAGCTTTTGAAGCCTGAAAAGTTGATTTCGGTCATAACCTTAGGCAAACGACTCCATAATAGGATTCTGACGGTTCCATCAGCTTCGGAGCGGCCAAATTAGGCTAGAAGCATGGTTGGCACGAGTCCTGAGGCTTTTGGTGTGACTTTGGGGCCATTTGGCAGTTTAGCCTTCGAAATTTGGCTCAAGATTGACTTTGGTCAACATTCTTGGTAAACGCAATTGGATGAGGATTCCGTCAGTGCGGTTATCTTTGGAATACCGAGTTTGGTCTATAATGACCCTTCGTATGCTTCCCGAGGCTTCCGATCTAATTCTGCGGCCCTTGGTGGAACTTGGCTAAACTGGCGCTTTGGGTGTGGGACTCACTTTTTATCAAAAGGAAATTTCAAATGTGCCATTGAGTTCGCAATGTCTAATTTGATGGGGTAGCATATCTCGTTTGTGTGCATGGGGTTCCGAATGAATACCGAGCATCCTGTCGGAGATTTGGCCAAAGCCAAAGTTCAGCTAGTTCAGTAGGTAAGTTGCAGACCCATTCCTTCTCCACGTTCACGGTCCTGGCTTTGCGTTCACGGATAGAGCTCTACGTTCGTGGAGGTCTCGGAGTTCTTCTCTCCAAGTTCATGGTTAGGGCTCCGCGTTCGCAGATAGGGCTCCGCGTTCGTGGAGGTTTGATTGTTGTCTCTCCATGTTCGCGGGCCCCTAGCTGTGTTCGCGGAGGTTTGATTGTTGTCCCTCCGCGTTCGTGGAGGTATGTTTGACTGGCAATTAAGTATTTAAGGGGGCAGCCGAGTTTAGTGTTGTTATACATTGGAAAATTGTTACCTTTCTCATTTCTCATTGGTTTTTTGTGATTCAAAGTCCCAGGTATTCGGAATTGCGTGGGATTCGTGGGTTATTGCTTAGATAGCATTGGGTGGCCTCCGATTGTCGTGAATTTGAGGCGTAACTTGCTGCATAGGGTTGTTTTGTAAAGTTTTGCATGTTTTGTTTCTTTGAGTTGTCGGCTGTTCCGAACTCGAAATTGTGTTCTGTTTCAGAACATAAGTTCGGGGGAGGGTTTATGACCTTTTCACAGAGTCAATTCTAGGATTTTCGAAGCTGGTCCCACATTTTCTGATTTT
This sequence comes from Solanum appendiculatum, assembly GCA_018342035.1. NCBI lineage: Eukaryota > Viridiplantae > Streptophyta > Magnoliopsida > Solanales > Solanaceae > Solanum > Solanum appendiculatum. Next base: position 584,906 of record JAGDQO010000370.1, read on the forward strand.
GACTCCTAAATTAGTCGATTTTCGATTTTGATGATTTGTATCTAAGCGACCGTGCTGAAGCTGTGATTCTATTTTTGATAGCAAGGTAGCAATCTGAGGCCGTTCTTCAGGAAAAAACTCCAGTGGAGGGATTTGGAGCGCGCGTGGTCGGCCTTGTGGTAGGTTACGACTTTCTTTCTTCTTAGATCGAGCTAGATTGTGTGAATGGATGCTGATTTGTGTGAATCTGGAGTGGGAAATTAGTATTTCTTCTTTTCTTCCAAAACACCATGCTTTAGGCTTGATTTTCTGGCTATTTTGGGGGTAATACCACGTTGTTGGAGGGATTGTTTATGTGTTGTTGAATGTGGACTATCTGGTTGCTATTTTATTGTGTTGGATTATATTTTCGACCTTAGACTATGTTTTGCTAGTATTGCCTAAGACCCATGCACCTATTTGACTTTGGTATGTATCCGACATTAATTCGGATGGACTAGGTCCTTGTAGACCAGAATAGCAGACTTGGGTTTGATAGTATGAGCCTAGCTTTGGCCTTATATTGTTGTGATCTTCTTGCGTCTCTACCCATTTTTGTGGTGCCAATGAGTCATCGAAGGCGTGGTGTTTCCCTGAGAATTGGGTGTTTGAGATTGGTTCGGTGGTGGTGTGGTTGATAGTGGACGGCGATCCATGTTGGGTGTGTATTTGAGACCCTCTACGGAGTTGATATGCCTCGTACACTCATTTGGCTAAGGAGGGGCCCCCTTGAGTTACTATATGGCTAGGCAGGGCCCACGGAGTGTTAGCTAGCGTACTCGTCTGGCTAGGGCAGAGCCCCTGGAGTGTTAGCCGGGTGGGCAATGGGATATGAGATATTTGACGTTCTCTTGGAAGTCAGCATGCCTTGTGCACTCTATTAGCTAGGGAAGGGCCCCCGGGAGTTACTATCTGGCTGGGCTGGGCCCCCGAGAGGGTCATCTTATTGGGTGATTGGATATTAAGGTGTTGGGAGGAGTTGTTGTGCCCCTTTTGCACTCTACTGGTTAGGGCAGGGCCACCGGGAGTTTCTATCTGGTTGGGTAGACTGATGTGGTAGTTAGACGATTGACTGGGTTGAGTTGGCTTGTTGTTTCGGTTGCGTTGGTTGGTTGTTTCGGTTCATAGTTTGATTTTCCTACAGTCTCATAGATTTAGCTTCTCTGTATACCTGTCGGGCTTATGGGGGTTCGTTCGGGTTTTATTTTTCTTTGCTTGAGTGTACCTTCTTGGTCTTAGAGGGGGCCAGTTAGGTTTAGTTAGGTATTCTTAGTTTTGTTGTCGATTAGTTTTGTGCTTACTTTCTTTGACCTATGTTATTGTAGATTATGTCCTTTCAGTCTAATTTTTCCTTTCTTGCTGAGTCGTCCTATGATGCCTCCTGGGTACCTATTGTGTTGGTACTCATGATACACTTTACATCTATTTTCATGATGTAGGTACGAGCACCAACTATTAGCGTTGAGTTCGAGCCTGCTGCAGTCTGTTCCGAAGGTGAGGGTGAGCACATGGGGTCCTGAGATTACCTGCCTCCTTCTATACTTATATCTTGGCTTGTCTTTTGCCTTTTAGACAATCTTGTTTCGGTGGCCCACTTTTGGAACTTGTACTCATTTTGTAGTAGCTCTGTACTTTTGACTTCCAGGTTCTGGGAGGTATCGTTTATTGTATATAGTTTGGGTTTGCTTCCGCCTTTCCCTTATGTGCTCCTTTATTTATGCTTTTGCTTAGTTGAGGCTAGTTTAACCCTCAGTCCCAATACAGTTGAGTTTGGGATAGGGTTTGGCTTGCCTACTGGCGGGTTGGTAGGCACCATCGTGACTTTAGGAATCGGGTCGTGACAGTAACTATAAGATCAACCTTGTGTCACTCACGGTAAATTCTTAAAACAAGTGGCACCTTCACCATTCACACATTATTCCCTCGTCGACACCATTCAGGCAACACATTAAGAATTACTTGAGAATAAGGTTCCCAAATACACTATAAAAAATAAATTAAAAAGTTAACATATATCACAATGTTTTTTACTATTTTAAACCTTGTGATAAACTAAATTTTATTATTATACCTGATCATGTTGTAGATTATCTAAAATATCTCTAAGTATGATCAAAATATTTCGAGTCTCATTCTGATCAAACCATCCTCGAGATGACTAATATTCAAGTGGTTTTGGTCTCTCTGGATGATCACTGTTGAAAGGCAATAGTGAAGGTTGTACTGGGATGTAACACCACGGAGTTTAAAAGGGAGAAAAAGGCAGCATTTCAACTTTGGGGCAGTACCAATGACATCACCTACGGCTCATTGGCATGACCTACCAACCATAGGTGGAGTCGTGGATCAGCCTGGGAAATTTAACAAATTTTTGAAATTTCTAGTGTGACCTACGACTTGGACCTACGGCTTATTGGTTGACCTACCAACCCTAGGTCAAGTCGTAGGTTGGGGGTCGTCAGCTAGTTTTAAAAAAAAGGTCTTTAGGTCTTTTTGTTTATAATTCCTAAGTAAAGTTGGTTACCCTCTAATCCTAAGCACTATTTAAGTCTTATAAGCCTAATTTCTACCCTTCCTAATCACTTTTCAATTATTCCCAAAACCTTTTCAAATATTTCTCTCTCTAGAAGCAAAGAAGAAGAAGAAAAAAGCTAGGGTTTGAAGGTCAAGTCCCCTAATCCTCCATTGATTTCAAGTTTTTGGCATTGAGGTATGATAGCTTTCACCTATGGAGTCCTTTCCTCCATAGGGTTCCTAAATTCCCCAATTTTCAAAGTAAGAATTCTTAATTGAATTTAGGGTTTTCTACTATCATGTGGGTTCATCAATTATGATCAAATTGCTTTAATTATGACTTCTTGTGTATGAAATTGAGTTGAATTGCATGTTCTAAGTTGAATCCCCATGAACCCACATGAATTTCATGATTTCTAGACTATGATCATAATATGAGGTTTTGAACTATGAAAGATGGATTGGGGAAAATTGAATGATTTTGAGATAAATATACATGACCCCATGCATGATTTATGTCTTTTAAGCTATGAATTTCATGATGAAGTTATAAATGATCAAAAGATGGGTTTTATGAAAATATGCATGTTCAATTATGAAATTATGATGATTTGAGATTTTGCTTTGAGATTGAAGCATAAACGTTGATTGTTGTTGAGTTGTGAAAGGATTTCTCACATACTACTCAAAACATGTTTTGTGAAAGGACTATTCTCACACAATGGATTCATAAAGGGTTGAAAGATTTTCTAAACTAAACTTGAATCAAAGTTAAGGAGCTATTCTAATGAAAAGGGCAAGAAGCGATTACCCATGTTCCCTAATGATAGACAAGAGGTGATTACCCATGTCTACTAAAGAAAAGATGAATTACGATTTATGAATATTCCATGGGAATTTTGCTTAGAACCAAGTGGACAAGTGGCTATTACCCATGTCCCATAAACTATGTGCCACCATAGGTTTTTCTAGTAGACATTAGCTAGTGGATCCACGTAAGCTAGAAGTTTAAGGTTGTTGCCTTGGTAAGCAATGGCACCTCCTTTCGGTGTGGGGTAGACAACGGATACCATGTTAATAGCTCACATGGTCTTAAATGTTGGTTAAAGGTAATCTCCCACAATAATGAACTAAAGTGACTTTCAAAGTGCCTCTTCAAGTGTTTTAAGCATGTTTAGCTTGCATTGACCATGATCTTATGACTTATATTTCTAACCTCTTTTATCTCATGTTTTAGCTTGGTGTTTGCTTGTCATGTATATGTTCACTTTTAGCATGATTAAATGATTTTATGCATTATTATCATACTTGGTACATGTTTGTACTAATGCATACTCTTGCCTACATTGATTTATTGATATAGACCGTGGCGACTCCTCCCCATCCACTAGTGGCTAGAATTTGTAGTAGAAGAGCCTTGAAGAGTTGGTGAGTCCTCATATGTTCCAGGGCATTGCCTTGTTATTCTTTTATGTTTCTTTACCTTTGGACTTGTACTGGGTTACGTCCCAATATTTTTTCTATTCTTTTGATAGATGGCTTTGAGACTATATGTAGACTTCCGCTGTGCTTTGTAAACTCCTGTGATAATGAATTGTCTTTGAACTCTTAAATTGTTATTATCCTGTATGATACATGCTAAGTGGCTTGTAAGAGGCCAAACGGGGTCCTGTACGCCATATCAAGTCTAGGAGGTACTTTAGGTTGTGACATGGGATAATACGCTCCCAGGCCCATACTTATAAAACAATAAATAATTTTTATTATTAGTATAAAAATAGTCAATCATAATAATTACAAATATAAAGTTGACAAACCTGTAATAATTATATAAAACCATTTACAATGGCAGTGTGGCATATATATGGCGACATAATGAATGATACAAGTAAGAACGTGTGGCAACTCCCCAAGCATGTGTTGCCAATGCATGTATGTCACCCATTTCAATGAAAAAATCAGAATTAAATATATTTCTTGAGTTATCAAGAAATGATGTTCCTCCAAGGAACCAAAATTGGTATAATCAAAATATTTGTATGTAACGCCTCAAATTTGAAAAGGGCTAAAAAGGGAAAATGGGAAAGGTCCACGAACCCACAAAGGACCATGGACCCTTCACAGCACCCTAGATTGTCCGTGAAGGGAACAAGACCCGTTAAAGTGCTCGTGAGCATTTTCCAGAACCTACCCCAGGCAGGGGCCACCTAGATGGTGCCCCAAATGGCCCGTGGTGACCTAGACGGCCCGTCTATTGGGTCATCAAGTGACCCAGTTGATGCGTTGGGAATTTGAACTCATTTAGGGCTTGACATTCAATCATTTAGTGTCCTCAATACCTATTTGGTGCTCAAAACTGATGTTAATTTACTTATGTGCAGCCATAGAGGTTCAAGACCAAGGCAAGGACGTTATTTTACGAAAAGAAGGGAAAAAGTTGCAAAGCTAAAGAAAAGGAAGGTTGTAGCTCATAAAAAGCCACTCGCTGACTCGGTGAGTGAGCCCATAGCTCACCTAAAGTTCCAGGATTGTGGCCTATGAACAAAACAAACTCGGCAACCAACAAGAGCACTTCGGCGTATCACCGAATAGAACGGTGAGCTCAACCCAGACCGCCTAAATTACCAGAACCATTTGAGGAAGAAATCAAGTATAAAAAGGTGAGAAGGAGCAAAAAGGCGTATCGCCGAGTCAATCGATGATCCCGACTTACTTCACCGAGTGGCCCCACATGCTGCAATGTGTAGAAAATTTTGGGAACATATAAATTGAAGTTTTAAGAGAGAGAAAGGCATCAAGCTGCACCAGACTGAAGAACACATTCCTGCTTTTGAGTTCTATAATATTCTTGAAAGGGTTTTGATCTTAGACTTTGGATTTTGATGGTTTAATCGTAATTCTTAGCATTTCAGTATTGAAGACTTTGCCATTTTGAATGGATAATCTTTTTGGTAACTATCTTTTACTTTTTGCTATGATTGACTAAAACCCTTGTCCTTAGGGGTGTGAATATGTAATCGGATACATAGATTAGCTTTTGGGTGTTTCTAATTTCTATATTTAATGTTGTTTTGAAATGGGTTCAATTGTTTATTCATGTTTTCATTTATAAACTGAAGTTACAAAATTTTTTCTAGCCTTAGTTCTCTATTGCTTGCTTGAGAAAGTTGTGTAGAGTGGAATATATGATCCATGATTGTAGAGACGTGTGTCTCTAAAACCCAACTTGATAAAGTGGGCTAAGTTAAGAAATTAGGTTGTTTTGTATTGAATACTTGTTGAGGTTCGATAGAACTTACTTGATACATCATAGTTGATTGATAAATGGCTATTATCGTTAGAACCCATCAGACCCATTGAGATACAACAACTTGAAGCAATTAGTTATCACCCATTAGGCGAAATTAGTATCCAATTGCTCACACACTCCTAAGGCCCTGCTCTCTATTGATTAAAACACCGTGCTAATCATCTTTGTTAGAATTTTGTTACTAAACTCTCTTAATATTGATAATTAAAATTTGATAATTTACTTTATGTTGCGTTTTGTCTAGCCTACAAAAGATTATAACACTTTCGCACTTCGTACTTGAATGATTTTCCTTATCGCTCCTCGTGGGATCAACCCCAACTCTCCGTTGGGTTTATACTTGTTAGCGACCGCCTACACTTTGAATCATATGAGTGTAGTTGAGTGTTATAAAAAATAGTGTCGCTGTCGAGGAGTGGTGTATAGAATTCGTTTATTGAAATGTTCTTGTGAACTACTTTGGTTGTTGTAGAACGTTCTTATTAGTTTGTTGTTATTGTTGATTTAGATAGGTGAAGAAATGAGCGTAATTGTGAGTAACCCTGGCAATCAGTTGGGACATGAAGGCGACATCAGAAACTTGAACGATGTCAATGCGGAACAAATGGGAAGTGCCGGAGCTATACGGTTACCCCCAGCTGTGGGTAATGCTATTTTTCATGTGACCGAAACCATGCTCTAGCTGCTTCAAATGAAAGGGCTTTTTGGTGGACTTGCTCATGAGGACCCTCATGATCATATTCACAACTTTGTGGATGTATGTGGACCATTCACTTTCAGGAATATCTCTCAAGAGTTAATCTGGCTTCGTTTGTTTCCCTTCTCTCTAACGAGAGATGCTACGAAGTGGCTGGCTGAACTACTAAGAGACTCTATTACATCTTGGGGGGAGCTGACCGAGGCATTCTATGAAAGATTTTCCTCCCTCGAAGATGGTGAAGTTGAGTGATGTCATTAAAAATTTCAAGCGGATTGATGGTGAATCCATTCATGAAACTTGGTTAAGGTTACAAAAGCTACTCATCCAATGTCCTACACATGGGTTACCGGACAATGTGTTGTTGCAATATTTCTACCGGCGCCTTGACTCTGTTGAAAAGGTTGTTGCTGATCATCTTATTAGGCGAGGAATTATGAGACGACCATTTGTTGTGGTATTGGCCTTGCTTGATGAGATGACCAAGATTAATCGAGCATGGCATACAAGAGAGGATCAAGTGTCTCTTCTAAATTTCGGGCCGACTAAGGAACAAATGGAGAAAAATCAAGAGCGCGATGAAAATATGGCCAAGATGATGACCCAAATTGATTTGTTGTCGAAACATGTTATGGGAGTTGGTTATAAGGCTGTGAATGTGGTTGGCGCTAGTGGTGGAATGAGTCTGGATCTTGCACAATTTGAAGCCATGTAGAGTGAAGAGGTACAATATTTTTTGAACTAAGTGGGGGGTTCTCATCCAAGCTATCCAAGGCTGGGCGGGAATCAAGGTTGGAACAAAGATCGCGATAGTGGTTGGAAAGATAGAGATCGAGATTTGCGTGATAGGGGTACAAATTTGAGAGATAAGATGATGATAGAGACTGTTATGTGCCTCCCATGATCGTCCAAAACCAAAGGAACCACATCCCGACATGTAAAGCTTTCCGACCGAGGATATGCTTGCCCGCATTCTATACAAGGTTGAAGGATCAGACAAAGTGCTCAAGGAGATGAAGGCCGATTTTTCCTCGTTTAATCAAACGGTGACCTCTTATTCGGTTTCTATCAAGCAACTAAAGACCCAAATGGGTCAAATTTCAGCTCACTTGAATCCAAGACCAAAAGGGGGTCTTCCAAGTGATACCTTGGCAAATCCAAAGAATGACAATGCCTAATGCATGGCAATCTTGACCCGGAGTGGTACGGTTGTGGGAAGTGATGTGCTAGATGATGATAAAGCTAGTCTAAGTAAAAGAAAAGCTGTTGTTCTGGAGGGTGATGAACTCACCGATGAAGTGAATAGTGAACCTTCCAATGAGGTTGAGGATGCGCTAAAAAATGTGGATTCTGGTGAAGCTAAAAAGCCAATGGTGGTGGTTGTTCCTTCATCGGTATCTCCAAAGCATTGCCAAAAGTTACTCTGCCATTTCCTAGAAGATTGAAGAAGAGGGATAAGGACACGAAATTTCAAAAATTCTCTCCATCATAAAAAATCTTTCTATTAATCTTCCATTGGTGGAGGTGTTGTTAAAGATGCCAGGTTATGCAAACTTTATGAAATAGATTGTCACAAAGAAGAGAAGTATGGATTTTGAGATGGTTGAAGTATATCATAGTTGTTGTGCCATTATGTCAAACGTGATTATCAAGAAGGATGATCCAGGGGCATTCATTATCCCTTGCAGTATAGGGATGTTTCAATTTTCTAAAGCATTATGTGATTTGGGGGCAAGTATAAATTTGATGCCCTATGCCATTTACAAACAACTTGGGTTAGGTGGGCCTAAGTCCACAACTATGCGCCTTCTCATGGCGAGCATTCTATCAAGTGTCCTATTGGAATTCTCTATGACATCTTGGTGAAGGTAGACAAATTTATATTGATGTCGAGGTTCCTATTATTCTTGGAAGTCCATTTTCGGCTACTGGGAGAGCTCTTGTTAATGTGGAAAGTGGTGATTTGAAATTTTGGGTGAATGATGAGGAAGTGACTTTCACATGTGAAAGTCTATGAAACAATCTCGTGACCTCCATGTGTTATGAGTTATTGATGTGATTGATGAAGTGGTTGCTAGTGTGGGTGAAATTTCATGATTTTGTGAATCTTTGGCCGCCATTTCATTATATTACGATGGGGTAGAAATTCAAGATTATGATGAGGTGGTAGCTGCTATATCGGGTTTAGGGTCTTATTCTAAGAACCCTTTGAAGCTTGATATCAATTTGAAAAATATGAAAAGTCCTCCCGCAAAGCCATCCATTGAAGAACCACCAAAGACTGAGTGGAATGTACTCCCTCCACACCTTTTTATGTGTTTTTGGGAGCCAATAACACTCTACCCGTGATTATTGCCTCGGATTTGCTTGTATGAAAAATACAAGCACTTGTTAGTGTGTTGAAAAGGTTCATCAAGGCAATTGGGTGGACGATCGTCGACATTATCAGAATTCCACAAAATTCAATTGGATAGCGATTGTAAACCAAGTGTTGAGCATCAAAAGAGGTTGAACCCTCCAATGCAAGAAGTTGTCAAAAAGGAGATCATCAAGTGGCTAGACGCGGGAGTAGTTTACCCCATTGCGGATAGCAAGTGGGTGAGCCCCGTGCAATACGTTCCAAAGAAAAGTGGTATGATCGTAGTCCCGAATGAAAAAGGGGAGCTTGTGCCATTGAGACCGGTTACCAATTATCGGTTGGTGTGTATGTATGGATTATAGGAAGTTGAATGCCTGTACCGAGAAGGATCACTTTCAAATGCCCTTTATGGACCAAATGCTTGATAGATTGGCGGGTCGCTGATGGTATTGCTTTTTGGATGGTTACTCCGGTTATAATCAAATATCCATTGCACCGGAGGATCAATACAAGACAACTTTCACATGCCCCTACAGGATGCTTGTTTTTAAATGAATACCTTTCGGTTTGTGTAATACTCCGGTGAAATTTCAATGATGTATGCTCTCTATTTTTACTGATATGATAGAGGACTCGATGGAAGCTTTCATGGATCACTTTTCGGTTGTGGGGTATACATTTGAAACATGCCTTGAGCACTTTGGCAAAGTCTTGCAAAGATGTGTTGAAATGAATCTTGGACTCAATTGGGAGAAATGTCACTTCATTATCAAGGAATGTATTGTGTTGGGGCACAAAGTTTCAGGTGAAGGCATACTAGTTGATCGAGCTAAAGTTGAAGTTATAGCTAAGTTGCCTCCTCCTATTTTGGTTAAAGGTGTTAGAAGTTTCTTAGGACATGCAGGTTTCCACCGAAGGTTCATAAAAGATTTATCTAAGATAGCTTATCCTCTTTGTAAGCTTCTTGAGAAAGAGAGTGTCTTCGAGTTTGATGAGGCATGTGTCAAAGCATTCTTGTGCCTAAAATAGAAGTTAGTGTCGACTTCGATCATTGTTGCTCTGGATTGGAGCATTCAATTTGAGCTAATGTGTGATGCTAGCGGTGTAGCATTGGGGCCTGTATTTGGCTAATGAAAAGGGAAGTTGTTTCACCCGGTCTATTATACAAGCAAGACCTTGAATGTAGCTCAAAAGAATTACACCGTCACCGAGCAAGAGTTGTTGGCTGTGGTGTATGCTTTTCAAAAGTTTAGAGCCTATCTGTTGGGGACAAAGGTGGTTTTACACAACGACCATGCAGCTATACGTTACTCGATGGCCAAAAAGGATGCAAGACCAAGATTGATTCGATGGGTATTATTGTTGCAAGAATTTGACTTTAAAGTCAAAGATAAAAAAATGGTGTAAGAATCAAGTGGCGGACCATTTGTCAAGGCTTGAAATGAATGTGGTTGTTTCCGGTGAAAAAGATATTGAAGAAGCCTTCCCCGATGAGTCCATGATGGTTGTGTCAATGGGTACCACACCTTGGTATACTGATTTTACCAATTATGTGGTGTGTGGGATTCTTCCCGATGGGCTGATCTTACCAACGGAAGAGATTCTTTTTTGATGTGAAGAAGTATTTTTTGGATGAGCCTTATTTATTCTAGGAATGTGCGGATCATATGATTAGGAGATGTGTCCCGAAAGTCGAGGTGAATCCTATTCTTCACACTTGACATGTGTCGCCGGTTGGTAGACAACATAGTGGGGTACACACTACTGCAAAAGTGTTGCAGAGTGGTTATTATTGGCCGACGTTGTATCAAGATGCGAACTCCTTTGTCAGAAAGTGTGTTCAATGTCAAAAGCAAGGAGGGGTGTCACAGAAGCATGAATCACCTCTCACTCTAATTCTCGAAGTTGAGTTGTTTGATGTATGGGGAATCGATTTCATAGGGCCTTTTGGGAGTTCCTACGGGAACAAGTATATCTTGATGGCTGTTGACTTTGTTTCTAAATGGGTGGAGGTTGTAACTTTACCTATCAATGAAGGGAGAAGCATGGTAAAATTCTTCAAGCAATACATATTCATAAGGTTCGGCACTCCACGTGCAATTATTAGTGATGGGGATTCTCATTTTTGCAACCGAATGTTTGCATCATTATTGGGCAAGTATGGAGTTAAGCATAAGGTTGCTACCCCTTATCATCCACAAACTGGTGGGCAAGTTGAAGTGTCAAACCGGGAGATAAAGGGAATTTTTGCCAAGAATATTAATGCAAATCGAACTGATTGGTCCCGGAAGTTAGATGATGCTCTTTGGTCGTATAGAACTGCTTTCAAGACCCCAAATGGCATGTCCCCATATCAATTGGTGTTTGGTAAATCGTGTCATCTACTGGTTGAGCTTGAGCATAAGGCATTGTGGGCCTTGAAGGCCATGGACTTGAATTGGGAAGATGTATCGAAGAATCGAGTTGACCAACTCCCTGCTTTGGAAGAGTTTTGACTTCGAGATTTTGAGAGTTCGGCTCTTTTTAAGCAGAAAATGAAAAGTGCCATGATGCAAAAATCCTTCACCGTGAATTTAAAGTTGGTGATCTTGTGTTTCTTTACAACTCTCGTCTAAGACTCTTTCCGGGGAAACTCAAGTGAAAGTGATCAGGTCCGTTTAAAGTGCACTGTGTGTTTGCAATTAGGGCAATAGAAGTTGAAAAGGAGGATAGGTCGATGTTCAAGGTGAATGGGCAATGACTTAAGCTCTACTTTTGAGTGTGCCCCAATGTGACATTGATTGATGTGGTGTACTTGGACGAAGCTTGAATACGTGTCCACGTTATGCCACGACATTAAATAAGGTGCTTCTTGGGAGGAAACCCAAGTTTTATTTTTAGTTGTTTAAATAATCTTTGTTAGTTATGTAGGGTTGAGTCATATTTCAGACAAAATGTGGAAAGGTGAGGGGGTTAGACTACTTGGCGAGTAACCAAATTGCCCCCATTATCGCCCAAATGCATCGCCTTTGAAAGTCATAAGGTATGGATCTAGACGAGCTGAATATCAACTCGGTGTGTCGTCGAGTGGTTAGGCGAGTCTGATTTAGCTCACCCTTTGGACTCCTTGAATGGCAGGGTTCTCTGTTACTTTGGGCGAGCAAAGGCACGTTCGGCGCATCACCAAACGGATCATTGAAAGTTGAGCATGTTTTGAATGATTTTGTTACAAATCTTGTGACTCTTTCTGTGACTTTTGATTCGTTAGCGGCTTAAATGTTCGATGCCAAATTTTATGTTGAAAAGGAAAAAGGATTTTGAACCATCTTGATTGATTTGCATGCCATGTGTGGTGAGTTGTTGAATAATGCCTTGTGTTCACTTGTGCCACCTTGAACTTGCCCGGTTGGTCTTGAAATATTGGTCTTAATTGAGTTGGGCTGCAAAAATGATCTTAGGCTTTCTTTGATTGTTCTTAAAGTCCACTTGGCCTAAAAATCCCACCTTTGCACTAAATATATCCTTAGTTGTCCCCTTTGAGCCTAATTCCTTTTTGTTGGCAACCTTATTACAAGCCTTAACCTTTTTGAAAATCATGTTTCTCTTGAACCCTTTCCCTCCTTGAACTTGAAGTTGTGGAAGTTGAGGCTAAAAGCCTAAGCTGGGGGTGTTATGGGAAACTCATAAAAGGGATGCCTATCACGTAAGAGCTTGATAAAAAAAAAGAGAATGATGAATATAGGAATATGTCATAAAGAAAGAAAAAGAAAGAAAGTGAATAAATGAGTCTTGAATCCTCCAAAAGTTGAAAATGGTTGCAGGTGCGGCATCTAGAATGAAAATGAGAAAAGTGAAAATGTGAAATGTGCATTGGTTTGGAAAGTGAAGAAAATGTGGAAAAGTTGGAAGGTTGAGTTGTTGAGTAGAGTTCAAGGAGAGTGTAGTCACCTGTACCCAAATGATATCCTAACCTTCCCTAAGCCTACATTACAAGCTTAACAAAGTCCTTTGTGATTTCTAGCCAAATGAAGTTGAGTTAATGTTGATTGAAAATATGGGCAAGCCTATGGTGGGGCATTTGTGTTCATGAGATGTTCTATTGTGAGTGTGAGTGTTTGTGGTTTTGTCCCGCGTTTGTAAATACTTTTTGAATGTTTTGGGACATTTCCTTTCTTGTGAGGGCATGTAAGTTGATTAAGTGGTGATTTTGAAAATTCCTAACTGAAGTAAGTGAGCATGTGAAAGAGCTAAAGAGTTGAGTCATTTCTTGAGTTTGAGTTGTTTTCATTTAATGATTCTTGGTTCTTGAAAATGTACCATGAGGATGAGGGGTTGCTTTTATGAAAAGTTTTCTTGAAGACTATTTGTTAGTACCAACCAAAGTCATGATCATGACCCTTAGGTGAAATGAAAGTGTGTTGTGCTTAACTTGATTGCCTCTTGTGTTTTTTATTTTGTTTTGCTAGAGGACAAGCAAAGTTTCTAAGTTGGGGGTGTTGATGGGGGCTGATTTTCTCTCATTTGGAGATCTTTTCTTATGATTATATGGCACTCAAGTCGAGAAAGAGGCTAATTGTCCTTTGAATATGATTGTTTCAGGTACATTTAAATTGACAAGGAATTTTGAAGGAAAATAATGGAAATTGATGCAAAATGGAGATAAAAACAGAGAATTTGGAACTGGCAGCAAAATGTTCTCGACGAACGCAGAGCTTTAGTCTTTCATGAACCACGAACGTAGAGCTTTGTAACTATTTTTCACCCTTTCTTCAACTCTTTGCTTCGTAATGCTTAAATCTTAGGTGTAGTTGTTATTTTGGTGATTTGGATATTGTGTTAGTGATAAACATATTTGGGTTGTTAATCTTTACTTTGTGCTTTTGTAATTAGTTGAACATTTTCTCATTTATGAAATGGGTTTTTGATTATCCAATCAATTTCATGCTTTAATTGCTTTTCTATGGAATTGGTCACTCCTAGAACTTGCCCATTTACATTGATTGAGCTTGTGAGAGTCAATTGATGTTTGGAAATGTTGATTGGTGCATTATTTGAGGTGTAACAACTCATATACCGGATGATAGCTAGAAATAGTGATTCCTTGCAAAGCCTATAATTGGATTAATTGTGTTGTCACTTGAATAGGTTCGAAAGAACTAGTTGAGAAATATTTGCCGATGTTCTAGAGAAATAGGTGAATAATTTAGATTCCATGGCATATATGATTTTACCCATGATTAATTGAGATTGTATGATGCTAGTATGCAATGGATCATGTAGGTGTTGATTGACTTCCCATTCCCAAATCCCGTTGGTATTCTTGCTCGAAAAGGCTTTGGCCCTTGTTCTCCTCTATCCCCTATCCTGATTTGTTACTTGATATTTTCATTTTATAATTGTATCTTTTATTTTGGGTTCAAATTAGTAGCTTTTAATTCTTTATTTCTTCAATAGCCTACACATTATTCCTTGTGGGATCGACCCCAACTCATCCTTAGGTTTATACTTGTTAGCGACCGCCTACACTTTGAACCGTAAGAGGTGTAGTTGAGCGTTATCATGAGACAGAAAGGGTCTCACCCCAAGACACTATTGAGGACCATAGACTTCTAACCGGTCCGTGAATCTTCGCACGGACCGTGAAGTCGTCCGTGAAGGAGACTTATCAGACTTAGAGTTTAGGGTCAACTTCCAACGAGCATATTTCTTAGTACAAAATGGATTCGGTGGCCCATGACCTATGAAATTAAAGTTCTTTAAGTCCTCTTTCAAACTCCACCAAATGTACTCTATTTGAAGTTTGGAGTAAAAGGTTATGCTTATTTTAGTGGAACAGTGTCAGGGTGATGAAGCATCACGACCGGCTATACGGGCCGTGAAGCCTTAGATTGCTTGTGAAGCCCCTCTTGACAGTAACCTCGTTAGTTTTTAAGTTAGGGTCATTGTGGTCTTTTCCCAAAGTCTTTGGTACCCAAACTACATCATTTGAAACCCTATTTCAAGACCTATAAAAATTAATTAAGCCCTAAAACTATCTATTTCAATTAATTCTCCTAAATCCCCTAACCTTGACCAAATTCATCCTCTCCAAAAATCTTCTCTCTAGATGCAGGAAGAAGAAGAAGCTAGGGTTCTTCAAGTTCAAGTCTCCTTTCTTTATCATTGCTTAGGGCTTCAATCAAGGTATGTAGGGAGTTCATCAATGGGTTCGCTAATTC